>JARHVA010000500.1:4420000-5120000 GCA_037957365.1 Torreya grandis
TCGAGTCCTTCAGCCTTCCCTTTTATGCTTTGGTCTTATACCTTTATCCCACATTTGTTGTGAGAGAAGGGGTTGCATACTTTTTATAGGTATGCAACATCCTTAAGAAATGCTGACATCCCTTTTAAAAGGGGACTTAGTTGCTAAGCTTGGCTAAGCCTATTCTTAGGCCAACATTGGAGATATGTGGGTTAGCATGTGGTCTTTACATGGCATGATGGGTTGGCGTGGTAGATTTGGTTTGCTTGTGACTCTTTACAAAGCTTTAAATATATATCCCACATTGGTGGGGTTTCTACAAACTTTTTAACTTAAATACAATTTCACAAACAATGATACATGAGGATTAGGAGGCCAAGGCACCCTGCCACAAGAGTGTGTTGACACTCACTGAGATCCCCCAGTGAGCAAATAACAGGTCCCATGGATCCTCATATGACCACCTATCAAAGACCAGAGGCTATCAACAAACCAAACACCAAACCATTTTTTTTTCACAATTTCATATTGCCATGTGTCAAATGCTTATTGGACCACTTGGTGTATTTAAATAATGCCATGTCACTTTTCGACATGTTATTTACCTATCACAAGAATACTTCAGCAAGCTATATCTTGAGTATCTGGACTTTGTTTTGTGTTCTAGAAGAAGAACTGGAAAGCTCTCGACAAATTCTTTGATGTGTAAGTGGTTCGACCAAAAATTGAAGACTTTCAAAATGGAATGGTACATGGATCCACCTAGATTACTCTTCCCCACTGGGAACTTTTGGACCTCTAAATTTGAAATTAATTGGTAATGAGGTGAGGTTATTTCTCATTCACCCTTTCAGCTTCCATCCATTTGGCCTTGTTTGGGTGCATCCCTTTTAGACCAACATGAAGATATTCAAAATCACCTCTTCGTGAAGTTTGTATATTCCTGTTAAGAATAGTATCTTCCTATAATTATGTTAGATATTCAGGAGCAAAATCATCAACAAAAGTAATGGATACACTTTCATCATGATCAATAATCATTGGAGGCTCATACAATTTTAGATTTTCCATGTTTACAACTGAATAAATATGCATGTAAGATTGTAATTCTAATTGGAAAGCATTTGTACCAATTTTTTTCCATAATCTGAAATGGACCATACCATATTGGTTTCAACTTTTTACCTTCACCTGTCAATCTTTCCTTTCTATTGTGAAGCCATACCATATCACCTACAACAAATTGGTGATCAACATGATGTTTATCATGTCTAGCTTTATACTTGGCTTGAATTTTCTTCAATTGAGTATGAACAATCTGATGTATGAGTTGTATTTGTTCAATGAACTTCTTAGCTCGAATGGCTTCTTTTGGTTCACCAACAGCTGTATCTTGTCCATAGCAAACATCTAAAGGAGATTTAGGCAAGTATCCATAATAAAATTCAAAAGGATATTTCATAGTAGAAGAATGAAGTACCCAATTATATGCATGTTTTATGTAACACAATTATTCATCCCATAAATTTGGATGTTTAATGTTATAACCCCTAAGCAAATGTACCATAGTGCAGTTCACAACCTCTATTTGCCCATCAGTTTGCAGATGAAATGTAGTTCTCTTTTTTAATTTAGTGTCCATTAGTCCCCACAAAGTTGACCAAAACTCCCCAATGAACCAAGAATATTGATAAAAATTTATTGAAGTAGGCAACCCAAAATGAACCCATACATGTTTAAAGAATAAGTTTATAGTGCCTTCCCTAGTAATTTGCTTAGTGCAAGGAATTAAAACACACATCTTGCTAAATCTATCCACAACCACATATAAATAGTCATGTTTTCTTTGGGTTATAGGTAAACCCCCCAAAAAATCCATGGAGATACTTTCCCATGGGCGAGTAGGAATAGGTAGAGGAGTGTAAAGTCCCAGTTTCCTATTACTAGGTTTGCTTGTGGCACAAAAAGTACATCCCTTAATATATTTGGCAACATGTTTCTACATATGGGGCCAATAACAATACATTTTCAAATGTGTAACCATTTTAGCAACTCCAAAATGACTAGAAATAAGAGAAGTGTGTGCTTCTCTAATCATGTACACCCTCTCATTTTGAGGAATACAAAGTTTACCCAAATGATACAAAATATCATTGTGTACATGATAGTCCAATTCTTGTACTTGTCTACTACTCATCAATTCTTTATAAACATCCTCAAAAAAAAAGATCATTAACATACCATTCTTTATAACTTTCATGAGACAAAGAACCATGCTATAAAAGAATAGATGCAACAACCAAAGGAGGCCTAGATAGCATATCTGCAACCTTATTCTAAATACCCTTTTTATACTTAATCACAAGATGAAATTGTTGTAAGAAACCCATCCAATGAAAATGTCTAGACTGTTGTAGTTTGGTTTGTGATTGGAGATACTGTAAGGGCTGATGATTTGCATGTATTATTATTTCTTTGCCCATTAAGCAATGTTTCCATTTTTTAACACTTTGAACCAATGCATACAATTCCTTATCATAAGTTGGATATTTTCTTACTACACTTGTGAAGGTTTTAGAATGATAACAAATTGGTTTCTTACCTTGCATTAAAATAACTCCCATAGCATATTCACTTGCATCTGTCTCAATCTCAAATGGTTATTGTATATCAAGAAGTGTCAAGACCAGAGTAATACTTATATTTTATTTCCAAGTGTCGAAGGCCTTTTGATGCTTGCCTCCCCACTGAAAGACCTATTTCACACTTGTCAAAGAATGCAAAGGTGATGCAATTTTTGAAAATTGAGCAATAAACTTTCTCCAAAACTATACTACACCAAGAAAACTTCTAACCTCAGTTGTATTAGTCGGTGTAGGCCAGCTAACAATGACTTCCACTTTTGCAAGATCAATTTTCAATTTACCATGTCCTACAATTTAAACCAAGTATATCAAAGAGGTCTTGCCAAACTCACATTTTGACATTTTTAAATAAAGTTTTTCCCTTCATAATGCATCCATGACTTTCTTAATATGGATCACATGCTCTTCCCATGACTTGCTGAAAATCAATATATCATCTAAGTAAACTATCACAAAATCATTAAGGAACTATCTAAAAACATCATTCATCAATCTCATGAATGTAGTTGGGGCATTACACAACCTGAAAGGCATAACAAGCCATTCAAACAATCCCTATTTTCTTTTAAAGGTAGTTTTCCACACATCACCTTCATTAATTCTTACTTGATGATATCCACTTCTAAAATCTAGCTTAGTGAAATAAATAACATGTTTTAATTGATCCAACAAATCATCAATACAAGGAAGAGGGTAACGATTCTTAATAGTAATTTTGTTTAAAGCATAAAAATCAACACACATTCACCAAGTGCCATCTTTCTTTGGCACCAAAATAATTAGTGAACCAACAAGAGATGAACTTGGATGAATAATACCTCTATCCAATAAATCCATTACCTATTTTTTAAATTCCTCATTTTCCACCACTGATAACCTGTACATGCCAATGTTAGGGAGAGGAGAATCTTGCAATAGCTGAATTTCATGTTGAACTCACCTTTTAGGGGGCAAACCCTTAGGATCCTAAAATACATCATAAGTAGAAATGATTTCAACCAATTCATTCTTGTGTTTAGGATCACAATTTTCCAAAGCCTAAGAATATTCTTTTTCCTTATACTTAATCAACATGAGACAAAAAGTCTTGCTTGAATTAACTAGTCTTTTCATTTGCCCTGTTGTAACCAAGGAAAGACTTGGTTTAATGTGATGTGATCTGACTATATATTCAATTCCATCCTTAATGAGTAAGTACTTATTCTCCTCTCTATAAAATATTACTTTTATATCATAAAGATATGGGATTCCAAAAATAATCCCAGGTATGTCCAATGGGACAACATCCAACTCAACCTCATCTATGAACTTGGATGTGATAGCAAACCTCAGTCTACAAGTTTGTGAGACTTGTAGCTTCACATTGTCACACACCCAACCTAGTGGATAAGGCTTCGGATGGGGATTGGTTTGTAAGCCTAACTTCTTAACAACCTCTTAATAAATTAAATTTTCTTGTGAACCACTATCAAATAGAGTGTCAATCTTAGTATGTTTTGAAACAACTCTAATGTGGAACAATTCATTTCTTTTCTTATCAACATGCATAAAATTCTATTTAAAATAAGATGCATCATTAGATGACTTAGTGATAGAAACTGAAAGAGAAGAATCATTATGTAATCCCATGGTTGGGATTTTAGTTTCATCACCTAAATCTGAACCTAAATCCTGAACCATAGAATTAGTCTTCTTTTCCTTACTTTGAAACCTCTTAGGCCTTAACTCAGGGTGTAGTTTCCAACACTTAGAATCATCATGATTTTTCTTGCAATGATTACAAAATGGTTTTCCTTCTTCTTTTTTAACACTAAAAGTGGATTTTTATTTACCCTTTCCTGATGAACTTTCCCCTTTGGATTGCTTAACATTAGATTGCTTACTTTTAACTTTAGGAAATGATTCTTTTGATTGTTTTCCTCTAGCCTCTAAATGAGTGTCTTGAACACATCATATAAATTATTGGTATTGAACATAAGAATCATATGTCTTAAATAAATATGTAGCCCACCTATATATTTTAGTAGTGTTTCTTGTGTGTAAAGAGGAGCATATAAAAGTAAAGCTTTTCTCCTAAATTCTTGTTTATAATCTTGAACATTTAGGCATTTTATTTGTCTAAAAATTTTCCAATCCATCATGGCTTGTTTCATATAGAATAAAGGATAAAATTGCTTTCTGAGCTCTTTAACAAATTCATTTCAAGTATAAATCGAGTTACCTTTTTGAAGCTCAGCTCCCTTTAACTTACTCTCCCACCAAATGAGAGTTGTGCCTCCCATACGAAGAGTAGCCAAATGAATTTTTGATTCATCCCCTACAATATTTTGGACCCTACAATAAAATTCAATTTGCTTGACCCAATTATCCAACTTTTTGGTATTAACTTTGCCATTAAACATTGATAATTCAAATTTAATATCCAATTTTAGTGAAGGGAGAGCTTCCACAATTTTTTTACCATCATCTAATGAAGAAGGTTTTTTAGTTTCTTTACCTTTCAATTCTTATGAATCACCTTTCTCATTCTTAGATTTCCTTTGTTTATCATGGTATAGTTCCTCAACCATGCTTCTCATCTCCATGAAGGATCAACGGAAAGCTTGTTTAGATTCCATCTCTTCTTCGGCCATCCCTGAAGCATGCCTTGAGCCAATCTACAAATTATGCTCGATGAGTTTTGCTTCACCCTTTTTGGATTTAGACCTTGTCAACATACACTAGCAACCACTATTAAATAATAACTACTCTGATAACAAAAATCTAATTTGAAAAATGAAAATGCAAGTGTCGCATAATCGAATAACAGTTGTCACATTTGAAAGATATATTATTTCTCAACTTTTCCATTTAATTTTGTATAAAGAAAATAAAACTAGAATTAAAATGAAGATTAGAATTAAAATAAATAGTAGGGAAAATCAAAATAAATCACCAGCAAATTTATAACGGAGTTCGGCTTCAATAGCCTATGTCTCTAGGTCTATTCAAAGTGAGGACCATTTCCATTAATTTTTGCAACAAATAGATTAAAAATTAAATACTAGTATTCAATTCTCCTATTCTGGTCTTTGCATACCTATAAATATATCTCTTAGACTTGACATTAGTGGCCCAAGGCCATTCAAGGCTTAATTTAATCTCTAACCTTCTTAATTATTTTACACAGTCGATTGAATCTTACCCTTCAAATGGAAATTTTATCCCTTTATATCACTTACAAGCCCATGGCTCAAGCGGTCAAGGATTATCAATTTTGCATGAAAGGTGTAAAGGTTAAGTCCTTCGGCCTTCCATTTTGCACTTTGGTCTTATCCCTTTATCCCACATTTGTTGTGGGAGAAGGGATTGCCTAATTTTTATAGGTATGAAGCCTCCTTAAGAAATGCCGACATCAATTTTAAAAGGGGACTTAGGTGATAAACTAGGTTAAGCCTATTCTTAGGCTGACGTTGGAGATATGTGGGTTAGTATGTGGTCTCTATGTGGCATGATGGGTTGGCATGGCAGATTTGGTTTGCTTATGACTCTTTACAAAGCTTTGAATATATATCCCACATTGATGGGGTTTCTACGGACTTTGTAACTTAAATACATTTTATAAAAAATGATACATGAGGATTAGGAGACTAATGTACCCCTCCATAAGAGTGTGCTAACCCTCACTAAGGGCCCCCAATGGCTAAATAACAGAGCCCATAGATCCTCATATGACCACCTATCAAAGACTAGAGGCTATCAATAAACCAAACACCAAACCAATTTTTTTTTCACAATTTCATATTGCCATGTGTCAAATGGTTATTGGACCACTTAGCGTATTTGAACAATGCCACGCCACTTTTTGACATGTTATTCACCAGTCACAAGAATAGTTTAGCATGGTTACATGTGAAGGTAGGTACTCCTTGATCTATACTCTTTAATTCAAATTTTTGAATCATTTAAGGCATGGTAGGACTATTAATGTTCCAAACCACTTATGGAATATATTAAATAATTTGTCTAAATAATATCAAATGGGGGTAGATAAATCCTTGTCTCATCATTATCTGATTTGGTTGTTGGTTAAATAAGGAATAAGAGATATTAGACCTGACCTTAACTAGGAACAGTTTCTAACCTTAAGGACTAGTGAACCTCAAAAAGAGGAGGGAAATAATGAGTGGGAATCTTCCAATGGATAGGTCCAACAAACAACATAATATGATACTATAGGCACTAGTGAAACTAGGTATCTTTTAGCTACTAGAGTCTCACTTGTAGTTGCTATGGGTAAGAGAAGATGAAGAAAATTAGTGCTACCTCGTAAGGATATAGAGGAGGAAATTCCACCAAAAAAAATTGGGAAAGATATTTCTTCTTCTAATGTTCCAACTATTTTATCATAAGAATTATATTCTTCCACCATGGCTCCTTGAAAAAGGAGAAGAAGCTCTTGCATCACTAGTTTCACAGGAAGAAGGGGATACCACAAAACTCGATCCTCATTAAGAAGTTATTCCATCACTAGCTACATAGGAGAAGTAGGTTTCAATATCTCCCCCTCCTAAAAATAAAAATAAGATTGAAAGGAAGAAGTCCTTTGCATCAAAGAGAAGGAAACCTCCTCCAAGGAGGTCTCAGAGAATTAAAAGACAAATGTCAACCCTAACATCCTCACTTATAGACATCAATGAATATGAAGAGAAGAAGGATCCCAAAATTCATAAAACCTCTAATGGGTTTGAGATAGTAGAATGGTCTAATAAAAAAGAGTCTGCAATAGAAGAGGAAATGCAGTCACTTGAGCAACCTAGATTGGGAGAAGAAGACATGGAACTACTCAAACAAATAGGGTATACAGAAGAAGAAACCAAAATGTCATATCAACCTATAAAATAGGAAGAACTACTTGAAGAAAGGACCATGGAAGAATTAATAAAGCAAGACATATTTCCTCATGACCAAGAGTTCTAAACTTTGGAACAAGCCATAAAAGAGATATATAGGTTGAGGAACAAAATAGTAGAGTTAAAAGGAAAAAGAGGCCTAGAAACACTTCTAGAGGTAACAAATTTTCTAAATCCATCTATAGAAGAAGATTCAAGCAAGGAAAGGAAATTGAAGGAGCCTATAACAAGTCCCTTAGAAGTGCCTACAATAGATTCATCCACATTACCTACAGATGACATTAGTGTACCCCCAGAAGAACTTGTAATAGATAATTCTCTAGCTTCAGTACCATTCCACAATCGGTTTTATTTTGTAGGGACCACTATAAAAGTACTTACAGTAAAAGAAGTAATTAATGTAGACCTCTCAACTACTAGGATAGTAGAAAATGATGACCTTTTGAAATTTCTTGAGGAAAATCTCAATGATGATGAAACTTATCATAAGCAGTTAACACAAAGTTTTACAATATATGTTGAAGAAAGGGATTAGAAATAAGATTTAAAAGAAAGCTTAGAAAGGGTTGAGACTAGGATCACTTATTTGGAAGAGAAGATCACTAACATGAATTATACCACTAAGATGTTAATGGAATATAGATCACCCTCTAGGGTATATGGTGTATTCTTAGAAGAAATGTGGCTCAAATTTAAATATGATAGGATATACAGTGATTAGATCTACATGGTATGTGATTCTAAGTCTTTCTTTGAGGTCTATATGCATGTTAACCCTGATATTTAGGCACAATTGAGTGAGTTTTACATGCATCAATATGTTTTACCACATGACATGAAGTGGAATCCTAATATATATCTAGGGGATGTCCAATTGAATGCCTTTACCTCATACGTCCTAAATGAAACAAGAAAAAAGAAATAGGTTGAGGACTATCAAGAGAAATAAAAATAGGGTACCCTAATGATTAGGGTGAATCTATTGGTTTAGAATCTATAATAGAGGAATGGATTTTTTTTATGAATGCAAATAATTCATGAGCATGGGTCACAAAACTACAAGTAGAGGTCCATAACCACTACTTGAGCCTAATAGAGGGAGATGAAAAAAATTGTTTCTTATTTGCATAGATGGGCAGAGCTTTTAGATACCCTAAAATGAAAATAACCTTATTCCCCTTAGAACCTCAGAGAGGAAATACATAGAGTATATATGTACATTGATCTTGTCAGGAAAAGAAGGATAAGTTGGTTGGGGTTGATGTTTCATCCACCCACGTTTTGGTTCCTAATTCCTGATTGCAAAGGGAATGTACTAGCTAATAGAGAGGTAGAAAATAAAAAGTGGAAAATCATATATGATGATAAATGTTTTTATATCTTTTAAGGGATGGACTATACTGATCCCTTAGATTTTAAGAAATATTATAGATTCAAAATGCAAATAAGGCTTGCTTGAGGACAAGCAAGAGGTTAAGTAGAAGGGTGTGATGAGGACACTAATTATTCTATTTATAGCCTCATCCATACCCAGTTGTATATCTTTTTCTTATATGAATCCCTAGAACTATCTTTGACTCATGTAAATGAATGAATTACTAATTATATGTGTGCATTAATATATACATGTTGTGTTATGGTTTAATGATGCTTTTTCTTTGATTAGATTATACTTGTGCAACCTTATTTAATAGATGTTTGAAGGATAGAATAAGACTACAAGAATCTTACTTGGTCATAACACTTATAGAGAATCCCATAGTAAAAGGGGCTTCTAGCCCATAATAACTGCTAACCTATAGGTTTCCACCTACAAGTTGCTCATAAAAACTATAGGTTTTCACCTATAGGTTGCCTATAGTAACTACCAAGCTATAGGCTTTCCACCTACAAGTTGTCTATAGAAACTACAAGTTTTCACCTATAGGTTGCCCATAACAATTGTATACTTTCATCTACAGGAGCCTATAGCCACTACATAGAACCAACTATTGCCATGATAATAAGTAATTGGTTGTTAAGGACACATCTAATTAATTTAAAAATAAAGTAAATAATTGAAGAGGATCCTCCATAGCAGCTGTATAGATCCCTCACATGCATAGAAACTTGGATGTGCTACTAAAAGATGAATAAGATAATGATAATGAAAAGAAGAAAAGAAGCAAAATAGTAAAATAGAATATATTGTCCTTTACCCAGTCAGGGCTAAAAACAAGTAACTTTAAGTTATTAACCACCTATAGGTTGACTACGTTAGTTATAAAGTATTTGTACCTTTCCTAGTTTAGTGTCTACTTGTAGCATTGAGAAAATTTAGTTCTTATACACTTGCTACAAATGGTTTCTATGAACTTACCTGATGAAATAATAGTTGCAGAGTCTTCCTCCTTGAACTAAATTTCCTTTAGTACATTGAGCTATGTGAATGATTTCAAAAATGGCATCAAATCCCAAGTATATTTGTTTCTAAGATTGATCACCTCATTATTAATGTTAATTCTTACAAAATATTTCATAATATATCCATATTTCAAGTTTTAATACATGCCTTTGATCTTGGGAAACTAAACGGTTCATGTTTAGAGGTGTAATCATTTCCACTAATGATTTAAATTCTTTAGCAACTTGTACCATAGTATCACTCTATCATATCAAGACCACTATAGGGTAGTGTTATGGTAGAGTTAGAATTTTACTCTCCCTACTATATTACACAACTTCACTTTACTTGTTATGGGATAACAGTTCAGACAGTCTCATACCACCACCCTCTGGATACCCCTTTGGACTCCTATGAGATGGTAGGTTAATTCTAGAAGTTGAGTTATTGTTCACCACCATGCCATACTGTCACTATTTACCCCTTGTGGGGATATAGTATAAGAGTTTTTTATGTATTTTAGGTGGGAATATAGGGGTATATTATGAATTCAGTATTTTAGATATCATTTTATTGAAAAGATTGAAAATTTTTCTAATTTTGTAGTCTCTTAGTACTAGTTTTCAATGTCAGTCAGACCCAAGAGATCATTTCTTTGTTTCTAATGAGGAGGCTTAGTTAGGTAGAGAGACTTTTAACATAGGAATTAGGGCTTTAGTAATTGGGCTCAAGGATAGTTATGATAATGAAACTAGGCAAAATTTGGAGGTTCTACAAAACTTTACCTAAGTAATAACCCTTGTACATTGAGGATTTTGGTCTTATAATTCATCATTTACCTCTAGTTATAGTTCCAATATTTTAAATTTATTGAACTAAAAGTTGATGAGGAGATTAAGTTAGGGTTAATTGACCAACACATTTGCCATTAATGTCAAAGGAGGAGGATTGAAGTAGTAAAACATAACATGATCCAGAATAGCATGATAGTACTAAAGTTAGGGGAGCATAACAATAAGGGGGAGAATGATAGGGAATTCTAATTTTTTTTTCACATAATTTTTTTAATAGTATAGGTTAAATATTTCTTTCACCTAATGTTATGATATCTATATGTATTATTAAAGCACAAATGTTCATTATTGTTTCCTTCACACAAACATATTCAATGCATGTGGAGGCTCGAAGTTGTATTACAAACTAAAGTTATCCAAATATCATAGAAATGACTATAATTTATTGCCAAGATTTTAAAGATTTATTTACTTTCATAGGTATCTTGTTTCATTATTTGATACCTTTAGACCTTGCTTGCTTCTTTTCATATCTAGCAATTTTAGAGAAGTTAGAAAACTCTAGCATCTAGAAAACATATAGGACATATGATTAATTATATTATAAATTAACAAAATTAATTTCAACCAAATTAAGAAAACTAATAAGAATGATTGAACCTAACTTTAAATGCACTTCAAATCAGCAGTGAACATCTCAAGTTTTATATATAATGTACCAACCGAATAATGATGATTACATTAAGAAATGTATTAGTAAAAAAAATTAATAAGCGCATCTATACTCATATCTTTATTAAATTAAATAATAAATTACACCATACATATAGCTATCATTTAGATGATAATGTAACAAGTTAAGGAAATAGGCTAGTTAAGGTGACAAAAAATCATCATAATCATCTACATTGCCAACAAGATCAGAATCTTGATCACTCATGTCTTCATCTAATTGATTTTCTTCCTCATCCTCATATATGACATGAAATACATTATCTCTCCCAATATCTTCATTGGTAATTAAAATATCTTCTTCAAACACTCCATCATCATCTTCGTACACTTCTTCAAATATTTATTATAAATTAACATATTGCCCATTAGGCATTATATCAATAATTTCCATGTATTTTCATTTTTAACAAGACTTTGTTTGAATGACATATGACCACCCTAGGATTTTTACATCATCAATTATAAATGATTGGTTAATTTTAAGAGGGGAACATATGGCCCATCCATCTCTGATAAAAATTGTTGTGTATTTATGTGTACAAATCCATACTCATCCAATTGTATTGCAGATGGTTAGATCCACTTAAATTTTAATAATATAGGAATATTTTCACCAAAATTCACATGAATAATTTATTGGATGAATCCAACATAAAATTTCTTCTCAGTTTTGTGAATAAATTTATCACTAACAATACAATCACAATTTGCCTTTTCCTTTGTCTTTTTATTCCACTCATAAATGACTACCATAGGCCCACATTCCAATAAAATGCATAGCCCATAAATGTGGATATTTTTAAATCTCACTTTACTCCATTGTTATATCTTGACCTTCTTTTTCATCACTGAGTGCACTAGGAATCCATTCTTCAAATTTTGGAAAAGAATCACCTTTAATCAAATTATGGCGTCTATGATTTTGAAGTTGATGTTGCATCCAAGTTTGATTCTCTTCATATTTTATACATAGAATATTAAATTACAAATAGTAAGTTTAATAATATAAATGTGTAAATGAAATTGAGTAAATAAATTATTGTGTAAAATGTTTTTTACCTGCACCACTTATCAAATGAAGATGTGTTTTGAAGAATATAAGAATGTATCACACTTATTTATTAATGTGATAGCTCTAAGTGACATCCATTTCCTTCTAATACTTCACATACAACTCTCTCATCTTTTTCATCATCCAATACACATTGATTGACATTTTAAAAATCCTTCATATATTTTTTGCAAAATCCCATGGCCTTTTGCATTGAATATCCCCTAGACATGTTGCCTTTTAGTTTTGTCCTAGTATGAATAAATTTTTTCAAAACCTTGATATATTATTCTATAGGATATATCCATCTTGTTATTACTAGGCTACAATTCTCTAGTTCATATTCTAGATGCATAGAAATGTTAAAGATTATTGGTGTAAATTCCCATTCTAATAAACAAAGGACTTCAACAATCTCTTCCATCAAAATATCAAAGTTCAAAGGATCTAATCGAAGTAAACTCATTCTCTTAAATATTAGACCCAACCTTATAATTTCTAATATTGGTCCCTTTTCCAAACTTGATATATTTATCATAGGTAAAATATTCTCAATTATGACATGATAATCATGGGTCTTGAGGCATCTTAAGCTATTAATGTCAGTTTGGATTCTAATACTACTACTTACATATCTAGTGGGAAAATGAGTCTGAGACATCAACTATAAGAATTGTGCACATTATTCCTTTGTCTAGACATAAGGAGCACTAGGTTTTCTATATTTTTTATCATCATATTTTTCAACCCAAAGATTTTTATGAATCTTTAGTTGTCAAAAGTCTTCATGTGATGAAATAGTATCAAAATCACCAAAAATATTTTCTATAATAGAATAGGCTACATTTTTATTAGTATTCATAAATTCAAGAGTATTCCTAATGGATATATCTTTAAATTATGGCAACTTATAAAATATGCACAACCATTTTACACTACTTTCATTACATAGATCATATCTACTACCAGCATTCCCATCATTTTTAATTATGAATGACATTCTTTTTTCTCCATTCTCAATAATGTAATCACCTATTACTAATAATGGCGCTTCACAATTCTCTTCCTGACCATTGAAACATAGTTTTTATCGATGATATGGATGACCCATTTTAAGGTAAGAATGATGTCCATAATAAATAAAATTATGTAAACTTCTTGAGTGCATCACAAAATCCTTAAATTTTAAAGCAAGACATCTATGGTATCCATGAATAGTGAGACCAAACAATGTGCCATATGTAGGAAGATCATGAATTGTAAACAATAAGAAAGCTCTTAAAGTGAATTTGATTGAATGACTATCCCTTAAAGATTGAATTTATTCAATTTATTTTGGCAATTCCATTAGCTCATCATATAATGGATCTATATAAGCATCAATTGTATTTCAAGTCACACTTTTATTTATTGATATAATCAATGATAGAATTAAGAAAAATGGTTTAGTTGCTAACCATGGAGGCAAGTTATAATTTATTAAAAACACTGGCCAAGTTGACCATTTAGTACTTTGATTTGAGAATGGGTTCACCCCATATAGATCCAAACCCACCCTTATATTATGAGGATCTTGAGAAAAATTATGCCATTTGTTATCAAATTCCATCCATGACTTATAATTAGGCACATGTCATTATTTTCCATTGGTACTTTTATTTTGGGCATGCTATTGTATAAGTTCAAAAATGTCTCTGTATCTATACATTTGAAGTAATCATGGGATTATAAAAAAGTGGAAAATAACATTTCTAAGAAATAAAAATGATTTCAACCCTTTTATATACCTCACTTCATGACATTTCAAAAATTCACTCTCACTTGAAAGATTATTGTAAAATAATACACAACCATTCCTAGCTTAGTGATTTTATTTTTACATTGACTTTCTTTTGTCGGAAATGTGGAGTCAAGTGGTAAAAATGAACTTAATAATGACAATAACTAATCTACACTCTCATTTTTCAAACCAAGCACCACTTGCAAATTAAGAATTTGAAAGATTGTTATCAAATGGTTTAACTTGCAATTAGCATACATAGGATTTAAAGCATCCTCCATCGACTTGGATCAATAATCATTTAGATCCTCATTCAACATTATATCAACTTCAAACCTTTTATCTAACATTGATGCCTCTTCACCTATGTTTGGTGCCACTTCATCTATGTTTGTTACCTCTTCATCCCTCACACTCTACAATTCTATCATATCTTCATAATAATTATAATCCTAAGGGCTTATACCACTATGCCCATATCTTATCATATGTCGATAAATCAAATTTATTTTTTTCACCTTTCCACCAAGACAGTCATTACATGGATATGGATATTTATCCATGTCCCTCTCATCGACTACTCTCTCATCATATGCATGGTATTGATCTATAGTAAACCTTTGGCATTGATCCATATGTAATGTTCTACATTCTAGTATTAATTTAGTTTCCTATTTCAAGAAAAAAATAGAAATCTAAAAAACTCAACTCACTTAATATCTAATACATGTAAACTCATTCTCTTTAGCACTCTTTAACACTTACCCAAAATTCAAAGTGCTTCACAAAATTAGGATTCAAATCACTCTATATAATTAAAATTAGATCACTCTACAAGACATAAAGCACTCTACATTAATTCAAATTCAAGAAATATAGATGGGAATCACTCTATAGAATTAGATGTTGTTTTTATGACTAGAAATAAACAAATGTTATTTTTATCCATGTTTTATTTAGGGCCTTCCTTGTCTAGATGATAATTAAAGAAATTATTTAGCAATGGAACATGGAATTTATGCTTGTTCTATTGATGAACCACAAGAATTTAAACATATGGAAATCTTGTCAATGTTAATGAATACACAAACACTAACAAATAGGTTAATGAATTCTTTATTGTAACTTTGAGCATTACTTACTACCATAAATTATTAACATGTTGAGATAAGATGACTTTTTATAATAATTGATATACTCCCATGTGTGGGCATTTAGTATCAATTAAAATATCTTGGTGACCACATTGATTTGATGAACTAGCATAACTTTAAACTATGCCATATGTGACCATCTTCTAGGATTCAATGCAATTAATAGATTAGGATTACACATAATGTTACCCAAGTATTAATTTCTAGGCTAGGGACATGAGCCCATGGTTTAATGGCAAAGTGATCAAAGGAATTGAAATTTGGATGCATGTTACAAGTTCAATTCCCATATGCTCCAATATTCATAGAGGAAACTAATGAAGAAATAGTCTACTAAAATTATAACTACATGTATAGTTTTGTTACTTAGTTGCATATGTAATTAATGTAACTTACACTAACTAATAACAAACTAATTATGATGTACATGCACTACCCATGCCATGAAAACTTAGTGAAAAGGAGCCTGAAGGATTAGGTTGGTGAATTGGTTACAAAATTATAAATTAATACCATACCCATGCATGATAACATAGAACACAAATAAACAAATTCAAGATATGGTCACTATATTGTATTGATTATACAATGAATAAAATCATCCAATTATTTCACAATCTCAAGAACTCCAATTTTTTACATGGTAGTTAATGTCTTATGACAAGATAACCTCCTATTTATGTAACTCATCTCTTATAATACACCAATTTTGTTCTCCTAGCTATATATAGTTGCCAATTATAAAGCTATATATTTTATGTTAAATTTAATGAGCATTTTGAATTGACTTTGAATTCATTATAGGTGTCCCTAAATTTGACTTCACTATAAAGAGCCTCACCAACTTCAAATTAAATGTAGAAAGCCCCAAATTCCTTGCCTACCTTTTCAGAAGTCTCCAAGTCCTCTCCAAACAAGCTTTATCACCCATGCAAGTAGCTTCTATAATTACATGTCAAAACCCAAAATGCCTCATGCCATCAAATTAGCACACACACCTTCTCTAGTCAGCTCTAGCTCCATTAATAATTAACAAGCCCTCCTTATATTTGTAGAGGTGCATTGTATAAATAATTTCAATAATACTCCCCACTCCCCCATTGAATTACCTCTATCAAATTCTGAACTCTACTATACTCCCCACTCCCACCAACAATTTCCCAATTTGCTATTAACCCTGTACATGCAATACAACTCACTCTCACCAATAATCTCCCAATTTGAAATATTCTTTTTAATTACCCACTTTAATATCATATTGTCTAATTTTTATTTGTGTGACTAATTATTTAGTTGTGTTTTTTACCTAATGATCAAATTAGTCATTTATAGCTGTGTTGTAAAAAATTAGTAGAATTTAGTCATTTTTAGTTATCGTGACTAAAAGTTTTATTCACGTAGTCATTTATTTGCCAAATTATACTAGTGTAAGTTTATAATAGTGCATCTTAACTTGCATTTTAGTTGTATGTATGTATGAACATACACATACACCCACACACACACACACACACACACACATCTCTCTCTCTCTCTCTCTCTCTCTCTCTCTCTCTCTCTCTCTCTCTCTCTCTCTCTCTCTCTCTCTCTCTCTCTCTCTCTCTCTCTCTCTCTCTCTCTCTCTCTCTATGTGTGTGTGTGTGTGTGTGTGTGTTTGTGTGTGTGTACGCACATGCATGCACGTGCATGTGTGCATCTGTGCATGCACATATATTTTTATATATAGTTAATAAATTTAATAAAAGTCTATAAAATCTTTAATACTTAAAATTTTAGGTTTAGATATATAAAAAGTTGTGCCCTTAAACAAGTGCAATCCCTTAACATCATATAGTATTCTATGAATCTAATTCTCTTTCATAGTATAAATAGCTTAAAATATATTCTTATATATACTAACTTAAAACCGCCCAAGTGTACTGGCATACCCTATTTGGGTTCATAATGTAAGACCATTTATTTAATGTGTATAGCATATATCTAGTTCATCATAAAATACTAGGCAAAGATTTTTAGGTTCTAAGTGAAAATATTCATCTAAATAACCTTAAATATACCCTATAGAGTTTTCCTAGGGTTTATAAATCCAAAATAAGTATTTACACAAAAAATTTCAAGGTATTTCATATAACATGGAAAAGAATGAAAATCCAAAGCTATTCTAGTTAGGGCTTGTTGGGTTATATGTTGGGTTTTGTGGATGGTTGATCAATCCATAGGGCCCAACATTTAGCCCATTTTTATAATCTCATTAAAACTAAAACTATTTAAAATCTTTCCTACATTCTTGTATTTACCAAAAAATGTTCATAACATAAGAAATATAAGACAACACCAACCTGGTAAATGAACCAATGATGCCAAATTTTGAATTTACTTCTTCCTCCTAGATTGATTATCTTGTTTTTCTTCTACCTGTTATCCAGTCCTCCCTCTTGCTTTTCTTATTCTCTTCCATCTTACCATAAATCCCTAAACTTCTTAGTTAAAATAATGACCCAATCAATGTATATAATCAAATATCTAATACAACTGACAGTCCATCATAATTTCCTCATGCAAAATTCCTCCAACCAAATAATGGTTTTGTTAATTACTTGTTAACTCAAGTTAAAGACTAGTTTAGAAACCCTAATATCAAAGGTTATAATGATTAATATAATAATCATTTTATTCATGTATATTGACTTCCATATTTAACAATGTATCAACTTCTAGAAAAGTCATTCAAATTTATATTTTTAGTGATAATGGAAATTATCATAATTCCATTAAAAATACCATCGAATAAATGATAAGTCATCTAAAAATTAAACATTTTTATGTCTCACATAATCATTTAATAATGAAACTATCTAAATTTAATTTTCATAGGGTCATGTAAACTTCCTAAGCACAAAGGTTGTATAATAATCATTAGTCAATAATATTAATCTCATAATGACCATGCTAAACTAATTTCATCCATAATTTTTAAAAAATAAACCTAATTTATTAATGACTTAATATAGGTTATTCAACTATTATATATGATAATAATACCTTTCTAAGCATTAATAATCACTTAAAAAACTAATCAAGAAAAGTAGTAGAATCTATCTACTACTATAGATATGAATACAAAACAAAACACTATCATACCACATGCATTTATATTTGAGATAATAGTTTGTAATGCTAAAACATTAACATATTCACTATTCAACATAACACTAACATTAACAACCATATATGAAATAACACAATGAGAGTAGTGTAAGCATATAATAATAATCAAAGTTACAACAAAAAATATATAAGCAATCAAATACATACTAAACTATCTAAAAAAAGACTAAATAAAACATATTAATCTACTTGTGGTGTATATCTGGGCTTCTAGCCTTTTGCTCTATCATCCCCAAATGCCTCCATCTATGCCACCCCCTCTAATGAATTCCCTATCTCCATCACACTCTGAGGGATGGATCTATCATACATCCACCTCACAATTGAAGGTAATTATCCCTAAACATATATATAATCTAAAAAATAATGTTATATAAACTAATAAACATGATCATAATGTACACAATATAAAAGTATAACTAACTCCATAGCTAATCAATCATGTAAATAAAGCAACATATAACTATCCCATAATCAACATATGAAATCAAGATTAACTAAACAATAGTTAATCAAATAATAACCATACTAATCTATAAATAAACAAGTTAATAGGCTTTAGAAAGAAATCAAGATGTGACAGGATTACTATTATGATACAATTTTGAGATCTATGTTGATCCTTTATATTTATTATTGAGATAATTATTGATATAGTTTTATTATAAAATTGAACATTTATAATTAATGACTTATTGATTTAATATTTAGTTAAGATGTATTATTTAAATTTTGATATGACATTTATTGATTTTAGTTATCTAGATACTACTGATGGTCTATTATTTGACTGAAGGGATACATACTTGAGCTAAGTTGTTTGGACTTGAGCAATAGAGAAATGTAGAGAAATAATATGGATGACATGGAAATAGTAAATTCTATTAAAATTTGAGCTTGATGGTATTATTTATTTAGTTATTTTGTTTATTTGATTAAAGTGATGAGTGTTTATCATTTTAAGTTTTATTTCATTATAGATTGATTTTTAGCCAGTTTTAATTTTTCTACAATCACTACTTTACTAAATGTTTTCAAATTCTATACTTGTCAGCTTTGCTGAGTTGTGTTTGTCTTGTAACTAATGTTAGATATATAATATCATCATTTTTAGTCATTTTTATTCATTATGTTTTTTTCTCACTTAATGACTTGTTGACTTTGACATTACATTGGTCACCAAATGCTCTTGTATTTATAGTAGAATGTGTTATGTGTTTGATTCTTTAGTACCTTACATGATTATCTTGGTCTTGTTTGTTTTTATGAAATATATCAACCTTTGATATGGTTGAAGGCTTTTAAAAATGTGTTTTATATAGTATGTGGTTTAATTAATAAATTCATTGTGGTTATGATGTATTATGGAATTAATTGTTTATTATAAACAATTCATGGCTTGGATTTATGCTAAGGTATTATTGAAGACACAACCCATCTTGGGTCTTAGAAATAGTGGTGGTTATTTTATTTTGACATTCAACTATAAGGCCATGACATTGACTCGTCACACAATGCCATTGGGCTGAGAATCTTCCAAAATGGTTTTTAGGATTTTCTTTGGTCATTATTGCTTCATTAAAAAGCCCTATGCTTTGAAGAGACTCTACTAAAATATTGGGCATGGAATCCAAGGGAGATAAACGTGGAGTTAGTTGCATGAGTTTTTCTTAGGCTTGAACTATAGTTATTCATGTACCTTGCTAATCATGTAGAACTTTTGGAGAGTTTTTTGGGGTTCTATTTGGCTATATGGTTTGAATAGTCTTGGTTAAAACATGTGGGTTTTATGTGTGTGTTTTGGCATTGGTATTTGGTATTAACTTGGAATCTTGCAAAATAAGGGGTCTCTATTCTATGGCTGATTATAGGACTCAAAGTAAGTGAAGTATTTAAATTCTAGTTTCCATTCTTGAAAGTTATTTTAATGGTGTGAACTAGTTTTGTTTGTAGCCATAAACATATGAATTTATATGTTTATCCTACAAAATGTTTTTTATAGCTGGTAATGTAGAATAGAACCCTAACTAGTTCGAGTAAATTTAATTTTTTTAATTGTTTTTTATGGCATCCATTATATGACTAGGCCATGGCATGTTGTGGATTTAATCTAAGCACATACATTTTGATATTTTTAGCATAATTATTAGGGTTATTATCATTTAATTATGACATTTTAAGGTCATGGGTATACATTATTTGATTGTGTTTTAGTTTTTAAATTATCTATCTATATTTGAAACCCTAACTAGGTCATTCAGGTTTTTGGGTAATGTCATTTTGTTATTATCCAACCCTATTATGCATTACTAAATAAAGGCCATGATTGGGGGCAATGACATTTTTGAGCCTCCAAGTGTTTCAAAAGATCATTAGGGTTTTGTAAAAATAATATTTTATTATTATTTGGTTTTCATGATTAATTTAATGTACTTTTATTTCATTATTTAGACATTATGAGTTGACTCAGGTTTATTAAATCCTATTTGGATTATTTATGTGATTCTGGTCATAATGTTTGATTTTATTCAAAATTATTATGGGTTGAATTGCATTTAAAAATTATGATTAGTTATCTATTTTATTATTATGATTGAATTTATTTCATCATATTTTTTTTAAATTTTCTTCCATTTCTAGTAAAGTTTATTTCAGTCAAACTTTGACCAATAGCTTTACATTGGGTGTTATTTTATCATTTTTGGTTGGCTGATGTTTATGTCTTCTTTCTAAAGATTTTTTATTTTAACTCATAATATATATTAAAATGGTACTTGAGGATGAATATAATATAGTTTCATGACATGGATATATGGGCCATATTATATTTTTTAAATAGTATATGGATCTTAAATCAAAAAATATCAGAGGAATGAGTGGCAATCATAATCATGTGCCAAGTTAATGGATCTTAGTGAGATGGAATAAGATGAATGAAATATAGTATCATAAAATGGATTTATGGTCCATATTATATTATTTAAATATAATATGGATCTTAAATCAAAAATATCAAAGGACTGAGTGGTAATCGTAATCATGTGCCAAGTTAATGGATCTTGGTGAGATGGAATATGTACATGTGGTTCATTTTTTTATATTATTTAATTTTTTATTATGTCATTATTAACATGTTTTGATTTTAATTTCTCCAAAATTTATATAATTCCTTGATCTATATCTAACTAATGCTTATAGTGGTCAAGGGCCACTCATGGTTAGGTTTATTAAGATTGGCAATGTGGGTTTGGCTTCATTAGATTCTATTCAAAAGATTGTTGATACACCTCTTCTTCACCTTTAAGTTCTTACAGTTGGTTGTAGATGAATTAAATTATTTATGTAATTAATTTAATTAATTATATTTTTAATATGATATAAGTTAATGTTATGTTTATCTTTCCTATTCAGATAAAGCATGCAAGATTGAACTATGGTTATGATTAGAGTCAATCCTTAGAGTATCAATTTATCCTTTGTATTATTATTTGTAAATGGAATTACACAAGTTCATTGAGGAATATGATTTTAATATGAGCTTACATCTAGTCTTTTATTATCGAAATAAGTAGATTTATAATGAAACTTCTAAATTTAAAACCTAGAAAGTTGTTTCACTTTAATTTCAAAGTTGCATTGGTTATCTCATAATATGAATATGTATTCATATCTTTGTTTACACTTGATTAGTACTGATTTCATGGAATTAGTCTAAATAGATATTTAATATTATAAATATTTATTTTTGAACATAATTTGTAAGAGTTACTTGTGATATTACATGTCTTTTGATGTTATTAAGCATAAGAGGATTAGAAAGTTATAATTCTCTATTTAAAATTTCATCTGAATTGAAAATTAGGAAGTCAAATTTACCTTGAGTAATTCATATGGAATTATCATTACGCTTTATTGGGTAATTTTATTAATCAAACATGATAATAGGTGTTGGTCATTATAAAAAATTATTATGATGTAACCTATAACCTTAAGTCAATATTGACTTTTAAATTACCTTAATATATTCAAATATCCATTGAAGAGATGGAATAATTAATGATATTTTGTTTGAAACTTCTAAGGAAGATATTAATTCAATAACCTTATATGGATTAATAAGGTGTAATCTTTGTGATTATATTATGGTGTCTTTAAGAGATTATAAACATCATAATATTTATATATAAAGTTTGTAATTGTTGTTACAATATTTGATAATGGTTAAACTAGAAGAATTACATAGATATTAAATTTATATAAATATTATCTATTATATTAAAATAAAATCATTCCAATTAGAAACTAATGGATCACTATTGAAGTGTAATGGACTATTTTGGGATAGATCATTATAATCTCTTGGAGTCAAGACACATATAAAGTTATATAAATCTTAGGCATGTGCTGAAAATAACTTGGTCAATAAGTTAAGTACTTAAATTCTTTAAAAACCAAATGGTTATTCCAAATAAAGGCATATTGTGATATAGTATCATTTACTCCATATCTAGAATTTATCATTAGAAAATTAAAAATTTAAAATATACCATTATATCAGAAAGAAAAGTTCTAATTTAAAGTTGTAAAAAATAAGGTTATGCATAGTTTAAGGTCATGAACCTAAGATGTAAAGGTTTAATTATCTTAATAATAAATTTGAAAGTAAACTAAGTATAAGTTCAATTAGTTCTTAGAACTATTAAAAAATATTTATCCCCTTGAATTGATACAACACACATAACTATAATGATTAGAAATGAAAGGATATATTTGAGCCAATAAATATCCTTAGTTATGTATTCCTTGACATGTGCTTGTAACCCTACCTTATAGACTATAAGATGTTCTAAAATGGAACATAAGCATGATTGTTGAAATATATAATGAAGATTACACATTTAACTTAGGAATTTCAAGCCCAACTTTACCCTCTGATTATTTGTGAATTCAGAAGGTGTTTCAAGGCTTTGCATTACTTGTGGAAATAGTCCCTTTTTATTTATATTTGCTCACTACTTGTGAATTGTATATCTTAATTAAGAAATTTTATTATTATAAATATTATATTGAATCTATTTTATCTATGCCTCTATTTTATAAAAAAATTTAAATTACCCATTGAGGTACTGGCTATTATATAGCCTATGTAGGTAGTCGAGTAAGGTAATAAGTAAGTAATAGATCCATTAAGAAGGCCACATTGAAGTACATGGATAGGCATGCATGTGGGTGTCTACACCGTTAGAGGTAAAATTATTAGGGGTTTAATCAATGAGCCCAAATAATATAACTTCAATTTTTTTTCTAAAGCCTGGTAAACTTTTTAACGTGACTGGTGGTGTTGGTTAGACACGCCTAATACTGGTACCATGGGGTTGGGGGGACTCAAATGCTTGATTGGTAGAGCCACAACAGAAATTCCTAACCAACTAACTACACCCCCCAACCCAATCTAACTTCAATTTCAATCACTTTCAAGTTATTAATTAATTACCATAAGCATTCATGAAACATGCACATCATTCACAATAATGAGCAAGAGATAAAATGCAAGATCAATCACATAACACATGGCATATGTGGGAAACCCTATTGGGGGATAAAAACCACTAGAATATATAATTTAACTATTATTCTATAATAAAAAGAACCAATTTATACCAGCTAAAATTGATCAATGAACTACCATCCCTTATTTTCGTGAGACTACAATCCCATAAGGAGATACTATACCTATCTAGTTGAGCTTCCATAGCAACTATACCTTTAGTAAGTTTCAACTTGTAAGGAGGATACAACCCCCTTAGATCTTGAGTTACCACAATAACACCTATGAACTTATCTAACTTTAGACTGATGTCTATAACTCTTGATGATGGACCTCTGCTTATCACTCTTCACCTTCACTCACACTCAATATGTAAGAGCACCATTTTTCCAATAGAATTATGACCTAAAAGTCAAAACAATAGTCCTAAATTTGTTTTATTCTTTAACTCATCCATTGGGAACCCACCTATTCCTTTTATTCACAACACTATATTCTTAAATGCAAATTCTACACATGAGTCTCTCACAAGTCTAAAAACCAACACATTTGGTTTCACCATTTATAGATATATCATGATTATAAACATCTTGGTTAGACATTAGGCATTATTTAAACCTTAATGAATATATAGTACAAAGACACAACTTAATACAATCTTCATATGTCATCCATAGCATCTATGGGTCACCCTTAAGTAACTACACCTTTTAATTATGCCCTTGTAGCTCTTATAGGTCTCATGGAGACCTATTCACCCATTTATCACTTCATCAAACAAAAAAAGAACACAATACCAATTAAAAAAGCATGGACGCATTCCATATGATCTATAGTTCCCCCTTAAGTGCCAATAACCAACATAGTACCCTTCTGCATAAGCACAATTTTCTCAAATAATAATATGTGTAAACAATCCCCATGAATAAATACATGATCAATTTCTAAACCTTTTTTCATAATGTATATTATTGGGCAGACCTTAATAATTCACATGCATAATTCTCATGGAGTCTAAAAAATTCTCTAATATCTAATTCATCATTAAACATTGAAACAACATTAGAATGAGCTCAATTACCCTTCTCAGGTTACTTGTAGAACATAGTCAAACACATAGTCAACTTTGAAGATCAATATTTTTTCTTTTACATATACTAAAACATTAAAATTTATATTTATATATGAGCCTTATAATCCTCTACAAATTCACTTTTTACACCATGAGAAAATTCTACATAGATCAAAATATAGAGAATTAGTTTTTCCTTTGCAAATTCAAATATTCAAATGCAAAAAGTCAAATTTAAACCTCACATACTATGCTTGCATCTTGTGTCCTCACATATTTAGATTTATTGTGTACCATTGATATTATTCAAGCTTTAACTCATAGTTCACCAATGCCCAAATGTTAAACCTCTACTTGTTGAGCTCATCTTGTGCAATCTGGCAACTTTGACCTCATGTGCTTCATCAATCTCTTTGATATTGTCCTTGATTTAGAAATGATAGACCAATTCCCCCTAACTTATCCATACATGGAAATGATGATATTATCAAACTTCCTACTCAAATTTTTTTTCCATTGGACCCAAAAAGTCTAGATAAAAACTATAGACTACCAGATGAATTCCACTTATGCACACAAGCACTCAAATCTTAGAAAACATCTTAGGGACCTCTTTCACATGTTAAAATCACCATACTCATCTATGAACATATATAACCATGTCAAAACTAAAGATCAACCAAGCCTCCTTCAATCATAATAGGATAAACACATTACATACTTTGTCATTGTCACTTAGACTATCAAGGCACTTCATCAACTCACCAAGATACCCCCATGACATCATCATGACATAATTAACAATGATCCAAAAATATCCCCCTTTGTCATTGATGTCAAGAACCATAATATAGAAATATACAACTCACCTTCCTTCTATCTTTTCAAGCACTCTCATAATAATAACTTTCTCCCACTTTGACACAATAACTAAGTGGGAACAATTTGATCTTGAAGACCTAAAAAGATCAATAACAGGAGAAGACCATCTTATAAAGATTATACAAACTCCCCCTTACCTTGATCCTACCTTTTATTTTCCTTGATAACTTCCTCTTTCCCCAAGCCAACACTCTCTTTAGCCAAGCACTATAATCAATTAATAAATAACACATAAAACACTAAAATCTGATGGAACTCACTAAGAAACATCTAAAAGGGATTTCCCCTAAGATATTTGAGCCATTACACCTTTTGAGCATATTCAGATCTCCAAAAATCATGAAAAACCACCACACATGCTTACTAGCCTTCTCTCTTAATATTTAAATGCTCATGCCTTGATATTTTTGAGAATTTGATCAAAAGGCACTCTTCTTCATACTAGGCCTATCTATCCTCCTTGTAGCCCTACATAGAACTATCAAAGCCCACAATTTTTTGTAGATACACCTTAATTACCTAAAACTTCATATCTAAAGCACTCTCATATGTCTTGTTAAGTACACCAATTTAAATCACTTAGCTCATCCTTTGAAACATACTTCCTTCACAAACCCACTAGCCAATTAAGCCTTCATCTTGACAAAAACTTGAATATATTGAAAACCACAAACCTTCAGATATCTATGAATCTCTTTTGGACAGCCCATTTGGCCTAATAATCCTCAAACCTCAACTCATAAGGCAAGCCACTTTTCTATCATAGCCCAAAACCCTAGAAACTCAAAATAAACAAGGTCAACAAACCTCCTTGTAGTCAACACACACTTATGAAACTTATTTCATACCTAGAGACACCCATCACACAATTTTGGGCCAATATTTGAGGCTTCACACCTTTGCAAGCCTTGACTTCATATAACCCATTTTAGGCTTACTTTCCCTTAAGCCAAAAACTAAGAAAAACTAAAAGTACCCAAAAATATTCAATTTGCCTTCAACATACCTTTAGAACAAAAAAAAACCTAGATCACCTAACAAATAAGTTGGTATACCTTTTTGAGAACCAAACTCTACTTGACATTGCATCAAACTCATTATTCCATTTAGAAAAACCCATTTTGATCCTGCATAATAGCTCCTTCACAAACCTCTAGAGTAAGCTCATGAAATTGTTGCTCCCCCTTAACCAAAGACCTTCTAAGATAAACACAAGTCTCTATTCAGATTGAAAATATAATCTTGATAACTCAAACTTGATGTTACACAATAAAAATGTCTCTTAAGAAGCATAGGCAAAGACATCCTACTTCACAATCTCCTAAAACAATGTGAAACTAGGAGTTTCCCATAATTATTCATATTCCTTATCCTCTTTGGTCATATGATAATTTTAGTTCTTATTCTTATTCTTAGACTTAAGAGAAGTGACATGCTTAACCACTATAACATTATCCTTTTCTTCTAGGATTAGATTGATAATACATGGAGGCAACAAAGATTCATGACATACCTTTTCATCTAAATAATCTACCTTGTAGTTTAAAACCTCATCATTAGGCACAAATGAGTGATGTTATTTTCATGATACATGCTTGGAAATAACAATATGTTCATTTGGATCCATACATACCTCAGGACTAGCTTCGACCAGTACCTTGGTCTTCTCTTTGAGCTTAGTCTCTTTACTCACACCATGCATAGATAATGAGATCCCTTGGCACTCTTTAACTTTTTAAGCATTCTACACCATATAAAATAGATTACTTGGACTTATAGTCTCATCATGACTAATAATTATCACCTTTGTCTTCCATGAGATGACTTGCCTTCTTCCTTACACTCTAGGAACCTAATTAAACATATTATTACTTGTAGACCTTTGCTTACATCACTTAGCAATGTGACCTCTCTATTCAAAATTGTAGAACACTATAATCCTTTATGGAAACATAGTTTGTCTTACCGTGTTTGGATAAAAACCTGAAATATATCCTTTATCATGACAAATGAAACAACTTCCCCTTTTTGAAGAGGACTCACTTTGTTTAATCTTATGTGGACAATGGTTTGCAAAGTGTTCCACATCATAAAAGTTGAAGCAGTTAATTTTTATCACTAATTTTAATTGATGACCCCCATAATTGTCCCATTAAAACTTATTTTTAGTAGCTTTCTTTCATTCTCTAGCTCAATGACTAAATTGATTACATGTGTAATAGTAACCATTGAAACTTGCATACCTCATGGCATTTGGCTATCTAATCTGATTTATCCTCATTCTTCTAGCACCTTCATTCCTTATCTAATTATTTGGATTAAAAGTAAGATTTTCCTTGTTCACATTATTCTTGATCTTATCTTGAGTTACATTCTTTTGTTCTTCTTCATATCCAAGACCAATTCTATCACTAACATGTTTTTAACCACTCAAAATATTGTCTAGATCACTTGAGCTATTTTCAAATCTCACAAATGACTTCATCTTATTAGATGTATTTTCTAACTCAAATTTCAAAGACTCATTTTCAATAACAGGACCATCATCTTCATGATCATATTTTGAGTCAATGTCTTCACTCTCATCTGATGAGCTCTAAACCTTCTTTGATGTAGATACTCTTTTTGTTTTTAAATTACTTGTTGTTAAACTTTCCAAATCATTTCTTCTTGTATGTTTTCTTGTATTTATCTAGGCCATTGCCATGCTCTTCATCATAATTCTTCTCATGCTTATGAGGGTACTTATGAGCAAAATGTCCTATCTCTCCATAGTTGAAACAGTTGAAGGGTAGTTTACCCTTATAATTCCTTGAGTTTGTGTTCAATTCATTAATAATCAAAGTAACTAGTTCATCCTCATCAATGTTAGATATGTGATCCTCTTTGGGTTTATTACCTTCAAACTTATTCTTTGGCTTCATTTTTATGTTGAATGTTGCTTCCATATTGGGTGGTATATCATCATTTACTCTCATCTCATAGGTAGTAAGGGTGCCATGAAATTGATCCATCTTCAATTGAGTAAGATCATGCCTTTTTTCTATATAAAAAACTTTTAGATCAAACTTGAGAGATAGAGACATTTACCTTTTGAACTAAAATAGCCTCCTCAAGGTTATCTCCAAGTCCTGTTATGATGTTCAGTCTCATCAACTCTCTATATAAAGGATGCCACATAATCTGCTTCCTTCATCTTGAGACTTTCAAATTTCCTTCTATGAGTCTATAAATTAGTAAGATTAACCTTTGAATCTCCTTCATAATTGATCTAAATTTTCTCTTATATATCTTTAAGAGATTTACAATGGATTACATTAGCATATTCAATCTATGAAAGACCACAAGTGATAGAATTCATTGCCTTAGAATTATTCTTAAATAACTTCTTATCTGCAACAATAGATGGAGGAGTAGTAGGAGAAACATAACCATCCACAATAGCTTGCCATATATAAAAACTTAGGGACATAATGTATGTACTCATCTTTTTAATAAAAAAATCATAATTAGATTCATTGAACATTAGTTCTTGCTTAATAGAGAAACTTCCTTGATGACTACCCATATTGTACCTTGGATCACCTTCAATCTATCAAGCCTTTACCAAAGGTCCTTACTCTAATACTTATTGTGAAAGGTAAATTCACTAAGAGGGGGGGTGAATTAGTGAGCTCAAATAATCCAAATTTAATTTCAATCACTTTCAATTTCTTAAATAAATTACCATAAGCATTCATGAAGTATACATATCATTCATAACAATGAGCAAGAGAGACAATGCAAGATTAATCACATAGCACATGACATATGTGGAAACCCCTCTTGGGGGAGAAATCCCACTAGAAATTTCAATTTAAATATTGTCTTATAATAACAAGAACCAATTTATACTAGATACAACTGATCAAGGAACTACCATCCCTTATTTTAGTGAGACTGTAATCCCACAAGGAGTTACTATACCTATCTAGATGAGCTACCACAACAACTAGAACTTTAGAAAGTTTCACTTTATAAGGAGGCTAAAACCCCCTTAGATGTTGTGCTAACACAACAAATCCTATGAACACATCCACCTTTGGATTGTTGTCTATAACACTTGATGATGGACCACTACTTATCACTCTTCACCTTCACTCACACTCAATTTGCAAGAGCACTATTATACCAACAAAAATATGACCTATAGGTCATAAAAATAGTCCTCAATCTATTTTTTCTCCTAAACACATCCATTTGGAATCCACCCATTCCATTTCTTCACAACACTATGCTTTCAAATGCAAATTCCACACATAAGTATAGAAACCAACACATTTAGTTTCACCATTTATACAACTATCATGATTATCAAAATCATAGTCATCCATTAGGAATGAATTAACCCTTAATTCATATATCATATGAATACACAACTCAATAAACTCTTTATAGATCAACCATAACATCTATGGGTCACCCTTAAGTAGCTACACCTTTCAATTAGGCCCTTGTATCTCTTATAGGTCTCGTGGAGACATATTCACCTATTTAGAAATTAATTTAAAAAAACAATAAAATAAGACCACTTCCAAAAAAATGGACTCATTCCATATGATCTATAGGTCCCACTTAAGTTCCAACTATCAACATAGTACCATTATGGTTAAGCACAATTTACTCAAATGGCATTCTATGCACATAGTCACCATGAATGAATATACAATCAAATTATAAATTTTTTTCATATTGTATATAATTTTTAAAATATTCATAATGCACATATATCATCCTCATGGAGTCTAAAACATTATCCAATAGCTAATTCATAATTAAACATTGCAACAACATTAGAACAAGTTCAATTACCCTTCTTGGGTTACTTGTAGAACATAGTCAAACACATAGTAAAATTTGAAGCTTAATTTATTTTTATATACATACATTTATACCTTTAAATTAATATTCATATATTCACCTTTTAATCCTCTAAAAATTATATTTTTACACCATGAGCAAATTTTACATAGATCAAAAGATATAGCTAAAATACACAGTATTAGTTTTTACTTTACAAATTCAAATATTCAAATACAAATGGTCACAATTAAACCTCAAACACTATGATCACATTTCATGTCCTCACATATTAATATTGATCAATAACCATCGATATTCTTCAATATTTAACTCATAATGTATTAATACCCAAATTTTAAACCTCTACCAGTTGACCTTATCTCATGTAATCTAATAACTTTGACCTCAAGCACTCCATTGATATCTTCAAGATTGTCCTCACTTTAATAATGCCAGACAAATATCAATTTTATCTCCTAAATTTAAGGCAAACTATTAATCTCTATATGTATGATCACTTTCTCACCATTTATCCTTGGAAGAAGATCAATCTTTATCTCTGCTCAGTGTTAAACAATGAACACTTGACACCATCTCACTGCTTCCTAAAATTATGGAGAAACACACTCTATTTATGTTACTCAAACTTTAATTTGTACAAAAATGACCAAGTATTGGAACCTTTTCAATTTGTTTGTAAGGTCAACTTTGCACCACTATATCTTTTGCTTCACTTAAGTGCATATTGTAAAATATGGACCATACGATCTCCTCACATAGGAAAATCTAACCATGTGTCAATATACTCCTAAAAATAACATGTGTGAGATATAAAAACATTAAAATTCCTCCTCATATTTATCTATCATAGAGACAACAATGTTATAATTGCTTGGAAGGCTAACTTTGCACATGCATATCTTTTTATGCACTTTAGTGCATGATCTACAATTGATCACAAATCAACTATGAACAAAATTGAACAAACCCATATTATAAAATTATACTAAAATTTCAACATGTGAAATATATTACATCACCAAAATTATTACTAGGCTCTTTCTTACCTCATGAAAATTTGGCTAAGTGTGAGAAAACACTTGTCAAACTACTTGGAAGCTCAACTTTGCACTTACATATATTTTGATGAAATTTAGTGAATGATCTAAAATTTATCACAAATAAACTAAGGAATAATGTGATCAAAACCATATGAACAACTCCCCTTGACTCATCCATATGTGGTAATAGTGATATCAACAAACTACCTACTCAAATTTTTTGCCATTAGACCTAAAAGGTCTAGATGAAAACTATGGACTACCAGATGAATTACAATTATACACACAATCATTAAAATATTAAAAAACATCTTAGGGAAATATTTCACATGTTCAAATCACCATACTCATATCTTAACATATTAAACCATGCCAAAACTTAAGATCAACCATTCCTCCTTCAAGCATACTAAGACAAGCACATTACACACTTTATCATTATCACTTAGACTATCAAGGCAATTCATCCACTCACTATGACACCTCCATAACATCATTATGACATCATTGATAATTATCCAACATATACTAACCCACTTATATCCAAATATTAAGTGGTTAAAATTCTTCCTAATGAAGTCATTGATGAGTTATGTACTTGGTCTAGTTCTTGTGTTAGCTATAACATAATTATGGATCTCATTACATTTTTTCATGATAAAATCTATTTAAAAATTTATACTAAAATTATTATCTCAATTTATGTATTTAAAAAATTTGTGGTTTTTTTTATTTTCATGAGACCAAGGAATAAATATGTGACATATGATGGTGTTAATTATAATTATGATCATCCTCATGATTCTAAGAAAACCATTCATGATATCATTCTCAATGGCTTGCAACATGTAGAATTTTTCTAATATATTTCCAAAATCCATTTTCAACTACCCCTCCTTCTAATAACCAATTTAATAATAGTGATATTCATCTATCCCTTGTCATTAATGATCTTAGGATAAATCTTCCTAGACCTCAACCTAAATAATTTGATCATTAAAATCCTTAATCTCAATTCTATGACAACCAAAAACATTATTTGTTTCACATTAATTAGGTTCATTCTCAAGATAATTTACATTATATTTGTACCTTAGCATATGATTTTATCTTTCTTCATAACTTTGACCATGATATTATGATAAGAGAGTGTTATGAAGCCTTTGAGAATGTTTCCAAATTTCATGAGTGTAAGGTCAAAAGTGATACACTTAATTAAGATACTACTCACCATGGTATTTATACCAATCCCATTTTTAATCATTCCCAATCAACCTAAGGACACTATCAAATTTTCACAACCATAAAATATGCCTCATTAAACTCCAATTATTTTTGTATAAATTGAACCCTAATGCTTTTGCTAACTTAGAAAAATTGGTTAACATGAATGACATGAAACACATTATTTCTCACATTCATTCTTCCTAAAACACTTAAACTCAACCTATAACACTTCCTAAATCCAACATAACTATTTAGGCCTATCCTAAAAGGTCAAATTTTAGTCTCTATCAATTTCAAACCTTCAAAATTAAAAAAATTAGAAAAAAATGATGAACTCTCCCATGTTGATGTTGTTATAAAACAAAGTAGTGATTCAACTATATCACCAATGTTGATACAATCTTATATTTATACAATTGTATTGTTGGTGTCAAAATTCATCTATTTTATGTCAATGTAGTGTCTTATGACTATGCTGATATATTCTATTGTGTTTATGCTGATATAGCATCTTGTTTCTAAAAGTATATTAATAACCTTGATACAATCTCTTGATCTCAAAACTATATCTTTTGTGCCAATATAATTTACTATAATTGAACCTACTGCATCTTCATGCTTGATACCATAAAAACATGCTAAAATTTAACTAAAATTGCATTTAAAACTTCCTAAAATCAAACATATTATCATTCAAACCCTTTTTTTTTTAATCAATTATAGTAATATTTAACCTACCTTAACCTCAAATAATTGTATCCCATTCAATAAATATCCAATATCCCTAGTAAGTAAATCTTCTTTAAGATTATATGTACTTATCCTAAATATCAAAATTATTTAATGAAAACTCTCTTTGCTATGAAAATTCCTCAACCACCACCTATGGGACAAGAACTAATTTTTTTAAACCTTAAAGATAGCATCATGCAACAATTCAAAGATATGTCTATCCAAAATAATAGTAAAATAGACCAAGATTACTCTTTAATTTTTTCCATAGAGGTGATGATTACTAAAAAATCATTCTTTATGTGAGTGACCCTCCTTTATTATTAGAATTCAAATTGGTGATGTCCAAGTCAAAAGTGTCATTTTTTATTAATGTTTAAGTACTTTTATTTCTTTTTTTAATTAATTTAATCCCTTGGTTATTAAACAAACAACCTTAATTTTGCTTGTAGGATGTGCCAAGTATACAATCAAAGTACAATTTCACACATGTGGTGCATGTTTATTCCTATTAAAATATGTCCTATTATGGTTAGGATGAAATTTATGGTTTTATAGTTTCCATTATCCTATAATATATTTTTTAGACACCTTTATACTCATCATATGAGGGCCATAACTTATTTTATACATCAATACATCAAATTCTCATAATTAGGAGCTATTTATAAATTTGAAGGTGATAAAAACCCTTATAATTATGAAAAATTAAAAAAACATGGTGTCTTTAAAATACATAATCTTAAACCACTCCAAAGTATCTAGTTATTAAGTTTCAATGTTGCCATTTATTAATTTAAAATTTATAGTGATCACCCCAAACATATGAAAAATATCTCTCCAAACCTTCTTAATTCTAATGATGATGAACCTAAGCAAATTAACCTTAGAATAAAAACCTTTGATATTCTTCCTAAAATCATAACTTAAGTTACTCCTACCTTGTAACACCATTATCATAAGAGGGTAACTAATAAGATACCTATAACAATTAATATTTTAAATAAATATTTGACTATTACTCCAAGTGACATTACAATTGAATCCGACAATGTGGATCCCACTACTCCCAATTATGATAGGTTATATTACCATTTATTTAGTTACACATAATAAAATCATGTGGAAATATTACATTACAAATAATCCCTTCAACAATTTTATGACCAATCATCTTCAAATTTATCATTAACATGATCAATGTTTCTTGTTTGAGCATACATGATAGTGTTCTTTTAGACCCTATTAGAATATTTTATGATTAGAATACAAATTAGCATTTTTTATGTATCTTGTTTTTTATAATATTTTCCATCCCTAAATGTAGACTATAACACCACACTCACCAACACTAAGGCTTTTGATGGAAGAGTTAGGACATCATCATCCAATGAAAATTTGTTCATTTTATAATGTTCTCAAACATATAATCCAAAATTTTAGAGTATATAATATACATTTATATCTAAAAAAATCATAATTATAATCTTTTTTAATGGATAATCCACCACCATGTGTCTCTTCCTTAATAAGGAATTTTTTTTATTTTCATGGGACTAGTACACATTTTATGTCTAATTGTTGAAAAAATTTACAATACTTTGATGTAGTTAATTTCAAGGCCATTAATGATCATATTATCCATATATGCCTCATTTAAAGAAATTTCTTGCATACATACTAAAAATTATGGGCATTATTGTCTTTGGATTGATTCTTTTACAAAATTGATAGATAAGTGTAGATCACTTCAACAACATTTTTATAATTTCCCCAAGTTAAAATAAAGGTTTCCCTATCACCATCTAGAGATTCCTCATAATAAGGCACAATATTATTTTCCTCATTTTGATGTGTCTTCACCAAATTCAACTCTTTCCTACATCCCCCAAAAAGGGGAACATTATCATCCTTGGCATGATTCATCTTCCCACTCAATAAATAAGTGCAAGTCTTATTATCATCATATCCATAAGTATCAAAGGTATGGTAATTATGATCCTATTCAACCATCACATAATTTAAATATTATCAAGTAACAACCTCCATTTTATCTAGAGCCACCTCTTAAGCTAAAACATATTCTTCCCTACTTACCTTATTCATAGTTGAAGGAGTAGTATCCTCCCAATTATAGCACCCTTACCTTCTATTGAGGTCAAGATCCCCCATATTTTTAAAAAATGAGGACCCTTGTTAAAAAATTTCAAATTATGTTTTAAATTAGGCATTCAACTTGGTGCATTATTGAATATCATGTTTTGACCTGGCTTACATTGCCATGATAACACATAGGCTTTATTTAATCTTATATGATGTTGCTAACATTTGGACCATGTGTTTCCATATTGTAGGATTAATGAATCTTCATTATAATGAATAAATGTTCATGGTTTTATGCTTCAATGTTAATTTAACCCTTAGCTGGTTAACTAATATGGTCCCATTTGAGTCATTATGTTAACCTTTGGTCCTTAATTTATTAATTGAATCCAATTTTAAATGATGTTCAAAACCTTAGTATGAATTACTTTATAATAAGTACCTATTAAAATGGATTCATTTTTTTTATGGGTCACTTTATTCCATGTTATCCTTAGTTTAATTTTATACTATGTTTTTATCGAATTTATTAATTCATTAAAACTTTATTCTAAGGTTTATTTTAATTATTTAAATGTGTCTATCACTTATTCTTTGATTTTACTATTTTTATGTATAAATTGAATGTAAGGCTACCAAGTGTCAAAACCTCACTCAATTAGATCAAAGATCAATGACAAATAGGTGATAACTTGAAGTCAATAAGTCAAATTTCCCCAAATCAAATATTGATAGTGCATATTTTTATGTAAAAATTTTGATCAATGATCCACATTGAAGACTGGGGTCAATAAGGAAAGATTAGATCTAAAATTCACATTCAATTATGTAGATGGATATCTAAAAATGAGCATGAAGTCAATAAGTCAAGGATCCTAAGATTGAATGTAATGGTGATATGTGTCATAGTCATGTTGAATTAGCAGTAGATCAATGACCCATGTTGTATCTTGTGTTTAGCAATATATCAATGACCTAGATTTGATCTTATGTTTAATGGATCAATTATGTTATTTTAATCAAGTAGATCAAATATCGATGACACACATTCAACTATGTAGATGGGGATAGACAATGCAAATTGAGTCAATAATTCAATAAGCCCAAATTGCATGACAGGTTATCATGTGGTGTAAAAGTGTTAAGTAGATGGAGAATGGCATCAAGATATATATATAAGGCATGTGAGGTTCCCAAGTGTCATAATATAAAACCCAAATCAAAGATCAATAGCCAACATTGAAAGTCAAGGCTAAGATACTCCTAATGAGATCAATAGAGTGAATTTGATCAAGTTTTAGGGGGCATGAGATGAAGACACATGTTCGAAGTAAAAACTATCATGTTTTAAAATTAAATTAACAATGTGGCATTGAGGATGCCACATAGGATGACATGTTAGATCAAATTTTTTTGTGTACCTAAGCATGGAAAGATATAAGTATGAAATCAAAATATGATCTAGGTTACCAATGTACATACTTAAAATTAATATGATGCTACTAAATCTTAGTTAAACCCTTAAAATTCCCTAAGACATGAAAAAAGACCTAAATTTATTTTTTTTAAACATAAGAGAGAGATTGATAATCAAAGTTGTTCAAGGAGTCCAAATGGATAGCTAAAAGTATTGAATTGTCATTCTTAAGTGGATAATTTGATCAAAATCATAATAATGTCAACTTATGGACCTAATTCAAAGAAATATATTGAATTATACTTGTCATTAGACTCTAAGGGTAGAGTATTGAAAGATACAGAGTTTGTGGCTTTTTCAATAAACATAAGAGACAATAATTATTTGAGATTATTCTATACCATAGATAACCAAGGAAGAGGAGAAGCTACTTTTAGTATAGAGATGATATGATGACATCATGGTAATTCAATTGATAGGACTCTATTATGTTTCTACCAAACCAAAGGTATTGCATTGCATTTATGTCCTTGGTCTTATTTTTAAACATGCTAAAATTGATAAGGGTATGCTTATTCATGAACCTAGTTTGATAAAAATAGCATACATATCCCCTGCTACCTTTTAATCCTATTATAAACTACATAATCCCAAAAATAGACCTAACCTCTATTAATTCACGGGATCATAAACATACTATGGATGATATCTTAGTGAAATCATTAGAAGCTGGTAACAAGGTCATTATTAACCCAAACAAGAAATCCCTATGAGCCAATTTAGAATAGGATTCAAAATGGTTAGGACCATGTTAAACAAGTTATATGGATTTACACATATTGCACATGTGCAACCAATATGGGTGCCTATTACATATTTCATTATTAAGGAAGTGGTAGTACCTCCTTTAGGTGAAATCATTAGCATTTACTTAAGTAGGTAGATCTTTGGGATTTAAAAAAATATGAGATGTGATTTTTGTCATGATGTCATATTTTTTGGATGCCCTATGTTCCATAACTAAAATAAATAACAAAAGAGAGTGGTCTCCCAACAGCACCCAAACTGTGTCCCAATATTACTCAAAATTGCATATTTACAAGTATAGAAACCATATCCAATTCATCTGTGACTATGTATATCCTTCTTTGAGCCAATCCATCAATGGTATCCCCATGATGAGGACAACTCATTTAATCAATAAGTCCATTTATATAATGGGAGATATTTGTCTATATCTTGATTACACTATTATCATAATAGAGGGAACCCAAAATGCCCCCCTTAAGCTATCAATACACATGCCAATTAAGTTGGTAGAACAAGAAGTATCATTCTAATTATTCAATGGGATAGATGGGATATTTAAGAACAAGAGGAAAGGACTTATCCATGGATTTATTATAACTATTGGTAGAACCATTATTAGGAAATGGGACCAAATTTAAGTAGCTTCAAAACATAGGGTTTCTTTCAATTTATAGATAGATGACCAAAGATAATGGGATCCCACTGATAGGGTAAAGGAAAACTTGAATAATAAAGATATACTAGATGTACCTTATGAATATGAACCTAGAGCATATGAATTTTTATACACTAAGGCAACCACCTATTATGAAGTTTCTAGAAGACTAAAGGAACATAATGTAAAACCTGAATCTAGATTGCTAAGAGATCAAAAGGTGAAAGAGAGATGGTAGCTAGGTCATAGAAAATATCATTTGGTAGATTTTTATCCTTCTATTATTCCCCCATATAACATATAAATAGAGTATATAATTGAATAAATAGACCAAGATAAGTTTCTTCAAGTTCCTCAGTCCCTAAATCTTCTAGAATAATAGAACAAGATTTGCCTTAACAAGAAGAGATTCACATGTTGGCTTTGGATCCATAGGAATCTCTTGAGGATGCATTGAAAATTCTCTCCATGACTTATGAAATATACATATATTCAAAAGAGGAAAATTTTGAGGAAACCAATAAGGAAAAATAAAAATAAAAGTCTTTGGACTTGATGATCATTGATCCTCCCAAGAGGAAGGTTGAGACTACAATTATCTTAAGAGAAAAGAAAGCAAAAATGGCCATCATTCATCCTTTGAAGAACATCAACCTATTTAGTGAGTAGAACCCAATATATGGACCAAATATACTTGAATGGTTTATATATTAACTAAGGATGGATAAACTTCCTGCTTCCTATCATCCATGGGCTATAGTGAAGACTATAGACATACCTATACAATAGGAGTTAAAACCTAGGATAATAACACTACAAAATGAAGAAGAAAGTAGACTTGCTAATCTAACTCAAGAAGTAACCCATTTAAAATAAGAGGTTATAATTAAGTATATGGGCTAATATTTGGTGTGAGTTAGGTATGATCTAGCTACTATATTCTTACAAAGATTGACCAAGATAGTTGCCATGGAATAAGGTCAAGAGGTTATACATCAAAAGTTTGAGCCTTTAGTTCACTTAACTTATAAGAGGGAAAAAAGACTAGGGAAAGACCCCATGTTTGAATAATATGTTTTGGAGCTAGCCCAATCCTAGGTAGAAAGGCTACAGTCTGAAATCAAATGGCTAAAACAAGAGAATAAAATATTGGAAGAACAATCTATTATGTCAGTACCAGTAGATATTATTGATATATTTGAAAAAATTATCTACAAGACATTTATTTATTTGAAAATAATAATGTAAAACCATATCCATGAGCTTAAAATAGTCATCCTATCACATTTAAATATGGTTATGATAACCTTGATGGAAAAAATTAGAGACATAAAATAAGTGGTCAAAAAGCATAGAAGGTCTCCCAAGAGACTTCAAACAACTAGAGAGTATAATGATATAGTTACTAGGGGTTTTATTAAATATCCAACCATTCAAATTCAAACATGACTAATAAATGATGGATAATTCCAGTAGAGAGCTACTAATTTCATTCATTAGGTCAAGAAAAGATGCAAGGGCAACACAGGGGCTAACAACAAGAATATCTTAAACTTGATTTTGATAGTAAATGAAAAGATTGGTGATGATAGAAGCATCAAATAAGCCATAGAAAGGATAGATGAAATATTCAAGGATTTTTCAAGGCACATAAAGGAGATATTCATAGATCCAATCATCGATCTCAAGTTGATTGGTGAATAGTATGATGAGTCCATGAAGATTTTGGAACAAAAGTAAGAGGTTATAGTTGTAGAGGCATCTCAAAGTTAATTGAGTTGACTTAGAATATTATTTTATATCAAAACCATGTAAATAATATTAAGAGAATATACTATTTTATAAAAACATGCACAATATTTAATGCATATGGATTATAGGTTAATCACATTTAAAAATTGTCATTGGTATTTTAATATTTTTAAGAAGACAATTGTCCTTGACACTTGTCTGATTTTCATTTGATAATGACTAACTGACATACCCCATACATTGCCCTTACAACTTATAAAAAGGGGTATTATCATTTTAATAAGGTAGAAGTTTTGAGAGTAAAACTATTTTGTAAATTTTGAATCAAATAATACAAGTAAGATAATTCTATGAAGATTGTTTCATTTTGTCTGTTTATTTGTTATTATGGATTCTTCCTCAAATCTCTATTCTGAGGTTTAGATTTGAATTAATTCTATGAATTATATATATGCATGTATTAATTTAGAGTTGTTAATTTGAGCTTTACTCTAGGTTGACTGAAAGTTGTTAGATTCATTTCAATGTCATTGCTTTTATAGAAGATGTGTAAATGTAATTTTCTTGTTTAAGTACATCTTTAAAGTGAATCTGATCTCTAATTTACATGTTTTTAAATATCCTTAGATATTTTCTTGGTATATAATAGGATATGTAATATTTGGTAATTTCATGTCATATGATGGTTTTAAGATGCATATATTTGATGAAATTTAATCTTTTTCAAAGATGTCTGAACTAAAGAACAGAAAAATCTTTCTTTTTGCCTTACCCTACCTATTTTCTCATTTTTTATCAAGTCATTATAGTTTACTTTATCATTGTTAATATTCATCCTAGATTAAAGTTTTAGAAGTAGATTCTGATCATTGTTCATTATATTTAACTAAAATAACATTCATCTTCATAAATATTTAGGAACATGGTTGCTCCTAACAACCACTTGCATAATCATTTTGTGAAATAGTCAAATAGCTTGACCACTGCTCCACCATAGATCTCAAAAAGATCACAACCAACAACTCATGAAAAATATTATTTGAATATTGAAATGAGAAGTGTTTTCAACACTATTAAAACACTAGGATACATTTACATGCATCAATAGGTGGGAGAATTAGCACTAGAAGGAGGGCCATATGGAATTGAGCTAAAGAGTTGTGAATCTAAATTATTTTAAGCTAATTTTAGTGAATTTTATTCTAAGATTAGTTGATCCTTTGTATATTTGTGTTTTTCTTAGATTAAATATGTAAATATCACTGATATTCATGGTTTTAGACCAGTATTTAGGCTTATTTAGATAAAGATTGTTATTCTTTGAGGATTTATGTGAAAATGCTAAAAAGGTTTCTTAAGCTTTATGAATCTAATGTATTCAAGGTTAGTGATAGTAGTTTTGTTCAAATATCACTCATATTCACAAGTTTGGATTTATCTTTAAGATAATACAATTAAGGATAGTCATTCTTTGAAATATTTGTATGAATTTGTGCAAAGTTTTCTTGAACTTAGAAATATAAATGTGCAAAACTACTTATTTATAAGAATTGAACCATTATTTGAGAAAGATTTGGATTTTACAAGCTGTAACTACCATGAATAAGAACTAGGTCAATGTTTGAGATAAGGCTACATCTTCTTTCTTTGGCAATTCATATGAAATAAAGAGTAGATAAAGGTAAACATAGAGTTTCTAAATCTCAATCCACTTCACCTATTTATGTTGTTGTATTCAATCCTAATCAAGGTATGGATTGGTTAGCTAGATCTTTTATCAATGTGACTATTTTGGTACATGACTTACCAAGAAATATTGATAAATATTTACCTTCATTTAGCCCTACAGGCATTGTTACTACTGAAGAGAACATCAAGTCTTTTAAGGCTACCTTAAGATTGTTAAATGTTATTCATGAAGATATTACATGCAAGTTGTTTCCTTTTACATTTAGAGATGTAATATATGATTGGATTATTAATCTTCTATAAAATTACATCATCAGTTGGAATGATTTCAATAATTATTTCATTAATCAGTTTGGAAAGATCATCAGTCCCTGTGTTCTATATCAACATTTCACTATGGTGAAGAGAGATTCAAATGAAACCATTAGAGATTTCAATTCTAGATTTCAAAATATGTTTAGAAAAACTATATCTCCCTATAGATATATTAAAAATTTATAAGGATGATTTAGATCCAATGACTTCTATATTTTTGAAAATAGTTTTTGGGGTTATAGATACGTTAGCTTTGGCCTATATTGAAGTTGTAAATATTAGTGACCAAATATAACCTCAAGGTTAATTACATATTATATTACTAATATAAATCATAATTTTCCTACCTTTAATTTCAATTTAAATTATAATAAGAACATGCATGATTTGAATCAAAATCTAGTTTTAAATCACATACCTTTGAGTCATGCTCATCCTGGTCAGAACTTAGGATTGGTAAATATTTATAAAACTGAATCTCATCCACAAAATCAATGAGATATGGTGTTAATAGATAATAATAATACTCAAGTCCATAATTCAGAGGCACCTAAGAGTGAAAATGACTCTGTATTGAAAATGGTTCAAAAACTGAGCACTAATTTTTTTAGTTACAAAAATATGTAGGTAACACTGGGGAGAATTCAAATATAAACTATTATTATCATAAGTTTAATATACCTAATAATATGTTTCACTATAGAAATAAAAATAATAATAATGAGTCATCAAAAACTAAAAACATACCTAAAATAAGCCTTTGTGATGTAGCTTTAGCTAATTATTTTAGGGTTCATAACACTATAAAACATGGTGAATTAGACTATATATAATTTTTTAATGATTTTGAAGTATTTTTAGATGAATTGGATACATTTGAAGTTGTGCCTAACAAATGTAATGATGTAGGGTCATCTATCTCTTTAGAGACATATACATCGTCTGAAAAAACAATTATGGTAAAAACCTTTGATTTTCCATTTCAATGTGAGAATGAACTTGAAGATATTCCAAAGGAGATTCATGTTTTTCAATAGTATCTAAAGAAGACTTATGTATGGAGGAACAAAGAATAATATCAACCAATGACAATTTCTACTCCACCAAACAATAATGATACTCCTCTTGATCCCAAAGCAAATAACAATCCAAAACCTCCAAAGGGAAATAACACTAGAAATAATGTTGATGCATCTAGTTCTTCTACTAGGAGTGCATATAACATAGTAGAGGATATGAATAAAATTAAAGATAATCTTAAATTGCATGAATTGAATTAGATAATTTAATAAAGAGATTTGTTACGAGATTCTTTAACTAAAAAACCTAGTAAATCACATAAATCTACAAATGTGAATGTAGTAATGTATAAGAATAAAATAGAAGTTACACATTTTTTTTACTGATAGTTAGAGTTTTTGGTAAAAACTTGCATAACAATCTATTAGATTTAGGTGCCTCTATAAATATCATGCCAATAGGTATTTGTGAAAATCTTGGTTTAACTCATATTAAGTCTAATAAAGTAGTGACTCAATTAGAAAAATCTAAAGTTAAATTAATTGGTGAATTATTAAATGTGCATATGCAACTTGCTTCAGAGCCAAGAGTGTAACAATTTATTGATATTCAAGTTGTTGAAATTCTAGATGATTATGAGATGTTTCTTATCAGAGATTAGACCAAATATTTGAATGGATACATGTCCACTGATTGCTCTCACATGTGGCTACCATGGAGAGGAGTTCCTAATCAAATTTAGATTGAAAGGGAACCAAAGATGTACCATATGATCACTAAATATAAGACATCTAATGAAATGGTCAATGTGGTTAATTCTAATTTAGGGGTTTACACGCTTGACACTCCTTAGTTATGTAATTCTAAGGACTCTCATGTTATGCTTAGACTTTATAAATTATATGTTTTAGATTAGAGGTTAAAGCAGGTTTTGAAGGGGCCCCAAAACCCTTTAACAAAGAACAAAAAAGAGCAAACTAAGTCCACAGGCATCGCCTTAAAACACTACATAGAAGTAGTAAAAATAGAAAAAGAATGGTCCAGAAACCATTGATATACAGCCAAACAGGACCCAAAGAACAAAAGTCTGAAAGAACAGCTAACTGAAAACTAGCAAAATAAAACCAGAGATCAGTACCAGTTTCTTAACCGAAAAAAGACTGGATTATTCATCCAGTTCCAGGATCAACTTCATGGCTTCTTTTTCTTTCAAAGCAATTTCCCGGGTGGCAGCCTCCAGCAAGTCTCCTTTTTGTGTGTCTTTCTTTCTGGAACTTTGCCTTGTCCTCTTGCAGGGGCCCTTTATAAATTATATGTTAATGGTGCTAGATGCAAATTTGGGTCTAGAGTAAGAGTAGTTTTAATCAATCCCATTGGAAAAGAATATAATGCTTCTCAAAAAGTTTTATTTCATTATACCAATAATTTGGTAGAGTATGAATCATTGATCTTAGGATTACATTTTTTTATTAAACACAAGGCTAAAGAACTACTACTATATGGTGATTTTAAACTAGTAGCCAATCATGTTAGAAGTAAGTATCAATACAAATTATTTTATCTGAAGAAACAAAAGTTTAGAGTATGGGACTTGATTGAGTATTTTGATATTTTCAATATTATGTCAATCTTTAGAGAATGAAACCAATCTACTGATGAACTAGCTTCAAATGTAGCTAACCTAATGCCAAATCAAGGTTCCAAATTGGGAAGACTTAGCATTGAATTGGTCCCATATCCCTCTATACCTAATAATATTAATCATCTTCAAGTGTTAAGTGATTACCAAAAAATATAAAATTCATGAACTCAGGAGTGTTTGAGTCTCATATTATTGCTGAGGTTAATGATAACTCTCTTGATGATGATAGAATTAATGACAAGATAATACAATTGAATGATTACAAGATTCTCAAAGGCATGATTTCCTTGGAAATACTATTTGAAAAAGATAAGCTACCTAAGAGTGCTAAATTTCCCAAATAAATGGGAAGGATTATAGTGTAGTTGACTTAGGAACTAAAGGTCAACCTCAGCTAGTAAACCTTGGTACATCATGCATAAATGTAGAGTCTATAAAGGATATAGACATACTGACCAAGTAAAATGATGTTATTTCATGGTCTTATGAAGACTTGAAGATATTTTATCCTTGACTTATCACCCATACCATTACCTTGAAAGAAGTCTATAAATCATTCATGCAAAAGCAAAGATAGGTTAATCCTATTTTGGAACCATTGATTTATAAAGAGATCAAGAAATTATTAGATGCAAAAATAGTTTTGACAATTATACATTCTACCTAGGTAGCTAATTTAGTACTAGGTAGAAATAAAAATAGATAAATTAGATTATGCATAGATTTTAGAAACTTTAACAAATATTTTGAAAAGGATAATTATTCTTTGCCATCCCTTGACTAAGTGAATCAAACTATTAATGGCTCTACCAAGATGTCTTTCTTAGATGGTTTTTAGGGTACAATTGCGTAATTTTTAACAATGAATATATAATGAAGACTGCATTCACAATAAAATGGGGAACTTTTGCTTATAAGAGGATGTATTTTGGACTCATCAATACAAGAGCTACCTTTCAGAGAGATATGAACCTACCTTTCAAGGTCTCATAGGTAAATGTATCATTATATATATTTATGATTTGATTATTTTTTCAAATAATAAGGAAGATCACATAATGTATTTACAACAAGTATTTGAATGTTGTCAAAGGTATGTAATTTACCTTAACCCTAATAAAATCATATTTTGTGTAACTAAATGGAAATTGTTAGGACATGTGATAATAAAATATGGTATGTATATAGATTTAGATAGAGTCAATGTTATATCTAAAATAGGACCCCCAAATAGTAGAAAATAGCTAAACTCTTTCTTTGGGAAGATAAATTTTATAAGGAAATTCATTTCTAGTTTTGTAGAGATTGTGAAACCACTCAATGACATGTTAAAGAAGGATACAAAGGTCAAATGGAATGAAGAAATTAATAAATCCTTTAATGATATCAAAGAATAAATATGATAGACACCTCTACTAATAAGTCTTGACTTTACAAAAGAATTTTATCTTTATTCTTTTGCTTTTAAACATACTATAACAAATGTATTAACTTATAAAATTGATAAATGTGATCATCTAATTGCATTTATGAGTAATATACTCAAAAATGCTAAGTTATATTACTCCCTAATTGATAAATAAGCATTTGTTTAGTTTAAAGTAGTCAAAAAATTTAGACACTATATTCCTAGGAATAAAGTGCATGTTATATTCTTAGACCCTGCTACCAAACTCATGTTGAGTAAATGTGAATTAGGAGAAATAAGAGGGAAGTGGATGTCCATACTCTAGGAATATGAACTTGAAATAAAAATTGCTAAATTGGTGAGGTGTCAGGGATTAATTCAGTTTATTAATAGCACTAATCCTAGATTGAGCATCATGTAGGTTGACCAATAAGAGTTTTAACTAAATGATTGGTATGATGGAATCATTCATTTCCTAATCAATGGTTCTTGTCCTATAGGACTTATCAGAGAATAGAGAAGAGATTTTAGTCTCAAATCAACTCACTTCTTGATCAAGTATGGGATACTTTATAGGAAGAACTATGGAGTGTATTTGAGATGCATTTCAAAGGAAAAATCAGCTAAAATTTTGAGTACCTTTCATGAAAAACTTTAGAGTGGACACTCCTCTAGGAAAATAACAACTTATAAAATTATAAGGGTACGATATTATTGGCCAACCATTTTCAAGGATGCTCACAAGAATGATAGGGAATGCCATCAATTCCAAATCTTCAATACAAAAGAACCTAAAGAAGTTATGCCCTTGAGGCAAATTTTAAATGATAAGCCATTTTCTCAATGGGGTTTGGAATTTGTAGGGATTATCAACCCTAATTATTTAGCTAGGCACAAATATGTTCTTACTACCATATATTATTGTACAATATGGATATAGGCAATATCAATAAAATAGTGTAGGACTAAAAATGTTATCAAGTTCTTAGAAGAGAACATTTGCACTAGGTTTGGGATACCAATATCATTGGCCTATGATAATGTATCAACATTTACATTTATAGAGATGATTGAGTGGGACTATGGAAATAAAATAGCTCTTAAGTTTAGAATCCACAAACAAGAATTTGATGATATCTATTAAGAAATTTATATCTTAACAACTAATAACATATAATAAATTACTGAAGTATGCTTTGTGGGTAGATAAAACTAGAGTAAAACAAGCTCTAAAAGTATCACCATTTCTCTTGGTATATGGACAAGAAATAATCTTTCCAATTACTCTCAAATTTCCAACTTACAAGTTTATACAAGAGTATATGGAAGGAGATCAAGAATATGCCAATTCTAGGTTTCTTGGTATCATCCAAATGGAGGATGATAGATAAGACTCATTTGCTAATTTTAGTAGACATCAAATAATTATCAAAATATGGTTTGACAAATGTTCAAAGATCAAGGTGTCCAGATAGGGAGACCTAGTTTTCCTATGGGACAAAGAATATAAGTCAAAAGGGAAACATGGGAAATTCACTCCTTTGTGGATTAGCCCTTAACAAATTACTAAGACATAGGATAAAACACCTTTAAGCTCAAAGACTTACAGGGAGTAGAGTTAACTTTTCCAACCAATGGGTAGTACCTCAAACATTATTTATCTACTATTCTACCTCAAGTCTTTATGGACTAATATGTAAGATTAGTTAGAGTTATTATAGGTAGGTTTAGATTAGCTTCATTCCTACCCTTATTTGTAAATAGTTTTTGTGAATATTTATTTTCTTATTATGTGTTTTCTTTCTTTGCTTTGTTCTCTGGCTTCCAATAAATCTTTTACAAGATAGGTATTCAAGTTCTAAATTCATCTAAGTGTTAAAAAGAACTTCATAAACCAAGAATGTAAATATGACTCTTAAATATTGGTTGATCATGGATTTTGGAAATTCTGAGCTTAATGTTATGTTTTTGAAAAATTGATGAAAAATAATAAATGGATTAATTGTTCCTTAAAAATATTAAACTTTATTTTGATCTCATTTTGATTTTAATAAGGATTGTATGTGCTTGAGTGAAATTTTGAATTATTATAAAAAAGTCATATTAACACTTAAAGAACATTATTACCTCGAATGAAGTATATAACTAAGGATGATTATCTTGAAAATCAAACATCTAAAAAAATAATAAACACTTGGATAATTACGGTTCCCAACTTTTGCTAGAAAGCTAAATATAGTTAAAAAATACAAAAAAATAAAAGCCTTAGTAAAAATATAAGAGGTTTATGAGAAAAGTTGATTCTGGTAACCTGCATCGGGGCTATGGACACCTGACTAGTAGTGGACCAAGGCCTATAGTAGAGCCAAAGTTATCTCTATTAATTCTATAGACACCTGGCTAGCATTAGAGAAATGCCCAATCCTTCCCTCTTTATAAAGCATGATTCATAATGAATATCTACATATGCTACAAGTCTATGTTAATGATTAAAGTCATGAAATCTAGAAGTACTTCTCTAAATCATAAGGGCAATCAGGAAATGATTCAAAACACACATAATATGATTGAGTTTTCATATTTGACTTTAATTTTACATTCCTAAGACTTGTTTCAATTATAAATTAATCTTAATAATGGTACTTGATCATGTGGAATGATTAGTCTAGTTATTTTGAACCAAAAGTATCTGAATTTTAACATTTTATAATGTTTTCCCTAGAAGTCACCATTTATTGAGGTCAACATCCCCCATTTTAGAAAAATGAGGAACCTTGTTCAAATTTTGAAAATTATGATATAAATTAGGCACTCAACTTGATCAGAGTGCAATTTTAAATATCATGTTTTGATCTAGCTTACATTGGCATGCTAGCACATAAGTTTGATTTGATCTTATCTAATGTTTATAACATTTGGCCCATGTGTTTCCATCTTGTATGATCAATGGATCTTCATTATAATGAAAAAAATTTCATGTTTTTATGTTTTAATGTTAATTTAATCCTTAGTTGGTTAACTAATATGGTCCCATTCAAGTCATTATGTTAACCTTTGGTCCTTGATTAATTGAATCTAAGTTTAAATGACATTCAAAACCTTAGTATAAATTAATTTAGCCTAATTCCTTATTAAAATGGATTCATATATTTTATGGGTCACTTTATTCCATCTTAGCCTTAGTTTAATTTTAGCCTAAGTTTTGATCAAGTTTATTAATTCATTAAAACTTTAAGGTTTGTGCTAAGTTTTTATATGTCTCAAGCACTTATTCTTTGATTTTAATGTTTATAGGTATGAATTAAACATCAGGCTTCCAAGTGTCAAAACTTTACTTGATCAGATCAAATATCAATAGAACATAGTTGATCACCTAAAGTCAATAATTCAAAGTTCCATAGATTAAAGATCGATGGTGCATATCCTTATGCATAAATTCTGATCAATAATCCACATTAAATATTGGGGTCAATAAGTCAAGATTAGATCTATGACACACATTCAATCATGCAGATGGAGATCTAATGGAAAGCATGAAGTGAATAAGTCAAGTATCCTAACAAAGAACATGATGGAGACATGTATCACAATAATGGTAAATTAGTAACATATCAATGACCCATGTTTGATCTTATGTTTATCAATAGATCAATGACCCATGTTTGATAAAAAATTTAATGGATTAATGGTGTGCATTTAATCAAGAATATCAAAGATCGATGACATGTGTTTAACTGTGTAGATAGGGATCGATGGTGTGAATTAAGTCAATAAGTTAATAATCTTAGATTTTATGCTAGGATTCCATGTGGCATAAAAGTGTTAACTAGATGGAGAATGATATCAAGATACATAGAAGGCATGTGGGGCTACTAAGTGTCACAATATAAAGCTTGGGTCAAAGATTAATGACCAACATTGAAAGTCAAGGCCAAGAGACTCTTGATGAGATTGATGGAGCAAATTTGATCAAGTTTTATGGGGAATGAGATGAATACATATGTTCGAAGCAATAAATATCATGTTTTAAAATTAAATGAACAACATGCTAAGAAGATGCCATATAGGAAGACATGTTAGATTGAAAGGTTTTTTAGACCCAATCATGTGAAGGTATAAATAAAAGATCAAAATATGATCTGGATTACCAAAACACATACTTAAAATTTATGTGCCACCATTAAATCTCAATTAGACCCTTAAAAATCCCTAAGACATATGAAAAAAGCCCTAGAATTATTCCTGTATTCATTGTTTTGAACCAAAAGAGAGAGCTTGATAATCAAATATATTCAAGGAGTCTAACCAGATAGAAAAATGTGTTGAATTGTCATTCTTAAGTGGACAATTTGATTATAATCATATCAATGGAAACTTATGGTCCTACTTTGAAGAAAGTGGTTGAATTATACTTATCATCAGACTCTAAGGGTAGAGTATTCAAAGATACAAAGTTCATGGCTTCTTCACTAAACAAAGGAGACAATAATTGTTCAAGATTATTCTAGACCATAGAGAACCAAGGATTTTTAACCAAGGAAGAGGATAAACTACTTTTGATAAAGAGACTATATGATGACATCATGGAAATTTAGTTGAGATGACACCATTATATTATTTTAAAAGGCTGGAGCTGTAGGGGAATTTAAAATTAAAAGGCTGGAGCTGTAGGGGAATTTAAAATTCAATTGAGTTGAATTAGAATATTCTTTTGTATCAAAACCATGTAAATCATTTAAAAATAATGTACTATTTTGTAAAATCATGTGTAATATGTATCGCATATGGCTTATAGGTTATTCAAATTTAAAAAATGTCATTAGTATTTTAATATTTGTAAGAACACAATTGTCTTTGACACTTGTCTTATTTTCATATGATAATGACTAATTGACATACCCATAGGTTGCTCTTACAACCTTTAAAATTGGGTATTATCATTTAAACAAGGAAGTTTTGAGAGAAAAACTATTTTTTAAATGTTGGAGCAAGTAAAACAAGCAAGAGAATTATGTGAATATTGTCTCATTTTGTCTATTTATTTGTTATCATGGATACTTCCTTAAATCTTTGTTTTGATGTTTAGATTTGAATTAATTTTATGAATTATAGATGTGCATGTATTAAGGTAAAGTTGTTAATTTGAGATTTATTTTAGGTTTACTAAAAGTTTTTAGATTAATTTCAATAGCATTGCTTATTTGGAATATGTGAAAATGCAATTTTATTGTTTAAGTAAGTCTTTAAAGTGAATCTGATCTATAATTTTCATGTTTTCAAATATCCTTAGACAGTTTCCTAGTATATAATAGGATCTGTACTATTTGGTAATTTCATATAATATGTTGGTTTTAAGATGTATATCTTTGATGAAATTGAATCTTTGTCAAAAAAATTTGAACTTAAGAACATAAACATGTTTCTTTTTTCCTTACCCTACCTATTTTATCATTTTTTATCAAGTCACTGTAATTTACTTTCTCATTATTAATATTCATGCTAGATTAGAGTTTTAGACTTAGATTCTGATACTTTTTCATTAGATTTAGCTAAAATAACATTCATCTTAACAAAGTTTTAGGACCATGGTTGCTCCCAACAACCACTTACATAATCATTTTGTGAAATAGTCAAATAGCTTGGTTGCTACTCCACCATAGATCTCAAGAAGATCACAACCATAAACTCATATAAAATATTCTTTGAATCTTGAAATGAGAAGTGTTTTCAACACTATTAGAACCCCCATATACATTTACATGCATCAACACCTTCTCTATCAAGGTTATTTATAAGGAATTTATTTTGCATATTTAAGAGAAATTATAATAAACCATGGTTAAGGCATGAAATCATTTTTAGTGTGAGATTATGTGTTTGATGATACATGTAATGAGATTCAAATACATTCATGAGAAGTCATATACTTATTATATACTTCACATTTAACATGTCTGAGATTTTATATCATTTGGTTTTAGTTTTTTATTAATTCTCTCTCTTTAATTTTCATGTGTTTTACCTTCATGTTATTTATTTTAACATTCCTTACTTTTTCAACACATATTATCTTTCCCTCTTAGGTTTATTCCACCATTTATGTATTTTAAAATACATTGGTATCTTTACTTTTCTTGTGTCTCCCTCTTGGATTTATTTAACCATTGACTCTTTTCAGATTCCTTTGTATTTTTAATTTTCATGTGTATTTCCCTCTTTATTTTATTCACCCATAGGATTTTTTTTAGACTCTTTGGTATCTTATTGTTACTATATTCCCCTCTTGGTTTATCCTCTCCCCTCTCAATTCTAATCACTATCTTTTCTTATGATATACCTATCATAGGTTTACATGTTTTATCAAGTCTCACTACTATATCCCTTCATATGTCATTCCCTTTTAGACTTTTCCTAACCTTTATCCATTTTTTATGTGATTTGACTTACATTCTCATGTATGTCTATATCCCTTTATGCATATTATTTTTGAAGAAAAAACACCCTTTTTATGACTAGTTACTATCATTTCTTTATTGTATCACTTTGCATTTTTTAGATCTCTCAAAATCCCCATATTTCCCCTTCATTATCTCACTTGGGGCACACTTGTGTCAAAGACTAGATTTCAATTTCTTCCAGAGTGTAAGCTTCTCGGTCCCTATGTTATTTTATTTAGTGGGTAGGTGTAATCTCTATTGTGTTAGTCATATTTATCACCCATTTTTAGTTTTGAAAACTAATAAGTAAGGTACAAATATAAAAAAACCATAAACTTTAGAAGCCAATATATCAAAATAAAAAGTAAATTTCAAAAGGAAAAATATCTTTCAAAAATAAAAATCACATCAAAATACATCATCATATTATTTTTCATGTCCCCTTATCCTATTTTAATCTTAAACTCCACATTTGGCCTCATGATATAAATGGGGCCCATTGGGGGTGCAATAGGATATTAGATTTAAGGAAGAGGCATTACATATAGCAACTAGTGACACATAATTTCTCATGTCAGTAAAGGATTCTCACAATGTTTGATGGATATTTTATGCTCCTAAGGAGTAGGGATCACATTCTGGGAAGGTAGGATTATTTTATATTTTATGAATTTATGATTGATTATATTATATATACACATAACTTGTTATGCCAACCTCTATACTTACCATGTGGTGTTCTTTAGATCCTTGATGTCAAAATTCTTAGTCTTTCCCACTTTATTAGAGTGTATTTTCTTCTCTAAGTATTTCCACATCAAATTATGTAAATTTTCTTCCTTTTTTCATTTGTATCATTATTAATATCCCCTTCATGGATATTTCTCCCATATGATCATGGTTATGTACACATAAACCACTACTATTTCTCAGCTCAAGGATTACTCAATTGAACTTGGTCTAAAACCAACCTATGTAGCCTTATAACATATATATTTTGTAATTATAATTTTAATTTTCAACCCAATAATGAATAAATTTTAAATGAGTATGCACTATATATGTATTAATGAACTAATTTTAACCATTGACTAGACTAAAAGAATCTTGAAAATAATTACAATTGCATGGAATTGAATTTTATTTATAAAAAGTAATGAATGAGAAACCAAATCATGTGAAAAAAAAGGAAATAAAAGAAATTAAATTATAAATACTAAATAGTAATCTAATTTTGAATATTCCCACATAACAAAATTGAAACCACACTTTCATAAAATGTAATGAAAAAAATGTTCACACATCAAAAATAAATTATATAATAGGTGGGAAGTCATACCATTAAATCCTTGTGAGTGGGACCTTCCTTAATCAAACTTAGATTTTAAATCCTCTCCTATTTAAATTATAATTAATTAAAAAAAATATATATCTATTATTATTCTATCTACAACAATAAAGTAAACTCTACATGTTGGTTACAAAATAAATCATAATTCTCTATTTTTTATTCTTTATGTGCTTCACATTCTATTCTTTTCCTAGATATCTTATTATCTAAAACTCTTCCTTATATATATAGTTAAATTAATTATTATATATTATTCAAATCATGTGAGTTACAATGATGATATTTCAACAAACTAAGAAACAACAAATAAAATGAGAACGAAAATAGTAAAGGATAAAAAATATGTTTATATTTGAAAATAATCCAATCAATAGGTCTAATAAGAGAATAAGGAAAATCTAAAAGTTTTACTAAAATAGAACATTATTATGTGTGCTCATGATATATTCTTGGAGTGGTTATAGTTTATAGGTTTATTATTTATTTGTGCCAAGGTGGATAGTCACATATAGCCATTGTTATGGGTTTACACAATAAGTGTCTAGTGGTGGTGGGCAATAGTTAATATGTGCCTATGAGTGGTTACACCATAGTGGATACATCTGATAAAACATGTAACCAACATACTACTATAGTATATTCATTAGAAATAAAATAAAACATTAAAACCATTAAATTACATTAGTAAATACGGTAATAATATACTAAACCATGATCAACATTAAATATAAATAATATTTAAAATATATGTGCCTATTATCAAAGTATGAGTTTAAAAAGGTAGGAATATTATGAAAAAAGAACACTATCAAACAAAATAAGTGGTAATATGAGGACCATTCCTGAATTTCATCACACCCCCACCCCCCCCCCCCCCCAATTAAACCTTTGCATGGCCCTTATGTGATCACAATTATTTCAAGGAAACCTAAATTTAGTTATGAAATGAACATAGACAAGTCTCACATAATATGACGTATCATCTCCAATTAAGTCCTAGGGTAAATAACCTTTTTATTGTATCAATTTATCTTACTTCCTTATTTCTTCTTATTCAACTATTAACATTGTACCTAACCAATTAGGAATATGAGACTAAAAAATAATCATCTTAAATCTTAATTGTATCTAGTCAACAAGATATTGTATTAAATAATTCATGTACCTATTGACCCTATTGTTATAATCTTTGAATTTATATACTAAATACAACTCCATTTTTTTATAAGAAGGGGATGATCTCTTTCCATGTTTCTCTAAAAGCATTATATGATTATTTACATATATCGTTAGATATATAAATAGAGTGATTCATTACATATTTTAAATAATTATATAATACCCTACTAAATATTGGGTATGAGGTCAAAGTATTCCATTGATTAATGATCAAGCTAGGATGAGAGTATTATGATCTAAGGTGTAAGGGTGTACATAGCTCTATTACACAATAATTTTCCATTTCATTATTTATTATTAGTTCATGCCTAAAATATTATTAGTAATCCACTAAATATATACCCCACACAATAACATTTGGGTTCCATGTATTTTCCATGGTTACCACATAAGCATGTTGATAAAATTCATGTAGAATATATTTGAATTAAGATGAAATGTAGAATTAGGTTTTGTAAAATGATGAAGGGGAATCTATTAAAACATTTCCCCTTGAGATTATCCTTCCAACATGGAATTTAATTAATTTTTATTTCATGTATAGGTTCTAAGGTGGTTTACATTATAGAATTTCCATAAATAATTCATAATTCTATGGATATTATCTTTTAGGATAGAAATAATTACCATATATTTATTAATGTCTTCCTCACTTACTTCCACATGTTTCTTCAAATCCTTCTTATCTTATGTTAATTTTTTAAAATTTCCCTCATAATGTGAACACAATTCTAATTTCAAAGTGATAATTATCGTCTAATTTTATTTTTTATAGATATAATCACAAAGAATACATGGTTCCATCCCTTCGGATGTACCAATTACTTGAGAATGAGATTTATTTATTTTCTCAATATTTATAGTTTCTTAATCAATTATTAATTTTTTAGTATTTTTAATAATTAATGTGGCTTAAGGTTATAAAAACCATGGTTTTGGTATCCTTGATGATGAAATTAGGTATTTTAAGTGAATTTATTTTAGTATATATAAGCACTCTTTCTTATTATATACCTAACTCTTCTTTTACAATCTTAACCAAGGTGTCCAACTCATTGTTTCTATCCTATAACTACATAAATTATTGAAATGAAGGATTCCCTTTCCTCATATGCATCCATAAATTTTGAGTGTGTGTCAATATTATTATTAAGAGAAACCTGTTGATTATTAATTTTTTTAATTTACCATCATAAGTGGATTATACTAATGGCCTTTCTTATTCTTCCCCTACTTAATCCCCTATTCTACTACATGTTCCTCTTTCATAGAATATTCTTTATCCTCCAAATTTGTACCACCACTTTATTATTCTTATTTTCTAGTTTCCTCTTCAAATCCCTCATCACTTTTTTATAATTCTCCTCCTTCACTCTCAGTTTCTTCCCATTTAGATTTATCCTCATTAGTGGATATTTTAATCATGACATGTTTTTAAAATAACAACCCAATTATATTTATTCTTATTATTAACATGTTTGATTATTTATGGGTCCTACTAGAGGAGGATTTAGAGGTATTTTGTATTTTAGATAGCCTAAATTATGAAGGGATACCTTCTTGAACTTTCTGCAGTAGTGGTTGTAGGTACAATGACTTGTGGAAGATGTGACAATATGATAATCTATTCCTGATATATATCAAGTCTCTTGTTAATTATAATTTTCTTAACTATAAAATTTATGAGATGATGATGAGCAAAGGTTTTTAATTTATTCTTCTTATGTATTCTACTACCATTATTTATATAAATTTTAAGAAACAATTAGGTAAATTAACTATAATATCATGCCTTATATGAATTTAAAAAAATTAAGAGAATTATGAATAAGATATTTCCTACCTTAACAAGTTATGTACGTGGTGATGAAGATGGATACTTCCTACCATAAAGGAGGAAATGATATGATTTTTGTGCCATAAGAATAAAATTCCAATACTACGCCTACAATGCAAAATATTAATTTAACATCTTTGACTACATGTCTCACTGACCATATTTCCCCTACCACTAGAAAAATAATGACCACTATGTAGAAAATTATAACTAATTAATTATAGTTATAACAAAAATAATGACCACTATGTCGAGGCAAATATAAATCAGTGCAAATACTAATTATGGGATTGAAATGGAGGGTTAAATGACTTTTCTTGGTTCTTAATTTTTGATGGCATATTAATTGGCCTTATTAGTATTATTCAGTCTATTCTTCCTTGGTACATGTAGGCATTAATTTCATTCCTCTTAACTTAACTATGATAATAAATGAAATAATTCCCACACCCCACAAACTTAGTCATGTCAATTATGTTAAAGTGAGGTGATTATTTGGTATTGAAAGGAGATACAATACACAAAGTAATATAACAATGAGATGTGATAGGTTGAAGTACCAAAATATATATTTTTTAAAAGGATTGATTTGTGACACAAGTATGAAATATGTGATAATTATAAATCTAAAAATGAAATGTAAAAGGATCTTGTGATGTCGTGTGGGAAGATGGGATAAAAGGTATGGTGGACAGGTATGAGATGTAAATAAATTCAAATGGGTTAATTAGCATGAGTGAATATGTAATAATGATAGTACATAATATAAACAATATACATATCATGATTAAAATGACATAAATACATTACCCTAAATTATGAACATAATTACATGGGTTTCACTATGGTTGACCAATTTTGTTCCTTACTATATGTTTAAAAATATGCATGTAGATGGAATAATGGAATCACACAAGTATAGATGATTGAAATCAACTTGGTTAGTGGGGGATAATGACATAGGATTGTTGAGAGTTGATGAATAAATTTTTATAGTGAAATGTCTCATTGTAAGTTCAAGAACCACTTCCATATCTCCATGATTATTTGTAAAAATTTTGTGGAAATGTTAAAGGAAGTGTGAGATAGTGAAAAATCCAATTATGAATAAACTAATTCTTTAAGATAAAATAAACATTGATTTGGCCATATGTTTCACCATAGTGATAAAGTTTGATTAATTAACGTATTGAATATTAGACAATAAACTAGTTGTTGTGGTTGCAGGTCATCCAAAAGAAGGTGGTCAAGACAAAAAAAAATTGGAATTAATTATTTTGGGTTCAAGTAAAAGACTAATACCATTCTTATTAATAAATACATAGCCACAAATGTAAGTCAAATGTAAAAAAAATACCTTAAGAGTGTATGGGGAAATATCTAATAACGTAGCCTAGATCCCAAACATATTTAATGAAAAGCATGGATCCAAACTTCATAAAAATACACATTATGGGATGGATAATTTTAGTGTCAATTATATAAGAAAAGCCTAAAAAAATGTAAATTTACTTACACTAGAGGTAAAATAAACCTAAATTTTCTAGTAAAGGCAATTCAACTGTTTCTATGCAATTTTTTCACTTTCACATTCAAAGAGAGAAAATAAGAAACTAAAAGAAATTGGTCAAGGCTTGTATGTACCTAGATATAGTTTTGCGCAACGTAATCCAGACGCTATGAGTACTCCTCTTTGGCTGTGGAGGAATGACACCTGCAAAGAAAGAGACTTGGACAAAAAGGCATTAGATGGATAGATGGTGGGTTGCCAAGCAAAAGCCTATTCCCAGAAGTATGAAAACTTCCTTAAGGGAGGTCAACCCACTGTTTGATAAAGATAAAGTCTGATAAAAGACTGAATGTTAAAAATACTGAAATGATAACAAACTGAAAAGAAACGGAAGCAAAAGCTTACCTAAATGATGCTGTCGGCTTGGTCACAGTCACCGGCGTCGGTGGTCCTACCAGCGTCGGTTGTCAAGGATGCCGACGTCGGTTAGTCTACCAATGTCGATGGGGGAAGTGACCGGCGTCGATCAAGGCAGTAGTCTATGGATGAGTTTTGGAGAGGGTTTTGGTCTGTGGATGGGTTTGAGATAGAGTTTTGGGCTTGGTTAAATGGTCTAGGGGTCTAGGTCTGAGAGTCTGGGTTGTGCTAATAGTCTATGTAGAGGTTTTGGGCAGAGTTGCAAGGGTGATGGATAGAGTGTATGGTCAGACAGAGGAAAGAGGCAAAGAAATGAGGATTCAGGTCTGGTTTGGTTTGGGGATAGGGAGTGTTGAATCTAGTTCATAACTTAGAAGCAGATAACTAGAAAACACAATGAAAGCATAAACAAAATACTTATCTGTGACTCACTGAAGGAGTGTTGCAGACTGGTGTACCTGTTGTTGGTGTTGTTGATGTGAAGGTCCTGTCACTGGAGTTGATGTAGAACACTGATGCAGAGTCCCTGGAGAGTCTTGCTTGATGTATACCTGCAGCCAAAGAGTTAGCAGTGGAAGAGAGAGGAGCCAAATATTGATCGATTGAAGGATTTTCGGAGTCTCCATGCGAGAGAGAGGTGAAGGGAGGATAATAGATATAGAAAACCATTATGAAGGCCACCTACGCTGGCAATATTGCTGATGTCAGTCGATAGTTGACCGATGTCGGCGGCTGGAAAGCAGGAAAAAGGCTAAAAATAGCCTTTCATCCGTTTTCCCAACTGTCGGGTCAGCAAGTCTGAGGAAGAAATGGTCGAAGGTGGCTAAATAGATGCGAGAGTTTAAAGGGGAGAAGATGGAATGGGAGTCCAAGCATTAAAATTGGCCATGTGGGGAGTAAGGGAATCCAAGAAGGGTATCCAAGGGTGGTGAGGTGGCAAGGGAGAGAGGGAAAAGGGATTTTATTAATTTAAAATAGAATATTTATTTCAAATTAATAAAACATGGGCTGGAGTGGCTAAGTGGACAAAGGGGACTAAGAGGGGAGAAAGGACCAAGGGGTAGACACGATTTTGGTGTCTACATTTGCCCCTTTTTGCCTTGTTAGTTGTTCTAGACGAACTGCAAGACAAAAATAGGAGTTGATTGCCCCAGGTGTGGGATAAGGTTGATTTCATCTTGTTGGTTGTTCAAGTGAACTGCAAGACAAAAATAAGAGGGTTGGGTTGCCCTGATTATGGATGAGGTATTCCCCCTCAAAGCAAGAGTCGAGGGAAAGGAACTTGAAATTGGGTGCTGATTTGACAAAGAGTGGATGAAGAAAGGGTGAGGGTGAACGCTGCAAAAGTCGTGATTACGCACATACCACTGCACGAGATGGTCAGGTCAAAGTGTCACAGGTCAAGGGTTGAGGAGTGCCAAAATTGAAATAATTGGGCCCCAACATTTAGTCGTTTGCTGATTTGGTTATTCAATCTAAGCTGAAGTTCCAATGGTCATCGTGTTCCAGGTATCCCAGGCTCAGGAAGTGCTCCTAGAAACACAAAAAAGTCACAAGTAGTGCGGATCAACTGGCTTGCGATCCTATACTTGTGAGGGTCCAAAAATAGTCTGCACACAATTTTGCTAACTAGTCGTGGGGTAGCATGCATGCAAAAACAACCAAGGCAAAATTGTCCTGGAAGTGGTCAAAGTCAGAGGAGATAGGCATGATCTCCAATGGTCATAGGTTGAGGGGGATGGATGGACAAAAGGATGTGGCCGAGCTAACCTCAGAAGACCCCATGTCAACTGAGTGCTGCCTACATAGCCCCGGTGTGAAGGGCCTCAGGCCAATGTAGTTCTCCCTAAAAGGGAGGAAGGGTCAAAGAGATGGAATTGGTCTTGATCGAGGGCAAGGTCATGGTCAAAAGGAGGAAAGAAGGTTTTTCCATCAGAGAGACAAATAAACGAGGGTGGTCAAGCTAACCCCAGATGATGTCATATCATCTGAGTGCTGCCTACATAGCCCAAGTCTTAGGGCCTCAGACCAATGTAGTTCAGAGCTAAGAGACAAAATGGTCAATGATTAGTCGGGTCATGGTCGAAAGGATGAGGAGAAAGAAGATGTTACAGCCTTTTCCAAATGGTGTATTCTGTAACATTGGTCGAGGGTCTTTCATCCCTAGCAATTTTCCATATTCGTGATGGATGTATGCTAAAAATGAATTGAGGTCTATGTATGTTTCAGCAAGTATTGGTTTACGCTTAACATAAATTGAGGCAGGTCGATAGTTTCCATGTGTATTGGTGTCCATAGAAACTATGTGAATAGGCTATGGGAGTGGCCTGAAAAGAGAGTTGAGTTGAGTTGATTAGGTGTGACAAGTGATGAAGTTCGAATGTGACCAAAGTGTAGATGAAGCGAAAGGCATAGTGCTCTTTCATTGACAAGGACCAAAATGACAGCATAGATAAGGGTTATTAGAACCAAGAGACCCATTCATGCATGACATCATTGACCAGATGTTGTGTTAGAATGGTAATCGAATCACTTGATGTTAAGTGAGCTCGAAATCCCTTGAGTATGCAGGGGTGATAGGTTTGATATGAGATGGAAGGGGGAACCCTATTTGGCAGTAACAACTTTGCCCCTTTTATAGGTGACCCCGAGAACGACTATAGACAAGTCTATGATTCTAAAGTTTTGTCAGTGATTTTTTTTTTCCTTTTTTTTTTTTTTGAAGGTAGACTGATCGATGTGGGAAGCCTACGATGGGATATTGTCTTGCTTTGTGGTCATGTTGTGAAGCTGATCGATGCAAGAAGCTTCAGAGATAGTGTTGTGTATGTAGCAAAATTTAAGAATAGCCATCCTTCGAGGGAGTGGTCTATATTCTGCTTTTTATGTTTTTGATATGACTTTGGCCTAGCTGTCCTTCAAGGGAGCAGTCTAGTAAATATAGCAATGATGATGCAGCTATCCTTCGAGGGAGCAGTCTACATTTATAGTTTTATGACCTTGGAATATGCATCCCATTTTTATATATATTTGATTGATTTTTTGACTGGACTTTTGGTCATGGACTTGACTATAGAGGTTTAGAGGGTTTCCCTTTTATTAGGACAAAGCATTCATGCTTGCCAAAAGGGGTAGGATTGAGGGTTGAAAGGAATAAGAATGATGGTGACAGGGACTGCTCAAGGGATCGAGCTCAAGTTAAACATCAAATGAATAATTACTTGACTAACAGTGGACTGGTCAAAGATGCAAGACATAAAAGGGTTTAGGTTCTGACAAAATCTTGACCCATGATGGTGTAAGGTCCGAGTCAATTTGGGAGCAAACTTGCCCCATTTGCTTCATTCCAAATTGGTCACATGTTGATTGATGTTGAATGATTTGGTAAATGTTTGGTTGAAGTTTGGGGTCAATGTTGAAGAAGTTGGTTAATGTTTGGTCAAAGTTTGGGGTCGATGTTGAAGAAGTTGGTTGATATTTGATCAAGGTTTGATTGAGGTTGGTTTGAACGTTTGGTCGAAGATGGACTGAATGTTTGGTTGAGAGTGGGTCGACGGTCTAGTTGAAGTCAGATCGAATGTTTGGTTGAGGTTGGGTTGACGGTTTAGGATTAAAAGAGTGATTGATATGTGGTTGAGACTGGGTTGAAAGGTTGGTCGGGGTTTGGATGAAAGTTGAATTCCCCCAGTGGTTAGGGAGAATGTTTGAAAGATTGGTCGAGGTCAGTTGGGGCTTGGTGGTTAGATTAACTGTGTTAATGTCAAATAAGGGGGTTAAAGGTGGCAAAGGGACCATAATCGGGTGCGGAGATCCCAATTTAGGTGACGAGGTTTGAGAAGCATGGGTTGGTGTTGATGATTTGTCGAAGGGGTGGTCAAGAGGATCCTTGATGAGAAGGGAATCCTTTCTCCGTTGTTGACGAATGATAGCTTTAAGAGCGCAACAATGCTCAGTGTCATGTCCCAGAGTGTGGTGATAATGATAGAATTTAGAGTTGTCAAACCAAGATGGTCTTGATCTGGGAGTTGATGAGTGGGGTGGTGTTGAAGGTTTGTTGACGATGTGGTCGAGAAGAAGGGTGTCATTCCCTAGACATTGGTGAATGACAACCTTGAGGGCACAACAATGCTCAGTGTCGTGTCTAGGCATGTGATGATACGCACAAATCTGAGTGTCATCGAACTAGGGTGGTTTTGGTCTGAGAGATTGATATGGTTTAAGAGGTGGAAGGTTGATACGAGAGGACTGCAACAAGTGCTGTAACAGCAAGGCATATGAACCTGCTAACGGGTCTGTGCGTCTTATTGCAGTGGAGGTTGACGACTTTGGTTTAAGAGGAAAAAGAGGCATTAGTTGATGGTTTAGAGGAGATATATGTCTGATGGGTTGAGGGAGTAATGGAGGCAAATTGCCTCTGTGAAGTATGGGAGTGGGAAGCACTCCAAGTAAGGTGGACGGATGCGGGCCCAGAATAGAGGGCAATGATGAAGGTGGGGGAGGAGTCCTCCGATGTAGTTTGGTGGCTTTTGTTGGTTTGGGGCGAGGGCCACTGTTGTGCGAGGCGAGATTAGATATTGGTTTGGATTCGAATGTGGACGGAGGTGAGTGAGATGTAGTAATCTCAGGCAAAGGGCAAGGGGAAACTGTGATTGGGTCTTCCTCGGTCAAAATGGGCGAAGAGACTGGTTCTTCTCTTGGTGGAGAAGAAATAGGAGAGTGTGGCTCTATAGTCGGATAGAGCGTAGGAATGATCATGGTCTCGATGTGTGGTCTAGGTGTGGGGAATGTATGATCCCCCATTGATGACAAAAAGGATGAGGGTGAGGCAGTCGGTGCGGGTGCCATCAAAGCATCCTCCAATATGAGAGAGGTCGATGGAGGACAAATAGGAGAAGAAAGTTCTTCACCATGTGGAGGAGGTATAGGGGATGAAGGGTCTTCCACCTATGAAAGAGGTTGGTCAGGGATAAGAGAAAAGATAGTGTCGACCATGTGTATATCATGGTCTTGAGGGTCATTGGTCATGGTCTGGATATTGTTTTGAGTAGGCAGATGATTAGGAAAAGGTTACTTGAAGATGTTGAGGTTTTGGTTGGGTAGAGAGTTCGGGTTATCCAAGATGAGATCCCCCTTGTCTAGCATGTCCTGGATGATATTTTTGAAGGTTTGACAGTGGTCCATGTCATGGCCTTTGACACGGTGATAGTTGCAAAAGTCATTCTCCCTGTACCATGCAGGGATAGGTGTTGAGGGGTTGAATTGATGTGGTCAGATTGAAGGGAGATTGAGGACCCCCTGCTTGATGAGTTTATCTATGACAAAGGCATATGACTCTCCAATTGGAGTGAATTGATGTTGTATAGATTGATGTTGGAAGTGTTTATTGATGTAGTCTAATGTTGAGGATGATGGTCGGTTGGTTATTGTTGAAGATGATGGTCTAAAGATGATAGTGTTTGCCGACCTCTTGGATTGGGAGTGGGCAGAAGAGGGTTTGGACGAAGAAGAGTCATTAGATTTTGCATTATTATTATGCAATTTGACCTTATTTTCATTGATGGCACAGAGTTCAAGCTTTCTTGCCATGGTGAAAGCTTCATCAAAAGTGCAGAATGTCTGGATCTACAAGGTAGAAGAGATGTGGCTAGCACATGCTCGAGAAAAGATCTCGATGAGCTCAGATTGAGGCAAGGAGAAGGAGAGCTGGTTAATCAGGCCTCTCTAATGGGTGACAAAATCGACTATTGATTCATCGTCAAATTGCCTGATGGAATAGAGGTCTGTGATTGAGACTTGTTTGGTGATATTGATAGAAAAATGGTCGAGAAACAATTGGGTGAGTTGAACGAATGAAAAGATAGAGTGTCTGGTAAGAGAGCTATACCAGTCAAGTGCGAGGCCAGAAAGAGACATAGGAAACGCGCGTAAAAGTAACGCATCGTCATGGGCAATGAGGTAGCAGGCATGTCTGAATGCCCGAATATGTTGTTGTGGGTCCTCCTTACTCTGAAAGTGAGTAAATTTAGGAAGCTCCCACTGGTTGGGGTATGGTCGGATGGGCACAGAAGGATGAATGGGTTCATTGCAAATTTGCTCATATGATAGAGCATTGCTTGAACCAGAGATAGAGGTCTCGAGACTGGACATTTTATCCATCAGCATTTTGATGACGTCTACTGATGGATTGGTAGGTGGGGCACCCCCTAGGTTGTAGGGTACCTGAAAGGTGGTCGAAGAGGCATATGACGTACTTGGTTGTGCTTGTGTAGGCACAACATATGGGTAGTGCGTCATAGGGATAGATGTCATCTTCAAAGGGGCTTGTGTCATGAAGTTGGAGGACACAAGTTGACTAGATACCACCATAGGTGGTTGAGTGGCGGCACTAATAAAAGGATAGGTTGTCACTCCCATGTGTATAGGTGCAAGAGTGGGCGAGGTTGAGACAACCAAGTTCTGGTATGGTGTAGAACTCGGTTGAAATGTGTGCGGTTGAGGGGGTAATGACATCCCAATGGAAGTAGGTTCAAAAATAGATGAGGAGGCCAAACTTTGCGTATTGGCCATGGTCGAGTAACTGGTCGAGACAATAGGTTGAGTCATGATGGGTTGGGTAGCGGATGATGTCGATGTCATTGCCGCTGCACCTGAAAGGTCCCACACTTGGTTTCTTGCGAGATAGTTTTGGAGGGCTTTGACATTGAGGTCCAAGAATCATGCAAAATCTTGGTCCCCTTCAGGGATGATGGGAGTCTGGGTCAGGGTTGGTCAGGTTGGAGTTCTTTCAGTCTCTGAGTGGAACTCCATTATAGGACTGGTTATGGATGGTGAAGGCGAAAGCGGTTGATGTCTAGCATGGTCAAGAAGGGCCTTGGTTTGACTGCATGTCAAAACCATTCAAGGCAAGGAGGAGGGGCAGGTTTCAGAAACTGTGTTTCCTCAGTTTCAAAAACTCAGATTGTGGCTTTTGGCAAAAAAAGGGTCGGGTTTTAGGTTGATGTTTTGAAAAAAGGGACTGTGACAGTGACCGACGTCAGTTGAAAAACCAATGTCAGTGATATCAGATGGCTAATGTCGGTCAGATAACCGATGCTGGTGAGTAAAGGTGGCTGACGTCAGTGGTAAAGCCGATGTTGGTCACTGTGGTTTCTAGAAACTCAGTGAATTTGAAGATTCATGGAAAAAAAGAAAGAAGAGCGTCCTCACTAACTCAAACAAGCAGATAAGAATAGAGAAATAAATGGAGACAGGCAGACACTAAGCGTTAAATCCTTAAAAAAAAATTAACTTTTAGAATCTTGTGGCTTATGCCTTAAAGTGATGTTTGGGGAGGTTGGTTGGAAGAATAGGTCCTAGAAGAGGTAGTATATGGATGGTCTCAGGTGTGTTTAGGCACTCAAGAAGCCTGTATTAGGTTCGGTATGTGGCCTGGTGCTAAGGAGCAAGCTCCCCTCACTTCACGAGGCCAGTGATAAGCTGGTCTCACTTAGCCAAAATATACCTTGCCTAGAGATTATCCTCCGCCAGAGAACAGAGTGGGCTTTCCCCTTGGTGATGAAATCTAAGTGAGATTGCCAGGTAGGGGTAAGGTATCCGCTGGGGGATGAAATCCCAGTCGGGCCTTGTCTCAAGTATTGTTTGATGTTTGATTTGTGCACGTGGTTTAGTTTTGTAACATAAGGTGGACTAGATTAATTCAATATGCGGTTATTAATTACTAAGTGTGGACTAAGAAAATGCAAGCAATCAGAAATGAAAGTGCAATGTGTTTTAATGCCCAAGTCAAAATGTGAAGTTGGAATGAAAACAAGTTGAGAAAGGGTTTGAAGGATATGATTTTTGACTAGTCTAGAAGTGCAAGAAAAAAAAAGAAAATTTCTTTTTATTCCTGCTTATGATGTCGTTTAGAAGAGAAGAAAGAGGTGAAAAGGGAGAAACCTAATGCACCTATATTAAGGTCCCATCGGGCGTGCCAGAATGTTTCTATGCAATTTTTTTGCTTTCACATTCAAAGAGAGAAAATAAGAAACTAAAAGAAATTGGTCAAGGCTTGTATGTACCTGGATATAGTTTTGCGCACCGTAATCCAAACACTGTGAGTACTCCTCTTTGGCTGTGGAGGAATGACACCTGCAAAGAAAGAGACTTGGACAAAAAGGCGTTAGATGGATAGATGGTGGGTTGCCAAGCAAAAGCATGTTCCCAAAAGTATGAAAACTTCCTTAATGGAGGTCAACCCACTGTTTGATAAAGATAAAGTCTGATAAAAGACTAAATGTTAAAAAGACTGAAATGATAACAAACTGAAAAGAAATGGAAGCAAAAGCTTACCTGAATGATGCTATCAGCTTGGTCACAGTCGCCGGCGTCAGTGGTCCTACCGGTGTCGGTTGTCAAGGATGCTGATGTCAGTTAGTCTGCCGACATCAGTGGGGGAAGTGACCGGCATCGGTCAAGGCAGTAGTCTGTGGATGAGTTCTGGACAGGGTTTTGGTCTGTGGACGGGTCTGAGACAGAGTTTTGGGCTTGGTTAAATGGTCTAGGGGTCTGGGTCTGAGAGTCTAGGTTGTGTTAATAGTCTTGCAGAGGTTTTGGGTAGAGTTTCAAGGGCTATGGATAGAGTGTATGGTTAGACAGAGGACAGAGGTAGAGAAATAAGGATTTGGGTCTGGTTTGGTCTGGGGATAGGGAGTGCTGAATCTAGTTCATAACTTAGAAGCAGATAACTAGAAAACACAATGAAAGCACAAACAAAATACTTATCTGTGACTCACTGAAGGAGTGTTGCAGACTGGTGTACCTGTTGTTGGTGTTGCTGATGTGAAGGTCCTGTCACTAGTGTTGAAATAGAATGTTGATGCAGAGTCCCTGGAGAGTCTTGCTTGATGTATACCTGCAGCCAAAGAGTTAGCAGTGGAAGAGAGAGGAGCCAAAGATTGACGGATTGAAGGATTTCCAGAGTCTCCATGTGAGAGAGAGGTGAAGGGAGGATAATGGATACAGAAAACTGTTATGAAGGCCGCCGACGTCGGTAATATCGCTGACGTCAATTGACAGTTGACCGACGTCGGCGGCTGGAAAGCAGGAAAAAGGCTAAAAATAGCCTTTCATTTGTTTTCCCAACTGCCGGGTCAGCAAGTCCGAGGAAGAAATGATCGAAGGTGGCTAAATAGATGCGAGATTTTAAAGGGGAGAAGTTGGAATGGGAGTCCAAGCATTAAAATTGGTCATGTGGGGAGTAAGGGAATCCAAGAAGGGTATCCAAGGGTGGTGAGGTGGCAAGGGAGAGAGGGAAAAGGGATTTTATTAATTTAAAATAGAATATTTATTTCAAATTAATAAAACATGGGTTAGGAGTGGCTAAGTGGATGAAGGGGACTAAGAGGGGAGAAAGGACCAAGGGGTAAACACGATTTTGGTGTCTACATCAACCTATAACATTATGTCAACATAACAAAAACCAAAACCAATAAAGAGTGTAGGGTAGATTTCTTTATTGATAAGTTTTTTCTTTTTTCTTATTTTATAAATATTTTTAATGATGGAATCATGAATATTTTGATAGAGGCTATGGTATATCCTCTATAACCTTTAGATTATCCCTATTTTGATGGGTAAAAATTAGTTCATCATTTATCTAGGGTTTATTGCATAATTTTAAGTAATGACCATTAACCAACAACCTAAATCTCATGGGGTTAACAATACATAGCTTGACTAATCCATTATAAAATATTTTTTCAAATTCATATGGTCTAATATAGTGGGTTTTAAGCTTACCTTTATGATCTTTGTAATTGGAATAAAAAAATAGTACCCAATCTCTAGCTTAAAACATGTGTGTCTTTTATCATGCCACATGGATCTTTAATTTTGAATGACCTTTTTATGATTAATTATTTACTATTAAATATAATATAAATAATTTAAGTGATATATTTTTTTGATCTATAGATAACTCTAATCCAGGTTATAATGTAATCCATATATTTTTTTCTCAAATTTTATGGTGAGAACATGTTTATCATAAACCAATTCATAGGGTGTAAACCCTATAGTGGGTTTTCATGTGGTTATAGATTCCCAAATATCCTCCATAAGGGGAGAATAAAAAAACTAATGGTCTAAGGATATTTATTTGATCGAAATTCTCTCAAATTTTTATTTATGACCTTTACTTGGACATTGGATTGTGGGTGATATGTAGTGGACTTCTTCTGACATAACTCATACTCATGAACAAGAGTTGTAATCAAATTTGAAGTGAAGTGTGATCCTTGATTTTAAGAAATTTTTATTGGGACTCCATACCTTGTTAAAACCTCCTCATACATATATTTTAAAACCTTTTCATCCTTTGCATATGTGAGTGCCTTGAACTCAACCCATTTGGTTAAATAATTACTAAAAACCAATATATATTACTTGTAATTAGAAGGAGGATCTATAGGATTAAAAATTTCTAACACCCATTTATCAAAGGGTTCTAAATAAAATTGAGGTTAAAGAGGCACCACATCTATTCATGGTTGGGTTTCCCCATGTGTTGAAATTTGTCACAACATTTGGTATCTTTATAAAAAATAGGCTAAAAATATCCTAATATGAGAATATCAATGGTAATCCTCTATTATACAAAAATTACCCCATGGGGTTCCTCAGGGAAAAATAAAATAATGTTAAATATATCATCCTCTCTTATGCATTAGTGCATGACTAAGTCAATCCCTACATAACATAGATAACCTAATATCCAAGAAAAAGAAGTAATAAAACCAACTAGGTTACATTTTTCCCTTTGTAAAAAATGTTTTAAGAATTTACATATAGCCAAATAGTTATCAATATCTACAAACCAATATGTTGTTAATTAAATAGCGAATAAATGTTCATCTAGAAAGATATCATCAATATATGGATTTTGTTCATTATTTGTTAGCCAAGAGAGGAAATTTTCAATTAAATTATCCTTTCTAGGTTTATCCACAATGGTTATGTCAAAATATTGAAGCAATAATAACCATATAATAATCATATCATTTGTTAATGGTCTATTCATTAAGAATTTTATTGAAAAATGGTTAGTGTGTATGAATATAAGATAAAATAGATACGTAATGATGAAATCTATTAATGGCATAAATTACAAAAAGAACTTATTTTTATGTTACCATATAATTAATCTCAAATCATGAAATATTTTTATTGATAAATTAGATTACATATTTCAACTAGCCATCATTTTGACCAAGGATATCTCAAAGTGTTGTATCAAATGCATCTATGTGAATATAGAATGGTAGCTTGTAATTTCATCCTCTTAGCACAAGTGTTCATAATAGGATACTTCATGAAATTTAAAATTTTATTTTCATTCATTATTCCAATTAAATTAACATCTTTGGTTATAAAAACAAATAAATGAGTTGCAATCAAACTAAAATATTGATTAAATGAATGTAATAACTAGCATTTCCAAGAAAGATTATAACATATATTTTTTCTAAGGTGTGGGAAAGTTTTAATAACTTTATTCATATATAGATCAAATTTTATTCCTTGGTGTGAAATATAGTGTCCTAACACAATAATTTTTACCATTAACATATAACATTTTCCATGGATTAATGATAAGTTGTCTTGTCAAAGGCAAAGAACATTTTTAAAAAAATGTCTTCTTCATAATAATCCACATAGAAGGTAAAATAATAGATGTAAATTTTCATGGATTCATGCTAAATATCATAAAAAGTGCTTAGAACAACCCTTTGAAAAGTGGTAAGGGTATTGCACTGTACAAAGGGAATAACACAATAAGCATCTCCATGGACACATGAAAGTGGTTTGATCTCGATACTCTAGTGAAATTATGATTTTATTGTATCTACTAGATTGATAAATAAATTAAAAGTTCTTATTTATAAAAATGGTGTCAAGGAATTAATAAATGACTTAAAAGGGAAAATGATATTTCCTAGAGGCATTGTTAAGATCTTTGTAATCTAAATAGATACACTATGTTCCACCTTTTTTGGCACAGTGAATAGGGAATAAACCCATTAGCTATCAAATAATGGGTAGATGAATCTATCATTCAAAAAAAATTGCAATTATATCTTAAGAATATATTTAACATCAGGATTCATCCTTTTTTGTAGTTAACATATGGATTCATCCCTAATATAAATGTGGTGAATGAACAAGTCTAGATGCATACCTTTCGTATCATGATAATCCCATGCAAAGGTGGTTTTTATACATTTTAGTCATGGAAACTAACTCATTATTGTTAGGGTGTTATTCTATTTATTATGTTGAGCATTTGGGTAAGATAAAATTTCAACAAAATTAAAAATTTAGGCCATAGGTTTAATGGCACCCAAAATATTAGGTATACTACATTGATGTGGTAACCACTAGTGAAAGTTAATAATATCAATAGTAGGATCTTAAATATCATTAGAACATATATATTTAATAGGTATTCCTTATATGAAATAGAATTATGTATAGCTTAGTCTTTCATATATACATTTTATATAAATTTTGAAAATTATGTCCTTGCTTGGTGGTTTTAATGACAAACTATCATAAATGGTAAGAATATGTTGAACGTGTTTTGTAATTCTCATTTTTTATACAAATGGGTTACTTTTATTCTAATGAAGTCTGGGTATAGGGTATAGTACTAGTTTCTTGGTGCTAGTCATGTTATAAACAACCATGTTTCCTGACTGGTAGTTGATATAAGCATCAATTGTTACTAGCTAAGGTTTACATAGGATGAGAGGAGACCCTCATAAAATAAAATTTATATGCATGACCATTAAATTAGCTGGGTATTCCCATGAATAAAAAAAATAACAAAGTCTTTGATCACCCCTTCAGGATAGATAGTAGATCTATATTCTTTGTGGATAATAGTTGGGGTTTGGTGAAGGCCATGTAGCTTAAATTATTCCATGGTTTCCTTATTCATGACATTAATAATATCTCTTAGAACAATAAAAGTGTTTTGGATAAGAAATCCTAAGATATTCAAATAGATTACCAAGATATAAAAATGTATAGGAGGGATAATGTTCCCTAACATAATAATAACTAATTATCTATCAACATAAATAGTTGGTGGGTCTTTCTTCTTCAAGATAGGTTTATTTAATCATAATTATTAGATATTTTTGGTGTATATAGGCACATATTTAATTTATTGAAACAAATGTATACAAACAAAAACATTTTAAAGTTCCCCCACACAATTAAATTCTAGTGATCCTTCCTGATTTGAGTAAGTCACTTAGGAAAAATGAGCTTTTGTAGGTATAACATAACTATTTAACATATTATACTTAGGGTTGAATTCATGATTGGGTGGTGGGGGTGTGTCATTTGTATGTTAAGGAACCTCTTAGGGGTGTTCCATTATTATATGATTGGTTGGATTTTAAATAACCTTCTTTGATCAAAATTTAACATCATTTAAATCCATTCAAGATGTAGGATATGTAATTGTATCATTATTATATGTAGGTTGGGATACATTATTATTGGGGTTGGGTGTAGGTTGTGTAGGTAGTTATGGTGGGTGAAGAAGTTGTTGGTTTTTACTATTAGGCAATAAAACTAGTTTTCATTACTATGATTTTTGTAGGAATCCAATGTATTTATTGGGCTAATAAGAGTTTCCCCTTAATTTTTATGGGCATGGATTAGGAAATTATTGAGACTACATATTCATAGGTTGTCGTTCCCATGTTTAATCTTGAATTTTTTCCAATTAGATAATATTGAGGATTTGGATATGGATAATTTTAATTTTTGTTTGGAATTTTGGGCATTTGATTCCATACCAATTATGAGGAGGATCATATGAAAATTTCAAATTTATAAATGAAGTATTTGATAGCATACCTAATTTTTTTGGGTCATTGTGACCATGGTTTCCTTTGGACCACATAATTTATGCAGACTCAATCTCCTCCAATTGTGTGAATTTAAAAAATTTCAAGTCATATTCCATTATAATTTTCACCTTTACACGAAAATATTTGCATCTACAATATACTTTTTTCATGTGGTAATTTTAACCATATATTTCTAGTGTTTGTTTTTGTTTCCTTCATGCATGCAATGTATCTAATTTTTTATCCATATGATTTATTATATCTTGCTGCATATCCTATATTAGGTTTCTAAATTACATCCTCAAAACTCTCTTGGTATATTTGGATGATGAAGGTAAGGATTGAATTTGATGAGTTTTCTCCATCATTGATCTAGAGTAATTTCTAAATAGTTAAGTGATTTCATCAAATGAAAATTGAGACACATAACCTCTACCCATAAGATCTAAATATTACAAGCATTATTCTATTACATCTCTTAAAAATACTAGTTTGAAAGATTCTTGGTCTAGATTTATCTATTTAGACCTTTGTAAGATAAATTAAAATATTTACAAATAGTCTTATAATGGTTCCACTAATTTTTATGACAATATGAAAATATTGTCTCCCATTAGATATTTTATGCTATAATAATCCTGGTATTTTCAAAGAAACTTTTCCTTCATGTCTTTCCAAGTATAAACCACATATTTTCCCAATGCCATCAACCAATGGAGGCTTCGATATTTAAGAGTGGTTGTAAATAGTGTTAACATGTATGCATTTTTATTATACTCATTACTGCAAAATATAACATTGAACTCAAAGATAAAAATATTAGGATCATCATGGGCCATCCCTCTAAATTTGGTAGAGCAAAGGGATGAATGCTCTTCATGGATGTAGTGGTTGTAAGAATGGTGATGATAAATTTTAAAGTGGTAGTCTCACTAACATAATTTTATTCTTTTGTTCTACCTGACGTTACAAACTAATCATGTACTAAATACTTTTTCAACCGACTTCTCAAACTCTCTATCTATTACATTATACCAAGGTGATAATGAATTATGGTCATGGATTTTTCTTGGGGAAAGGTAGCTCTTTTGTTTGGGGATGATGGCATACATTATATTATAAATTCCTTTAAAAACTCAATAAGTGTTTAATCCTAATATTCTATCTCAACTGTTATTTATAGTATAAGGCTTATTCTTGGGGCTAGCAAGGCTCAATATTCTATTTTTTAAATAATATTCGCTGAGGGTGGGAAGGGATGAATTCCATAATTTTAGATATTGGGTGTCCAAATGGGAACTCTTTTAAAATGAAATAGAATATGTTTCTCAATAATGTATATATCCTCTTATTCCATGGCTTTATATTGCTTTACTAATTCTTCCAAATATGTTTTAGTTACAACCTCTTCTGATAAAACTTTTTGTAACAAGTGCAAACTAAATACGAATTCAATTTTATTTCTTGGAGTGGCTAGATGTGGTACCTAAACTTATATTAATTTAAAAATATTAAATTTCATATTAAATAATCTATCCTTAGTGATTATTCTCACACTATATGTAACCAACAAATATTCCTTAATGATTAATTTTTACCTATCCTATACAAGGTTAGTTTTGAAAGGTAAATTTATTGTTTTTATTTATACTTGCACATAAAGGAATTTCAAATTTTAAAAAAATAATTTTATTTTCATTTTTTAATAATTTAATACTTTTAAATCATTCCCTAACAATGGCACCAAAAATTTCAGCTACACACAATCCACTAGTATTTCTCAACTCGAGGATCTCTTCTCCAAACTTGGGCTAAAACCCACCTATGCAAACTTATAACATATAAATTGTGTAATTAAAAATTTAATTGTCAACCCAAGGACATATATATTTTAAATTATTCCACATATTATATGCAACAATGAAATAATTTTAACAATTGAACATGCTAACAAACTTTCATGAAAACAAACACACTTGCATGGAATTTAAACACTCTTGCATAAAGCAAAAAATGGGAAATAAAATTACTAAAATAAAAAGGAAATAAAATAAAGTAAATTTTGAATCTAAAATACTAATATAAGTTTTAATTTTCCCACATAACATAGTTTAAATCACACTTTACCTAAATTTAATGAAATAAAATGTTCAAATAGCATGAAATAAACTTACGAATGGGAAATCAGACCACTGAAACTATTTGAGTGGCCCCTAATTCAATCATAGTTATATCTATAATATCATCCTATTTAACTTATAATTAACTCAAAACAAATGATATATATATATATATATATATATATATATATATATATATATATATTAATCTTATATTTTTAGTAATACAAGAATTACTACAAGTTAGTTACAAATCAAAACACAATGTTATGTTATTAATTCTTTTTATGCTTCACAATCTATTCTCTTCCTATCTATCTTGTGATTTTTCAGCTCTTATATAAAAAGGTAGAGGTATTATTAGATATTATCAAAATAATGGGACTTACAAACATGATAACAAACTAAGAAATAGAAAAGACAACTAGGCCTAAAAAAATTAAGGATAAATTTTTTGTTGATATTTGAAAAACAGCCAACCAATTGGTCAAATAAGATCATAAGAAAACTCCAGTAGTTTTTTAAAAATATCACATGATTCCTTATGTTCATAATATATGACTAGAGTAGTTATACTTGATAGGTTTCTTTGATATTCATGCTCAGGAAGAGATTCACCTACTATGATTTCTATAAATTAACACAATAAGTAGTTATGGTTGGTTGGTGTTAGTAAATATGTGGCTAAAAGTGGTTCTAACACAATGGATACAATTTTTAAAACATAGATCCTACATACATGTACATGATATTCATTAGGAAAAAAAAATTATAACATTAAAACCAATACATTACATTAGTAAATCTTGGAATAGTATATTAAACCAAGATCAACATTTCACATATATTATTTATAATATATTGCATATTATGCAAGAGTATCAAGACAAATAAACATTATGAAAATAACTAAGTGGTAAAATGAGGACCATTTTTAGACCACATTAGTAACCTCCCTCTTATTTAATGCCCCTTCTAATATCTTTTTTAGTCATATTTTATTCTTATAGCCCTTATTATTTACATCTTGGCTTCTTCAGTTTGTGTATTACATGGTAAGACCTTGGGGAATAAAACTGAGCCTCCTCATAAAAACCATCAACTTCACATTTGTATCATATTTGTCACTTTCATGTTGGCTTTAGTTAGTCATGTATTTTTATGAAACTTTATAGTGTAATAATTTATTTGGTGTTTACTCCTTTTCTTGCTTCCATTTTCTCATCTTATGTTTATCCTAGATTTTTTTATCTCATTACATTTGATGTTTTGAAATTGTTTCATACTTATCTTTCACATAATTTATTGGTCTTAGATTTATATTAACTACTTTCATTAGATGTTTTACAATCACTTTTTGACATTTTCATTATTATGTCGTTTGTTTGATTTAAGTTGACTTTAAATTTATTTTTCATTGGATATTTACACATTTTTTAACATCATTCATTAATTATATTCTCTTTACCTTACATTTGATGTTGTTTTATCCTTTATTTGAATTATATTTTAGTTATCTACTTACATTATTTATTTTTATTGTCACTTACTTAATTTACATGTCTTCCATTTTTTTAGATTTATTTGTATCTATCTACAGTTGATGCCATTTTGTACAACCTTATTATGCATTTTTTTTGTCTAATTATTTAAATATTTATTATAAAATAATGGAACATGTGAGACAAAACATTAAATCATGCTATCACATAAAAATATGCTACAATATTATATATATCTAAGCATAAAAGTAAAAATTTCCATTTAGAAAAGAATGACCCAAATACACACACACACATACATACACATACATACATACATACATACATACTTACTTACATACATACATAAATACATACATACATATACACATGTGAATGCACACACACACACACATTCATTTGAGGCTAGTGATCGCCTTCAATCCTAGGTTAAGGAGGGATTAGAATCTATTAATAATAAGTCTCTCTCACCCCTCAAAGATATATTTGAAAGGAATTACTACTCTACCATAATCCAATCTCTCCCTCAAATTAGGTTGTATGTGTCTTTAGTGTAGTTAGATAAGTAATAGATGCTTTCTCCTCAGCTACAACTTATATTATTGTATCCATATGCATTACTCCCTTAGTTTATTATCTCTATTTAGTTTTAGATACGTAATGTTGGTCAATCACTACTTATTAACATGCTCCAATATCCCATATTATTAGTGCTACCACTATAAATATAGATTGTTAAAAATTATATATTCATATTTGTGTATCCAATGTAACTAATCTAACCAACCTAAAACAACTAACATGATCTCTTAAAGATGGTGCTAAATGATCTAGAATAACTATCATGTCATTTTCATGTAACATGACATCTATTATCTTATGGTAGGTAGCCTCAATCATTGAGACCCTCTTCATCATTTATAATGCCTATAAAAACTCATAACAAATTACAAATTATATCATGACATACATACATACACAAACACACACACACATAGTATAACTTATCACTAAACACGTATTATATATATTTATAAATCTATAATTTTTAGTGATGCAAGTTAAAATTATAATTTTATACTTGGATGTGTTCTTGTCTTGTAAATGATCATACCACCACTACAATCATCAAGTTCACCCTCATCTTCATTTCTATCCTCTATCTAACAAGCCCCCAAGGCCACCACCCATCTCTCCCTCTACATGACTAAGACTATCTAATTGTGTGCCCATTTGCATTAGAATGTCATCCATATTTGAGGCATTGCCTATGATAAATTTATAATAGGTGTATTTGGTACATCTTATATAGGACTATTATTCCTCTATGTTATTATTACTATCTCTACCTCTACCCACTACTATTTTATACTCATTTGATCTTGAGTAGTGAATCATGGGTTCAACATTAAAACCTATGATAATGGATCTTATCTTCTCAACCCATTGGATATCTATCATTCATCAACCTATAGGGATATAAATTCAATGGTGTTGTTGGGTTGGGTATTATAAACTATCTTGGAACCCATGCATAAGATTGTGGATTTACCCACCATGTGTAGTTCTCTGTTATTTTTGTTGTGCCATGAGCTTGTATTTTGTATTTCCATGATATCCATATATCCATGATATCTAAATAGAAATTATATATGATCTAATACTTATATATGGTATCTATCCTAGGATACCCTATCACACATCTCAATGCAATTACCTACACCCACCATATGACTCACAGATGTTGATCTGAAGCCTAAAGTGGAAACTCATAGGGTGGTACATAGGAAACCTCTCATATAACCAATTGGAATAAAATATAATGGGTCCCATAATTTGTTTTTTTATTATTTCAAATCCCTATATACTTTTTTTTAGATATACCCAAATACGCAATCCCATGTTATAGATTATCCCTTCCTAAAAAGTATCTCACCACATGATAATGGAAAACAATGGGAATCCTCCATCTAACTTATGACATAGAACTCATATGTTCATAAGGCCCAAAATCAACTTATAAATATTTGAAACATATATGTTTTAAACATTAAAAAATATTAAAATGAGTGAAATTTGACCATATATATTAGATCCAATTTCCCAATGAGTTATTTAGTGCCTCTTGGCCATTCCCTTGAGTACATTACATACCATGGGTGTGCCCTATAGTAACAAACCCAATATCACATGGATATCCTCCAGAGTAATATCAAACTCCACTCTATCCCCATCCACATCCCATATAAATGTGTTGGTGTTCCTCTTCCAACATTATAGGAACATCACTAGTAACTCCACCTCCAAGTGCACTCAACACATCTCCATAATACCCCAATGGGCCTGAACTAATCAAAAGGGATCTTTCCTTGTATGATAATATATATCAAATTCATAATATTATATTCATATATTTTCATCCATAATAATATATTCCTCTATGCTTATAAAATTCCAAACAATAAATCCTAATCAGTCTCTTACTCGATAATAATTAGAAACACAACAAAAAAAATTGTAAATTTACATAAAACTAGAAGTTTTAACTATATCATCTATCTTACTTAACTATATCAGAGATATAATATTTTTCAAACTATATCAATCATCATTATTTCTACTATATCATCCATGCTACCTTTTTAGCATATAATTGTATCAACCAATTTACTTTCATGATACTTACCTATATCATCCAAAAAAATTGTACTATATCAACATATAGTTTACATCTCTATCAGACCATATATTATTTCATGTCTACATAACTTTATTTACATGTAAAATATAGTAATTTCATAATTTTTATTTCTTATTTACCTCATAATAAATGAGTTTGTCTTGAAATTCATAAATCTAGGACCCAGATGTTACTAATTAAACATTTTATTTGATTTGACACTTTTTAAGATAAATTTTGCTACACAATTTTCTCAAGTGCTTCAATTTCATATTTATCCTATATACCATTAAAAAAATTAATTATATTTCTTACCTTGATATTTTTGGTAATAATTTTTCCACATCCTCTACTTCTATGACCTCTAGCCATTATATCTCTCTACAACTTAAATGGTCACTTAGAGCTCTCGATATCTCATAAATCAAATGTTCAAATGATTTACTTTTACATGTGTATAGCATTATTTTAAAAATTAAAAATTTTAAATTTTGTCCTCTAGATTTATTTTTTGATCATATCTTCATTTCTATAGGTCCTTTTGACGAATGAAAAGAAGCACTATAATTCTAGCATCATAAGGAATTATGTGGTATGAATGGAATATTTTATATAAATTTAGATTTTTATCTTATTTGTTATGCTTACCTAAGCACTTTAAAAATATATTTATCACATTAAGTCTAAATTTTTATGTTCTTAGCCTACCAAAGTCATTTTCATACTACTCTGACATTGTATATCATTTATTTTTATACCAATAAGGTAAGTGAAGTACAAATATGCATTTATGTTCCTTATATTTATCTCATTATATCATCATTTATTTACACCCATGTTTTTGTCTTTTTTGTTTCATTTCATCCATAAGTATCATCATAAGTTACATTATTATGAACATAATAAGATTTGGGTCAATTATATGTACACACATTTATTTTTAGTCATGGACAATTTATTTTATAGGACTTGTTGGTTCATATTTATCCTTGAGTGCACCTCTATAGGAGTGTATCGAGATATATTTAAGATATTTAATGGTATTTAATGAGACATTTTTATCATATGATTCCTTAGTATTCATATTTACATTCATTATCTTACTATTCAATCATTCCATCCTCAGTTTTTGTTATTCTCTCCACTTTCCACTTCTTCTATATAGTTTCAAGATATCTCCTGAATAATTTGATTAGGATTGAGTTTATTCTATTTTTCCATAGTTTTTACAACTATTTCATCCATGGATAACATATGTTATATTCGTGCATGTGTCCCTTTCCAACTTATCATCCCTAATCAATATAATTTTTTTCATTTTTGTAATAACTTGGCATGCCTATGTATTAATATTTTTTAGTATAATCATTATATTATATTGATCTAGATCAATTCCATAAACATATTTTACAATACACTTTTATAATTTGTTTCCATATATATATATATATGGATCCAAAATATGTTTTTATAATAGACACACACCATTCTTCTCTACTTGTACAAAAAAAACTACTTTTAGTAGAATAATAGGAATTAGAGTATAAGAGCTTTTACCTATGAAGGTTCAATTTTGAAAAATGTCTTTAAAGTTCCTAATAATTAAAATAAACCAAATAAGTAAACATAATATTTGGATTACCCAAATAAATATACTATGGTCTTCATCCTTAACTTTGAATCTTCCACGTATAACATCTCTCATAAAATGCCACTTGAGCCAAGGGGGAGATTAATGCATCAACAAGTCAACCCAAGGTAAGTATCCCTATCTCTAAACTCTTTATTTTATTTGGTTTATATGCACTATATTAGTATGTTTTTTTCTTCATCTCCATGCTTAGCATAACTTATGCTAAATTTTCATGACATTATATCCCTAGCTATATACCTCTTTATTACCAACTAATGGAATTTATCTATCTTTGGTTTACCTCTTTTACATATTTGATATAGGTTGTCTTTGTTCATTATTTCCTTATATAATATCACTAATTATATCCTTGATCCCCATTTTATAATAAATGTATCTTATAGCCTTCAACCCACTTTTTGGTGCAATCAATTGCATGTGTGTTGGATCTATTATGGTCTTCTCCCTTTTCCTATATTAGAAGATATTATTATTCTTGGTCATATTTTACCTATATAAATGAATAAAAATATATACCACAAAGTTTAGTAGCTATATATGGGGTAATTTATTTGGTTATCAAGGAGTAAATGGATCTAGTTAAGATATCCCAACATGTTATAGCTGTGGTAAACAAAGACAAATTTCTTGAAATTGCATAGATGTACATCAAACAAAGTGTGGGCTTTACTATGAATGACACATGCATAATTAATTTAACTATCTAAAATATGTGTAGTATTATAATAATTTAGGAACAAAAATTGATGAAATATTAGGTGGACTCACTCCTATAGGTGTAATCCACCTAAAAAAAATATCTTGGACCCTAGATCTAATAAGAGCATGACACAAGATACATGGACTCAAACATATTGAGGTCCTATCTAAAGGACCATATGAAATAAGAATAATATGAACCATATATGATATAATTTGGAAGTTTTAAGAGGTATTATGGGATTGATACTATCTTCCCAAAATAAAATATATTTTAATTTTATTTGTAGAACTATAGCATGAGAAATCATGAATCACAATGACCACTCAAAGATGAATAAAAAAAGGAAGGATAAAAAGATAAATATAGAGGAGGAGACAAATGATAATTAATATAGAGATTATCCAAATACAACAAATCATGACTAAATTGTAAACAAAAATAAAATAATAATATAATAAAAATATAAAAAATATTATAAAATAACCTATTTTGAAGAATAAGAGCTAGTAAGACTAAAAATTTAAGTAAAGTGATGGAAACCCAAGGTCTGTTAGAAAAATGAACATAGATTTTTAAATAACGGAATACGAAAGAAAAAATATAGAGGGTGCAAAGGGTGGAAAAGTGGGGGGAAATAATGTTTCTAAACAAGGGGAAAGTGTAAAAATATACCATACTATAGATGTCAAGTTAGATGGTCAATAAATATAGAGAGACTTATGATAATTTGGGGAAGATATCAATGTGATACTATGGATGATATGGGAGGATTTAGGGAAACTTACATTACATTTAGAAACCTATGGTATATAATTATTTTATATAACCCCCAAGTTTACAAAATAAGTACTATTAGGTTTAGAGGTAGATTTCATGGGGATTAAAAAGAAATTTGAATTCAAGGTTATTGAAATTTCTGATAAAAACACTTCATATTTGGTATTACCAAATCTAAAATGGTTTCTAGACTGTAATGCATTATTTAAATTCAAGGACCAAAAAACTTCGAGGAGGAGGAATTAATAGTTCACATACTAATAGAGACCAATATGACTTTCACTTAGATAAAATAAATTTATGATGATGAATAAGAGAATATATATGATGTTATCCATGAGGTGTATGCAATATGGATATTCTTTGATCTGATTAGGGACCACTATCCTTGTTAGGGACCACTTCAAATGTATCCAATCCTCTTGGAAAGATTCAAAAGATTTGAAAAACTTTATACAATCAATATCACCATGCTTTGTTATATAATGCACTTTGCAATAATCAGGCAAAGCAATGCCAGTAAGATTAATGTCCATAGTCTTATTTATATAAGATGATTTATTAGCCTTGTTATTATGGAAATTATCATTCTAAAACTTTTGTTTGGTCTATTAAAATTTTGAAATAAGAAGTTCCTACTAGAGTCTTCTCTAGTATTTCCTACTTATTTCTACAACTAAAGGAAATCAATGCTTAATTTTTAGACCATTTTAAGTATAGATTCATTCTCATTCTTGGTAGATTCAAAATTGTGCACCTGGTTATTGTTAGTACAATTAGTTGGTACTAATTCTATTTGATAATTTGCATTGAATCCATTAGTAAGATGACTCAAGAATCCTAAATTATGATTGGGAGTAGCATGACTCAAGGGCAATTGAATTATATTTGGGAGTTGGTTCAAGGCTTGAATATTCTAGTTGTTATTGGGTAAGATGTTTAGAATTGACATTTATGGGTTGATGTTTGGAATAGAATAGACCATTTATACCTGGGGATTTATTTGATCATTGATGATCATTGATTTATAATAATCCCTAGTTAATGAAGTTATATCTAGAATATATCTTTTCAAGAATACATAAGTCATGGGATCCATTGCATCTTTATAGATTTCTAGGGTTAAAACATCATCAAGTTTATAGGTTTTATGGTCCTACTATACATTTTATAGAATATGGTATTAAATGAATTTATGGGATCACTTTCATCCCTTTTAATGGTGGGGAACTAGTGGTAAATGACACATGGACTAACAATCTTACCAAACTAGTCTATGAAAACATTAGTGAAACCATCCCAGCTAGTAATATAATTTTTGGGTAGATTTAAAAACCATTCATAAACAACATCTTTAAATGTAAAGGGAAATAATATGCATGCTATGTCTTCATGAAAAACATTTATCAACCTTAAAGTAGCTTTAAAATACTTAATGTGTTCTTTAATAATTTAGAATACCAATTGGACTAAATGCAGGCAAGTATTTTTCAGGGTTATGTGGGAGATCATGTAACACACCTAGTACATTGATTGAAGAGTCTCCCAACCAAGCCATACCTGGATGAAGGTTGAAGGCAAAGGTAATTTAAAGAGGTGAAGTTGGAAAAGACTTGGATCTCCTATGTCTACCTTTATCACATCTTGATCTTTTATGGACTTCAAGTAAAAGCAAAGGTTCCTTTGTCTCTAAGTGTGATCTAGTTCAAATCCTTGGCAATTATAGCCTGAAAATTGAAGATTATATTTAAAATATGATGTATCAAGTTAATATTTTATAAAGAAAAAGGATTAAACCTACACATTAAGCTCATTTTTCAAATATTATGTAAAGAATAGTAAAGGATGCCAACCTTTGACTAAGATATCTCAAATATGTGTCCAATTATGTAAATATGATCTATATTTATAAGTCTAAGCTCAAATAAACTCAAATATATGAAATATATGCCAACATTTGATCAAAATAAGCCATCCTAACCTCAAATACTATGGATTCTCAAGTCTTAAGCCAAATTTACCAAAACAAAGTATCAAACTTAGATAATTTTGATCTTTGTCTAAGGAAGAACAAAGATAAGTAAAAGACCACAAAGATCAATGATATTTACACTTGTAAGCAAAGAATTACTCAAAATCACAAAGATAACATAAATATTAGATCAAAATATACCAAGATTATCAAAGATCCAAATAATTCAAAAAGAATGCCCTCCTTCTAGTGCCAACAAAATGCTCTCCTTTTGATGACTCTAAATGTATCACAAGGGTTATCAGTGTTCAAAGAATACTTCTCATTTTAGAATTCTAGGAATTCAGAGCATGAGTAGTAGGTTGTGGAAACTTAATGTTTACTTGTGGGGAAATAATGGTAGAGTAATGTATGAATTTTCCACAAAATTTATAAAAATTGATGGTTGGGAGCCATCATGGTCCAATTCTTTGTAAATTATAAGTATCTTTGATAATGCCAATAAATGATGATAAAAAAATTAAACTATAGATTAATCTAAATGGATATTTATAATGAAATTTAAACTATAATGATTTGGCTTAAATAAAAATCAAAAGGGAAGGGTAAGATAGAAATAAAATGAGTGATTGATGATCCTTGATTCAAATATCATGACAAAATTTCAATTATAACTTAACATGTATTTAAGTGGTATATGATGCAAAATAGCATAAACTCAGATCTCACCACATATCGATGAATTTCCAAGGATAATATGAACTCATACAAGTAAGAACTATATTTTTATTTATATAATTGTTACCAAACTCAAATAACATAATCACATCTAAATATATAACAAGTGAAATAAAGAAAATTCAATATCCTTCAACCAATTTAACATAAGCATAAATTAGCAACCTTGTATCATAAATACAAATTTATAATTCATGAAACCATTCAAATTCAAGATTAGAACCAATAATTGAGAGAAAGATATATTAAAAATTGACACATCAAATTTGGATAATACTTACAAAATTCCTTAATTGCATTAATTTCTCCAAGTATACAAATTTTGTTCAAAAATCTCCCTCCTTTATAAGATGGTAATACATGCCTTTTATATAAAGATTAGGTAGTATACCAATTAGTTACAAGATACAAAATGTAAAAAGATAATGATAGCTATCCTTCTTCAAAAAGTTCTAGAATACATTTACTTTTTAAAACTAGACTGACCTAGAGGCAAATATGCTAACAGACTAGCATATGCCATTACAAAATAATATTCCTATTTAAAATATCACAATGTTTTATAAAAAGGAATATTAACTAATAGGTGGGCCCATTTTTGAAGGACACCCCTATTTTCCTTATAGAAACTCCATAAACTTTTGATGTTGTTCTTAAATAAGCTCCAAATCTACTCGTAGCTTTAAAAGACACTCTTCTTCATTGTCAACCAAACATTCTAGTTCTTTATCAATTATAGACATGACCTCTATGATCTTCTGAGCTTCAACTACCCTTTCTCCAACATTGAGGATCATATAAAGGATCCTAATGTTATCCATTCCTGACTATCCTTGGATTTTATTCTTAATTTCCTAGACTACCAAAGTATCCCTATGCTTGAATTCATCCTCCTTGATGATGCGTAGGACAATGGGCTGGCAAGGTATTTAAGCATTATGCTGAAGAGTTGTTCAATTCTCTTTACCAGCTCCTCATCATCCTTGAGAATCCTCTCCAAATCATATGACCATGTGTTTAAACCTTGGATATTTTCAACCATAATACCAAGAATGACATTCAAATGTTCTAAGCTAATTGACTTGAATCTAGGGATCTAATTTCCAACTTTGATGTTGATTAGCTCCATTATTTGATCCACTGAGGCTTACCAATAGGTTATTAAACCTTTAGCCACTATGTTTTGTTGTACCATTGCACTCTACCTTAACTTGATTTATTTTAAAGATTCAAACATATCAAATAAGGAGTCTATAAGCATCTTGATCATTATTCCTATCACTGATAAGAGGGCCTATGTCTTCAAGTCTTCATTTTAATTCTCAAGGTTGGATATCCTTTGCTTCATCCCCCTAATTCTAGATCTAACTTGATCTGAATGAGCCTTATCTAGGATCTCAACATCCTCTCATAGATGAGTAGTTCACCAAGTTGTTACTCCCTAATTGGATTTAGACTTGTAAAAGGCTTGACCTTTTAGAAAGTAAACTAAACCCTCTCTAATCTAACTATCTCTAAATTAAACTACACTATAGTAGATGACTCAATATATTTTAGAGGTTATGAGACCTCCACTAGGCACTACTTGATTCTCCTAGAGCATCCATCTTCTTTTCATCTAGCCCTACATTAGTTTCTATCCTTCTTTCCTCTTGTTTTTTCATTAAGGACCTTATCCATGGCTTGATTTTTTCATGCACATCAACATTGATAGCCTTAGTCAAGTCCCATGAGTGGGAGTAGGAAGGGATCTTCTGTATCTTCCCATAAATGAACTAATTGGGGATGATTGGTCCATGAATGGGGAAGTCCTCACTGAACATGTTGATCTCACTTGTGGGATGAGTGAGAGTCAACTTTGGCATTTTATATCCAATAGGGATAATTTCTAGTTTTGCTTTTATCTTATTTGGTTATGCCATTACTACTAGGTCCAGGGTAACTTCCTTTCCTTTATCTCTAATTTAGCCTTCCTTACCTGGGCCTATGGTTTTTTAGCCTGATCTTTTTCTTCCTCACAGCCATATGTTTTAGCAAGGACCTTGAGGGCATCCTCTATTATTTCATAAGGCTCAAGGATAATCATATCCAAGTATTCAATAGGGAAAGATGATATTTGAGGGAGATTTAAGGATGAATATTCCTCACCAGGTCTTTCCTCCAAATTATCCTTATTGGTACCTTATACAATTTATGCTGGGGGCTATGGTACTTCCATCTAGGATTATTCTTGAGGTGGCCTAGAAGGTCTAAGCAACAAATGATACTAAAGGGGATGAATTTTCCATATCTCCTTTTGTGGTTTGTCATCACTAGTCAATCTATGCACAAGCTTGAGGTTAGTTTTCTTGAATCTAACCAGTACATCTTCAAAATTATGGGCCTTGATGTGGAGGGTATTATGGACACAACTGATGATCATATAATGGATTGGGTAGATAATTTTTCTTAAAATGTGGGCTCAATACATTATTAGGATCCTAATTATTAAAGTCCTATAATTGAAACATAAAGGAATCTTTGTGTATGGCTATGGTGTCCACCTGCTTCCAATCCTATAAAATTATTCTTCCAATTATCAAAGGAAAGGGATGGAGGAGACCCTTCATTTTCTCCTTGAATACTCCATAAACCCCATTAAGGAGTTATGATGCAATTTCCTATTTTTCCAACTTGTTGGGAACATAGATAGGTAGCATGTAGGGCTGGGTTAGAATTTTCTCAATTTTAATTATAGTGCAATCTAGGTAAAACCAGATATCTCCCATGAGTTCCACATAATTCTTAATCAAAGGGATCACCTTGGGTATAGGATACCCTATGATTGCTTCTACCAAAGCAAGATATACAAAGTCATAGATGAATTACATGTAGTGTTTGTACTTGAATATGTGTGGTTTTGAGTAATGGTGGGAAATTGTGGTTATGCCCTTAGGAGACTAGTTTTTGATGTTGGGGACCTTGGTAGAAGTTAGAAGGGCATATAGAAAATATGACATCATAAAGAATTATTTTTTAGTCTTCCTCCTAATGGTAGTAAATTATTTCTCTAGGTGGATACTAATCATATCCCCAATTGGAGGAATAAGCTCTTTTTCCACCATAAAGTAAACATAAGACACCTAAATTTTATTGATACATGTAGTTTTAGGGGATCTAGATATTTTGTTAAATAGGGTCATGATTACCCTAATTCCCTCCTTAAACTAGATAATTCAAATTCTTCCTTCAAAATCTTGGAATACATGCTTCCTCTTAGCAACCATGGCTTGAGGATGGTATCGAGGTCATTTTTACTAGTCCATTATTTGATTATGGGTAGGTCCACATGGGGTTTTTTGAGATTATAATATATCTCAAAGGATAATAGGGAAATGTAAGTGACTCTCCTAGAGCTTCCCTCATGGATAATCCAATCACTATCAGTTTTACAATCTATAAAAATAGGAGTTAGGATATCAATGTAATAGAGTACCTCTGGTTTGGTAGCAACATGATGGAGGCTAGCCATTTGAACTAAAACTAAGTCATAGTACCTTTTTCTAATAACATAAATCCTCTACTCCTCCTTAGTAATGGGTTTCATCTCCTGTATGGTCTAGAAGAGCTCAGACCAAGTTTTGTTATTATTATTCAGGGTTGCAGTGTCTAGTTTAGTAGCTTTGAAAACCCTTCTTTCATTATCTATAGGTAGGTACAGCTTCATCTCATCTCTCAATTGGTACCTACAAGCTACCATGGCTTCTAAACTTGAAAATTATTCACAAATGGATTTCAAATGGTCTCTAGTTAGCTCTTTCATGCTCAAAACACAATTTAACTTATTTTAAATTCAATATAATAAATCCAAGTTTACTTAGGGTCTTTTATGAAAGTTTAGGGCTTCATAACCTTAATGGTGGTAGATCATTTAGAGTTCAGCTCATACTTACTTCATAGTTGATTTGGACATTTACCTTTATATGTTTGCATTCTTAGGCACACAAGATCTCCTCTTTTATCATTTTCTACTTGCATGGTACTTATGTGGCATCAATTTGGAACCTTTTGCAACATTTTTTATAAATTACTTTGAAGCACTAGCCATTGGCATTTTAAAAATTCCCTTTTTTTCACCATTAGATCAAGATTATGGATTAGCATGGGCTATTGATTATGATATAGGTCCTCTCTTGTTATTGGTTCCTTCTGTAATTGATTCTCATGGTTTTTCCACTTGGCACCTTTAAGGTCCTCCCAATCTCTGACATCTTTGTTAGTTATATATTTAATGTGCATCTACCAGGTGTCAAACCCATGGGCTCTCAGAGATTCATTGAAAGGTCATCAGTTCCCTCATACTATTGGATGATCCTTTCATGATGAAGTGTGAACCATATAGGATCTATAAAGTGCACAAGTTTTAATTCAACACATTATTAAGGTAGGGAATTAGGTTTAAAAATCTTAGGCTAAGGTTTATTTCATGTTTATTAAACATGAAATAAACTTTGGGTTAAATGTTTATACCTAAGTTTTTGGGAATTATACACAAGGGGACCATGGCTAAATATATTAAGCTAAAGTTTATGTTGTGTTTAATAAACACAATGCATACCTTAGAATAAAATACTTATGCTAAGCTCTTAGAACATGCCCAAAGGGGTCAAAGTGATATGAGGATCAAATGCTAAATTTTGACATGGAGATTTATTATATTAATAAACATAATAAAATCTTTGGTTAAAAGCTTTTGGGTTGAATTTTATGTCACAAAGACCTTTTTAAATAAGACTTAGTATAAGCCTTTAGCCTAAGGTTCACGAAATTTAAACAAATGCAATATGGACCTTAAGATATATACTTAGACTAAATTAATTTCTATAAATATTTAGATTATGAGACCATTTTATTATTTACAGTTTAAAGGTTTCAAGATCTTGAATGTCCTTCAAGAGGTTCCATTAGTCTACAAATGTAATTCATGAGCTTTCTAAATGACATTTTGGATTATTTCATGGTCCCAATAAAAATAATCAATTAGCTTTAATTTTATGGTCTCATAGCCATAAAATATGCCCTCATAGACGTCAAATGATAGTCATACGAATGTCAAATTTAGGCTCATAAAGTTATTGGTTTTGGTGGGATTGGATTTGGTAGTCATGCAAATGTAAATATGCCCCCATGGATGTCAAATGATGGTCACATGAATTTCAAGTTTAAGCTCATCAAACTCCTGTGACCTAATTTGAGAGTGCCACTTGGTGATTCTATAGGGCTTCCCAAGGCCTTAGACCCAATTCACTTCATTAGATCAAGAATCATGATAAATTAAGCATTTTTGGATCACGATATGGGATTTTGCTTGTGATTGGTCCCTTATAACATGTGGGGCCCTTTAATTTTAAGCTTTGAATGTGGAAGTGCCATGTGGTAACTCTATGGGCCTTCTAACACTTTAAATATTCAATGGTATTTTCACTTCATCCAATATTTGGTCTAAAATGAAGTGAGAACCATTGATCATGATCCAAATGCTCAAACATGATTAGTTAATAAGAGTTAGTGCTTAGTTTTGTTAGGATTTATTTGTATCATCTGATTGAAAGGCCATAAAGAAGCATGGATCATTAGATCCTGCAAGATGCCAAGTATTTAAGTCAGGACCTGAGATGAAATAAACTTAGGCTAAGGAATTTAGACTAAGGTTTCATTCATATTAATAAATATAAATGGGACTTAAAATTAAATCTTTAGGCTAAGTAATAAATAATAAAGGTAACCATGCTAAAAAATAAAAGGGACCTTTCCAGCATAAAATTAGACCATGGTTAGAAATATAAGAAGCATAAGGGAGAAAATAAAAGGGACTAAGACATATTTTTATGTTAAGGTTTGGTTGTGTTAAAAAAAACATGACCAAGACTTAACATAAAAACATGGATTAAGTCCAAGACAAGTTTAAAATATTCCCACTAATCTGCTCCCACCAAATTCAAATAAGAAATTGAACCAAATGTTTATGTTAGGACTTTAGAACATGAATCTTCTAGTAAGGACTCCAGAAAATTGTAACTTAAAGACATGAAAACTATTGATTAGCAATGTTTAGGTAAGCTTAAAGTAGAACATAACTTAGTAAGATAATTTTATCAAAGTGGATGATCTTAAAATTTTAATAATGATAAAAATTAGGCCATGTTTTAAGGCTTAATCTTCAAAACATCTCAAGGGTCCCAATTTTCAAAAATGGGGGTACGTTGACTTCAACAAGATACCGATAAGGATGGTATTTATAGTTCCATTTGGGATAAATTATTTTGTGCCATATACTAGTGAGTAGGAAGTAGCTCGTGTTGGTGTGAAAATGTTGGTGAGGCAGGCCCATAGTGCATAGATGAGCTAATTATGATAATCGTCTCTAAATTTGATAACTATTTTGATAAGGATACAATTAATTGTCTTGTTTATGGATTCTACCTGACCATTACCTTGTGTGTAATATAAAATAGAGAATATTTTCTAGATCTTATATTTATCACAAAATGTATTCACTATTTTGTTCTTAAAAGAAATTCCATTATCTATAATGAAGGTCTTTGGGAGGTAAAACTAGGAAATAATGTTGGTCATGATAAAATGGCATACAAATTCTCCCTTTATGTATTGTAATGGAATGGAATCCACCCATTTTTAAAAGTATTTTGTATCTGTAATGATGAATTTATGACCTCCTATGAATTTCATATTTATCTTACCAATTAGATCAAAGATCCATAGTATGAACAACCATGGGGATATAATGGGTTGTAACTAATGGGAAGGGACATGGTGTAATATAACATGACATTGACACTTGTCACATAATTTGGAATATTTTTGAAATTCTTGTTCCATGGTTGGCCAATATAACCCTTGTCTAAGTAATTTGTGTGACATTTCTTTACTATTGAAATGGCCACCACATTCACTATCATGCACTTGGCTAATGGATAACTTAGCCTCTTCGACTATCAAACATTCAAATAAGTGTCCCTTAAAAGATAATTTGAATAAATCCCCATCAATAATGACATATTTTAGGCAATTTCCATGTATTTTATGATTATCATTCCTTATGAAAGTGTTTGGTGTAATATATTTATCAAAAAAAATGTATATATCTGAAAATCATTCGGATGTTGTTATAATACACATGGTGACTAAAATATTAGAGATATAATGTCAGTATGGGATACCAATGGATATTAAAATATATTTATAATGAAGGTATATTGGTCATCATTTATGTCAATGGGGATCAATGATGTTGCACTAGCCATTACATCAGCGTGATGATTATCTTTACAAGGAATGTTTTCCATATAGATGTTTTTGAACTGAGCTTGTAGACATTGAACCATATTTTTGTAAGGGATGATATGTTATTATTTGGTTTGGTAGATATCTATAACCTAATTGAAAATTGGTTACAAATATCTATAAAACTTAATTGATGTTATTAGAAGATCATGAGCTATTGAAGGCCAAGGATAAGGACCTCATATTTTATGATATTATTTATACATGAAAAATTGAGTCGATAAGGGTTACTATGTGCCCAAGTGGGTTGATGAAAACAATTCCTACCTTGACACTTGATATACATATATAACCATAAAAGAACATTATTCATGTGTCTAGAGTGGTATTATAAGCCATGAAGTCATCACAAAAATCATCATTGATAGGATTTGTGTCTAATAATGGGGTTGTTGCTAATTGATCTATGATTATCTATCCCTTTACTATTTTTTGTAACACAATATTTATGTCAAATTCTATGAGTAACATGACCTATTTTGAAATTCAGATTGAGAAATGTAGTTTTGACATAAGAAACTTTAAAGGATTAATTTTTTTAATAACTTGTGTTTCATTCTTAATCATGTATTTCTAGAGATTTTGAGTAGCTCATACAAGTGCCAAACATATTTTTTATATTGATGGATAATTTTTTTCTTAGTTAACAAGTGTATAAATGATGTAGAAAAAATCTCAATATTTATGTTGATCACCATGTTGTGCCAAGAGTGCATCGAGTGCATGATCTATCATTGAGAGGTAGATAAGTGTCTTGTTAGGTGTTTGTGGTACTAATATATATGGGTTCAACAAGTATTGTTTAATTTTGTTAAATATTTATTGACATGTGATATCCCATTCTAATTTTATATCCATATTAAGTAATCTAGTAAATGATTGAGTCTTATTTGTGAGTTGTGCGATAAAGCGGCATACTTCTTGAAACTTGCCTTATTGGGAGAAAATTTGTTTTAATTTTGTAGGATGAGGCATGTCCATTATAGATTTGACTTTATTTAGGTCAACCTTAATGCCACATTATGATATTATGAATCCCAAAAGTTCATCAGATGAAATCCTAAAGATGCATTTCCTTAGGTTATTCATATATTGTACTTTCTCAATCTTTAAAATATCTACCATGAATCTAATATAAGGTGTTGTCACTCTTTTGATTTTGTAAGCAAGTCATCAACATAATCTAAACTATATTATGAATGAGATCATGAAATATGTGGGTCATTATTCATTGGTATGTTTCCCCTACATTATTTAATTCAAAGGTCATCACTAAATAACATAAAGTGCCCCATGGTGTGGTAAAATAATATTTTTCTTGGTCTTCGTTGGTGATTTGGATTTGATTATAACCGATTAAACCATCCATGGAAGAGAGCATTTCATAGATTACTATGGATTCCACTATCATATCAATTTTGGAAAGAGGAAAATAATCCTTAAGAGATTCTTTATTTAAGTCTCTAAAATTATGACAACATCAAATTTGGTCATTAGGTTTAATAAATAGGACAATATTAGTAACCCATCAGGGATAATCAACTAGTCATATGAAATCAACATCAAGAAGCTATTGAATATCATTTTTGACTAAAAGAGATACCTTGGGATGTATTTTTTGAATTTTCCATTTAAATATTTTTTCATTGAGATAAAGTGTAATCCTATGTACTATGATTAAAATATAAACACCAAACATATTGTAATAGGCCCAAGCAAAAAATTCATGGAAGTCTTTTAAAATATGTCAAATGTTTGTATCTTCTTCTTTATATAAAGTAGAAACTAAAAATTTTATGTATGGATTTTTATTAGTGCCATAATTAAACTCAACTATCTCTTTTTTAAGTAATGTATATTGATCAAAAGTTTATGATGTTATAAGGATAGTACCATCTATGTCGAATGAAATGTCATTTGAATTAACTAAGTCCTCACCAACATATGCCTGGGTATTTATGGAATGAGTAAACATGTTATTATTTAGAAGGAAGGGAGATCCTCATATTCCCCAAAGAATTCTAAGAGAGCCTCATCATTATAAACTTCATCTATAGTAGCTAAATATAGAGAATCGATATCATCGATAAGATCGGGGTAAATAACTAAAAGTGTAGAAACATAATTTACTATATTATCAGCCTATGGAATGGGTGGAAAAACATATAATGATAAGAATCATGGTGATAAGAACTGGCATTAGATGTGTTATATTTATATCCAAGTCCTTATTTTCCTTGTTGATCATATGCCTCAATAGATTTAAGAATTCCTTATTCATGTTTTTTGAGGCCCTATCCTATGTAACCCATTTTTTGGAAATATCTCAATGTAAAGGGAAAAGTGAACCTATTATCATGTGGTATAGTGGTTTCTGAGGGATTTATATGTGAAATATAAATATTAAACTAGAGGGGTGTTATAGAAAAATCCATATGAGGAATATAATTGTGTGAAGGCTCTGCATGCTGACAATATTTGAATGGTTCTTGATCCATAAGGCATGTGTAGATATGACCTTTGTAGTTGAACTTTAATCAGGCATGAAACAACATGAATATCATGAATACAATGTATTTCAAGTAATATATTATAATTAATATCATTAGGCATGCCTTGGCATGTTGTAGGTAGTGTTCTAGGTCCTAATGTAAGATTTAATATGATTTGACCCAAAACTTTGATGGAATATTATCAAACCCTCAGAAGTTCATATCAAAAGGATCCAAATATTTATCATGTATATTAATAAGTCATAAAAAAGAGATATTACAAATGTTTAACCCTAGTCCATTATCAACTAACACATATTTGACACCCACCACATTAATTCACAATGCAATGTAGAGAGGTAGGTGTAGATCTATGATGTGTTGAGGTGAGAGATATTTTTTGAATGAAATTTGATCTTTGTTCCATTTAATAATATTAGTTATGGAAGAAAAATAGGTTGGACCTAATATGCAAATCACTTTAGTATCATATAATGCCACATATAAAATATCTTTTTATGTGTCAAAATGTTTTAGGAGCTATAAAATGGAAACTATGGCTAAAGAAACACTGCTTTGGTTGACAAAACTATAGCCATGGGTTTTGCTAACCTTCCATGCTTTAGGACCACATGTGGACATCATAGCATTGAATGTAGGGTCTACTATGAGCATAAAATTGGTAGTAGAGTCAATATAATATTTAGATGTGTAAGGTCAATAATTAGGAGGGATAAGTGATACCATTAATTTTATCTTATGTCTAGTAGCCATAGGTAAGGAATCAAAGTGAAACAAAGAGAAAAAACATCTAAAGGTGACTTGTTAATTTTAGGTAATGTGTTTGGTATCTGATGTAATATATCCACTATGTGTTTAAAGATTTACTTCTTAGTTGAATCCCACATAAGATAAAAATAACATGCTAGAGAGATAATGAAACATGACATATAGTTCAATTGATATAAAACATCATGTATACATGTGTTTATGTATTTTTTGAGTTCATTCTAAATTAAAGGAAATAAACATGCAAAATAAAGTATTAAACTTTGCATCAAAAAGTGATAAACTTATTCTATCATAGTTATACAAAAATCAAAATCAAAAGATATATAGATATGAAATATGACAAAGGGTTCTAAAAGGCTTGGAAATATAAACCCTAAAGGTAGTTTAGGTTAGGGTTTGTGTAATATTCAAAGTAAGTTAGGTCACCAAATGAATTAAATTTTTAGGGTTATGGAGTGTAAGCCCTAGGTTATTAATGGGTATGAGTATAATAAATTAGTGTATAAAATATGTAATAAATATATATCTTATGATTTATGAAAGAGCTGAGCTAAACTAATATTTATAATAATATAAATAAAGGATATAAATGAATACTTAGCTATAAACTACATAAAATGAATGATCCAAAGGCTAAAAATTGGTATAGGAGCTGGTATGAGTGTCACAAATAATATCCAAGTGTCAAAATATCTCTTAGACAATAGTGCCATATCCTAGAAAATAGCTCTATGGTGGTAGTGTCCACTTATGATGCTAGTATCCTCTATGCAAGAAATGTTTTGAGCTTCTATGAGTACCTATGTCTGAGTTTTCCAAGCCTGTTCCTATGTGGACAAACCTTGATTTGATGTCTATAGATTATTATGACTATTTTTTAATGCAAACCCTAGACCTCCATATTATTAGGGCATTTGATTTGGCACAAGCAGTAAATGTGTGGTGTTATTTAGGTAGGCTAGACATACTCAACACCCTACTATGATAAGAGTTGCTTACATACCAATACTCTGAGGAAGGATTAAGCTCGATGTAGTTCTCCCTACCTAAGTGCTAGTGTAAGTGCAAGTGACACTTGTATGAATGCTATTTTGAGTGCTTTGAGACTAGAAATATATATATATATTGAGATTTAGAGCGATGAGGATGAATTTATGAAAATTAGGGAAGAATATGGATTGATAACCTTGATTGTGCATAACTTGTTCTAAGCTTGTTTGTGTGTATTTGCATTTGATTTCCATCTAGTGGATAAAGGGATAAAAATCATGTATATATACTAATTTTATTCTTTGCATGGTTTGAAATAGGTATAGGCTGACCCTAAGTGATTTAGGAATTAAAAAGATATCCATTGGAACTCAAAAGAGGTAAAAGGACAATATATCCCAAATATGACAATAGCATTATGACACTAGTGTCCACTTATGGTGCTAGTGTCTAGGTGACAGACCCTAAGGCCCTAGGGGCCTAGATGCCTAAGGAAGGGTTTGTGACTAATTTGAGATGTTTAGGGAGGTGTGTAACCCACATAAAATTTTTATAAGTGTCTAAATAGGACCTAAGATAGGTCTAGGGTTAATCTAGGAATGGGTGGTCTCTAGTAACACTCTTAGCACTAAAGTGTCATTTTTAGATGATTACATGAACATACAAGAAATCAACATTATAAAAAAATGAAATTTTCTAAAAAGAAATCATCAACATTATCAAATACATCAATGTACAAGTAGCCTCGAAATAATGAAATCAAATAACTAAATAACTATTCAAAAATTAAAAACCAAATATTAAGTGGTTAAGTAGCCTTAAAAAATCAACACAAAAAGAAACAATTATATTTTTTAAATAAACTTATATCATCAATCAATTGAAAATAGAATTACAACATACCAACATAGTACATTAAGATATAAATATTACATTGCTTTCACTATGTGTCTTAAGAATCCACCCGATGGGAGAAGGAATACAAGTAACCGTTATAGAAGAAAATATTACCTTCATGAGGTAAATATTAGTAAAATAGATTCTTAATCTCTAAAATAAGTGTCATATTTTCCACAATGCTCAACATAGAGTGATCATAACAAAGGTTATCCTTTTGAAAACCAATAAGGGGTGAGTGAAGGGGTTCCTTGTCCATAAAGAAACCATTATGCATGGATCATTCACATTGCACTCTCATGAAATATTCATGGTGTTACTCAAGATTATTCTATGTGTAAATGGTAAAAGTGGGTTTTCATCCTATGTGAAGCTCTAATTCCAAGCCCGTAACCTAGTATAAATAAATATTAACAAGTTCTCAACGTCTCACTCAAAACCCATACTTGCATCAATTCTTAATACATAGAGAAATGATGCAGTGTTACACAACACAGAACTATATTACAAGGATTAATATTACAATACACAACAATTTTACATGCATGTTATATGCATAAGGTACATCTCAAGTACATTATCATTCACATAGGTACATGCTAGCCATATAACACAATTGAATTTTTTTTGCACCTTAACATATACATTGTGATCATATAACATAGTTATTTTAGAGAATAAATTTTGTCCCAAAGGTTCCATACAATTGAAAAATGATGCAAGGAGTTGGAAAAGAGGTTTAGCATACATATATACATGTAATGCCACTAGGGTTCAAAAAACATGTGAATAAACTAAGTAATACTAGTTTACAATGGCCCATAAATGATGGATATAAGGGATAAAATCACACAACAACAAAATTAAAATTGTTAATACACATGAGGTATGTGGTCATCCAATCAACCCACAAATTCAATATACATGTTTTCTCTGTATGCTTAAATTTTTAACAAATGATGAATCTCATTTGTTGTCAAAATGAAGAATGTCAAAGTGGGAATTTTCATGCACATTATCTTCATGCACCAAAAGTATCATAAGTATCACATGGATATACTAATCTCACCAAGGACCATATTGAAAAATCACAAACAATTTTTTTGTTCACTGTGGAAGATAATGAGCCATTAAATTTTGATTTACCCAAAGCTCTTGGTGTTGAAACCATGCTCTAATAATAAGAGACATGCCCAAATTTTTTGTCCAAAAAATCATAGTAAAATAATGTACATTTTTTTTATTAATTAATTAATTTATTTTTTTTAAATTGTTAGGTTGTGGAGCTAAAAGCTTCACTGATGCAAACATGGAGGAGTAGGTTGCTAAGTGTCACAGTCATCAGCGTCAGTCAGGCCAACTGACGTCAGTCAGGTGGAGACAAGAAGCTACCGATGATGGTCAGAGATCGGTCAACATCGATCACCCCCAGGTAGATAGGGACCGACGTCGGTCACCCGTGCAGTTCGGAATTGTGAGTGTTATGGATAGTTAGTTAATGAACCAGTTATTTATATGATGAGATCCAATTTTAGACTCAAAGCTATGGATCTAATTATTGTAATTAGGTGTCTAATTATTGTTTGCATGAGATCTATATAATAGAATCATGGGCTGTATTGTAAGGTGTTCTAGTTTGTATTGAGCAGATTTAGCTCCTTCTGTGTGTGAAGTGAGCAAGGGTGTTCCTCCTAGTGCCACAATGCCAAGTGTGGGTGCTAGTTTGGAGAATCAGAGGGGTTCTTCATGTATGTAGGATCTTGGTCAGCAGGTGTGCAAGGCCACGTTTGGAGATCTACATGGTAAGTAAGATCATTGATCTGCAGGTGTATGTGTGTGCAGGATCTAGGTTTGCAGGTGTGCAAAACTAGATTGATTTGTAGGTGTGCAAGATCAAGGAGGAAAACAACACAATAGGGAGCGGGATCAGGTGGGATCTACTTGGAGTACAGTGTGTACTCAATTTAGAGCAAGAGAGGAAGGCAAGGTAGTTTCTTCCATAAGTAAGATCATTAGGTTGCAGGTTGTTGCAGTTCAGGGGAGATCTATTTGAAGTATAATTGTGTACTTGAAGTGCATAGAACACTTGTGGAGTGCATGGAGCACTGGTGTACTAGCAGTAGTGGATACTGACTGGTTGGAGGTGAACACCAACTCTGTGATTGAGTTGTGTGTTGGGACCGTAAGAGAGAGAGCTTTGAGGAAAGAAGTACTGTACACTTGAGGTGTGGGAAGGCTCTGAGAGGTGTGAAGAAGAAGTGGCATCTTCTTTATTGTATTCTTTTCTGGATGAGTATTAATACAAGTTGTGTATTGTCTCTCATATTCTGTGTTGTTTCTGGTTTAATTCCACATCTTAAGTTACTTGTATATGGTAATCAATTGTGCTTCCACGGGTTCCTAACAGTTGGTATCAGAGTGAGGTTGTTGGCTCATAGCTTGATACCACTAACAATTGGTATCAGAGCTAAGGTTGCAGGGAGTAGGTTTTGTGTTTGGTTACAAGTCACTCTTAGGGGTTTCTGATTGAGTGGGAGTATAGCAACGATAGAAGAAAGTAAGCTATGAATGGAAAAACTGAATAGCATGAATGGTCACTTACGGTGTTATGGAAAGAAAGAGCAAGTAAATAAAGATTGTTGGTTGGTATCAGATTAGCATGAAGAAGCAAATGTTGTAGGTGTTGTTCCACAAGATGCTCTAGATAAAGTTGAATCTTGGTTAATAGATTATGTTGCCTCTTTCCATGCAGCCCCAAGTAGAGGGGTTGGTGAGCCTTGTCACATGGTTGGCAAAGGGGAAGTGTTACTAAAATTGTAGGTGGCCAATACATGGGTGTTGAAGAAGGTCATACAGGTCCCAGTCTTGAAGATGTGGCTAATTGCTTCAGGAAAGTTGGGTGATGAGAGATGCATAAGAACTCTCACAGCGGATGCACTTAAATTATCAGGTGGTAGGAAATTAGGTATCCTTTATCTATCTACTTATATTATTGTTTCCCCTTCTGTTGTATAGGTGTGGCTTTGTAGGCTTGGTCACATAAGTGAGAAGGGAATGGATGTTCTTAAGACAAATGGTAAGAGTTTAGCTTTGGAGAGCATAGACCAAGATTTCTATGAGAAGTGGGTTGCTACAAAAAAGGATTATGTTTATTGCAGGAAAAGGAAGACTGATGTGTTTGACAAACTTAAGAACTGGAAAGCCTTGGTGTTCTTAGAGGAGATGACAGACAGAGACCAGTGGATGGGGCTGAATACTTCTAAGTAGGGTAGTTTGGACATGGGTTTTGATTCAAAGGAGCTCACAGGTAAAAATTCATCACTCACAGGCATACACAGGTACTAGCATCGGTCAAGAGGAACCAATGTCGAACAAATAGGTGCCAATGTTAGTCATGTGTAGACCAAATTTGGTGGTGTCAGGTAAGGTGGTTGTCAGCATCGATCAGGGAATCGACGTCAGTGACCAGGTAAGATTGACATCGATCAAATAACTGGCATCGATAGAAAGGATAGTCACATGGGAACATATGGCAGTCAGATGTAGATTGTGTGGTGACCAAGGTCGGTCACTATAATAGATTTTGGGTAGACAGCAATCTATCAAGGAGTCTCAAATGCCCATGGGGAGGATTGAAAGTGAAAGTAAACCTCAAATTCGTTGTTCCTCTTCTTTATACTAGTTGCTGACTATAGAGCAAGAAGGATCCAGGAAACAGTGGGAGCATGGCATGAACAGGTTGCAGGACCAAACAAGTAATTTGGTAGGGTTGCCAGCCGGTATGAAAGCACTAAGATGAATGGATACCTTAGTTAAATAATAGAGAGAATGGATGCATGAGATAGAAGGCTAGGTCATATGGTCTTGAGGAAGTTGCAAGATAGTGGGACAGGGCTAACATGTGGTACCAGGTGGATGACAAAGCAGGGCTTTAGTCAATGTCAGTATAACCATTGTGTTTGTCTTACCAGGTGGATGATGGTCACAACATTATCTTGTTACTGTATGTGGAGGATGAGCTTGGTGCAGGTTCAAACATATAGGGTTTTGTTGAGCTAAGGGTAAGGTTAGTTTAGTGGCATGTCATGAGGAATTTGGAGTAGTGAAATTCTTTGGCATGAGAGACATGGAGATCACAGGTTGATTTTGTCTCCAGTGGGAGCTGATGTGAATCAGGTGTTGGCGAGGTTCATTACGTAGGATGCAGAACTGGAGCACACCAAGGGCTAGACAGTTCAGTGTCTGAAATCACATGAGGTCTGGTATAGACTTGAGTTTGCCCAAGTAGTGGGTTTTGTCACAAAGTTTGTAGTCAATCCAGGAAGGAAGCACTGGAGGGCAATTCAGTGGATTCTCAGGTGTCTGAGATGGACTAGCAGTAGGGATTCATGCTATGTAGGGTCAAGTACTTCAGATGTGGTAGGTTACTTGGATGATAGGAGGTGCACCATAGGTTGTGTGGTGGGTGGTCTTCAAGATTTATCTTGAAGAGGGATACAAGCCAGGAAACAGATTAGATGGGGTACATGTATAGGTACAGTGTAGTTGTTTATCTCCAAGTGGGAGATTGTTAGGTTGTGGAGCTAAAATCTTCACTGATGCAAACATGGAGGAGGAGGTTGTTGAGTGTCACAGTCACTGGCGTCAGTCAGGCCAACTGACATCGGTCAGGTGGAGACGGGAAGCTGTCGATGATGGTCAGAGATCGGTCGACATCGATCACCCCCAGGCAGATAGGGACCGATGTCGGTCACTCATGCAGTTCGGAACTGTGAGTGTTATGGACAATTAGTTAATGAACCAGTTGTTTATATGATGAGATCCAATTTTAGACTCAAAGCTGTGGATCTAATTATTGTAATTAGGTGTCTAATTATTGTTTGCATGAGATCTATATAATAGACTCATGGGCTATATTATAAGGTGTTCTAGTTTGAGTTAAGCAAAGTTAGCTCCTTCTGTGTGTGAAGTGAGCAAGGGTGTTCCTCCTAGTGCCACAGTGCCAAGTGTGGGTGCTGGTTTGGATAATTAGAGGGGTTCTTCATGTATGTAGGATCTTGGTTAGCAGGTGTGCAAGGCCACGTTTGGAGATCTACATGGTAAGTAAGATCATTGATCTGTAGGTGTATGTGTGTGTAGGATCCAAGTTTGTAGGTGTGCAGAACCAGATTGATTTGCAGGTGTGCAAGATCAGGGAGGACAGAAACACAACAGGGAGTAGGATCAGGTGGGATCTACTTGGAGTACGGTGTGTACTCAGTCTAGAGCAAGAGAGGAAGGCAAGGTAGTTCCTTTCATAAGTAAGATCATTGGGTTGCAAGTTGTTTCATTTCAAGGGAGATCTACTTGAAGTATGATTGTGTACTTGGAGTGCATGGATCACTTGTGGAGTGTGTGGAGCACTGGTGTACTGGCAGTAGTGGATACTGACTGGTTAGAGGTGAACACCAACTCTGTGTTTGAGTTGTGTGTTGGGACCGTAAGAGAGAGAGAGCTTTGAGGAAAGAAGTATTGTACACTTGAGGTGTGGGAAGGCTCTGAGAGGTGTGAAGAAGTGGCATCTTCTTTATTGTATTCTTTTATGGATGAGTATTAATACAAGTTGTGTATTGTCTCTCATATTCTATGTTGTTTTTGGTTTCTAGTTACTTGTTACTTCTAGTTTAATTCCGCATCTTAAGTTGCTTGTATATGGTAATTAATTGTGCTTCCATGGGTTCCTAACAAAAATCACCCCACAACATATCTAATAGAGGAAGTGTGAATAAAAATTGAAGTAATCATTTATATTACAACATTATGAAAATGTTTTTGATTTAATTAATCACACAAGGTAATCAATGACCTTTTTAAGTAACAAAACATTATTTCATTTAATTAATTTTAAGGTTTGGTTCAATTTAATTACCTTATCAGGTTTAACTATAATGTATCATGTATTATTTATAAGTAGATAATTCAATGCCAATTATTTTCATCATATTGACATACAAACATATCTAAGAGATGTTATGCCCCTATTGGGTTCTCAAAATTCATTTCACAACATAAAAAAATATTTTAGCAATCACTTATCATTATTTTCACATAGGTAAAACATACTAGAAATAATATATATAAATAAAAGGTCATAGCAAAAACTTATTTTTAGCTATATCTTCTTTTCATACTTCATATGCATGTAAACAAACTAAAATTCTCCTAAGGTCAATATTCTAGTATTTTAATTTGACACACAAGTTAGTCATTAATTAACCTGGGTTAAAAATTACATTTGATATGGTTATCACACTATGAAAATCAAAGGATAATGTATTATTTACAATCCTCAAACAAACATAGCTTCAATATAACATGAAAACAAAAAAGGTGTTACTCTACTAGATTAACACTTAAATTATTAATCACAATCTTATTATATACATATATTAAAGTTAACAATACTTATATTTATATTGAACATATATATTTTATTTAAATCTTATATTGATGATCATGGAAAAATAGATAGCCTATCCCTAGGATTGATAATAAGATAACCTAACCAAGTCTATGGCCTAAGACTCAATGCCCCAGTCAATTGGGATAGAGAACATATCTACTCATTGGAATCAGGGTCAAATGTATTTCTCCATTTGAATGAGTGAACCATCTCTTGCATGATACATCATCTCAAAATGGGTTAGCTAGCTAAGCCAATGAAAAAATAAAACTATCATGGTTCTAATGAACCTCTATAAGCTCTAAACATGTAACACTAGACCTTTAACCAAAATTTCATTGAAACTTAGCATTTAATTCCATAATTTGGTGTTAGTGAGTTTGAGATAAAATTTAATTCCAACTTCCTAGTTCATTTTGATCTCATAAAATTACCATTTCATGATAGTATAATTTTAGTATTGTTAGGATTATCAAGAAAGCCTATAATTTACTAATCATCAAACAAAATGGAATTCTCACAATAGTAATCTCACAAAAACTAGGATTCACTCTATATACATGAGAGTTTTCATCAAATAAAATGATTTATTTAAGATGTAATAATGTTTCCAAACTTTATTCAACATTAAAACAAACTTAGGTCACCATATAGTTATATTTTTAGGGACCACACTAATTAGACTTACATCCTACATGGTCAGCAAGGTAGAAAATAATTATTAGCACATAAGAGAGTGGCCTAAAATTTAATCACTATTTCCCATTCTCACTCCTTGATCTTCCTATGTATCTACTTATATACACCTGCATAAGTAAAAATAGGGTTGGTTATAGTTTGCCTATTTGAAAGCATGAGTGTATATCCTTATTACAAAGGTAAATGTCCTTCACCACATAACCTCATAATGTTCACTTTCATAATTATCCCTATGGGAAACATTCCAACCACTAACAAAACCACACATAATTAGTTCTCACCAAGGTTTAGAAGAGACACCCTTACACACATAATTATGGTTTGTTTAGACTTCCCAAGTTTGAGCAAGGTAATACATGTCTTTATTTTAAAATATTCTTGAATTTATTGCTAACAATTATCTTATCTAGGACTATCATATAGGTACTAAAACATTATATAAAAAATGATGTTTAAATTCAATAATTTGAATTAATGTTTTAAATACATTTTCTAGGCTAGAAAGAGTGTAAAACAATCACCGATCAATTATATTTAAGACAATACATACTAAAAAATTCACATAAATAAATAACCATTAAAAATAATATTGTGTACATCAATGATAAGTTAGTAAAATTCAAATGAAATGTTGTTTAATTAATTAGTACAAATGATCAATAAATTTATTCAATTTATATACTATAAAGAACATAAAGAATTCATCTACACATTTTATCTATAAAAGAAATGATAGATAATTTTAGAGGTAAATAAGAGTTTCATAACTTTATTTTCCAACCAAATCCAAGTTAATAAAGTTTGTAAAAAAATAATAATGAATAAATTCACAAAGCAAGCATTAATTTATTCTAAAAGTTTGATCATATTTTCTAAATTAAGGAAATTACAAATGTAGCATCATTTTTTGTGTGTACATGTATGCTATAAAAACACGTAACATTCTTGTGTGAATTTTACAAGTTATAACTCCACTAACAAACTATTTTTGAAACTAATTTCAAAATCTCACAAATTTTATTTGCACAAACTAATAATTGTAGACAACATTTTGTGATTATCTAACACTATAGTCTTGTACACTTTACAAACTTAGGCCTTGGTTGTTCCTATTAGTTTTTCACATATAATGCTTTTTAAGGCCTTGAATCTATCTTATATTATGCCCCTTGGCCTATCTCTTAGTTTGACCAACCATATGTTGATGACATAAAAATAACATCTTGTCCAAAATGCCTAAAATATACTTATATTACACCTTTACAAGTTTTGAGCCTGTGCCTACTCTCTTGATCTTTGGATACTAACATCTAAGATAAATAATAGCATAGACATTACTATCCTAACCTAACATAAGTGTTCATTGCCCTAAAGTAATCCAATTTTCAAGTGAAATGTATTACAATGGTTAACCTAAGTTCTTTAATGTGAGTTATCTCCTAATAGGATTGGTATAAATACAATAGCACTCAAGTTACCAAAAGCTTTTCTATTATACCCTATTCTAATATCAATCAAAGCAATAACTGAACTACAATTCTAAAGTACTAAAATACAAGTCATAAGGTCATATTTTCCAAGTTACAAGCTAGGTAACTATTATACTTGATTTATACATATTGCATGATTCACACACAAGGCAACATGTAGGGGAGAACTAGATGAATATGAGGCCCTATTATAGATTATTATCTATGTAAGTAGTGCCCTTTGATAGTGGGGTCATTACAAGTCATCTTGAGATTGTGTATACACTAATCCATTTTACTCAAGGTCACATTGAAGATGGAAATCTAAGGTTTTATGATTTCACTAGGAGTGATAGTCTATGACCCAAATATGAATGCACTAGAGCAAAGGTTAAGGAAAATATAGAAGCATTCAAGTGTTTACATCTTATTTTAGATAATATTTTATACTAGACACTAGCTTCTAAATCAAACACTAATGTTGAAATAATCATCCTAAGCTAACATAACTATCTAGAGAACTAGAGATGATAGATCTAGGATTTGAGGACTATTATAGGATTGTCTTCCCACATGCTTTCTATCTATTATAGATACAACATTATTTTAGCATCAGAACTAGTTAAGTACTCTTTTTTATGTTATTTATATATCTATCATAGTTATACTTTTCATTAATAGCCTATCTCAATTTAATATATTAAACATATGATACACTTAAGTTTAACACATTAATTGGCTTGATGTAGATCTGATATTCACACTTATGCCCTATTATTTCTATATCCTTAACAATATTTACCTAACTAGGATTCCTTAATCAAAATTAGGTTTAAACATGTGAATGCAAATTTTTTAATTCCTAAGGTTTTCAACTAGTTAGGGTTTTAGATTGTTAGAATTTTTAATTTTCTATTGGTATTATTTTGCATGCAACCTAGGCATAGCCATAAATTAGGGGGTGTGTCTATTAGACATATTGATCTTCCCCTCAACCCATCCAATATGTATCAAACCAATGATGGATATCATACCTTGGATCATGATGATACCCATATTGACACTGGAAAAAAAAATTATAGAGTTATCATAAAAAAGATTTTAATAATTAAAATATGGAAATAAACAAAAATGACCATGTAGACAATGATGAAGAGCATACAATTACAATGTTTCATGAGAACATTCAATTAAACCCTAAAGGTATTGATAAAATATTTAAAACTATAGTTCAAGCCAAAAATTCAAAAACTTTAATGGATACATCCCTCCCCTTGAACACATTACAACTCAATACATCTAATGGGGGCACAAATTATGTATTTAAATCTTTGTTCCCCAAAACTAATATTGATACATTTATTATAAACTTACCTATTATTTCAAAACAAATACCGATTTCAATGCCTATTAAAACTCAAAACATGTTTCCATCCTCTATGGTGATTGCTTAAATTGATAATCAAAATCCCATTGGGCCTATAGTTCAATCACTCCTTCAAGTCATCAAGACCTTGTCAGACAAGGTTACAAACATTGAAAAAGGGTTTCAAAGTCTTCACAAGTTATAGATTTTTAAGATGTGTTGCACAAACCTCTTGTACTTGAGATCTCTTTATACCCTTTGCCAAATAGATATGTTCCACTTAATTTCACATTTAATGATGGAAAGGGTGATCCTGAACAACATATTCAAACCTTCTAAGTGGCATGCATTGATTATGCTTCAAATGATAAAATTTTGACCAAATTATTTACAATGTGACTCAAGGACTATGCTTTGATGTGGTTTTATGAATTACCTCTCCAATTCATGAAAGCATTAAAACCTCTTGTATATTAGTTTTTGGCACACTTTTCTATTAACATTACTGAAAATGTTTCCTATACCCAAATTGAAAAGATAAAACAAGGAACCAATAAACAAATAATTGAATATGTCTTGAGATATAAGATAATGCTAGAGAAAATGACCAATCCCATGATAGACAAAGAGTTGCAAGATACATTCAAGAAAAGTTTCCAAAAAGTTTCAATATTTTTATGACTTATGCCATGTTTTATGGGACCATGAAATGAAGCTTATGCCATTTAATAAGCTCAAGTATGTAACAAACACACCAGATGCATCTGAATTAGTAAAAAATTAAAATAAAATCAATTTATAAGGTAAAACCTCCTGAGCCTAAAAAGGAAAAAACCATTATGATTAACATAGTTTTATAATATCGTAATTGACTTATCCTATATAATGCATTAAGGAGACAATTTACATATTTACCTAAGCCTCTTGCTTCATTACTCCCATGGTTTATTGAGTGTCATATTGTATCTCTTCCTCCTCCTATAGAGGTTGATTTATATAGACATATACCCAAAAGATATGATGCAAATGCTTATTTTTCTTATCACCAAGGCTTTGAACATTATATGAGCATATGTTTTACCTTGAAACATAAGATTAAAGACTTCATCAATGACCAACAATTTACATTTGATGATCCTCTAAAAGAATTTGGTTTAAAAATTGATGATCACATAAAAAGAAAATATCTAACAATCCTTCACCAGACCATTCTAAGAATGAAACATAAATTCAAATGGAATATAATGAACATCCTCCTCCACAATATTATGGGAACACACTAGATGGGGTTATTGGTACTTACATGTGACATAAACCTCCTATGGTTTAGAAACCTACCATTTCCTTTGATGATAGTGAAATTAAGGATGATGACTATGATTTTACTTCTCTATTAATTCTAGAATACCTTAATAAACACCCCATATGTAGTGTTATGATTGATAATGGTGCAAGAATAAAATTATTTGCACCATGACATAACTTATGCATTTGGGTTATACTCATAATTTAGACCCCTATACTAGATCAATTAGAGCAATTGATGGGACCTCCAAAAGGTTCTTATCAAGATTTATCTACCTTTATAGGTCAATCCTATATATGTGGTTACTACATTCTCAGTTATACCTTATACAAGTGTCTTTGACATCTTTTTTGGATGACCTTAGACACACACTCTTTGAGTATTACCTTATATAATGCATGGGTGTATTAAGTAAATTCATGCCATTTAGGTAATTACAGTTTTTGGTATTACATATGAGCATCCTCTTGAACAAGATAAATTCATACCCAACTAGTTAATTATCAATCTTGTTAAATTTGATCAACCATAAAAGGGTAAGCAACAAGTAATTCCCTTTATTAGGTGACCAATACTTGAGAGACCTTTACATCATAGACAAATAGTTGGTTCCATAGAATCTTTATCTTTTATGCACCATATTCAGATATACATAGCACCTAAACATTTTATTATTATTGATATTTTAAATAAACCGTGGATTACATATAGATGGGTTCCAAGAACCCCTATTCCTTTTATTGGTACTTCACAACACCAAAGTCCTATTATACATATGCCAAGTATCACATATACTAAAATGATAGATATTAAATATATACATGATCATTGATAGTACCACTAGTTTCTTGCACCAGGTTCTAAGTGGGAAGATACTTATGATCATATTTTGGATGAGATCATAGGATGATCTTGTCTCTTCCAAAAATACCAAAAAAATAAAAAAAACATTTTAAAATCCAATTTTTTTTTTAGCACCTACATATTCTATTAGATCCTTAGCAACTATGTTTTAGTTCTATTTTGAGGGATACAAAATAATTTAATCCTACATACATATATAAAAGCATACACATATACATGATACATACTTATTGGTGTTAGGATTTCCCTCTACTCACATTAGTAGGAGTTTTGGGGCATCCATATTATATGATCTTGATGAACATAGACTATAGGCTTAGATGATAACTCTACACTATCATGTTTGAGCTTACATCTATACTTACACATACCTATTATTCATGATTATATCTAGCACATGGTATTTGATATTCTATGTACTTGATGTTTTTTTTTAACATATTTGATCTATGAGACACTATGACATGTTTATGTTTGTTACTTATGATTTTCATTTACACATTTCATTGAGTGTTTTGCCTTAATATTGAATTTATTTTTCAATCATTTGAATACACTCCATTGTATGTGTCCCCTATGCCTATCTTTGCCTTCTTGGACATTTGAATGTGTCATTACTTGTTATAGGGATATTTGAATATGTCATTCCTTACTTTGTGTACATTTGACTAATTCATGTCCATTATATTTTATGACTTTTGAACATGCCCCTTGTTTTTGGTCTCCTTGGACCATTGCCTTTTGACTTGCTTTTGAGTGCTCTTTTGTGTGTGTGTGTGTGTGTGTGTTTGTCTACTTGATGAGATTGCACTATCACTAATAAATGTTTTCATGATATTTATCATGTATATTAGGCCTATATATAATCACATTAGTTTTTTGAAGTTTAATGATACATTTAATTAGACATATTTCCTTTTATATGTTGCATGGTTACATTCACAGATTTTACAGTTGTCTTACCCTTTTGAGGTGAGGTGACTTCCAGATACTATTTTTCCCTCACCTAAAAATATGGACATATTAGTGGGGGAATGATTGGGAAGCATATTATCCACACTTATCAGTTCTCAAATTTATTAGGGGCATGTCATATGGACATAAATTCTACACGTTCATAATTTTAGACTATATTAGGGGCATACTTTGGAAGCATGTTCTCCACATTTATTTATTTTTTGATAATTATAGTAGTTTGAAGATTTAGTGTGTGAATTTCATATAGACATGGATTTGTAACTTCATAGTTTTTATATTATATTGGAGGCATGTTTTGGAAGCACACTCTTCACACTCATTCAATATGGTAGTTATAATTCACAAATCTAGTGGGGTCTTGCTTTGGAAGCATATTCTCCACACTTAATATTCAACATCTCCAATTCAAAATGGGGGAATGTTTTGGAAATATGTCCTTTATATTTTTAATTATATAAGTTTTATATTTCTCCATATATAGTGGGGGTATTGTTTGGAAGTATATCCTCTACACTCACACAATTATCTAAGTTGGCTAAAGCACATAGTTATATGATTTAGATTCACAGTTGTGGAAGAATTATATAAATTGTACCATTATTATACATAGTTTCATAATGATACATATATAAGGTGTATATGCTATGAAACATGTGCCTAATATTATAAAATCCAAATCAATCTCAAATTCTAAAATAATTGCACATACTAATACCCCATAAACTTTTACAGACTTTAACAAGACAATCTAAAGTAGTAGTTGGTTCACATTTTGGTATGTTTGAGGTTATTAAATTAATCAATCATTCCAAGGTTTTAGTTTGGACTTGATCAATTAAACTTACTAGGTTATAAGTATCGTTGGGTTGCATGGTTCAGTTAATCTCAACTACTAGGTAACAACTCATTTTTTCTCCAAAGATGGGGGCATGTGCTTTCCAATAATCTCTCTCTATATATATCCTTGGATATATGATCTTAAGAATTATATATTTATCCTAATATTAGTTTTATATCCTTATAATGATACATCTTTTGTAAAATAATTTGCCAACAGACAAGGTAGTTACATCAACACATAGATGTGCTCCTAAACCTTGATCTTTAAATATCAACTTATTTCAAGTAATTTTAACCTAGATTATATGAACTAACTATACATTATAACATTCTCTTAGTTTTAGGTCAGTCACAAATAAATCACTCAAATTCAACTCAATCAAAGATAAGGTGTGCATACACACCCAAGTACTTATTCCTTTCCTTTAAAATAGAAATTTAATTACTAGATTAAAGGGGGGGAATATAGATGATATTATTTAAGCATTTTCCTATTAGTCCTTTGAATGCATGATCCATAGAACATTGAAAGTTATCACCTACATTTATTAGGATAAAAAAATCCTCTTATACACGTAAGTGCCCAACTTCATAGTAAACATAGTCTTCATTCTATCCTTAGGTTGCACCAATACTTGATTATAGCCTAAAAATCCATCCAAGAAGGACATAATTTCATAACCACCTACTATCTGTATCACCTTTCCCAAAGAAGGCATGGGATAATTAACTTTTTTAGAATCCTTATTCTGATTCTTAAAATTCACACATAGTCTTATCTCACCATTCTTCTTTATTACTTAGACCAAATTGGCCACCCAGGTAGAATATCTTACTAGAAACATTATTTTTTCACTTAGTAGCTTCTCCACTTATCTAGATGAGAGGTTCCAGAATAAGATTGACTAGTCTCTATCTCTATCTAAATGGTTTGTGATCTAGCTTCAAGAGGATTGTATGAGTAATGACCTATGGGTCATATACTTTCAATTCTTCATATGTCTAAGTAATAATGTCCCTATACTGAGTGATTAAATCCTTCACTCACTATCTCTCTTCTAGGGTACAACTGAGACTAATATTAACATAGCATGATATATGCTTATCCCCTAGATTTTATCTTTTCAAGTTTGATTTATTGACCTTGGACTGCTTGAGCTATTGAGCTTGGGGGTATATATCAAAGTACCTTTCTAGAGAAACTAACCCAATTGTGATGTGATTCTCTTTGAGTTGGAGAATACCTTCCTTATCTGATTCCTCTTGATAGAGGTGATTAATATCATTGTCATCAATGATTTAGGACTCAAATTCCCCTGAATTGGTTTAAAACTAAATAGTTTGTTGGTCATCATAAAAAACTTGGAAATTTTCTACATTATTAGGAAGAAAGGGATAAGGCACTAATTCAATTTAGAACCTTTTTACCTTAGATTATTAAAGGGGCTCCAAATCAGTAGTGGTAGCAACTAGTGAATCAATATCTTGATTTTTCTCTCTAAGAAGGGCTATTATGTTGAAAGCTTCAAAGCTTTCGATCAAGTCTCATGCTCTATGCTTGTATCTTCTTAAATAAGATAACTTGCATTGGTATTTATTTGACTTGGTTAACTACCAACTCTAAGTCACCAAATACTAATATCCATTTTACATTATTATTAAGTGAAAATTGTAATCCCAAAATTAAAGCCTCATACTTAACTCTATTATTTGTGCATGGAAATTATAATCTATATGATATCAAGAACCTTTTACCTTGTGGGTTAATAAACTCAATTCCCACCCCTGATCTTTGCTTGGGTCTAGCACCATGAAAGTGTAAATTCCATAGTTATTTGGAACCTTTAAGTTTTATCTTCTATACTTGATTTTAAGTAGTAAATGCATAAATACCAAGGCTAGGAGGCTTATACTTTACCTATTCATTCTTAACATTATATTTCATGATGGGATACTTTATTTTCAGCTCTCTATCAATTTTTATTTGATTTAAAACTCCTCTCCATGATAGACATATATGAGAGAAGTCTATCGAGAGATACCCATTGAGTGTTTTAGACAAGTCTCTACTTAGTAGTAGTCCATAACCTTCAAGTATGTCCACCACCAGGATATCAATGGTCATCTAAACATGTGGTTTAGATGGTACTTGGATATACACATCCCTCAGTTTTCCAACTACAAGAATTACTATCTTATCCAACTATGAAACTATCCTCTTTGAAGGGCTTAGCATCAAACCAGGCTTCTAACATATGGAAGTAGGCATGATAGTTGTAGCTACTCCAAAATTAACTAAACATTTATGAATATTCTTACCAAATGCATTGATAGTTAGTAAAAAGGGTGGAACTTCTAGATTGCTCTTATAGATAACATTAGTATTAGATGCTTTTGATTTTTCCATGGATGTTTTTGTTTTCTCCATAGGTGTCTTCCCCATAATAGACATATAGAGTGGCTCTTTTTGTTTGGTAATCTGAGTTAACTCATGAAGAGTTATATTTTCTTTGATATTTTTAATATCTTCAATAATGTTATATATCCTCCCCTATTAGGTTCCTCCTTGGTTTGAGGTTGATCACTCCCTTTTGGATGAGGTGGATTATTGTCAGCTTTAGAATTAGGTGGAATGGTAGTAGTATTTAAAGGAGTTGACATTGTGAGTGGTTATTTATTCCTTATATTGTAACCACATTTATGGAATTATTGGAAAGCATGAAATTCATTCGTGTTATCCTTCAACTCATTTTCATCTTCACTTGGAAAGGGAAACTCATGAGTTTCAAAGAAAATGGTAGCGCTAAAAGGTATATGATTTAGATGATGTTTACATGGACAATGCATCTGGTCTTTCCTAACCGCCTCTCTTTGAAATTTTTTGAATGCTACAAAAAATTCAATGCAGTCAAGTTCACCATGCTTAGAAGTATTATGAATTCTATACCAATTAGGAAGAGCTATTTCTACCATGTTGATCTCTGGGATTTTGTTCAGTTGCTCTATATTGTTTTTAGGCCTATTGACTAGTATGTTGTATCTATGGAATCTAGCGTTATGATTACTAGTTGGTGCATTAGTGTTGCCCATCCTCCATTACATATTTAAGAAGTTATTGCTCAAATTTTGAACCATATTCTAAATAAAATCCAATTCTACCTTTATAGAGTTAGTACCTTATAAAATAGTAGTGAGAAGTATAGTTGGTTATTGATTGTACTAGTAATCATTGCATGATGCATGATTATTCAAGAAGTTGTAATTTGACTGTGTTGTCTATGTTAATGGAGGCAATGTGTAGAGATGGTTCTGATTGAATGCTAGAAACTTTTATTTTATGTGGTACTGGGTTCAATGCTAGGAATCCATTATTGACATTAGATATGTCAGGTGTCTAGGGATTGAGCTATCTATCTATGTTTATGGCTTCTTTATATGCTAATGCCAAATTATTGGTAATAGATTCCCTTCCCAAGAAAATGGTAGTGATGGGGTTTAGGGTATTTTTGTACATCTCAAATACTAATGTAGCATCTAGTTTATACATTGGGGTTAACCAATTGTACATGTTTTGAAACCATCTGTTGAAAGCTTAGATAGGCTCATTAGTCTCTCTTTTCATGTTGGTAAAGTGTTAGTATACCAAACTAGGGTTGGTAACCTATCCAAATTGTGCAATAAAAGTATCTTGACATCCATCCATAGAAGTGATGGATTTATTTTTTAGATTTAAATACTAGCATTCATTAATGTAAAAGGGAATAATCTACACATAACATCTTCATTAATATTAAAGGAGATTTGAAATATTTAATATGTTCTTCTATTGTCCTTTATCCTAAAGGATAAAAATATGGTAGATAATTCTTAGGATTCCAAGGTAAATCATGCACATCTCCCAAGATGGCAATAGCATATCCAACTAACCAAGGTGGTTGAGCCATTATTTGATTAACTAATAAAGAGTTTTATTGACCAAATTTGACCCCAAGTCAAATTTTGTTCAACCCATAGTTTTTTCAATTTTATATAGAGTTTCATATGTCCTATGGAGTCTCTTATTGTCCTATATGTCCACTTGCCCTTCCCTTATTCCCTGTTGAAGCTTATTCTCTATGTACTAGGCTAGTCAACTAAAGTTAAATGTTGGTCAACCTTAGTAAAAGGTATTAAAAGGGTAAAAGTATTTTTAAAATGTATTAAATTGGTAATAAATATGTTTACAATTCATAAATTGGTTATAGGTTATACTTCATGTGGAAAAAGGGGCCTTTTGGTCATATTTAAGCCCATTTAATGACTTATACAAAATTTCATGCAATAAAAATTGACACCAAGGTGAGTTTAAATGTGGATGATGTTAGGATCATGTCAATAATAGTTATTCATTATAAAATAAGTATTTATGTTCAGTGGATGGTAGTTTTCCCTAAAAATAGGAGCTTTTGGGCACTTTTACAGACTTCCCAAGTCCATCATAAGATTAAAAAAATGGGAAGAGTAAATATTCACCTCTAATCATCAATTTAAATTAATTTTTTTAAGAAAAATACAAAAAATCTCATGTGTAACTTGTTTTCTTCCATTTTCACTTGGCAAGAAAAGAAGGAGCAACTTTATGCACTTGGCATGGGACATACATGTGGAATTGGGATGAGTGATTATAGGGGTGGATATTAATCTAAATATACTTAATTTTGATATTAATAACTTTATATTTGGTGCATCCTCCTTTATAAACAATCAGTTTGATTCTAGGTAGCTTTTTATACATGTTCAACCATGAGGGGGTCACTATTTGAGCTTGTCTCAGAGTTTATAATTTTGGATTGATGGATTTGTGTGTTATAAGTGACTCCAAATTATTTTAAATATGTTTCCATGCTTATTATTGTTTTGGATATTTCAATTATTTGAGGAAACCTCTTATAGGCTTGCAAAATGTCTAGTTTGCATTCACAGTCATCCCAAATGCTTTGAAAATGTTTATTTCACATTGGATATGATGTTGTTTTTGAAATTATACTATTTTATGTTTGGAAATAAAGTGTTTAAAATTAATCTTTGGGTGTTTTGAAATCATTCTTTACATGATTATTCTCATTTCATGACTTCCTTGCATATCACAGTCAAAAACTCCACCTACAAAAGCATGCTAACATAAAAAGTACAATTTGGATGGTTTTACATGGTACTTAACCTCTTAGGACTATTAATGTGCATTAAAGAGTTTATGGAGTCATGTAAGTGCTACAAACTTGCAAACTTAGAGAATGGTCTTAGTTCTACCTATATAGAGGAGATGATCATCTATAGTTGATGTCATAGATATGCCTCCTAAATGTGTTCCAATAATTGATCAATCCAATTTGAGCCTCCTTTTTATGGAAATTCATATACAAACCTCTTGATAATGTTAGTTTGATAAAGGACAATATCAAAACATCAAATGGAAGGTTGGACTGTATTCAGACCCTTTTGTTTGAAAAACACCAAACAAAGGCCTTGAAGGTTTTTTTAGGACCTCACAAAATTCACTTGTTAGGCGATCCAAGATTTTAAATTGGACAACTTGGTAGCCCTATCCACCTACAATAATTTTTCTAATTTTGAAAAATAAAAGATGAGTGGAGATTGGAATTTGCAAGGTCTAAATATGGATAGAAAATCACTAAAATAGGGTAGTGTTATCTATAAGAGAATGATCAAAATGTTAACCTTTCCCTTCATTATGGTATTATAGGCCATGCTATCAAGTTGGGTGATGCTAATGGCTCAAATGATACTTTCAAGTTAAGAGGCCTTGTGACACCTAAGAGAGGAATTGATGATTATAGATGATGTGCTAGTTTGAGATGCTTCAAGATGATTTCCAAGTGCCCTTGGGATGAAAATATACATGTCTAAGAGATCTCATGATGAAGGCAATTTTACAAAGGATAATTATTAAGGAGTTTTCATGCCACATGTGAGGAAAGAGCTTAGTTTGGGATGGAAACATGTTCACATTAGTTTCATAATCCTTTTCCACCTCATTTCTATGCTTTTGTAATTGATCCTCACCTTTGGACACTTGTATTTGTGCCTCTTCAACTTATCTTCTCTCTCTCTTCTTCCAAATTATATAAATTTAAGCCATCTTGGATATTTAAGGGGATTACAACTCTTGGTATGGTCAAGCCCTAAAAAAATGTACCTTAATTTTTACTTAAGCTAATAAGAAGTAAGTTGGTTATATTCTAAGTCCATTTACACTACGTGTTGAAGTGATCCATCTTGAATGTCAAGCATAGATTTAGTTCATATCATTTTCATGCAATCCTTGCATGTGTTGCTGAAAATAACTTCTATTCTAATAGGTTTCATGAAGTGTAGGCTAATGCAATAGACTTTTGAAGTGTGCATGAGTTTGGTAGTGTCATATCTAACCTTCCCTTCACTTGACTTTATTTGTTGAGTTGTTATTTGCCTTCATGAGAAACACTCATGCTAGGGATCTCTAATAATGGTGTGAGGCTAGTTTGATTATCTTAGTTCATTAAATAAATCCCAAGTGTATGAATGAAAGTAACTCTTGGTGTATCACCTCCTAGTTTAGGTTTGCTTTATGTATATTTCTCTTCCTTTTCACCCATGTTAGGTAGTTTTAGTAGCATGATTACATCAAGTCATATCTAGGGAGCTAGCCCTCATAATCTAGAGATTTATCTCTCTTATAAGTTTACCCAAAACTTGAGATATGATTCCATGTTGCATCAAATTGTAAGAACCCCATAGAGTATCCTAGGGTGCATAATTTTATGACAATAGGTTCCTTACAGGTAAAAGGTTCCTAGTTAGAGGAAGTAGATTATTATGAACTGAGGTAGTTGGTATAGTTCTAGGTATCTTATGATTTAATAAGGGTGAGACTAAAATACCATCCTAGGAATTAGATCTGGTCACTCTCCTGGGTGACTCCAATGTAACTATACATAAAGAATAACTACTATTATTAGAGGTTAGGTCCCTCCTTCTAGCACCAGTGAAGTTGATGTGGTTTTTATGCACACCATAGTCGATGAGGTAACCTCTAACATTTTAGGATATCAATGGAGGTAAACTCCACTCCACGACATGAGTTGTAGGTATATAGTTTGATTAACCTATTGATGGAATAGCTAGTAGGGGATATGGGTTATTGACAAGGTTTTTAGATGGAGGTGTGGTCTCTTAAAAAGTAGTGAATATCTATGTGAATTGGATGGATGGATGTTTTATAATCTAAACTGGGTATATCTAAAAATAAACTCAAAAAAGAGGGGAGGGTAAGGCAAAAAAATAGGATTATATGTTTTATTAAATCACCTCTCTAGTTGGGTTCTAAATGGACACATGCTTTCAAAACCTATGCCTATTTCAAGAAGCTATTACACACTAACAATAAAACATGGTTTATAAGTCTAAGGGGATACTAATAAGAAACTCACAAACCTCAGTTAAAGGTTTTCCTTTTTATTGCAGTTGTTCCACACCCTTAATCAGGACATTATGGCTCAAGCTAATGAGGTATCTGAGGTAGATTTTGCACACACAAATAAAACTATATAAAAAATCACTTTTACACTCTTAATAACATGAATTAGTCAACTTAATTTCCAATAATTAATATAATTTACTAATCCTTCAATAACTATTACACATCTAAGCTAGCATATCAATCAAGATAAGAAAGAATTCATTGTAGCTATTACACACTAATAATTATTGAATCATGAAACCAAAAGAAGATAAGCCTAATTACATAGAAATTGGAGAGAGAATATATAAACACATTCATTGACAATCAAAATTGAATTTACTCTTGTATATTGATTTTTTTACTCTTCTAGCTAGTGGATTTCAATTGTTTAAATAGGCTTGGGGAAGGGGGTGCCTCATCCTCTAAGTCCATGTAAAGTCATTACATGTGATAGTCAAAAATTGAGTTATAACTATGGTTAAAATCATATAAGAGTCTACTTACATTTATCAATTTAATTTATCCTTTGAAAAAGCTATGCAACATGTGCATGTGTACAAAGAAGGGAAACTTTTACAATTATAGCTTGAATTACATGAAAAATACAAATATATGCATTAAATGACAATACCTTAATTTATAAGTTGTGAAAATAACCTCTCAAATACTTTAAGTCAGTCATTTCAAATGGAAGTTAGACACATGTGAAGGATAAGTGGCCTTTTACAAATGCTTTAAAACCAATAACACTATTTAACTATGACTAACCTAACATAATTGTGCATTACATGTTGCCCCTGAATTTACATAATAGAATATTTCTTTGAAATTATTTACATGATTTTTATCTCAAAAGAATATACTATGTCAACTTAATTAACCATTGAGATTCCTCTTTAACTACAACCTTCTCTTGTTCTATTATCATATCTTCATTTTGATATTCACTAACCTGATTAAGTCTAAGACATGTGTGTTCACATTCATGATCTTCATTGGTTTGGGAATCCAATGTGTCATGTCAATGTAGAAATTACCATGTTGAGCTATCCATTTGATTAAAAAACATGACCACTATTTCCTTTAGACATGTGTCCTTACTTCATGCTCTCTCAAGCCATATCAATTTTGCATTGTTGATCTATTGTGGAGTCTGTTAGCATAAAATTTCATCATGAGCCATTAATATTCATATTCAAGCTCATAATATTATGCCATGTGGTATCATCTCATGAGATTTGAGCTCTTTTCATCATTTGGGCACTATCATGCCATGTGGGATCCTCTCACTTGCTCTGAGCTCCTTTAAATTATCAGCCCTCACTTCACTCTATTAGATCATCCTCACTCAATTTGATGTGGTCCATCAGATCTTATCTACCTGAATGAATGTGTTTCATAGGATCTTACCATTGAGATATATGATCATGCCACTTGGTGAATCCTCACTTTTTTTTAGGCTCTTTAATTTTGAACTTACACTTTTCATTAGATCTTTAGGCTACCCACCAAGATGGAGATACTTATCACTCTCACAATGATCTTAAATCCTTTTAACCTTTAAAATCTTTTCTCTCCATTAGATCTTTAGTGCTTGAGTTAACATGAATCATTGATCAAACGCTTGATTTATTGACTTTTAATCCTTACCCATGGGTCGTTGATCCATTTTAAATCCCTCATAATATCACCATCTATTGATCCCATGTTTTTTCATGGCATCCTTGACTTGTTGACCCTGATTCTACGCATGGGTCATTAGATGTCTATTAAGTTTTCCCATGATGGTGACACTTATCAAAATCTCTTGATTTTAAAAGCCTTTTGAAATTTCAATCTTGATCTTGCACTATTAGATCTTTGGTGCATGAGTTAACATGAATCATAGATCTAGGTGCTTGAATTTTGACTCCTACTTTACCCATGAGCTTGACACTTGTCACTTCCTTGGGATGATCTATTCTAAAACACAAAATAGACTTAATAAAGTTCCCTAAAAAAATATCTTAGGACATAGTTATAGTCTAAGGTTTTTATTCATTTTAATAAACATGATTAAAAAACCTTAGGATAATGTCTAAGCTAAGTTTTAAAATATAATAAAAGTGATTATGGGTGTGCCACTTGGCAACTCTATAATTTATCTATCTATTAATTTTTTTAATTTGGGGAAGGGAACATAAACTATTGATCTACAATTCAATCTCTTAAAATGTTTCCACTTATTACTCTCGGGTTGCTCCATAGATCTATTGACTTTATAACTCTACTCCATGCTGTTATATCTTTGATGCATGAATCAACGCACACTGCCGATCTTAATTTGAACTTTATTAACCCTCTATAGGTCATTGATCTCTTTGAACTAGGCTCTAAGATCTTTCCACATGGATCCTTTACATTAGTCCTTAGGTCTTTTAACCTTTTGACACAAGTGAGAGCTTGTGTATTGTTTGATCTCTGACTTAGGCTCTGAGATCTCACCACTTAGAGGTCTATCATTCAACCTATTATTAAAAAAAATATATATATATGAATTAAGGGCTTAGGTAACATAAATAAACTTGGTTATAATTTTTAGCCTAATTTTTTTTATTGTATTAATAAATACATTTAAGACTTTAGAATAAGGTTTAGGCTAATATAATAAAGTGTTTCCTAGTAATTTTGACCCTGTGTAACTATTAAATCCATTTCAAAAGGACTTTAGGCTAAGGCTTTAACATGATTTTAAACATAGATTCAATTTAATTAATAAATGACCTAGGGTTAAAAATAAAGATTCAATTTAACATTAAGGTATAAAACCCTACGTAGTGTTTATACAAATGAGACCCCATTAAACCTACAACATGGAATCATAAGAATCAAACATTAACAACATTATATGAGTTCAAATAAATATTATGTGCTAACAGACTTATGTAAACTGTGATCAAGTGGGATGCTCAATTTATATCACAAATTTTTAGAATTTGAACAAGGGTCCTCATTTTTAAAAAAGGTGGTGTGTTGGGTAAAACAAATACAAGAATCTAAAATGAACTTTTGAATAAAGAGAAAACCCTAATATGCAAATTAGTTTTTTGTTTGATAAATAAAGGATAGGTTCACCAAAATGTGCCACATTAAGAGAAAAAAATATAAAGTGATTGGATTAGAATTTTTGGAATATAAAATATGTTATTTAGGAAAAATAGAAAATGAGATGAACCTAGAAAATTAGGGAAACAAAAGTATAGTGTACTGCATATAGGTCTAAATTTACTAAAAATATTAAGATGCTAAATTTTCAAAAAAATTACACTATTTTAGAAAACCAAAAGAAATTTTTGTATATATAAAAGTAATTATTTAAAACCTCATAGTAATTTGAAATTTGATCTATTATGAATAATAAATAAACCAATGTGGAATGCTTCATAGGCAAGACCCTAAAACATTCCCAATATATAATTTGCAATTTTGATAAAATAAGAAATTTTTTCATAGATATTAGAGAGGTTTTTTAATAAAATTTTATTTTTGATGAAACCTAGAAATTAAATAGAAAATAATTACACCATTAGCCTTGTATGACAATATTTACTAAAATTAATAAATTTTCAAAAATTGAAAATTTCATATTGAATTTTGGCAAAAAAGAGTTTTTTTAGTATATCAACATGAGTAGAAAATACATCTAAGAAATTTTAAAATGGATATGTTTTGAGGTAAAAATATAATAATCAAGTAGCAATCCACTTGTAAGCATATGCACACAAAAATCTTGTAACTAGAGGAGGATAAAAACCTAAGGTAAAGTTTTAGACCTAAAAATCCATCATAACAATATGAAACCCTAGGAGGTTTGGAAGCCATAAATCCAATTTTTTTTGCATTCACATGAATAAATTTCACCAAATGTTGAGACATAATTTTTGGATATGGATCTTACTTTGGTAGATAGGGTTAATAATATAGAAATGGCAGTGTAAAAGGGTGATAGTTATATCTACACTAGGCCAATTAAATGCCAAAATTAGATATAAAATATGTTGAATTTATCAAACTGAGATAGGCTAAAGATAGAAAGTAAAATTATACTAGGTATGGAAATGAAAAATAAATGATGTACATATCTCATTCTAATGCTAACACTTTTTTGGATCTAAAATAGGTAGGAAGTAGATTAAAAATTGATTCTAAAATAGTCACTAGATTACATATTGAGTGTCTCTATATTTTTAGACACTAGCGTCAGCCTTGTATGTTAGCATTGATGCTACTATTTAAACTAAAAATATGTGTCCTATATAAAATAGACATTGGAAAAGGATGCAACCACTTAGATTCTTTTGGGTTTTTCTTCTCCTTCACTTTGGTGCATTCAAATCTGGGTCATAGATTGTCGTTCCTCATGAAATGGCAAAACCCTAGTTCTTCATGTTCATAGTGGTATTATAAAAAATGGGTTAGTGGGATCATAGTGTCTATCTAACCCTGAATAACCCTCTATCAATGGGTGTTTCATACATATCTACTACTCTAATGAGGTCCTTATATTAATATATTTTACCCCTAATGTGTTGTTTTGTGTGTGCACAATGGTGCAATATGTGGAAAGCAACTATAATAGTGACCTAACTTATAAATATGTGTGTTGTCTTAGGTTACTCATAAAGTAATTTATACCTATATATGTGCATTTATAATATGAAAATAATAATAAATATGGAATATTTTCTCAATCGAATGTTCTTTGGTATGAATGCTAGGTGAAAAATGAATGAGGAGTGATTATGAATATACACCACTCTTATAGATAAATATATCACATTAAATCACTTAGGTCAACCATTAGGATATGTTTCATTTTAAAATTAGATGAATTTAGGGAGCTAGACACCTATATCATTGTAGGACACTAGCGTCAATGTAGGGCTATATGATTGATGCTTGTGTCCTAAAATTTTAAAAAAAAGTTACAAGATTAGAACTTTCAGGGGCATAAGATAAGCATATTTTAAGAATTATGGGAAAGACATCAATAATCAACATAAGATTGATCAGACTAAGAGATAGTCTAAGGGGCACATGATAGAGTAGATGTGAGACTTTCAAAAGTGAGAATGATATAAAACTAAGAGGAAGAGACAAGGTCTAAGTTTTCAAAGTGTACAAGACTGAAGTGATATATAATTCATGAATATTGTCTATAGGTAGTGCCTAAATGGTGTGGATATGTATTCTTCAATGTGAAATTAGTTTTTCAAGTGATCTCTAGGTGAGATATAGATAGGAATATCATATATATATATATATATATAGGTGATTTACCTCCATAATTGACATGTGAAACATGTGGTTCAACTTAAGGGAAGAGTTTGAATTTTAAAAATATCCATTTAGATAACCTAGGACACTTCTAGTGAAGGAAAATGATATTGGTAACTAGTTTTGTCTAATTATTATTGGCATTGTCTAGGATGGAGGAAATAGTTATCTATAGAATGGTGATAGTTTACTTAGGATAATGTAATAATTATGTGTATAATATGGATACCATATATATAAATGGTGTTAAATTAGGAATGACATAATCATAAATAGATATAATTTCTAGGAGATAACATGAACACTATTCAATTATGTACACACAAGTCATGTAGGTTATGGATTGGTAAATATTAATTTTTTCAAGTGTCTAATACTATATTTTTTTTGTAAAACAAAAATGGTGAGGTATTGGACCTTTTAACACCATATAGACTAAGTTTTCTATATTTATGGGTGATAATATGGAATTATGGCACATTTTAGGCTAATGGGTGAAAATAACACTTGTTATAGAAATAAATAATAAATTTATAAAATATTGAATATTACCCACATGTTCAAACATTTTGTATGCATGGATTAGGATGACCTACAACTATCCTCTTTCTCTCAATAGACTAGGACTCAATTAAGGTCAATTGAATAAAACCTATATATATTTGGATGATTGGGTAAATATAAATTAAAATTTTAGATCTAGTACAGGGTAACCTAAAAATCAAATGTCAAGAGGAAAGGGTTCCAAATAGTAAGCCTATGACATAATGATGTATCTCTCACTAGACCTTAACAAAGGTAAATGGCTATAAAGATAAAGGTAAATTAAAATGTTGTAAATGGGTACACACTAAAATAAAATATGGTTTAGAGTGGTTATAAAGGGTAAGGTGCAATAAACAACCAAATGGAATTTTATGCAACCTAAAACAATTGATGAAAATTCTACATAAATATATGTCTACACTAGCTTATTCAGAATAAGGAAAGCCTAAATAAAAATACATATGCATAAATTCATAATGAAATAAAAACATAAATATTTAACCTAATAATTAAATAAAAGGAAAGAGTGTAGGGATATAAATACTTAACTTGGGGTGGACTTGTCGATGCTTCAATCTCCCCCTTGGCTCATGCAGATCTTTGCAATAGAATATTGTAAGTTGAATACCTCAAATGGTTGGATGAATACCTAGATATCCTCAATTAAGAAATCCCAATGACTCTTCCTATTAAATTTCAATGACACCATAATATAAGATCTCTAATATAAGGTTATAATCACTAAATCTCATAAATACTTCCTTAGGATAAAAATTTGATTGAAATTAGAGTGTATTCATTTGATATGTTATTATATGAATGAAATGTAACCCCTATATATATGGTTACAAATCCTAGATCTAACCCTAAACTCTAAGTTGATGGTATTAGCCAAGCTGATATAGTTGGAAGTTGTTGGCTAACATAGTATAGTGTTGGCTAGACTGTTATAGCTTAAAAAGTTAGAAAACACAATCATAACTATATTGGGTTAGCTGATACAATATAATAAGGATAAATACAAAAAATAAAGAGTATCATTAAATATAATACCATAGGATATAGGGAAACTAGTAAATTTGGATAGGAAGTAAAAAGAAAGGATAAATATATAAAGACTTGGAGGATACCAAACTAATAGTAATAATGGTGTAGTCAAGATATAATTTCAACATTTCTCACAAAGCACCATGATTTGTTCCCACCCCAATCTTGGTGAAGTTATAGAGATTGATGCATCATAAATCTAATACAAGAGAAAGGTTAGTAAATGACAAAGTGAAAAATATTGTGTATGAATATGCCCCACACAAATATAATCATATGTCACAATAGTGTAACTTGAGATGGTTATTTTAGAGAGAAACATAACAACAACAAAAAGGATAACTAAAAAGAATTACTTAAATAAATGGAAGTAAAAATAATAAAAATATGTAAATTCAATTAAATTTTTGATTGTATATAATGTTACATATGTCATAGGTGATGGAAGTCATCCATTGAGAATAATAAAAGGCAATCCTAAAAAATAAGACAAATTTCCATTTTTTTTGTAAAAAAAACTTTTAGCACCTAAAAATTTTCTATCTCACAAGGACTGTAAGACATATTTTAGTTTGTGAAAAGGATATAAAGAAAAAATACATGGTTTAAAAATATAATATCACATTAATTAACTAAAATATTAAAAAAATTTACTATAAATAGGTAAAAACTATTCATTTGTGCATTTGATATTCTTGAAAAATCCAGATCTTGGTTTATCTAAATTTGGTGTTTTGAAATGTTATGTCTCAAAAAAAAGGAGATGGACATGGTGGGGGATACATCATGGATTTAGACAAATCCCTACATGTAGGTGGTGCATTTATTGTTAATTTCATCATTTTTTAATAAAATGAACTAGATTAATAAATCTATGCATGGGGGTAATCAGTGTAATGGAATTTTCTACAAAAAATGCCAAAACAAAATAAAAAATAGGATGGTAGACAAGTAATTTATGTAAATTCAAAACTAGGTCCAAGGAAATAAATCACTACCATAGATCAACTGTATTAGTAAGGATAATACTATTTATAAGGGGAACCAAAAACTCCTAGTTGATACTGCAAGGTATAACTGATGTACTTAGGTCAAATGCTAGATAATATTGTATGGTATGTCTGATATAGTACAAAATTATACCACTAGGTGATACCATAGGGTATGGCTACTGGAGTTAAGAGATAATCTTAGTCTTTATGGTTTAACATATGGCCGATGTAGTAGAAAGGTTGAGCATTTTCAATGTCGTATGATATGGCAAAATTAGTAAGATGCATAGGTAACCAATAACATATGGTATGGTCAATATAGTAGATTATTTTTTTGGATATGGTATAGTGTGATTGAATTTTTTCCTTGATTTTTGTCATAATATATGGTGAGTTTAGTATAAAATAAATCATGGCCATTGTAGTTATGTGCCTAGTTGATGTAGTAGAAAAATGAAAAAAATAATTGTTTTATGTTAAACTTTAATTTTTATTTTATATTTTTGGATAAAAATATGATTGTGATTTGTTGTTTCAAATTTTTAGATATGAAATAAACTATGGTGGAGTGTTGATGTGATTTTCATGTTAGGCATTCTATATAGGATATAGTTGTTGGATAGAGCACAAATTTTCGCACTAGGCCTTAAATGGATAATAAAGATGTGTAGGATTCAAATTAGATCAAATCTAATCACTATGATCTTAGGGTGATGTGAGAGGACCATTGATAAATTAATGTGGGTAGAAAATTTGGATACCATTGATGTGGTTACCACACTAGAGGTTTTACATGTGATTTTGAGGCTACCTATTATGAACATGCCTATGGTATGTGATACACTAAAGACCATAGATGAGAAGAGATAGTTATTTTTATGGGATATTGGATTAGAGAGGTATAATGAGCATAAGATCATTATATAATTTTTTAGGTGTACATTTCAAGTGTTCTATAAAATTTTAAGGTTTCAATAAAAATTATGACTACAAGTATCATGTGTCATAAGTCAAATAGGGTTTTCCCCTTATACATTATAGCTATGTTACCCTTTATGCTAGAGTAGGAAATATTATTTTATATAATAATTATGATATGGGTTCATCTAGTGCATAATTTTGATAGCATTTTGAGAAGGGTCCAATAGATGATGGGCCCAATTATAGTTTTTCTAGTTAGATATATGAGAGGTTCCCAATATATATACTATCAAGACAACCTCATGTCATATATGATTTTATCCCATGGGTAAGGAGGTGGGCTCATGATCATTCTATCTAATATATCCTACATGTGCCTATATAAGAGACCATTAGGAGAGATCATATAATATAGACTCCTTAAAAAGGCATTGTAGATACATAGTCATCATGGCTAACCACAATATGGGCTAGTGGCCATAGTCATATAACTGGACATAACATGTGGTGGGTAGAGCCACATCCTTGCAATTGTGTCCTAAGTAAATTTGTCCTAACATACCTAGTAACACCTTTGGTTGTCCCATTTTACTGGGTTAGACATGTGAGGGAGCCACAAGGAGTTGGGGAATAAGGGGTGCCAACTTTGGTTACTTTAGTGAGACTTCAGTAACCCACAATTCCTACATAATAATAGTGATGGTAGTAGGTAGTGTAGGTGGAGGGAGGAGGTCACTAGGAAATATCCATGCCTCAAATAAATCATAGATATCCTTAGAGAACTCCATCATATAGCTGGACCATACAATGACAAGTACACATATTAGCTTGAGAGGTTTTAGTAGATCATGGTGGAGGTTGTGATAATTTTCTCTAAGATCTATCCATGATAGTACACATGTATTGGGTAGCCACGATGATAACACTATTGGTGATCTAGATTTACACCCTAGCTGAGTAAGGGGATTGTTTAGATCTTCCTACTCAAATCTAGTCCAACATGGGATTGATCTTAGGCTGTGGGTATCCTAATAATAGATCAAACCTCTAGATAAGGTTGTCTTCCTTTTGGATCTATCACCTAAACTAGACCTAATCTAGCACTTGATTGGAAAAGAGATAGAGAGATATAATAATATATGAAAGGATGTAAAATGAGGTGATGCACCAATAATTAGAACATTTATACTTTACACAAGACACATTATGAGATGCATTTAAGACAAAATAAGATTAGTCCCACATGAGTACTTCACAATAAGGCATAAATCAATTATGAAACTAGCATGAGAGGGAAAATATCCACTTTCAAGCTAACCAACAAACTATAAAGTATACTTATAATAACCTATGGTAAATACAGAGCTCTTTGTGAAGGTGAGAAAAACTCAGAATAGACAAGGAACATACATTCACTTAACTAAAGTACATAAATTCATAAAACACACTTCAATCTAGCTTGTAAAATTATGAAATTCAGTCTTTATTGTATTAAAAGGTATTATAGTGCAAATTTTGGCATAAACTTAGAAAGATAAAGCATAAGAGTCTATTTATATAAAAATTACCAGATATTTCTTTCTAAAACTTTCAGAGAGTTAGCAAGAACTAAAATATGGAAGAAAATGGAACATATATAGAAAAAGGAAGAGAGAGAGGGAACTATGATGTGTTAGCACAAGTTTGAGTATATTGACTCATGACCTTATCAATAAAGAACAAATTTTATAAAATAATTGAATGCCCATTGTCCTTATCTAATTAGATGTCCTCTTCTTGGAACTCCATGTCATTATCCATATGATTCACTGATGAGGACCATAACTTGGAATTGATAGAATTATGCAACATCTACTTTAGGTGGCCATCAGTATCTAGTTATCATAAATGTGACCATGTGATAGGTGAGACACATATCCATAATCATGTTTACATCTTTATTTTCTCAAAAATCAAACAAAAGTTCATTATAGGTGAAAACCAATCTAAGTATTTGTTTTCACATAGTCACAATATCTATGGAAACCTGTAAACTACTTGACCTAGGTTCAAAATAATTGGTCCATCTTCAATCTTTGTATTTGGTCCAAAAGAGACCTATTTTACCTCTAGAACCTTGAAAGAGCCAAAGATATACTATGTATGAGGATCCTCCATCTAAAAATAATGAACATGTTAATGGAATGACCCTACAATAAAGTTGATAATTTCTATGTTATTGACCAAAAGTCTTATTTGAACTTTAATGGTGATGGAGCCATTTCCTTAACCATTTTACCTATATGATAATGTCTATTGTTGACCAATATCTAATGGTGATATGGATCCTTAATAGTTTGTTTTTCCAAGTCAAAAAACTAGTTCATCGACCTTCAATAGAATTTCTTTGTTCATTAGTCATCGGTTGCCAAATTAGACCATTTCATTATGCCCAACTATCTTTATTATTATTGGTCCCATATATTCTAATAACTTATTGACTCCTCTCAAACCTTAAATTTGGATGTATGAATACACATGGTCTATTGATTTCCTATCATGATTATCCATTTGACATGTTGACTTGATCATGCACCATCAGATCAAGATGTATAAACTCATGAAAATTGTAGATCTCATTAGGTCTACTTTCCTATCAGTTCTTACACATCATCAGATCATTGGTCTGAATGAAAATTGATAATTTATCTAGGCTCAAACCTAGATTTTATTAGTAAATGTGTACCATCAGATTAAGGCTTGATGAACCCACACCATTAGATCTTATCCAAATTTTAACTCTTTAAGGGATTTGAGCTAGTGATTATTTGAGCTATTTGACCTAGTCACAAAATTTTAGATCTTATGTGTCAGTATACAAGCTCATGTGGATCATTAGATCTTGATAAATGTTAAACTTGTTAAAGTTTTTAAACCCAAATGGTTACTCTATGGAGCTCAACTTTGACATCTACATAGATGTATTTGACATATATGTGAATTTATTTGATGTTTACATGACTATATTTGGATATTTGAACCTCAAAGAATACTTTATGGATCTTAAACTTGACACTTACATGAACATCTTATGTTGTAGGTCTATCTTTGAACACTTAGATCTTAAGGTAGAAATCTCATGCGAGCATGAAATTTATAGATCATTTTATTATCACAATGGAATTCATGGTTCTATAACTATTTGGCTCACAAGAGTTCTTAAGGTGCATTTATTAAATACATAAATTAACTAGTTTGTTTCCTTTTTAGATGACATCCTGGTAATGGTCTAGTTCTTTAAACTTACATAGCCCATATTTTGATCAATATTTGACATCTAAAATGATGTTATAAGTCTTTTGCAATCTGGTTCATACTCCTAAATACCTCAGACACCATGAGACCTACTTGGACCCATCATCTGCTATTATAGACCTATCCCTTGAAGATCAATTAGATCACACTTTGAGCTTGCTTAAAGGGTTTCAAAATATTTTTAAAAACCTATATGATCTCCACTTGAGGCCTATCTACTCCTTGTGACATTGGGTCACTCTTTAATCAAGATCTTATTCTTTCCATTGGATTCTTGGACTAGGTACATTTTTATATGTAGACCAAATTTGTTCAACATCTTTGATGACTTGGCTGGGTAGCATGCCTGCTATGCTTGAGAACTTGGACTAGATACATGACTATAAGATCATTTACATGATATATGGACATCTACATGACTGTAAGCTATCCTCTTGACTTGAAAAGACAAATAATTCCAATATATAGGGAAAGAAACAAACTTGAAAGGGAAAGTAATTTAATAAAGCAAAGAAAACTAACCTATTTGACAACTATGCAAATAAATCACTTATTTGGGATAAGATAGAAATAAGCTAATGTTTTATAAAAAACACTTCAAAAACAACTATGTATAGGGGACTTAGCTTCCTCAATATTAGTGCTTTATATGTATCCCATTGACTGGGATATGAAGCTCTTCACCATTTATCCTTGTGAGTTGGAAAGAATTATGGGATTTGTAGCTGGAGACTATATATGGAACACTCTAAAGAGAATAAAATTTTGTGTTCATTCTTGGCTTAACTCTGTCTTCATCCCACTTGAGGACCAAATCTCCTTCTTGAAAAATTATTAAAGAAGTTCCTTTGTCAAATGATATCTTTATCATTACTTGATGGGTCTCCATAGCCAACATGGATTGTTGCCTTGTCTCTTCTAGCTCCATGAGCTCAACATATTTGATTTCCATTAGATCATTCTCCAAAAGATCAAGTTGATGCATTAATTCCAAATAAGTGAATTAAAGAGAAATAGGCATTCTTTCTTCCTTATGATATACTAGCTTGTATGGAGAATTAGAAATTGACCTCTTATAGGTGATCCTGTCAGTCCATAGAGCTAACTTTAATTTGAGATCCCATGACCTCTGATTGTCTTTAATATTTATCTTGATGACCTTCAGAAAAATTCTTGTTAATGGACTTAGTAAGGCCATTACCTTATGGATAATAGTTTGATGAGCCACTAAGAAAACCACTATGTTGAACTGCCCACTAGATGATCTTAAACCCTAAAAAATCTATAGCATTGCCCTAAATTATAGTTGAAAGGACCCAAAACTTGGTAAGAAAACCTTCATATAATTCCATAATATTGGTTTCATTAGATTATTTTAATTCTATTGCTTCTATCCATCTAATAAAATAATATGTGGTAGTTAGGACCCATTTGTGTCTTGAACTTGAAGGGGGATTAATGAGACCAATAAATTCCAATCCCCATTGGACAAAGAGTTGATTTACTAAAAATTTTTGGAGAGGTAAGGCTACAAGCTTCACCTTTCCAACAAACATGACATATTTTTTGCATTTCTTGACCCATGTATGACAATCACCAACTAAACTTGGCCAATAATACCCACCTCTCATGATCTTTTAGGTTGTGATTCTTGATAAATAATAACCTCCACCATGCCCATTATGGAATTGATCAAGAAAAATCTATGATTGACTTGGTTTTATGCACCTTAATAATATGCCATTAATATCTTTTTTAAACAACACATTATCAACAAGAAGAAAAAGAATTGACTATAATATGAAATATATCCTCCTTGAAGGATTTAGATATAAGGATAATCACCATCTTGTAAGTATCTTACCATTCTTAAACCAAATGGAAGATGAGGTGTGATCATTTGTAACTTATTCATCAGTTGATAACATAACCACCCCATTAGTCTCTTTTAAGTCTTGGGCTAGGTGTTCACAAAGTCCTTTACCTCTAACTAGCTTTGTGACCTTGATCTCAACATCATATTCCATGACTTTGGTTATCCAACTAGGTCTTTTTTCATTTATGTCCTTGTTAAAGAGAATATCCTTAACACTTGGGTGTGAAACCATTAAATTTATCTTATTATTAGACAAGTACCTAAACTTTTTAAGAGACCTTATGACTGAAAATACATGCTTCTAAAAAAAATACCTTGTTTCATATTCTTCTAATCCTTGACTGAAGAAGGCTGTTGGATATTGTAAGGTCTCTTTATAATTCTACATGAGAATACATAAAATTTTGTCAATGTTAGCATATGTATATAAGAATAAATCCTTTGTGAAGTTAGGGTTCAGGAGTGTAGGAGCACTGGCTATAGCTTTCTTTATCTCTTCAAAATTTCTTACTTCTTTGGACCAACTAAAACTTTGAAACTTATTTAGCATGGATATGAGTGGCCTAACTAAACTATAAAAATTTAAAATGTATCTCCTTATGAATTTTATCTTACCTAAGAAGTTTTGCAAGGTTTTCTTGTGTTTAGGAAAGGAAAGTGCAAGAATTGAGTCTATCCTATAAGGATCTATGCTTGTACCATTTTTTGAAATTACATGTCTAGGAAGCCTACCTTCATGAATTAAAAAACACACTTTTTTGGATTCAAAGACACCCCAAATTCCCTACACTTTTCAAACACTTGTTTGAGGTGAATCATATGCTCATCTGCACTGTTAGAGAACACTATTATATCATCCAAGAAAATAATTATAAACTTGTTAAGGAGACCTTAAAATTACATATTCATAGTTTTTTAGAAAGTTTCTCCAACATTGGATAAGCCAAAAGGCATGTTTATATATTCAAATTTCCACCACTTTGTGGTGAAGGCTGTTTTAAACTGGTCTTCTCTTTTGACCAAAATCTAGTTATAGCCACTGTAGCCATCCATCAAGGAGAACCTTTTTTAACCTACAACTAGCTATATAATTTGCTCTATTAATAGAAATGGATATTGGTATTTAAGAGAGGCCTTGTTTAAGTCATGGAAGTCAACACATAGTCTTATTTCACCATTCTTTTTCCTTATTGGAATAAGGTTTACCACCCAAGTTGAGTGTTTAATTGAAAATATTATTACTGATTCAATGAGTTTATGTAACTAAGATCTCATTAAAGGTTAAAATTTTGGATTAATTAGCCTTTATCTTTGTCTGAATGGCCTAGTCTCAACCTCTAACTCAATGGTATGTTGGGATAAACTTGGATTAAATCCTTTAAATTCACTATACTGCCATGCAAATTCATCTACAAAACTTGAACATAACTTAATAAAATTTTCTTTCTCTGAAGATGTACAAACTTTGCCCAACTTTAAACTCTTACTAGTTATAATCTCCACATTTGTATAGTGTTATTCCTTGGTTGAAAAAACAAACTTTTATTTTCTCAATTCATCATCTTGATAAATATGTTTTTAAGGTTAACTAACCCTTTAGGCAACTTGTTGGTCTTCAATTTCATAATCTGGTCACCATACTACTATAAGTGTTTGTCTTGGTTCTTTGAGGAGAATTCAACTTCCTCTTGTAAGAAACTAATAATATAACTATCATCTTCAAATAATTACCAATTATCATGATTTTTTGGGATATAAGGCCTCACAACTACCTTGATGTGTGGTTGAACTTTTTCATTCTTTATGTCATCTAGGGTACTGAATTATGACCCAATGGCAACCAACTTGTTTACATGCTTGTTCTTATTTATTGATATGGCTTGAATATTTAAAGATTGAAATTATTTAAATAATTTACATACTCTATGATTATATGACTTAAGAAATGTATTATTTCATACATTAAGTCCTCTTGGTAAACTAGTAGTTCACTATCACTAAAGACTTGTGAGGTACTGGTCTTCATCTTTCTTGCCCATTGCAAACCATGCACTAGTGCTTCATATTCAATAAAATTATTAGAAAAACCAAAATAAAAATATAGAGAAGATAAATACCTTTTATTATATGGATAAGTGAACATAATTCTATCTCTAGTGACATGCTTTCTCCTAGATCCATCAAAATATAGTTTCCATAGGCCATCACTAGGTTGATCATCCTTCATCAATGTTGGAATTGGTCTATCATTTTCATGAAGGAAATAGACACCAAGTATTTATTATTATAATAAATTGTATGGATCATGATCATGTAAATTAGAGTCCCATTCATCAAATAATAGACCTTAAACTCCATCTAGAGGTGAGTTAGTTTCCACCTCATCAATTTATAGTATCTTGTATGAGATAACACAATTAGTGTTAACCATACTTGGCATATATGGATCCAAATCAAATATTTCAAAAGGTTTAGAATGTATTGTCACTTTAGTACCATACTTAGTTCTGAACAACAAATATGTCTAATTAACTAACAAATATCCTCTAATATTTGACGTAAAGTCTCTTGAAAGACACATTAGAGAGGTAAGTCCACTATAACTACATCTTGTTGAATAATAACATTGAGAAAATCATGTAATGTCAACTTTAGATCTTTTATTATGCCTATTATATTTTTTTGTGACCCATCCAATTGCAATAATCCTTTGGTATTGGCTCATAGACAAGTCCAACCTTGTTTGTAATTTGTTTAGGCATGACAATGATACTAGCTCCAATATTTACCATACAATTATGGACTAAATAGTCACCAACTATCAAAAAAAGATAAAAGGGAGGGGTTTTATTTTATTTAACATTGGTTTTGTCCAAATTTTTCATGTTATGTACCTACTAATCATGTTTCTTGATTTATTGGTTTGAATTGGCCAAGATAGCTCCTTGTTTCTCAACTAGTTCTTTACATATGTTAAGATCTGAAAGCTTTTGAATAAACATGTATTTTTTCCCTAAAATGGAAAGATAATCCCACATACTAATGCTAACATTTGATCTATTATACTAAATTATGCTCCACTATTATTAGGCTGTAACTTTTGAACCACTAGTTGTTCTCTAATTAGAGGTATTTGTGGAACCTTCACTATCTCTACATTCTAAATATTGTGTGATATATGAGTAGTAGGTTGATATTTGACACCATTTAAAACAAAATTAGGAACACTAGAATCATTGATCCATCTTGAGCTTCCTCAACTACTCTTCTTTTATCTCTAGTTAGAGCTACAATTTGACCATTTGTGTTACTCTTTTCACCACCTTGATTTAATGCAATATGATCATCTAATTACCAATTAATGTTGATGGCATCAGGATAACCTAGAACTTGTTGATATTTTCCTTATAATGCCATATTTATGTCTTGATACTAGCCTCTTTGAAGAGATAACTCTTCTTGTGTCATTTTTGGCATAGTGATATCTTGTGATATTAAAGCTTTGTTTTGATTGTCATTTGGATTGAATGGCTACAAACTTGAATCTTGCATCAAGTTATTTTAAGGAACAATAGCTTTTGAACTAGAACGTACATTAGTATTAAGGGTTGTATATGGCTTAGTTTGGGTTATGGCTCCTTGATTTTGGTAAGGTTTCCTATTGTCCTTGAAACCTTTATAAGGTCTTTGGTTTTTGAAGGACTGATAAGTGTTCTGGTTTTGCCACTGATAAGTTCTAACTTAGTACTATTGTCTTTTGAGTTGAACAATTTCATTTCCAAAATCTTGTAACATGCTTTTCATATCTCTAATCTTACTATCTTGATTATAATGTGATACAACTTGGGTTTTTTGAGATGGAATAGGAGCTATAGATGGAATCTAAGAAACTTGAGGAGGAGGAATAGGTTTCAATTATGGGAATATGGGTATTTGAGGCCTTAGAGTGAGTTTACCAGCTTGTATCATGCTATTTTATGCCCTTATTATAATTTCATATGCATTTGGTAAGGTATTACCACCCATAGATTGTATCATGACACTTATATCAGAATTAAGGGTCTTTAAATAGTACAAGAATGCATACTCTAGAGATGGTCTAACCAATGCAGTGATCCTAGTCCATGTATTTTAGAATCTGAGGTTAAAATCAGACATGAACTCATAAGGGTACCTTTGTATGGCAGTCAATTATTCAACCAAAGATAGATGATCATACTTGTCTTCAAATTTCCTAACTAAGGCTTCCCATAATTCATGCCAAGTAGAAATGGAGGTCAAAGGAAGATTTGTATACCATTACAATGCTTTTCATTTGAAAGAGGAAACAAGTAATATGATAGACACATTATCTTGAGTAACATTATGAAAGAAGAAAAGGTTGGAAATGTCTTGAATATGCTCAATAGCAGTGGTTTTATCCCATTTTTGTAAGAATAAAGGGATACTCTTTAAGGTAGACATAGGAATGTCATCATATTGGGCTAAATTAAGGGGACTACCCCTATTAAATGGAACAAAAAATTGAAACCTGATAGTCATTTAGGTAAAAGGGATTTATCTTATGGGGATAATAGATTGGACTAGAACAATAGGATAACTAGTGGATGAATGCTTCTTTTAAGGATAAGGGTTTGTCATATTAAATCTTTCTCTTTTATAACAAGCAGAAGGCAATTCAATGTGTTCAAAAAGAGTAACTTTACTTGATGATATTATTGTAACCTTTGACATGAAAACACTATCTAAAATATGCTATGAACTTTGCAACTTGAAGGATATTAAACTTTTGATGATTGTAGGTGTCTCCTCCTTTTTTCATTTCTTCTTGTCAATCTTCAAAATTCAATTATACCAAGGAAACTTGGTCTTATCAGGCATGCCAAAACTATTGTTGATCTAGATTTGTACCCTAGTTGAGTAAGGGGATTGTTCAGATCTTCCTACTTGAATCTAGTCTAAGATGGGACTCATCATAGGTTGTGGGTATCCTAATAATATATCAAACCTATAAAAAAGGCCAACTTCCTTCTAGATCTATCACCTAAACTAGACCTAATCTAACACTTTCTTGGAAAAGAGATAGAGAGATACAATGATATATGACAGCATGTAAAATGGGGTGATGTACAAGTAATTGAAACACTTATACTTTACATAAGACACACTATGAGACACATTTAATAATAAATAAACTCAGTCGCACATGAGTAATTCAAAATAAGGCATAAATCGGTTATGAAACTAGCATGAGAGGGAAAATATCCACCTTCAAGCTAAACAAAAAACTATAAATTGCACTTATAATGACCTATGGGAACTACCAAGATCTTTATGAAGGTGAGAAAAACTCAGACATAGATAAGGAACATACATTCACTTAACTATAATACATTAATTCATAGAACACCCTTCAATCTAGCTTGAAAAATTATGTAATTTAGTCTTTATTGCATCAAAAGGTATTATAGTGCAAATTTTGGCATAACCTAAGCAAGCCAAAGCATAAGAGTCTATTTCTCTAAAAATTTCCAAAGATTTATTTCTAAAACTTTCAAAAAGTTAGTGAGAGCCAAAATGTGGAAGAAAATGGAACATATATAGAGAAAGGAAGAGAGAGAGGGAACTGTGATGTAGTAGCACAAGTTATAGGATGTTAACTCATGACCTTATTAATAAGGAACAATTTCTATAAAATAATTGAATGCCCATGGTAATTTTCTAATTTTAGGTCCTCTTCTTGAATCTCCATGTCATTATCCATCTAATTTATTGATGAGGACCATATCTTAGAATTGATAGAATTATGACACATCTACTTTGGGTGGCCATTGGTATCTGTTTATCAAAAATGTGATCATGTGAAAGGTGATACACCTATATATGATTATGTTTACATCTATATTTTCTCCAATGTCAGACATAGGTTCATTATAGGTGAAAGCCAATATAATTATTGGTTTTCACATAGTCACAATATCCATAGAAACCTACAAACTACTTGACCTTGGTTCACAACCACTGGTCCATCTTCAATCTTTGTATTTGGTAAAAAAGAGACCTATTTTACCTCTAGAACCCTACAAGAGTTGAGGAGCTACTGTGTACAAGGATCCTCCATCTAAAAATAATGAACATGTTAATGGAATGACCTTGTAATAGAGTTGACAAGTTCCAAGTTATTGACCAAAAGTCCTATTTTAACTTCAATGGAAATGGAGCCTTTTCCTTAACCATTTTGCATGTATGACAATGCCTACTATTAACTAAGATCTAATAGCAATATGGATCTTTAAGATTTTATTCACCTAGTTTATCAACCTTTAATGGAAGCTCTTTGTATTTTCTCTTTGTTCATCGATTATTGATTGCCAAATTAGACAATTTCATTGTGCCCAAATATCTTTATTCTAATTAGTCTTTTAGATTATACTAACTTATTGACTCCTCTCACATTGTTAGATTTGGATGTATGAATGTAAGTGGTCCATTAAATTCCTATCACAAAGATATATTTGACATGTTGAATTGATCATGCACTATCAGATCAAGATGTATGAGATCACACACACTATATATATCATTGGGCCCACTTTCTTATCAATTCATGTGCACTATTAGATCATTGGTATGAATTAATGTTGATCATTCATCTAGGCTCAGACCTAGCTTTTGTTAGTGAACATGCACCATCAGACCAAGGCTTGATGAACCCATACCATCAAATATTATCCAACTTATATCTCTTTAAGGTCTTTAACCTAGATACCTTTTGACCTATTTGACCCATTTGACCCAATAATGAACTATTGGAACTTATGTGTTAGTATGTGTGCTCACATGGACTGTTAGATCTTGATTAAATTTAAACTTGTTAAGGGTTTTTGAACCCAAATAGTTAATCTATGAAGCTCAAATTTGACATCTACATGGATGTATTTGATATCTATGAGAATGTATTTGAAATTTTCATGACTTTCTTTGGATATTTGAACCCCAATGGATACTTTACAGATCTTAAACTTGACACTTGCATGAACATCTTATGCTACAGGTTTGTCTTTGAACACTTATATCTTGAGTTAGAAAGCTCACACAATTATGAAATTTATAGAGCATGTTCTTAGCACAATAGAATTCATATAACTATAACTATTTGGCTTGCAAGAGTTCCTGAGGTGTATTTATTAAATGCACAAGTGAAATAGTATGCTCCCTTTCTAGATGACATCCTGGTGATAGTCTAGTTATTTAAACTAGCACAATCCATATTTTTATCAATATTTGATGTCTATGATGATCTTATAAGGCTTTTGTAACTTGGTTCATGTTCTTGAATGACTCAAACACCAGAAAACCTGCTTGGATCCTTTATCTACTATTATAGACATGTCCCTTAAAGATCAATTAGATCACACTTTTAGCTTGCTTAAAGAGTTTCAAAATATTTACCAAAAGTTTTATGACCTCCACTTGAGGTCTATTTACTCCTTGTGACATTGGGTCACTCTTCAATTAGGATCTTGTTCCTTCCACTAGATTCTTGGACTAGGCACATTTCAGTATGTAGACCAAATTTGGTCAACAAACACTACTATTAGTATGTGTTTTTTTTGAGTTTATGCTATCAATTTTGTATCTTAGAGGTAAATATATACATTTTAGGCATTGGTGTTAGATATACTTTAAATTGTGAAAAAATTAAGAGAGATATCAAGCTAATTTAGTTTATTTTATTTATATGTGGTGATGGAGGAGAATTGATGGACTCTATTGTAGGCTACGCACCATGAGATGTTAGATCATTTTATCCATTAGATTGATATTATAAAGATGCCTAATATCATGGAATTGGTAGATAGATCACATTCTAGATGGTTTTAGTTGGTTGGAGAGGCCACCAAGAAACTCTAGGGACATAAGTAGGCTACTACTCAAGTGGTGACACTGGCATCAATGGAAAGAGGTGAGTGAGTGGAATGGAATGATTTGACCACATATAGATGTTGAGCATTGTTCATATTATTGAGGTTTGGTATTTATGTTGTCATTGATGTCAAATGTTCTTGAGAAGGTTGATATCATTATTATTGTTATTGATTATTTTTGTTGTCTCATAGCTACTTTTGTGAAGATTGATGTCAAAGGTGATTATGAATGTTGATGTCATGTGACTATCATTGTTGTTGTCATTTATGTCTTATTAGTGTTCTAGTGAGTGTTGTATTATAACAAGCTAAAGTATTGATCATTAGTTGGTATGATCATGAGATTATAGGTCTTCATGCAGTCATTAAAGAGTGTAGCTATGAGAGATAATATTGAATAGTGTTGCAGTGATTCTGAGAATGTAATATATGAGTAGTATATATTCTTATGTTTGCATGAGTGGTGTAAATGTTAGCATGTAAGGTCCTTGTTTTCAAGGTTGTCAAGTGCTTGAGCCTAATAGTGTCTTGAGAAGGTATGTGCATAGGATGTCAAGTATTATGCATGAAAAGTCATGGTGGCATGGTGATATGGATGTTCTCAGGCTTGTAAAGGTTATACAATATTGATGTCAAGTGTTTTCGAGGACAAGGTATCTTTTAAAGCTTAGTTATGGCATGAAGAGACCTTGTGTAAAGGAATAAGCTTGGTTGTATGATGAGATAAGGTTGCAGAAGGATGTTTAACTTTGTTTGAGAATGTGAGAGGTTTTATGACATGAGAGTGAGGTATTGTGAGCATGAAAAAAGGCATGGAGGTCAAGTGCTTAAGTATCCTAAGACTAGTCATGGATATTAAAGTCCTTGTGAGAAGGTATGAGTATGATGAATTATAAATATGAATGCACAGAGGCATGAGAGGTTATATGAGGTTTCTTGAGAATGTTTATGAGGTGTAGAGTACATTGATAGTGTCATGAAGGTGTGTTATTAGGTATAATGTAGCATGAATACCATGATTTAGAGAGAGAGAGAGAGAGAATGACCTAATGGGGTATGAGGTTTTGTTTCATAGGCAAGTATGAATAATTGAGTGTTTAAAAAAGTGTGTCATGTTGTTTCAAGTATTTTTACTAAGTTTTATTTTAAATTTTTAAGGTTAAGGCAAGAAAAAATTATTTGAGGTCTCTTGAGTGCATAAAATGAAGGGTTTCCAACCTGAGAAGGAATTTATTATGTTTGTTAGATTTTAAAACCTATGCATGGGAACCTAATATATTAATGGTATATGGGTAATGGTCCTATCTTAAAATTCTAGGAATTATTTTTTGGATTAAGGGATTGTGCTTTATGAATAATCGTTAATAATGGAAGTACATTTAAACCCTCTTAGAACTCTAATAGTGACCCGATGTTGAAGATATGATTAAAAAGTGATAAAAATGGTTTGTAATTATTATATAAGTGTTTTTATATTTTATTTAACTCTCCCAAGTATGTTTATGTGGTGGTGGTTAGAAAGAGGAGAGAGAAAATGAGAAGATACAACTTGTTTCTAAAGAAGTTATTATAACTATCAAAAGTTGTATTACACTAAGTTTGAAAATTATTGGAAAAATAAGGTAGAGAATTTTAATTGATGTATATGAAGGTTTATAGATAGGTTCTAGTCTTTAAGAGTGAAAACTTTATGATCCAAGTGGGCTAGTCACTAATAGGCCTAATAGAGCAAAATGTGCAAAATCGAAGCAATGATGAGAAGATGATTTTTGATGTATTTTAATCAAAGAGTGATGGATTGAAGTACATGAAAATGTTTTTTGGGACTTATATGTAATATTAATTCTTTTTATATGTTTTTTAAGTCAATTATAGAGGTTGAAAATTTGAAGCCAAAATAGCTTATCTAGTTTTGAAGTGACTGTGAGGAGAGAGATCAAAAGATTGGTCTAAAAGACCAATATTTGACATTAGACCATATTGATTTTATATTTTAATATGGTCTTGAATTGTCATAGAATAATCTTCATGAATTTTAATTATTTTAAATTCCCTATCTAGGTGTTATAAGGTCAATGTTTCATGACCATGTTTTGATATTCTTGGTAGCTTTAAGTTGTAGTGATGAAAAGTTGGATTTGAGTGTAACTTCATGAAAGAATGATGAAATTTAGTGCATTGAGTTTTTATTAATTAATTTTAATTCATGATCATGTTTGGTATAATTTTTTGAGGTTGGTACAAGTGATGAAAATGTGTTCACAAAATGGGTTGTCTGTTTAGGATTAGACTTTGAGACTGTAAGTCAAGGAATTGATTTGTATGAAAAATATTTGCCATTAGAACTTGTGAATTTTTAATTTGAGGATGATATGAATCTTTAATAGGATAATTTTAATCAATCAAGAGTCAATAAATTTATCTACATAGGTGGTTGATGTCTAATTCCTTATGACTATGTTTTTGGGTATTTTGGTAGTTTTGAGTGAATAAGTTATAGATTTATTCTTAAGCCATTATTGTCTAAGTAAAGTTGTTCCAAGTAGTTGGGATTGTTAATTAGGTCATATAGTATATGTATAAATTTTTAATTTTCAACGGGATATCTTATAAAGGAGTGATTGAACTTCATTCTTGTAAGATAATTTCTAAGGTGTATAGGCCTAATAGGGTAGTCTGTCCTAAAAAAGGCTTCAGGGTATGAACAAAAGATACAGATCTAAAAAATCATGGAAGAGGTCATAAAAATTAATTAGAAAATATTTTTAGTGGTATTTTATGGTTGTATAAGGCTATCTATATCCAATAATATCAAGTCTCAGCATCAAGAGAATAGGCATAATGAAGTAGGTCTCTATGAGACCTAAACGGTGAGTAAGACCAATGTTGTTCAGTGATTCATAGTGTAAAAAGTGAATTAAGATGACCTTAAGGTCATATATATTATTTTAAAATGTTTTTTTAATATTTTTTTACATTAAATATAGATGATCAATAATGACAAAGATCAGATAGTGTTTTAATACACATAGGCCTAATGTGAATAGTGATAGTGGAGTATTTCAAGTGGTGGTTGAATATAAAATATGTCATGGACATAAGATGAGAAAATTGGGGGTATATTTGAGTTATATATGAATTTTAAATGTTTTATGTGAAGTTTTAAAATATTCTAAGGCAAAGTATAAAGTGTGACTAAGAAGGCCTAATAGGTCTCCATGAAGTCCTAAAGAAGGAATGTAGCCTATTGAGTTATGACCAACCTAAGACTGTGATTTATTATTTTTGTAACATGTCATAAGGAATATCCAAGTGTAAAAGTGAATGTGTTTGACCAAGGTGTGTATAAGCATGAGGTTTGTATAAAAGCAAGTTTTAATAGGCCTATTTGAAGTGTCAAGTGTGAGGATGTGTAAGTGAATGAAGGAACACATTGTTGAGTAGAAGGAGGTCTTGTAGACCATCATATGGGTATATATAAACCATCATGAAGATATAATAGGGGTATTTTAGTTATATATCAAGCTTATATGACCTAATCAATCTTAAAGAGACTTAGTTGAGTGAAAAAGCCTAAAAGGTAGTTTGAGAGGGATATAAGAGTATGAAGAGCTGAATAGGTGGTCATCATCAGTTGGTTGATAAATAAAGTTTTATGAATATGATAAAATAATTTATGTGGTTGATTTAGTGCTAATTCATCTAGGGGGTTGGTGTCTCCTTATAAGTTGGTACTTGCTAAAGCCTAATTGAGTTGGTGCTTAGCTAGTTGGTGTTGGTGCTCGATACAAAGTTGGTGCTTCACTAAATTGTGATCTTTTGACTTATATTATTGTAGTCCATTTTTAGGTATTAGTTTATTTTATTCCCCTTGAAGGTTTACCACATATATAATGTGTTGTCTTGTGTAATCTTATATCATGCTTTTATGGTGACTGCATATACATTGTTTGATCTATATGTTAATATGATGGTTCATAAATGTTAAGAAGGAATTCAATGAAATTTTTAAGACACTAATTCACCCCCTCCCTATAAATGATTATTATTCCAACATTTGGTATTAGATCAAGGTAATTTGAAGTAGGCCTAATAACTTGAAGGTGATCCTAGATGCACAAGTATGGCTAGTTGTCATGCTCAAGGAGGTTTCTGATCTAGAAAGGCTTGTCTCTTCAGTGGTATAAATAATTATAATAGTGAATATTATTTTGTTTATCATGAGAGAAATTAATTACTTTTCATGGCCATATAAACTAACAATTAATGTTGTTTAAAAGGGAAATGTAATATGGAAGAATATACCAAGATTAGAAAAGAAGTAGAGTCTTTAAAGGAAATCAAGGTGAGTCATGATAAACTCATAAACCAAGGTGGACTATTTGCAACTATAAATCATAAGTCATATATGAAATAATGTTAAGATTGTTCTTTTTTAGCTCAGAAGGATGATGAAGAGTCCAACTCAAAGTTTAGGTCAAAGAGGCTATTCAAACCTAAGAGGATCCTAAAGGATATTCAATCTTGTGAGAAAATGGAGATCTAGGAATCTCCCAAGTTCATGGTATTCTAGATCCCTATGGAAAGGGGTGACTACATTAGGCTTCATAGAGATATTCATCAGTTAGTAGAAACTAGGTTTGAGGGCTAGATAATCAAGTCCTTCATTAGCTCCAAGAGTAGGTGATTTGTGCCAAGAATGTTTGTGAGGATATGACATACATGTAGGCATGCTGATAGAATTGGAAGTTTAATTGGTAGCATGGTGAGAGTTTTAAGGTTGACATTAGGCTTCTAAGGTCAAAAAAAAAAAAATTGGCATATGAGAGTTAAGTTTTGGTATCGATTTGTGATTAGTATCTCAACTTGATCTATGTTGAGGTTTGGTATTGGTATCAAGGTGCTTGAAGCAATTTAATATTAGTATATGTGTCTTGATGACTCCTAAGATGTGCTTAATCTATGAATACAAATGGGTAATATCAAATTCTTTAGTTGGTGTCAAGAGTGTTGGTTTTAGTCATGTCAATGATAATGTGAGTGTTTTCAAGTTTCATAATTCTTTGAAAGAGTGAACATGAGCATAAGGGGAGTATGGTTATTATTGTCACCAAATATTTCACCCTAGAAGAGAGTGTTCAATCCTCTTCTAAATTTGGTAAATATGGGAACACTTTAAGGTATGTGGGTGTACTTATTGTATAAGTGAGCCTCTATATTTAAGGGTTATCTCTCTAAATATATCTTGAATTAATTTCACCTATGCTAACTATTTTCTTGTGGGGGGAAATGGATATGAGTTTCATGAAATAAACCATTATAAAAGAGTGATTAACCAAGATGTCTTCCAAATGACTATTATACTTATTTCACAAGGAAACAATGCCTACAACACTAGCGTAAGAGCCCTAGATTGAACTAGCATTAGTGTTCCAATATGAAGGTGAGATGCATGAAAAATATCCAAGGTAAATGAAACCATAGATTATTTGTAGATAATAAGGTTCATTTCACACTTAAAATAGACTCATAAACTTAACAAAATTTCATATGACTTGTTAGGTTAAAATCACTTTCATCAAACATGGAAGGATTGAGAGAAAGCAAGGATAAGTAGATATCACTTAACAATTCACTATACATCTCTCCACACATTTTGACAAGATGAGATATAAACTCAAAATAGATTGCATTTATTGTTATAAGGTAAAGTAAAATGTCAAAACTAGTATACATGGTGTGGTCTTAGATTATAAGGGCTAAAATAATAGGTACTTATAAAATTTCAAAGAAAGGAGAAAAGAATGAATTTCAATGGTCATTATAACACATGTCCAGTTGATAATATGAGTTAAATATGTAGGATGATGAATTAAAAAATAGAACATGCAAGGTATAATGGGACAGATGAATCTCAAAACATAAAACTCTTGAGATGTGGCATATAAATCCTTTTGTTATGCACAAGAAAATACCTTTCATTATGGATCATCTCTTGAGCATTTGAAACTAAATTAGAGAGAGTTGACACATATTATATGATAGTTATAAGGAATTATCTTAGTTTATAGTTATCTTTTAAACACCTATAATTACCATCTACAATCATTCATTGATCTCTTAGACTTCATTCTTCACATTTGGTATTCACTATTTATCTTGCATCTCAACTGAGCTTTCATGATGGTATATGAATCTAAAGATCTTACTTCACTAAAAAATCCTTTGATTCTACATGGATGCCTATGTGGCATTCCATTTCCATGTCACTCATTTTATTTTAAAATATGCATGTCTTCATTTGGATACATAGTCTCATCCATCTAGAATCTAGTCAAATTTGCTCTATTGATCTCCTCCAGATTATTTTTTATTTGACTTTCAATGCTGGCCATTAATAATTGATTTGATGTCCTAGATTATGACACCTAGGAGAATCATGTTCAGTCTATGTATTAGTTTTAGCCCATCTGATTAATGTGTTTGTGCCACTTGGTAGTCTTGCATTTGATCTAGGTTCCTTGACCTTTGACTCAACATGCATCATTGGATCTTATCTACATGACTCAATGCATGTAATTGATCTTAGTTTTATTGAACATCATTTCTCCACTTGGTATCTTTTTTTTTTATCATTAATTTTTTAATCTTTAACTCTCATTTTCATCATTGATCTACTTTTACATGATCAAATGTATACCATCAGATCTGTCAAACCCACTAACATTACCTTTGCCTATGCACCATTAGGTCTAATCTAAACACCTGATATCTTGCCACTTGTTAACCCTAAATTAAACCTTAGGATCATTTTAATCCAAATGGTTATTTCATGAGGTTTGAATTTGATGTTTTTGCATACATCTATCTTTACTAGTTTAACTTTAAATGCCTATATCTTGAGATATCAAGCTTATCAAGACACAAAATTTGTAGAGGATGATCTTGGCACCAAAATCATCATTTCCATATATTAATTTTGGCCTAAATTTTTCTATAAGTACACTTGTAAAATTTATAACTAGACTGCCTTATACATTCCTATGTGATATGCTATGATGGTCTGACCCCCTAGATGACTCTAAATGACATAAGACTAAAATAGATCATGACTAAAGTTATAAAAGCATTAAATGACATAAAATAAACCATAACACACCCTATGACACTATGTTATACCCCCATATTAGGTATGGAATATAGGGGGTTAATGCATTCTAACTTGTGGTAAAAAGAAGCTCAACATTCTTAGTGATTTGCCAAGGGTCGTATGATTGCTATGACATGAACAATTTACTAATCTTGTTCATTAGGATATGAATTCACCTATACACTATCTTGACACACAAATTCCTTGAAATAACACACCAAAAAACAAAAAACAATAAAAACAAGACACAAAGTAAAAACACACATGTGTTTAACTAGAACACTTAGGGAACACAACACACATAACTGAAAAAAAACACAAACATAATATACTATTTATAAAATTGACCTTTAATCCTTAATAAAAATGTTTAAAATATATCCAATTCATAGGGATTTTCATCTCTTTTCCATTTATCCTTGATAATTGGAAAGAATTTCTTTGGTTGCACTTGATGATGACATATGGTTCACTCCAAAGGGTGTAAAATTTGATATGTCTCCCTAGTTTTTCTCTATCTTCATCCCACTTCAATACTATGCCACCTTATTGAAATTATCTTAGATTTTACTTCTTTTCAAAAAACCTCTTCATTAATATTTGGTGATGCTCCATAGCTTGATAAGCCTTATCTCTAGTCTCTATAGCTCCATTAATTCTATTAATCTCACCTCTTATAGAGTGTTTTAAAACAAATCTATTTGATGTTCCAACTCTAAGGCAAGAAACTCTTGAGAAATATACAACCTATCCTCTCTTCCATAGACAATCATGAAAGGAAAATTCCCTAATGACCTCTTGGGAGTTATCCTATTAGCCCATAAGGTTATCTTTAATTTGGTGTACCAAGCTCTCTGATTGTGATCCAAAGTTCTCTTGATGATTTTGATCAGATTATTATTAGTAGATTCATCCAACCCATTACCTTAAGGGTAATAGTTATATCAATAAATCAAGAATATTCCCTTACTATTTTCCCAATCAGTAATCTTACCACCCATAAAATCAAGAGCATTATCTAAAATAATAGTGGGAGTGCAAAACCTTGTATGATGCTCTCATAGAAATCAAAGATTGCATTCTCATTAGCTTCCTTCAATGATAGTACCTAAACCCACATCATAAAGTAATCAGTTGATGTGAGTATCCATTTATCACCAACACTTGATGGGGGGTTTATCATGCCAATGAAATCAAGACCCCATTGCATGAAAGGTTGATCCACTTGGATAGGCTTCAAAGGAAGAGATGAAAGTTTCTATTTTCCCACAAATAAAGCAAATTGTACACACACTCTCACCCAATCATGGTAATCATTGAAGAGTTTAGGCCAATAAAATCCTAGCCTCATGATCTTGGAAGTTGTGATTCTTTGGGAGAAATGACCTCCTACTATTCCATCATGAAACTTTTCAAGCAACACTCTAAATTGGTCATTGTAAATGCACCTCAATAATACACCATTAATTACTCTTCTCAAAATCACACCATATGCAATTAAAAAGGGAATAAATTTCAATATAAAATATCTCCTTTGATATATACTCATATCATTAGGATACTCACCACTTTGAAGAAATTTGATCACATCTTGTGTCTAACTCTGTATATGCAAGGGACCATCTAGTTGGGGTAAATCATGATTGATTAAAACCTCTTATTTTGACTCATGAAGATTTGAAGCTAGATGTTCACAAAGGCCATTACCTATTACCAACTTTTTTTACTTTAATATCAACATTATATGCCATTACCTTGGTGATCCACCCTACCCTCTTCTCACTAAGGTCTTTACTCAAAAGAAACTCCTTGGTACTAGGATGAGAGACCATAACACAAATTTTAATGTTGTAAATAATATTACTAATCTTCTTTATTCCTTTTACAATAATAAGGAATTGATTCTCAACAAAGGTATACTTGATTTCATAATCTTCCAAACCTTGACTAAAAAACTCAATTGGTTTCTCTACACCCTCATCATTCCTTTGAATTAACATAGCTGATATAGTATCAAGGTTAGAAAATGAATGAAACATGAAGTATTTATTAAAATAAATATTCACAAGAGTAGGAGCTTGTGTAATTTCTTTCTTAATGGCTTCAAAACTATTCTTACCTTCCTTAATCTAAGAAAAGACCTGATTCTTTTTTAGCATGGTTGTGATAGGTTTCATCAAAGATGCAAAACCACATATGAATATCCTTAAAAAATTTATATTACCTAATAAAATTTAGAGAAATTTCTTATTTAAGGTAAATGATAGGCCTAAAATATCCTCCAATCTTTTAGGATCAATAGCCAAACCATATTTGGAAATAGCATTTCCTAGGAACTTACCTTCATGGACATCAAAGAAGCATTTTTTAGATTAAGAGATAATACATACTATCTACATCTTTCAAACACTTGTATAAAGTTTTGCATATGTTCATTATCATGTTTATAAAACACTATTATATCATCTAGATAAACCAACAACATCTCATTGATCAAACCTTTGAAGGCCATGTCCATTGCTCTTTGAAAGGTATCACCAACATTTGAAAAACCAAATAGCATATTTTTATAAGAAAAAGTTCCCCATTTAGTAGTGAATTTTGTCTTAAATTAATAATCTTAATTCATAAAAATTTTATTATAATCTAAATATCCATATAAGAGAGAAAAATGTTGAGATCCTAAAATAACTTGCAAAATATATTCCATTGAAGGTAGATGATAGTGATCTTTGAGTGACACCTTATTAATATCTTTGAAGTCCACATAAAGTCTTATATCCCCATTATTATTTCTAACAAGCACAAGGTTAGCTACTCATGTTGAATTCTTGATAGGAAAAATTATTTCAGATTCAAGGAGTTAAGTGAGTTCTAACCTCATGAGTTATTCTAACTTGGGATTGATGGGTCTTTGTTTCTTCCTAATCAGTTTAACTCTAGGTTTAAATTCAATGGTATGGTATGCTAGTATAGGATCAAATCCTTTGAGGTCCTTAATTCCCAATCAAAGATATCACGAAACTCTTTACACAACTCAATGAATGCTTGTTTCTCTAATGTAGATCATACCTTGCCTAGTTTGAGGAGTCTATCTTTGAAGATCAAGGCTCTTTCATAGTTATCCTCTTTTGTAGATTTATTCACTTTTTCATTCTTATTTTGATCATTCTCATTGAAGATACTTTCTAATTTCACCATACCCTTAGGTATCTTATTTGTCCTTAATTGCATAATCTGATCACCAAATTATTTTTGGAGTCTCCTATGATTCTTTGAAGAAAACTCAGCCTCATTTTGAAAGAAGCATGTAATGTGTTTGTCACTATAAATTTTTTTCCAAGAAAATTAATTATTAGGTAAAAAAGGTCTGATAATTATCTTAGTATGATATTGTTTCCCCTCTTCTTTTATGGTAGTTGGAGTATCAAATTGAGCTCCTATGGTATCTAGTCTATCAGCATGATTATCCTACTCCCTTAGGACTGATTGCATGTTAAATGTATTGAAGTATTCAAGAAAATACCATACCCTATGATTATATGACTTAAGAAAAGGGTTATTGGAAATAACAACATTCTTAACATGATGAGCAACCAATTCACTATCTCATATACTTGCAAGTTCTTGATTCACTTTTTCTTTCCCCATTGAAAGCCATGAATTAAACCTTCATGCTCAACCACATTACAAGTAAAACTAAAATGGAATATATATGAAGAATAATATTGTAATTTATATGGGGAAACCAACATAACACTATCTCCTACACCAAATCTACTTCTTGAACCATCAAGAAAAATTTTCCACATCTCATCATCTTTACCTTCTTCCTTGGCAAGTAGTGGTGTTGGTATTCCTTATTTCATGTATATAATATAATCCTATATCAATTTAATTCATAAGTGAATAAGGATAATGCTCATAATTATTGGTACTATTGTTAGGGTGTGGAGCTAAAAGCTTTAACTTGTTGCAGACATGAAGAAACAGGAGGTTGTTGAAGATCCAGAAGTACCGGCATCGGCAGCATGTTTGACATCGGTCATTACCAGTGTAGAAGGCAACCGGCGATGGCAGGGAGTCGGCTAACATCGGTAGCACTAGGTAAGTAGGGACCGACGTCGATCTCCTGTGTGTTCCAGAACTGTTGTTGACGAACAGTTAGTTAAGTGAAGCAAGTGTTTGCATGTTTAGGGACTAATTATAGTCACAAGGTGCGTGTCTAATTATTGTAATTAGAGTTCTATTTTTGTATGCATGGGATTCTATTTAAAGACCCATGAGGCATGTATTTTAATTATCAAGAAGGCAAGTAAAGCATTGAAGCATTGAAGCAAGGTCAAGGAGATCTACAGGTGTAAGGTCAAGGAGATCAGCTGAAGCATTCAAGGAGGGAATAACAACTCAAGTTGTTGATTTGGGTTTGGTTGAGGAAGAGAGAGAGGGAAGAAGGTCTTGAGGTGTGGCAAGCCTTTGAGGTGGAGGAAGAAGTGGCATCTTCCTTATTGTATTTTCTTCTAGTAGTATTTAATACAAGAGTGTGTATTGTCTCTCAAATTCTTTGTTGTCTCATGTTTCTAGTTACTTAATCATTCTAGTATAATTCCGTGTTTAATTTCTTATAAGAAAGTAATCAATTGTGCTTCCGTTGGATAAGGGGTTCCTAACAGTTGGTATCAGAGCTACGATTTGCAGGGAGCAGGTTATTGTTTTTTGATTACAGGTCATTCACAGGGTTTTTTGATTGAGTGGGAGTTCAGAAATGGCAGAAGAAAGTAAGCTACGAATGGAGAAGTTTAATGGCAAGAATTATCAACATTGGAGGATGCAGATAGAGGATTATCTGTATCAAAAGTATTTGTACTTACCATTGGGTGGGGTTGCATGCAAGTCCATAGATATGAAGGATGAAGAATGGAACATTCTTGATCGGAAGGCTCTCGGTTCCATAAGGTTGAGCCTTGCATCATCTGTGATTTCCAACTTGTCACAGTGTAAGACAACAGAAGAGTTGATAAAGTCCTTGGCAAATTTATATGAAAAGCCCTCAGCGTCAAATAAGGTATTTCTTATGAAATAGTTATTTACTTTGCAAATGTAGGAAAGTGGATCGGTATATACTCATCTTAGTGATTTCCATGGTTTGGTAAACCAATTAGCTTCAGTCAATATTGTTTTTGATGATGAAGTAAAGGCTCTCTTGATATTATGATCTTTACCTAAAAGTTGGGATAGTTTGGTTATGGCAATAAGTAATTCTGCATCTGCTTCTAAAATCTTAAAATTTGATGATGTTGTGAGTGTGATATTGAATGAAGAAATACGTAGGAAAAGCATAGGTGAATCATCAAGGAATGCTCTAAGTGCAGAAAGCAGGGGGAGGCAAAGAGAGAAAGTGGAGCAAGGGAAATCAAGGTCGGGAAGGAGATCTAAATCCAAAGGTATTACCTGTTGGTTTTGTGGAAAGAAAGGACACACAAAGGAGTGTTGGTTGTGACATAAAGAGAATCAACCTGAAGGTAAAGAAGAAGCAAAGGATGCAAATATCATGGTACAAGATGCTCTCATACTTTCTTTGGATAGTCAGGTAGGATCATGGATTTTAGATTATGGTTCATCTTTTCATGCATCCCCAAATAGAGATTTTTTCCATGAGTATGTCCAGGGAGACTTTGGAGTGCTTTATTTAGGGGATGGTATGCCTTGTCAGATAGTTGGCAAAGGGAAAGTGCAGCTGAAATTGCAGATAGACAACACATGGGTGTTAAAGGAGGTCATGCATGTCCCAGTTTTGAAGTAGAGTTTGATTTCTGTGGGAAGGTTGGGTGATGAGGGATGCACAATAACCCTCACAGTAGATTCTTGGAAGGTTACCAAGGGTGCACTTGTTCTAGCAAGAGGTAAGAAAGTAGGTACTCTTTATCTATCTACTTGTATTACTGATTCTACTTCTGGTTTATCTACTTCAGCTGTAGATTTGAAGATGTGGCTTAATAGGTTGGGTCACATGAATAAGAAGGGAATGGATGTTCATGATTCAAAAGGTATGTGTTTAGATTCAGAAATCATAGATAGAGTTCATTGCAGGAAAAGGAAATTTGATGCTTTTGACAGGAACAAAGAAGCCTTGGTGTTTATGGAGGAGATGAGGGACAAAGATCAGTCACAAGGGATAAATAATTCTGAGCAAGGAAGTATGGATAGAGGTTTGATCCAAGATGAGCTCACAGATGAAGGTTTCATCACTTACAAGAACACACAGACACCAACGTCGGTCACATAGCACCGACGTCGGCCAGACAGATACCGACATCGGTCATGTGTAGACCAGCAGGGTCGATAGAGTCAGCAAGAGAAGACCGATGTCAATTAGGAAGGAACTGACATCGGTAGGGGGGACACCGGTGTTGGCCAAGGGTAATGACATCGGTAGTCAGGGTCAGTGCAGGGAATTGAAATCGATCGGGAGCAGACTGGGAGATGGCTGAGATCGGTCATTGGAACAGATGTTGGGTGGACAGCAAGCTATCAAGGAGTCTCAAACACCCATATGGAGGTCAGAAAGGGTAAGTGAACCTCATATTCATTGTTCACCTTCTTTATATTTCTTACTGATAGTCAAGAACTAGGAAGATGGAAGAAGCAATGCAGGTAGAGTCCAAAAACAGTGGGAGCTTGGCATGGATGAGGAGTGTGAGTCCTTGAAGAAGAACCAAACAGGTATTTGTTGGTAGAGTTGTCAGCTGGAAGAAAGCACTGGATAGAGAGATGGATTCCCATTTTAGAGAAGAGAGTGGATGGACACGTGAGACAGAAGGCTATGGTATATGGTCTTGATTAGGCTGCAGGATAATGGAGGTTTGACCATTGTATTTATCTTTACCAGGTTGGATAATATTAGCTACATTATCCTATTACTGTATTGTGTTGCTTGTTGCAGGATTTCATATACAGGGAGTTTTTTGAGCTAAGGGTAAAGTTGGTTCAGAAGTATGTCATGAAGAATTTGGGAGCAGAAAAATTCTTTTGGCATAAGTAATAGGCATAGCATCACAGGTTGTGTGGTGGTTGGTCTTCAAGGGAGAGCTTGAAGAGGGATACAGAGCCAAGGGAACAAAATAGATGGAGTATAGTTACAAGTATAGTTTCAGGTGTTTATCTCTAAGTGGGAGATTGTTAGGGTGTGGAGCTAAAAGCTTCAACTTGTTACAGACATGAAGAAACAAGAGGTTGCTGAAGATCTAAAAGTACCGGCGTCGGCAGCATGACCGACGTCAGTCATTACCAGTGCAGAAGGCAACCGGTGACGATAGGGAGTTGGCCAACATCGGTAGTACCAGGCAAGCAGGGACCAACGTCGGTTGCCTATGTGTTCCAGAACTGCTGTTGACGAACAGTCAGTTAAGTGAAGCGAGTGTTTACATGTTTAGGGACTAATTATAGTCACGAGGTGCGTGTCTAATTATTGTAATTAGAGTTCTATTTTTGTATGCATGGGATTATATTTAAAGACCCATGAGGCATGTATTGTAATTATCAAGAAGGCAAGTAAAGTATTGAAGCATTGAAGCAAGGTCAAGGAGATCTACAGGTGTAAGGTCAAGGAGATCAGCTGAAGCATTCAAGGAGGGAATAACAACTCAGGTTGTTGAGTTGGGTTTGGTTGAGCAAGAGAGAGAGGGAAGAAGGTCTTGAGGTGTGGCAAGCCTTTGAGGTGGAGGAAGAAGTGGCATCTTCCTTATTGTATTTTCTTCTAGTAGTATTCAATACAAGAGTGTGTATTGTCTCTCAAATTCTTTGTTGTCTCATGTTTCTAGTTACCTAATCATTCTGGTATAATTCCGTGTTTAATTTCTTATAAGAAAGTAATCAATTGTGCTTCCATTGGATAAGGGGTTCCTAACAACTATATTAATAAATAAACAAATTATAAATTCCTTCAATCTAGTAAGAGGTACCATAATCTATAATAGAATCCTTGTCTTCATAAATAACACAATTCAAATTAGAACTTATCTTAACATAGATCTCAATATGAAAACTTGCAAGAGGCTGATTTCTTATGGTCACCTTGGTTCCATATATGTTTTTAAAGGCTAATAAATACCAATCAAATGAAATATAGCCACCTATATTGGTTGTAAATTCCCTTGATAGGCAGATTACAAAGTGAGTTGGGCGGTCAACAACAATTATATCTTAAAGGATACAAAAACTATGACAATAATTCAAAAAAACATCAAATTTTTTGATCAGTCCTATCATCTTGGTAGGTATACCATCTATTTGGATAAATCATTTTCTATGAGGCTTATACTATAGGCCCAATTTATCAGCTACCACTTTGGGCTTGGCTGAAGTAGAAGCTCCACTATCAACTATGTAGTTATGGACTAGTTTGTCACCCACTATGAGAATGAGATAGAATGGTGGAGGTTTCTTAGCACTAGTAAATGGTTCAAAAATAGTGTTAGGATAATTGTTAAGGACAAAATGATTATTACTTTGATTTCAAGGAGGGACACTAGTAGGGATAGTAGATAACTATTTTTTTAGGAGCTCTTTTTGACTAGGCATATGAAAAACATCCTAAAAGGAAATAGATGTTTTAGTACTCTTCAATAAATCTACAATGTTTAAATAATCCATAATTTTTGGATTCTTAGAGGAAAGGAAGTTCTTGGAAATTGAGAAATTAGAGTGCCTTGATTAGTCCTTCTAACATTCTGATTTGGAAGATGTGCAAAGTTATTTGAGGTTTACACACCTACAACCATACTTTGTTGCTTTGTATGAGGTTTAAATGAGATTGTAGGAAAATTAATATCATAATCTAAAGAATTTATCTTGTATCTAGTGTTGTCTATAATATAGGTTCCTTTATTAAGCATAAAAGTGTCCTCAACTAGGAAGTTGGTGAAGATCTCCCCATGAATCTATCCACCTTCACTTGTACACATCATGACTTCATATTTAGCTAATAAGAGAGGATTAAATCCTCCTTGAGCAACAAGATATTGCTCTCTAACTTCATTAGCATCTATAAATTGGTCTTGATACTAGTTTTCTCCTTGCACTAAGTGGTTATGCATAGGTATCATCTCTCTTGAATTGGTGGTGGAGTTATGATTATACACATTGGCATGCTTATTAGAGTTAGGCTACCATTAACCTCTTCCTCTTCCAAATTTATGCCCATACTATTTTGATAGGGGTAAGAATTTTGATAGGCACTTTGTTTCATATTCCCTTTCTAAAACTTAGCTTACAACCATTTAATTTATGCATCTTTGTCCATAAATTATATTCCTTCTTAGGAGCAGTTATAAACTTGGTGTTAGCATTGGGAATTTGGGCCACATCTCGAGTATTAATATAAGTATAAGAAAATGGAGGCATAGAAACCTTAGGAGATAATCTTCCAACCTAGATGAGACCATTCTTATATTTGATATCAAGATCATATGATTCAATAATATTGCAACCCCCCATGGATTAAAGCATGATAGAAAATTTAGTAATAATGGCTCTCAAGTAAGTAGGAAATACAAAAGGAGCAGGTGGCCTCATGAGAGGAGGTAATCTACACCAAATTTTTTGAAACCTTTTATTGAAATCATGCATTACTTCCTTAGAGCCTATTTTGATCACATTAAGTTGATGTATGAGAGAGGCATGGTCACTTTCATTCCCAAACCTTGAGGTCAACAACACTCCAAACTCATCCCATGATGTGATGCATCCACCTTCTAGAGCTATATACCAATCAAGAGCCTTTCCTCTAAGGTAAATGGCAAGGATTCTAATAGGAATGTTATATTAAGTGATGTTATAGAAGTTACAAAAGTTGGAAACATCCCTAATGTGTTCATTAGGTGTAACATAACTTTCACAATTGAATAGGGGCACACCTTTTATAGTATTGGGATGGATGAAATTACATACTTAAAGGTGAATTATATTTTTAGTATTGAAGGTAGGGAAAGCATGAGGTATAGCCATTTATTATTAAATATCTTCAAAATATTCAATTTATTCAACCTCTTCCTCTCTATAAAAATCTATTGGTTCTCCAAAGGGCAGATTAGGCTGAGAATATTGAACTTCAAGGGGCAGTTTAGGCTAAATAGGTGGATTTATGAGGTTGAAAACTCTAATATAAGATGACCTAGTGAGAACCATGAATTATGAGAGAAAATTTATAATAATAAAATGGTATTAAAGTATATTTTACCTTGATGGAGTCACTAAATGCTGAGTAGCACGCCAATTTGTAACTGATGTTGTCAAGATCAACATTCACCTTGACAATTTATCTTGATGACAATGTGTCCCACTAGGTGTGCCAAAACTATTTTCACTAAATATTTCACCCTAGAATAAAGTGCTAAAGCCTCTTCTATATTTTGGAAACATTGGAACATTTCTAGGTATGTGGGTGTACCTATGGTAGAAGTAAACCTCTAGATTTAAGGTCTAGCTCCCTGAATATATCTTGAAGTAATTTCACCTATGCTAACTATTTACTTGTGGGTGGGAAGGGATAAAAGTTGCATGAAATATAATTATTATAAAAGGTGATGAAAAAATATGTATTATACATGACTATTGTACTTCTTTGACAAGGAAATAATGCCTACAACACTAGCCTAAGAGTCTTAGAATGCACCAGCATTAATGTTTCAATATGAAGGTGAGATGTATGAAGACTATCCAAGGTAAGTGAAAACATATATTAGTTGTAGATACTAAGGTTAATTTCACACTTAAAAGAGACTCATACACTTAAAAACACTTCATATGACTTGTTAGGCTAAAATCACTTGCATCAAACATGGAAAGATTGAGAGAAAACAAGGATAGGTAGATATAACTTAACTATTCACTATACATCTCTCCACACATTTTGAAAATATGAGATATGAACTCAAACCATATTAAATTTATTATTCTAAGGTAAAGTAAAATATAAAAACCAATAGGGCCTCACTATATATGGTGTGGTATTATATTACAAGGGCCAAAATGGTAGCTAATTATATAATTTTAGAGAGAGGAGAAAAGAATGAAGTTCAAAGGTCACTAGAATACATGTCTAGTTGATAGGAGTTACACATGTAGGAGGATGAATTAAAAAATATACCATGCAAGGTATAATGGGAAAAATGGCTCTCAAAACATAAAACTCCTGATATCTTGCATATAACTCCTTTTGTTATGCACCAAAAACTACATTTAATCATGGATCATCTCTCAAGCATTTGAAACTAAATTAGAGAGAGTTAACATATATGTTATGATAGTTATAATTCATTCTCTTAGTTACTAGCTATATTTTAAACACTTTTAATTACCATCTATAGTCATTCATTGGTCTCTTGGACTTTATTCTTTAGATTTGGTAGTCATTATTTATCTTACATCTTGACTAATCTTTCATGGAGGCATATGAATATGAAGAGCTTGATTTTATACAAAATACTTTGATCCTACATGGCTTCCTATGTGGAATTCCATTGCCACATCTCTCATTTCATTTTAAAATATGCCTATCATTATTTAGACACATAGTCTCATCTTGTCCATCTAGAATTCAATCAAATTTGCTTTGTTAATCTCCTCTAGATTCTCTTTGATTAAAATTTCAATGCTAGCCATTGATAATTGATCTAAGGTCATGAGATTATGATACTTTTTAGAATTGTGTTCAATATAAATACTATTGTCATCCCATCTAGGTAATGTGTTTGTGCCACTTGATAGTCTTGCATTCGATCTAGGCTCCTTAACCTTTGACTCAACATGCACCATTAGATATTATCTACATGACTAAATGTGTGCCATTGATCTTAGCTTGATTGAAAATCATTTCACCACTTGTAATATTTTCATTTAATCAATATATTTTGACTCTTTAACTCTCATTCAAGTCATTGATATGCTTTTACATGATCAAATGTGCATCGTCAAATCTACCAAACCCACCTACATCACCTTCACCCATACACCATTAGATCTAATCTAAACACTCGAGATATTTCCACTTATCAACCCTAAATTAAAACTTAGGAATATTTTAATCGAAATGGTTATTTCATGAGGCTTGAATTTGACATTTTTGTGCATGCCTATCTCTGCTAGTTCAATTTTAAATGCTTATATCTTGAGATAACAAGCTCATCAAGACATGAAATTTGTAAAAGATGATATTGGAACAAAAAAAATCATTTCTATGTAGTCATTTTGTCTATATATAATATCTAATCACACTTTTAAAATGTAAAATTAGATTGCCTTGTACATTCCAATGTGACATGTCATGACAGTCTGACCCCACTAGATGACTCCAAATGACATAAGACTAAACTAGATCATGACCAAAGTTATAAAATAATTAGATGAAATATAATATACCATAACACACCCTATGACAATATTTTATACCCCCATATCAATTATTTACTATAGGGGTTTGACCCATTTTAATAGTGTGGTCAAAACATGGTCAATAGTTATGTTATGTGATCCTTCTTTATTGAAGATGTTGCATTAACTGGTATATGATTGGTCTAAAGGGGATAATAATATATCTAAGGTTTAATATTTCTAATATTATGTGTCATCTAATGTCTTTGAGAGGTAGTATCAACTCAAGGGGAGAAAGTGTAAATACAGGTGACCCTTTTTCATTAATGTTAAAGGGGGAGAAAAACTAGATGGGGAGATGAGAAGGATTAGTTTGTAATGTGTTTTTACATCAATGAAAAAGGGGTAGATTATTGATAATTGTTCTTATTATTAAGGTTTGCATTGATGTTATCATTTATGTCAAAGGTTCTTAAGAATGTTTATATCAATGTTGTTATCATTGATTATCCTTGTTGTCCCAAAGGTACCCTTATGAAGATTGATGTCAAAGGTGATTATGAAGGTTGATGTCATGTGAATATAATTTTTATTGTCATTTATGTCTCAATGGTTATTTAGTGAGTGTTATGTTGTAACAATAAAAAGTGTTAGAAGTCAGTTAGCATGGTCATGAGGTTATAGGTCTTCATGAGGTCATTTAAGAGTTTAGTTATGAGAGAAAATATTGATCAGTGTTGTAGTGATTCTAAGAGTGTGAGATATAATTGGTATATGTTATTATTTATACATGAGTGATGCAAAGGTCAACGTGGAAGGTCCTTATTTTCAAGGTTGTCAAGTGCTTGAGCCTAGTAGTGTCTTGAGAAAGTATGTGCATATGATGCCTAGTCTTGTGCATGAAAAATCATGGTGGCATGTTCAGATGGATGTTATTAGGATTTTAAATGTTATATAATATTTATATCAAGTGTCTTTGAGGAGAAGGTATCTTGAAAAACTTAGTTATGGTATGAAGAGACCTTTTGTAAAGGCATAAGCTTGGTTTAATTATGAGATAAGTTTGTATAAGGATGTTTGGCATTGTTTGATCATGTGAGAGGTCGTATGGCATGATATTGTGTTGTTGAGCATGATAGTGAGGTGTTTTGAGCATGAAAAGAGGCATGGAGGTCAAGTGCTTAAGTAGTCTAAGACTAGTCATGGCATGTAAAGTCCTTTTGAGAATGTATGAGTATGATGACTTGGTAATATGAATGCACATAGGCACGAGAGATTGTATTATGTTGATTTATCATGTGTATGAGGTGTAGAGTGCATTGATAGTGGCATGAAGGTGTGTTTCTAGGTCTAATGTAGCATGAAAACCATGATGTAGAGAGTATAGACTAATGGGGTATGAGGTTCTATTTCCAAGGCAAGTATGAATAGGTGAGTATTGAAAAAATTGTTTCATTTTGTTTCAAGTATGTTTACAAGGTTTTTGGTCAAAAATTGAAGGTTAAGGCAAGAAGAAGTGCTTTGAGGTCTCTCAAGTGCATAAAATGAAGGGTTCCCAACCTGAAAAGGATTTTATTGTGTTTTTTAGATGGTCAAACCCCTAAATGGTAACCTAAAATATTCATGATAAATTTTGAATGGTCCTAGATCAAAATTATAGGAATTAGTTTTTTTATTAATGGGTATTGCTTTATGAACAATCGTTAACAATGGAAGTACATTTAAACCCTCTTAGAACCCCAATAGTGACCTGATGTTGAAGATATGATTCAAAATTGATCATAATGGTTTATAATTCTTAGGTAAGTGCTTTATCTTGTATTTAACTCTCAAAAGTATCTCTAAGTGGTGGTGGTTAGAAAGAAGAGAGAGAAAATGAGAAGATATAGGTTTTTTCTATAGAAGTTGTAGCTATCAAAAGGTGTATTGGACTAAGTTGAAAATGATTTGGAGAAGTAGATAATTTTAGTTTCTGTCCATGAAGGTTTATATATAGGTTATATTATTTAAGAATGTAAATATGGTGATCCAAGTGGGCTAGTCATTAACAATCCTAATATAGCAAAATGTACAAAACCTAGGCAGTGATGAGAAGATGATTATTGATGTGTTTTCATGAAAGAGTGATGGATTTAAGTGAATGAATTTTGTTTTGGGACTTATATTTCATATTAATTCTTATTATAGTGTTTGGAAGTGAAGTATAGAGGTTAAAATGTTGAATCCAAAATAGCTAATTTGGTTTTGATATGACTATGATGAGAGAGGTCAAATGATTGGTATACAATGCCAATATTTGACATTATAAAATATTGAGTTTGTATTTGAATATGGTCTTTAAATTTCATAAAATTATTTTCACATATTTTAATTATTTTAAATTCCCTATACAGGTGTTATAAGGTCAATGTTTCATGACTATGTTGTGACAGTCTTGGTAGTTCTAAGTTGTATTGATGAAAAGTTGGATTTGAGTGTAATTTCATGAAATAATGATGATATTTAGTGCATGGAGTTTATTTTAATTAATTTTAATTCATTATAATGTTTTTATAATTTTTTTAGGTTATTATAAGTGATGAAAAGTGTTCACAAAATGGATTTTCTATTTAGGATTGGACTGTGAGACTGTAAGTTAAGGAATTGGTCTTCAAGATAAATATTTTCCAATAGATCTTGTGATTTTTTAATTTTAGGATGATATTAATATGTAATAGTATTCATGCATAAATATTTAATAAAATTGTCTACACAGGTGGTTTATGTCTAATTCTTTATGACTATGTTTTTGGGTATTTTAGCAGTTCTAAGTGAACAAGTTGCAGAGTTATTCCTAATCCATTATTTTTTGAGTAAAGTTGTTTTAAGTAGTTATTAATGTTCATGTCATAATATATTATATTATATCTATACATATATATATATATATATATATATATATATATATTTAATTTTTCACGGGAGATATAATAAAGGAGCTATTGAACCTCATTCTTGTAAGACAATTTCTAAGGTGTACATGCCTAATAGGGTAGACTGTCCTAAAGAAGGCTTTAGGGTATAAACAAAGGATGAAAATCTAACTAAGAATGGAAAATATTATAATAAGTAATTGGAAAAGTGTTTGAGTTGTTTTTTATGGTTTCAAAATTCTATCTATATCCAAGAAGATCAAGTCTCAACATCAAGAGAACAAACCTAATGAATTGGGTCTCCATGAGACCTAAAGGGTGAGTAAGACCATTGTTAGTCAGTGAGTCAAAATGTACCAAGTGAATGAATATTACCTTAAGGTCATAGAGATTTTTTAAACATGTTTTTTTTATTTTTTAGTTACATGACATATAGTTTATCAATCATGAGAGAGATCAGATAGTGTTTGAATACGCACAAGCCTATTGTGAACAATGCTAGTGGAGTGTTTCAAGTAGTCATTGAATTTAAAAGATGTCATGGAACCAAAATGAGTGTAGTGTAGGTATGTTTGAGTGATATATGAATTTTACATAATAAATGTGAAGTTTTAAAGTGTTCCAAGGAAGGAAAAGTATAATGTGTGACTAAGAAGTCCTAATAGGTCTCCATGAAATCCTAAAGAAAAAATGTAGCCTATTGAGTAATGACCAACCTAAGATAGTGATTTATTATTATTTTAACATGTCTTAAGGAATATTATGTGGATAATACAAGTTAAAAAGTGTGTTTCTAACCAAGGTGTGTATGAGCATGAGGCTTGTATAAAATCAAGGTCTAATAGGCTTATTTGAAGTGTCGAGCATGAGGATGTGCAAAGAAATGAAAGAGCACATTATTGAGTAGGAGGTCTTATAGAACATAAAATGGGTGTAAATAAAATTTCATTAATATTTAATAGTGGTAATAGAGTTGGATATCAAGGTCATATGACCTAATCTATCTTGAAGAGACCTAGTTGAGTGAAGAAGCCTAAAAGGTAGTTTGAGAGGGATAAAAGAGTATGAAGAGATGAAGAGGTGGTCATCATTAGCTAGTTGACAAATAAGGTTTTATAAAGGTGATAAAATCAATCAAGTGGCTGATTTAGTGCTAAGTCATTTAGGGGTTGGTTCCTCCGTACAAGTTGGTGTTTGTTAAAGCCTAGTTGAGTTGGTGCTTAGCTAGTTAGGGTTGGTGCTCCATGTAAAGTTGGTGCTTCACAAAATTGTGATATTTTGACTTATAGGACTATAATCCATTTTCAAGGATAAATGGGTTTTATTACCCTTGAGGGTTTCCCACATATATGATATGTTGTCTTGTGTAATCTTGTTTCATACTTGTATGGTGGATTGCTTATGCATTATTTGATCTATATGTTGATGGTTCTTGAATGTTAAGAAGGAATTGAATGAAAGTTTTAAGATAATTATATACCCCCCTCTTAGTTATTATGCTTCCAAAAATATATTTAATCACCTAACTAAAACTAGATAAGTTGGATGTATATAGGCACAATTGGCTCAACTATAAGGGTTAGTTGATGGCATACGACCATAGACTCAGACACTAAGGATAAGTTTATAGGTTAATTTATTAGAAGCCTCCATAGAGAGCATGACAGATCACCCTAATAGGGATAAATATGATCCATAAAATTAGCTCCTATATTGTACTTGGTTATATTTTTGTAACAACCCCACTAGGTATAATGTAACAACCTCACTTGGTTTTATTAAAATAAGGTAATTTTTTTTAAATAAAATAAATACACATATTCATCTAACATATGTCACCACAATGAAACCTAACTAAGTGATATTTAACTAAATGTATTATTTTTATTTAATTGTTAAAAGGTATATAGATAATCCATTTACTTAATTATCACCATGATAATGATATATCAAAACATGAAAAATGCTAAGTAAATAATAGAGACTGCATTTATTTCATAAAAGTATTATTACAATTTAAGCCATGACTGATACAACATTATAATCACTACCATAGATGTATAATGAATAAATAGTAAAGTTTTAGAAATAATAATGTCTCAATAATAATACAATGATATAAAGCTAAATGGAGCATGAGTCTCTACTAAATCAAGTATTCATCAATAATCTCAAGTGTAGTCTCTAGTGTAGTACTACTTTGGGGAGGGAGAGCATCATCTGAGTATTTTTTCACACTAACCATAGACCATCGATCCCCCACACTATCTACCTAAAATGGAATAACCCTCCCTTCACATATGGGTAGATAATGTAAGTGAAAGAATCCAAAGTGACAAACTAGAACCCGTGTGTTGTAAGATAGCTAATACATGGTGTATACCATAAAGAAATCCATTCTAGCATGATATTGTACAAATCATGTAAACTTTATCAAACACATTAAATGATAATGTTTAACTATAAACATCACTTTGGCCAAATTTTTCATATAGTTATTGATCTTTAGGATCAGTCAATTTGATACACACCACTCAATCAGATTACACCTCATTTTACAATGATGGTGCTAATTAAACTAGTAGAATATGTCATGCTGCTTAGTTTTTTGGTCATATGCCTTGATGGTTTTTTACTATCTAGCTAGGCCTATCTAGTTTTCTAATCATTTTTTTGGGAAAGGGTCCCATTAAAACCTAGTATTGATTAAAAAAGGATTGATTATACTTTCATCATCTATATCCTTTTTATATGTGCTACTTTGAAGTGTGTACCCATGCTACCTAATTAATGGCTAGAAAAGACTTCATCATGAAGTGAAATATAGGTATTAATAAATAAACATTTAAAATTTATTTCACATTACTTTATATATGCTATGCATATTTATCATGATTTTTCCATATTTGGCATTGTTGAACAATTATGGTGACTTTTGATGAATTTTAAACCTTTTCATGCATTTACATAAAAATCACCACATCTACCGTATGTTGACCCTATCCAAATCTAAGAATTTTTTTAATATATTAACATATATCATTAATAGATTTAAGTCTATGATGCTTTTTATTTTTACACATTTCAATTAGATTGTTTCATTCATCCTTTTTTCCTTCCTCATTTCTATCCATTAAAAGTTAGTCCTATGTGACAATTTTTTCAAAAGTATTGTTTAAAGTCTTTTATAAATATACAAGTGATTAGGTTTATTTGATCATAATGAAAACATAAAAATCATAAAAATCATTTTATTTAGATCACTTTTAAATCACTTTTTAATAAATATTTATGTTATATTTTTTATTCACTGACTTGTAATTTATTTGTTCTCATTGATGGGTCTAAAACATTATAAGGTAAAAAGGCCTTGACAAACCCTAAATATGTAGACCCATAATCCAAACCCTTATCTATTATATATTTTTTGGAACTATTTATTTCAAGAGGAAATGAATTGGATCAAAACATTAGGGTAAAATATGATAACTATAGACACCTAACTTAAGTGTTAGACACTTCAAAAACATCAAATTTGACACACTAACATACTTTAACACTGCATACACATTTGAAATTTGTGCACATTTTCCCTCTATATATCTACCCATTTATTGTATTAGTAAAATATATTCATTATATACACCTATTGAAGATTATCCTAGCCTATGCAAGAACATTCCAAAATCCTAAACAAAGCTTCCTCATATCTGAAATTGCTAATTTACACTCCAAGGATAGTATTGATAATGGGTGAATAGTTTTAGTTACAATAGGTGTTTGTCTCTACTAGTAGTGTCCAAGAAACTCAATATTTATTTTTAAAATTAGAAGTATCCTTTGGGTCAGCCTAAACACATTTCATAAGGAAGTCATAGTGGTAAGTAATGTAGAGTGAGTTATAAATACAAATTAATCTTTAGGTTATACTACCATTTCCTTTATATTGACAATTCTTAACAAACTTGAGGAATCAATTAGCACTCTCTTGAGACATTATCAAAAAATAAATGCATATATAAAAACCTCTAAAAGGATTATCCATAGAGCTAATTATTAATATATATGTAAGTCAAATTTACATGATACAAATTATATAAATTCAAACATTAGATTACATTCTAGATTGTAAATATTTTACTCACACATATGTGGGATAACTACATTTTATTTGATCCCTATGCAAAGTATTATAATTAATTTGGTGATAAACCATTCAATAAGGAGTGGTTGGGATATGAAACCCAAAATACTAATCACTTTTTAAGGGTAATAATGTGATCAAAAGCACAACTAGAGTTTGTATAGAAGGAAAAGTAATATAAAGTTTAATGCATGGGATCTAAGGTGAGTGCACAAATAATAAAAATTTATAGGTGTAGGCATAATATTCACAAAAATTATAGACTTAACAAACATATAGGTACACTACCAAAAGAGGTTGGGTAATACTAGTTATCATATGTGTTGAGATTTATTACCATCATCTAGGTAGGGTTTAAGCCTATGTTTGTGACCTAAGCACCTCACAAAGCTCATACATAACCTTTTATGATATTGAGAAATAATTTATAATTAATATAAAATCAAAATAATCCAAGTACATTTTTCTTCTCTTGATTTATGAATTATAAATAATATAATTTCAATATCTAAATTATCCATCTCATTTCATTTTAGTGATTTGTTACCATTTTTACATAATCTAATAGTTCCTAGTTTACTCTATTTTAGTAAATCTAAATAAAAAATAATTAAATTTTTTGGTGAACTTGATCATTGGGTTGAGCTTTAAAAACCCTAGGTTTCCTCCTATATTAGGTTTTGAATTTCAAATTTGATTTGTGATTTCCCCTTATTTCCATAAACATAGTTTCAATGAAAGATGATATTAATTTAAATGTTCAAAGAGGAAATAAGAAGATGATTTTGGTGACTTAGATCACCATGAACTTAAAAAAATATTTAGGTGAGCCTCCCTATAAGGTATTACATAATTTACTTAGGCATAACCTCATGTCTCTCCCTCTACCAATGGAGGTTGATATGCCAAAGGGACAACATAAAGGATTCTATATCAATGCATATTGTGCTGGAATTAATTCATAAGACATTCATCTAATAGATTCATGTGATTGAGATATAATATACAAGACTTAATTGAGAAAAACACTATTGATCTCAATGATGTTATCACACTTATTAATAATTAATTTTCACAAACTAATGTAAAGCTTAAGATATTTCAAATCCATCTTAAAAACATGTAACATAAGAAACCAAGACTAATATCAAAGTATAAATGAATTACAATGTGCATCCTCCTCAAAATTAGTATTCTCCTATAATAAAAGAGGATAATAATATATATGGTCTTATTGATACACTTAAAATTACATAAATACAAAAAAATGCAATTACATTCAATGAACATGAAATTATCAGTGTTGAATACCAATGTGCCTTTGTTCATATGTGTTTTCATTGAATCATATATTATACACATATCTACAGTGGATAATAGGTAAATTGAAAACTTATTCAATATTATGTTACTTATTACTCTAGGTATACACAAATAGACTTGATGGATACAACAAATACAATAAAAGGTTTCAATGGAAAATGACAAAACCCACTTGGGGGAATTATTTTAACACCTATGATATGGAATAAAAATATTTCTACTTGGTTCATATATTTTTCAAAAAATTTGGGATTTTGGCATGCTATTAGGATATATATGTATATATAAGATACACAAAATCCCATTTTTAATACATTGATTCTTGAATTATATCTATAGAAAATGAGTGGTTAAAATTATGGATGTTTGATATGTGCACCCCATATATCCTAAGACATTTCCTCATCCACATCCATAAAATTAAATTATACAACTTATAAAAGTTTATCCTATGAATAAAAATTGGAGGAAAGTAATTTATTTCCATCTATTAATAATTATTCAACTTCGATTACATCAATGATCTATTTTAGTTAAATACATGTTACCTAGTCTATCGCATCCTAAGATAGATTCATAGAAAGCTTGTGAGTATGTACCATAAATAACATTGAGCTATTCTTCTAATATTAAAAAAAAATCCAAAAACAACTATGGCTAGTAGAGTTATGTAGTGTTTACATGATCATGTTGAGCATGATGATGATGTTGGATACAACATATGATCATTTATTTAACTTGGGAAATGTTATAAATGTTATTCCTCACCTAAAACATGTGAAAATCATACCAATTGATATAGAAAATTTAATGGAGCATACCATTTATAAAATAATATGTTAATTAGGTTATAATTCAAATAAAATTTTCTATTAAAAAAAAAAAAAAACAAATATTTAAAAAAATACAAAAGTAGGACCTATGCATGACATGTTTTTCTAATACACAGATTGATTAATGTTATTCATCATATACTTGGTTAATTACATTTCCATTTTATATGCACATGATTTTAATTGTATAGATGAGTGGGATTCAAGATATGAGTTACATATGATACATGAACATGTAGATGCATGGAATTACTTATTGTATATACTAAATTATGTTATTAGACACTTGAAAATATAATTTCTGACTTAACTTCACCATGCATGAATTTTTTGCACATATATGCCTCTTATTGTCCATAATCTCATATCAACCTATTTGTTATGAGTTTTACCCTTCTATTTTTTATAAAAAAACTATATGAACCTCTTAGTCTATGTCAAACCAATTGAATATCTTACTCAAACATCTCTAGATCATTAGGTCGACATCCATATATCTTAGGTACTAATGTCATGCACATATAGATTCATTGATTAAAATAACTTGAGGGTTATGTAATTGACCCTCACCTAAAAATGGTTATTATTTGAAACTAAATAATTACTATCATTTGACCCATTTTCTTAGTGTGTCAGAGGCATGAGAAATTATGCAAATGGACTCTTATAAATAAATATGAAACCCATAATTTTTACCCACTTGGAACTTATATATCAATCATCTATACACTCATTTACATTGATAAAATATTCCATATTATTCCCAAATTGAAAATCAATCACTATATAAAGTCATCAGCAAAATTTGAAGCATACTAATCCAAGTCAAGATCAAATATTACAAAGTATTATAATTTATATTCTAGGTACATTCTTATATCAAATGATCACAATCACACATTAAAAATAATTAAGGGGGGTGATTGAGGTCATCCCAACCCATTACACTTTACAAGTTTTAATAGATTTTTAACCTTCACAAGAATACCTAGGGTTTCAAGGAGATAGAGACTATTTTTTTGTAGTTTTGCACAAATTCATGAATCAATATTTCACACAATAAATTATTACAAGTAAGCACAACTCAGTGTATAGTCATAGAGATTAAAATACACCTAGGATGAAAATGCCAAACTATTGTCACAGTTTTTAAACAATGGTCAAAAGGGTCAAAATAATGAAATTCAAAGTTGGTCAATAATGTTTTTTTTGTTTTTAAATAAAATTGATCATCGTTAAGTCAATTGGTGCAAAATATTTCAATTTTTTTTATAACTCTTCTTCTTTATGTTGTAAATTTGTAAAAGTTCTTTAAAGCCCATAGGAACTCGATAGGCATGAAATCACATCCTATAGAGTTTGTAGGTGTTTCAAACACCTCCAATAGATCCTTATAGGATTATAAACACTTTTTTAAGACCTGATTTCCATGTAATAACCATATGTAGAACCAAATGTGCATGTAAACACCATCACTAGGAACTGAAATGCATACGTGCACCATATCAGCTCCTGACACATGAAAAAACACACTTTAAAATCATGAATTTCTTACAGATAACCTCCTTATTTTAAACCATTAATGACATCCTCCCTCTACACATGTTTATCTATTATATAATTATATATATATATATAATTATATAATAGATAAACATGTGTAGAGGGAGGATGTCATTAATGGTTTAAAATAAGGAGGTTATCTGTAAGAAATTCATGATTTTAAAGTGTGTTTTTTATGTGTCAGGAGCTGATATGGTGCATGTATGCATTTTGGGTCCTAGTGATGATGTTTACATGCACATTTGGTTCTACATATGGTTATTACATGGAAATTAGGTCTTGACAAAAGTGTTTATAATCCTATAAGGATCTATTGGAGGTGTTTGAAACACCTATAGACTATATATATATATATATATATATATATGACCCTATCATTTATCCCTCACATATTTTTAATTTATTTTAAACTCCTCATAGATCCTATTTGATCCTATTGTATCTGCTTACATTATTTTAGTTTTTCCATTATTCACCAAACCTTTATAATAAAATTTCTAGGGTTTTGAAGCTTTCAAGAGGTAAGTATTTTCTAAATCCTCTCATTCCATCTGTAGATAAAATCTATTTTAATGGTCTTAAAGATATCCTATTTGTATATTATTGGGGTTTTTGTAAAAAGTTAAAAAAAAATTCTAAAAAAAACTTAAAACCATAAAATTATGCATTTTTCTCTCCTTGCCCCAAACTTCATTCTCTATCCTAGTTTCCCACATCTCAAACAGATCCTAAGATAAGTGTATATAACCCTGTCAGACCCTAAGAGGTTATTGATACCATCATCAAAACTTAAAAATGTTGTAAACATGTCTATCAAAAACCAAAGATAATGCTTTAACTACCCCTAGAACCTAAACCTACTTTAAACAACCCCATCAGACTAACCTTTCTCTATGAGTAATTTTTATATAAAGTAAGGTTTTTGTTAATTTATCAACAAATTTTATCTGTTAACTACAATATAGTGTGGGGGTTATCTACCAAAAGGTATGATTACCATAGATGTCAAAATCTAAGATTCCTACCAAGGGTAATCCAAAGAAAATTCCTTGAAATGAGATTTTTTATGGAGAAGAGGAACAAAAAATGAAGTATTAATTTTAAGGTGTTGTTCCTCCATCAATCCTAGATTTAAATGCTGATAACATAATTGGCACTGATGTAGGACACATCAGCATTGAAGATTTATTAAACAAAATTAATGGAGTGCATAAGACAAACTATGGTTAGAGTATACATGATAGTGGATAGGAAAATGTAGCTACTTTTCCAACTTCAATATAGAGTCTATAATTGGTCTTAACCATAGCTAAACACTATGACCCCAAAAAGAGATAAGTGTTAAATATTAAAGGATAATATTTCATATGTTTAGCTCCAGAACATATTGAAAATTTATTACAGTTGTCAAAATGAGAATCATATGTAAACTTGTCTCCTACTAAAGCTCAATATTTTTGGGATGATAATGTCAATTATTATGCAAAATAGGTGAATAAAAAATGTCCCACAAAACCTAAACATCCATCAATAAGGATTCCAAACAATATTTCCAAGTTTAAATTCATAAATGAAGTGAATGACATGATTACACTCTTAAATAGGGTAGTTATAAGCCTAGAGGGAAGACACTTTTATACTTGGATGTATAGATATATATGGATCATTCATTAGATTAATAAATATGTCTATTGGGGGTAGTTGATCAATGAAAATACATAAGAAATTAATTGTCTATATTACTTCATATCTAGTTTATACAGTGCTAGAAGAAGATTATACAATGGATTTAATTAGGTGGGGAAAATTAAAAATATAAAGATATATTAATTCTACCCAAAAAATTCCCTAAATGAAAGTGCTCATCATTTTTTAAGGGTAAATGATACATTCATCCAATATGTCATTGATATGTTTGAAAAAGAACTGTATAACATGAGAATACATTGGAAGCAACAATAAATTTTACAAGGTGGGAGCTTGGTTCATTCAATTTATAAATTTTTATTATCTAAGGGTTGACGAATGTGAGTTTTCACCATACATGCTTCCTAAGTATGTTGATGAAAAATGGGCCCTAATGGAATTGGTAAGACAATAGGCAGAAATTAATAACTTTTTAGCTAGTAAACATAAAGCTAGATTAAAATTTCCTAACTCTATTGGCAGATACATATGTTCATCATCAACTAAGGAAAATTTAGTTGAGGAAGAAATGAAACGTGTTACTATAAGGCCATTTGAATACTATTGGATTGATTGTGATGATGAAAAATAAATGAGAATAAGAGATTTCTCATAATTTACAATGAAATAGGTTGTTGAATTAGGGATTATGAAAGTCCTTAATAAGATATTTGATGATGAGGATACATTAGATCCTAATTTTCAAAAATAAAAATGTGAATCTCAACTAATTCCCAAGATTGATTTGAGTAAAAAAGAATCAACTTCTCTTTTGACCAGAAATCAAGGTGTACTTGAGAGAAAATTTTAATTGATGAAAATAAAAGGAATCAATGTTGATTAGGTAAGTTTCCCACCACCACCAATAACAAAATTTAAACTAGGAAGCTTCCATTAATAATAGAAAGTAGAAGAGGGGACATCTAAAGCAACTAATGAGAGTGAAGATATCCCTATAACAAAAGAATAAGTTGAAAAACAAACTATATCCATAACCGATTCAAGCTCTAGGCCTCTTAAAGGTTGGCAAGAAAATATTCTTGTTCTTTTATTACCTCTATTTATAAATATGTTCCTTTTTATATTTTTATTAAATCTCAAATATTGGTGGAAAACACTACTCAACAATCTATTGCATTTTATTATTCATTATTTACATCACTCTCTACTCAACTTGATAATTCATTATTTCTAACTCCTTCAAAAAATCTTGAATTACCACTTGAGCCTTCACCCAAAAACCCAAGTAATTTAGTTGATAAATAAAAATATGAAATAATATGAGAAGAAATCCAACCTCTAGAAAATATCTTTCCCTCTCTTAATACCTCCACAAAGTTTGAGTCTATTCAAATGGAACAATATTTGGTTAATATCGAGGTTCCTAATTGGCTTGATGAAGTGGTTAATAAAATGAAGAAGATTTTAGAACCATAATAAATTAAATTCAATGCAATAGCTCATATTCTTCCATGGATAAACAAGAAGCCTAAATTTATGATAGGAATAATCAAAGAAAAAGTAGAAAGATATGAAAAAATGGTTGTTCCCCCTATAGAAAAGGAAAATGATAGTTTTAATACTTCAAATTATCAAATGAAAAAATATGTCTGAGAAAAGATATAAGGGAGGGAATGAAATAAGATGTTCAAACACCTATTGGTACTTTATTTGAAACTATGAATCATGATAAAGTGACTAAAGATCATCTTAAAGAGAAAGTTTGAGCAATTGACAACAATGGTCTAGAAATTGATAAAACCAATTCAATATTCTTCTTCAGTTGTTTGTAAAATTTTATATGTTTAAATGTTTAATGTAGTAGAGAAAGTTGGAACCATGGGAAATACAATAAAATTTGGTTATAATAAATTTTAGAACTCAAAATTAGTTCTATCCAAGCTACAAGGGATCTATGTTTTGAGATATAATATAAGTATCATGATGTAATGAAAGTAGAAGACAAATATAATAAGGAAGTATAGAAATGGGAAGACTAAATTATTGGGTTAAAATATTTTTTAATGTTAATTTAGACAATCTTATTCAATCAGAAGTCATTCTGAAAGATGAAATTGTATATCTCACTTAATTACTTGGAGCTACAAGGTTTAGGATTTGTATCACATAGAATATATCGATAAATTCTATAATTTTAAATCCACGGGAGGAGATACTAATATAAAAATAATAGTAAGTCACTAGAAATTAAATTGTGCAATTATTGATGATGATAGTAAAGTAGTCTCTCTGAATATTGTCATTACGTAATTCAAGAAAAATATTGAAGAGATTCTAATTCCTAAGTCTACCTTCAATTTTAAGTCAATTCAACAATTGGTCAAATACCTATTTAGCTTGGATAATCTCAATGTATTAGTGAATAAAAATCATACAGTAACTAACAAAATGTTGGAACAACATTATGATGTAGAGGTAACTTTCACATATTCAGATGGCTCTGATGAATAAAATGTTCTAGAGATCCTACAATGATTTGATAAGTATCAAGGTGAAAAGAAGAAGCTATAATATAAAGAAATAAATAATATTGTTTTTGGTGAGGATGAAGATTAATTTGTCAAAAATATTTTTTTATGTCTCCAACTTAAAATTTCCAAAGTCATACAATGTATTAGTTATTTTCACATTATATTTTATGCAATTGTAGTAAGACATTTTTGTAAGTTTTGAGTTGTGAAAATTTAATATTGGACTTTTTCAAGTTGTGAACTTTTTTTAACATGTATTTTCAAGTTTTAAAAACCCCAATGTAATTTTTCAAGTTGTGAAAAATGATCAACACATTTTTACAAGTTTTCAAGTGTGAAAATTCACTTATGTATTTTTGCAAGCCTATGAATATGCAAAAAAATTGGTTATGATATTCTAACCACCATGTTCAAGCTATAAATAGGTGTTAAGAGTTCATATGTAGGGGTCTTGACAATTAGAAATTATGGGAGAACTTTTAATAGTGTAAATTATCTTTGTAATTGATTGAAGATCAATACAAAACATATTTTTAAAAAATTTACATTCAAATATTTATATGTAGATAATGTATGTATCTACTATTTACATGTATTTGAATATTTATTTTCAGAATGTTTTCATAATCATTATGAACTAATCAAAAATCATGGAAATTTCATTATAGCATTTATTTTTGAATATATATACTTGTCATTTTAATTTTAGATAAATCTTGATGGAGTTAGAGTGTAATTATTTACTTTTAGAAAGGAAATATAGAGGGTTTGTTATTTTCTATTATTAGATTATATGGTTGTTTTAGTGTATCTCATTCATTTCTATAAATGTATGTATGTATTTCCTATCTGTTGAATGAGATAAGTTTCCCATTCGAGATAATACTAACTTTTTAACATTTCTAATAGGTTTTTGAATATTTATTTTCAAAATGTTTTCATAATCATTATGAACTAATCAAAAATCATGGAAATTTCATTATAGCATTTATTTTTGAATATATATTTGTCATTTTCATTTTAGATAAATCTCAATGGAGTTAGAGTGTAATTATTTACTTTTAGCAAGGAAATATAGAGGGTTTGTTATTTTCTATTATCTGATTATATGGTTGTTTTAGTGTATCTCATTCATTTCTATAAATGTATGTATGTATTTCCTATCCGTTGAATGAGATAAGTTTCCCATTCGAGATAATACTAACTTTTTAACATTTCCAATAGGTTTTTGAATTTGGATAATTGATTATGTTATCTTTTTCATCATTCAAAAACATTATTTTGTTTTAAATATCTTAGTTAGTATTTATTTTTTCCAACCTTCTCATACTTTCAATTTAAAATTAATACCTGGATGAAACTTAATTTTTATATTAATATTTTATTTTAATACATAATTTTAGCTTTCAATAAAGGTAGCTCTGCCTACTAATAAGAGAGGGAATTTGATCCCTAACTCTTGATGAGAAACATCTATTTGTCCCTTGAGAAATTTTCATGCCAATAATTTTTGGCACCCACCATGGGGCACAAATTTATAACAATAGTAAAACACACTTCATAAAGATAACTCTATCAACCCAAACTAGATTTAGAATAGTCTACATAGTTAGATATTATTTTGCATATTAGACAACTTGCTTATGATTCTGACAAAAATTTCATAACATAGTTTTAAATTATCCTAAAAATATTGAACCAAAAATTAAAATGTGCAGAAAATGTAGAAATAATTCTTACATGTAGAAAATCCTATATAATTTGTTAAATAATTGATAATTAATAAATTCACATATAAAAAGTTTCATAGTCATCATCATATGATTCTAGCTGTAAAAAATGGAAGACACAAAGTAGTAGGAAAAGGAAAGAATGAAGGAGGAGGGATCATAGGTGAAAGAGTAGAAGAAGGGAGGTTTTAGTGTGAATCCTAGGACAACAGACTCTACACTAGGAGAAGATCATACGCAAAATTTAAGTTTTTCTAGTATAAAAGGAAAATTAAGAGGTAATCATGGGAAAAAATATTATAGGAAGGTTTTGGAAGCTATGATAGAGGAAGAGAAAGGATGGCAGTATGAAAAAGTGAACACAAGTAAAATTGGATCTAGTTAGAAAGGCAAGATGGTAGGAGGCATCACGATATTCTCAATAAACATGAGGGTTTTAATCAACAATCAAAGACTCTCAATGTGGATAAGGAGGCTAGCCTAGAATCATAGAAGTAGTTCCAAAAGGGGGAGGATGGTGAATAGTCAGAAGTGAGTCAAGACTTTAAAAAATGAGCTCTCGTAGGAGATGGAGTAAGAATCAAAGAATCTAAAACCCTAGAATGGTATTTTGATTCTTTTAATGTGAATTTAAAACAACTTTTTTAATGTGCCCTAATATGAAAATACATCAGCAAATGGACAACGATGGGATTTATTGAACTCTGGATAAAAGAGAATTGGGGTTTACAGGAAAAAGTAAGTTTCTTGCCAAAAGGTTTTTTATTGTAGAATTTAGTTCTAAAAAAGCTAAAGAAAAGGTTTTAGATTTTAAAACTTGGTTGATGAATGGATTGAGCCATTAGATTCAAATTGGAGACCTAATTTTGACCCACAAAAGGCATGAAAGGGCATTTTTTTTAGTTTGGATTAGATTGTATGGTCTACCCCTAAAATATTAGAGTGAAGATTTATTGGTAGCTTTGGGAGGCATGGTGGGATTGGTAGTTGAAATTGATGAAGCTTCATTGATAGGAGATAGAGAGACCTATGTAAGAGTTAGGGTGGAGTTGTATTTGGATCAAGAGATTCCAAAGTTTATGATTATTAAGACTAAAAATAGGGTCTGGAATCAAAGATTTGATGTGGAAAACATCCCTTTTAGATGTTATAATTGTCATCAACCTTGACCTATCCAAAAATATCATAAACAGAAGAGGAGCTAGCTTTAAACCAAACTTATTAAATTTAGGCCTTAATGGAAATTGAAGTAGGACTCAATAGGTAAGAATTATAATTAGAAGGATCAGGATAGAAGGGATGATTATATTTCTATCAAATAGGAAACTTGGAATGTTCAAGCTCAAAAAATCAAGGCTACTAAGGATTTATTAGTTAAGATAGGCACATATGAAGTTATTTCCCCAACTTTAATGATTAAAAGTTTTGATTTTATTGAAAAATAATCTCATTGCATCAAAGAGTTAGTCCTAAAAAATTAGATGACTATTAACAAGGTGCTGAGTATTTCATAAGTAGAGGCCCAAGACATAACTAGTTCTGAAAAGGAAAAATCATATTATGAAGAAAATTTAGAGGAAGACTTTGAAGGGGACCTAAATTCAAAATAAATTATATCCATCTCTTAGTCTCAAAGTAATATTTTGAATCTAAATTGGAGACCCAAGATGGCTTAAGGTAGAAAAAAGAAGAAAGATCACACTAAAAGAGAAATTTTAATAGGAAAATAAGGCACTCTAGAGAATTTGGTGGATGTTGTAAAGTGGGGGGGGGGGGGGTGTAAATCCCTCCATAGGAGTCATGAAGATAATTTATTGGAATGTTAAGGGTATTAATTCCCCTAACAAGAGATGTTTGGTCAAGCATCTTATCCATGTTGAAAAACCTGATATTTTATTGCTTCAAGAAACCAAACTTAATAAGGAGGAAGCAAAAAGTATTTTAAAAATGTTTGGGCACTATTGGAATGGTGAATTTATGTAGGTATATGGAGCATCTATGGGTTTAAAAATTCTTTGGTCACCTTTTTTTATCTCAAAGTAGAATTGTTGGTAGTTGGGGAAGTAGGCAAGATTTTAAGCTTCAATTCAGATTTGTAATTTGTGTTGATCAATCTCTATGGTCCTCAAGGATTTATACTAAAATAATCCTTATGGGTAGATCTTTCATATTTTTAAAAATAATTTTAGATGGAAAATGTTGTGTTGGGAAGGGCTTTTAATGTCATATCAAGCTCTAAGGACAAGAAAGGTGGGGTGTTTTCTGACTCTAAGGTGAATCAAGATTTTGGAAAGTTAATTTAACATAATGCTCTTGAAGATGTTGCTCTCAAATTGGGTTAGTTTACTTGGAATAATAGATTTTTGGGTAAGGATAATATTCTAGAGTGGTTAGATAGGTTTTTGATTATTTTTAATTGAAATAAAAGTAACACAAAATTGGATTGTTGGGTTTCTTAGTTTATAGGTTCATACCATCAACTAATTATTTTGAAAATTGATTTTGATTCCTCTTTAGAAAGATGTCCATTGAAATTTGAACTGATGTGGTTGCATGATCCTTATGTTTTTGATTTGGTTAAATATTGGTGGTTAAAATGCCCAATTTTTCATGGCTTTAAGATGGTTCAGATGGTCAAGAGATTAAAATTTGTGAAAGAAAAACTAAAAGTTTGGAATAAAGAACACTTCAAAAATATTTTTCAAGAAATAATTAGGATTGAAGATGAATTGAGTAAGCTGAATGATTTAATCTTTAAGAAAGGAATGGAAGTGGAATATTATCATAAGGAGAAATAATTGATTAGTGATTATAAGGAAATTATCTGTAGGGAAGAAATATTTTGGAAATAGAAATCAAGAGAAAAATAGATTAAAGAAGGGCATATGAATTCATCCTTCTTTCATCAATTAGTGAAAGAAAAAATAAATGTGACTAGAATTTCTCATATTATTTCTAGCCAAGGGGTGGTTCTATAAAATCCTAAAGAGATTCAGTTGGAAGCAGTTAATTTCTTCCAAAATTTTCTAAATGATGAAAATTTCTCTAACTTGAGAGCTTAAAATGAATTTCTTCAAAACATCCCTAGATTAATCTTCCAAAATATGAATGACAAGTTGATGGCCCCATTTTTTATGTAATAAATAACAAGGGTGGTATTTCCTATGGATAAAGATAAATCTCTTAGTCTAGATGGTTTCACTGTAGCCTTCTTCTAAAATTTTATAGGAGGTGGTGGAAATAGATGTTTGGGAGATGGTAGAGGAATCTAGAAAGAAGAAAAAAGTGAAACCTGAGATGAATATAACTTTCATTTATTTATTCCTGAAAGGTGAAATGCATCTTCCTTATTGGAATTTTTAATGGTTGATTTGTGTAATATAGATTATAAGATCATTTTTAAAGTAAATTCTAGGAGAATGAAATCATTTCTAGATAAATTAATTTCTATTAAGCAAGTGGGTTTTGTGCTAGGAAGAAGTATTAAAGAAGTTATAATTATGGCTCATGAAATTATGCACTCTCTATCTCATAATCATCAAAAAGGTATGATGATAAAATTGAATATAATTAAAGCCTATGATAGAGTAAATTAGAGATTCCTATTCAAAATTTTGTTGAAGTTTAGATTTTGTAAATATTGGTGTGAATGGGTGTTTAGTTGTGTTTCAAATCCTAAATTATTAGTATTAGTAAATGGTATCCCTTTAGGTTTCTTCTCTATCTCTAGAGGTTTGAGGTAAGGGGATCCTTTGTATCCTTTTTTCTTCATTATCATGGTAAAATCCTTGGGTAGAGTATTTGGATAAGCACATGTTTGATAAAGGCTTCGTAGATTACAAATTATTGATAATTTTGTTACTCTAATGCATCATCAATTTGTAGATGATACTTTCCTTTTTGTAAAAGTAGTGGTAGCATGAGATTTTGAGTTTAAAATAATATTTAGTAATGAAGAATCCTCCAGACAAAGGGTTAATGACGGTAAGTCAGAAATTTGTTTTGTGAATTTTTGTCATAGGATTGAAAGAAATCTAAGTAATCTTCTAGGTTTTAAAATTAGGAAACTTCCAAGAAAATATTTAGGGGTTTCTTTTTTCAAAGGGACTAGTTCCTTAGGAATTTGGAAAAATTTGTTGGAAATATTTAAGGCATGTCTGAGCTCTTGGAAAGGAAGATGAATTTTTTTGGTAGGTAGAATAACTCTCATCAAATTAGTTCTTAGTGCTCTTCCAATGTATTATTTCTTAGTACTCAGATCTCTATAATAGGCAATTGACTCCATGAATGAAATTGTAGTCATATAAAATTTGAAAATTGGTAGTTTGAGTGTGGCTTGTGACACCCAACCCATAGGTCCCTTTTCTTATTCTCATAACCCTTGTAAGCACCATTTTATTGATTCCTAGTCATCCATAGCTTTCTAGATAGTGATTCCACCTCCTTCAGGCTTCTTTTCTATGATAATTCCATCCTCCTAGGTCCCATACCCTGAGGATAATAGTGCCCAACTTGGACTATAGCACTGGACCCTAGGATGTCTAAGTTCAACACCACTATCTAATCACATTTTGAGCCTAGGTGACCATTTTCTCTTGATTCCTCTTCCTCATTGTGTCAGCCTAGCATGAATACATTCGACCCATGACCAACATATCTCTATAAAATCCCATTCAAAGTTCATTTAGAAGGGGTTGGTAAACATCACAAAGAAAGTAAGAATACAAGCAAGACTACTTAGGAATATTTCCCAATTTTTTTCATATAACCATATAATACAGCCATAAGATTACTCAAACCCTTACACCAATCCCTAACCACCTCAATCACATCTAGTTTTAGAATTTTTCATATTCATACACAAAATTTCACAAAGCACATCAAGTGGGAGAACTACATATGGTTTGACCCTCTTTGGAGTATTGGTATGTAGGCAATGTGTCCACACAAGGGGTGTGGATACACGTTCAATGCATATTTCACACACTAACCCCCCATTATTTCTCAAAAAATTTCAAATCATAATGGAGTATAGGGTTTGAAGACTAAATCAGCTCTACAAGGAGTTTCATAGACATCTAGCATCTAAAATTTCATAGGCAGGCTCACACAAAGGTAGTAGACAAAACCTAGAGAGCTTAGGTCTTAGGGATAAAATGGAAAAAGAGGAATATAGCATCAGACCCTAGGGTGTCCTATTTTGGTGATCTTGTCCTTTTAAAAAATGAAGGGTAGATCTTGATTCATGATACTATCATAATCCTACATAACAAATTCCAAACCCTATCTCAATTGTCTCAGTCCAGTTTAAGCTAAGTTACATTTTTCCTCACATATTACTAGAAAGATTTAAATTGAAATTAAATTATACAAATAAATATATTAATTATTCAAATATTATTTACTAATTTTATTATCTCATAATTTTAAATAAATTAGGAATAAGACTCAAATATTCCCAAAATAGTTAAATCATTTGTTGAACCTGACTTACTTTATTTGTGCATAAAAACCCTAGAAATGCTAGAGAAACTTCCTTGCTGATTTTTCCAATATGTTTTTGATTGTTTTTACTTGCATATTTAAATCAAAAATTCACTTTAAATTTTAAAATTCTATAGTAATTACAAAGAAAAATTCCCAAACCCTAGTTGCATAAACTAGGTCCTTTCAAATCAATAATTTTCTAATATTTTTTTGATTTTTTAGTTTCATATTTAAATTATAAATTCACTTTAAATTTTAAAATTCCTTAGTAATTTTTTTAAAAAAAATCTTCCAAACCCTAGTTGCATACACTAGGTACCTTCAAATCAATAATTCTCTAATATTTTCCTAATTTTTTGCTTGCATATTTAAATCAGAAATTCATTTTAAATTTTAAAAATCCATAGTAATTTTTAAAATATCATTTTTCAAAACCCTAGTTACATATACTAGGTCTCATTGATTTTGAAGTATCACATTACATGTTTGTGAGCTTCATATCCTTTTTATGCATTCTTTAGTTTGTTATTTTTAGGATTTTATATTTCCTATATTCATTACTTTTCTTCCATATCACCTTGCTTATTACAAATTATTACAAAAAATTCAATCAACTTTCAATTTGTTTCCCTACTTTAACAATGGCCAAATACACTCTTTTTGATGAAACTGATAAGAGGGAACTTCAAGAAATTTTAACTTAAAATCCTGATATGCAAGATGACATGTTTAAAATACTAAAATATGAATAGTAAAAAGTGAACAATGTCAATCTTATCAAACCATAGAGTAACTAGTTGTACATGACACTACGAGGGAAACTATATCTCAATAACCCCCTATAGGATCCCAACCTTCCTTGGAGGCACCACCAATTATGACAAGTATATATTTGTCTTTTGATATGGTAACTCTTATGCAAGAGATAAACTATCTTCAATCTAAGGTGATACATCTTGAGCAAGGTGCTTCGAGACCTACATAGGCCTTAGATTCTTTTGCTCTACTACATACACCATTGGCACATCATGTTGCTTCGACACCCTCACCACTAGGTTTTGTTCAATCCAAGATCACTCTATATGATGGAAATGGAGATCTAGAGACACACTTGAAAGCTTTTTACATATCACGCTTGGTATATGTGCCAAATGAATGGTTATTAACCAATCTATTTCTAAGGAGTCTAAATGATTATGTTTTACAATGGTTACATAGTCTACTGAATCAGTCGGTCAACACATTCAATCCTTTAGTTGACATGTTCCTAGCTCATTTAAACATGAACATTGGTGATAAGGTTTTATATGCCCAAGTTACACAACAAAAACAAAGGTCATATAATCATCTCACATATTATGTTCTTTAATATAATACTATCTTGGATAAGATGAATATCCCCATGGTTGATCAAGAGGTACAAGATCTCTTCAAATAGAGTCTTCTACCAATTTTGCATGAGTTAATAATGTTCAAAATATTCTCTTCCTTCACTAAGTTTTCATACACTAAAGGAAAGAGAAGTCAATTTAATTTCAATGGTAAAACTCAAGTACATGAGCATATCAAAAACAACAAATAAGAGTAACAATAAAATCCCCTACAAAGTAAAGGTCAAGATAGCAAGATTCAAAATCAACCTATAGTCAATGTAGCTTCATAGCCCCCTTAGTGAGTGATTTTATCTGTGCCTCCTTGATAAACTTTTTTCAATTTACCTTTATCTCCAGTTAGAGTTTTACAATAGCTTTTAGAATGTAATATCATATCTCTCCCTCCTATTCCAGAAGTTGATCCAACAAAGCCTCTTCCATAGGGATATGATTAGAATGAATTTTTTAATTTTCATAGGGCACTAGGCTACAAAATAAATAGATGCATAAGTTTTAAACATAATAGACAGGGCTTGATAGATGGTAACATTATTGATCTTGGCACTCCAATTGAGCCTCCTTAGGGAAAGCAAACATAAGATAAAGATCTAAATTTTTTTCAATCCTTTTCTAAAAAATTATAAACAAGAGATAGGGGACACATCAAGTGTTCACCATTCATATCATGCACATCCTCCACTAGCTGCATATCAAGCACCTTCAATTGAGTTACACCCTTTGAGCAACATGATTGGTGTGTACAATTCTAGAGTTCTAGCTAGACCTTCGATCTCCTTCTCATAGCAAAATATAGTTGAGAATGATTAATATTATCATGAACTCTTTATCAGATCCTACATTCATAATAATCTTATTCATTGTGTTATCATAGATAATGGATCCAACGTGAACATGTGCACTATGACATTACTAAAACATTTGGGATATTTAGAGTAGGATATTACCCTGATGGACATAGTTATCAATAGATTCAATGGGAACATATAGAATTTATTGGATGAGATTATAATTCCTCTATAATTTGGTCTAACACATGTGGCCACACCATTTACTATTGTTCCTAGTGTAGGATTTTTTGATATGTTACTTGGTTGATCATGGATTTAGAAACTTTGAGCAGTACCTTCTACAGTTCACATATGTATGAAATTCATTCAAAATAATCAAGTTACATTTTTTGGAGTTTCATATGAGTTTCCACTCCCCACTTCAAATCCATCTACTATTTTCTAGTCACTAGTTTTAGTTCCACCACCATTTTTAGTTTCTCTACTAGTTTTAGTTCTTCCTCTAGTTCATATTTAGACACAATCAAGGCCTCCATCACTAGCACAAAGAGTTCATACACTTCCATAGAGTTATATTTTAGATAAATCATAGTTTTAGAATTATAGATAGCTTCCAACTATAGTGTTCACACCCAGGGTAATATCATTGAGGTCTTATGCATCTACACACAAAGTACATGTTTAGAGATCTTATCCTACTACCAAATGGGTCCCAAAGATCCCTATAGTTGAATCCACTTCTAAAAGTTACAATAGGACCCCAAAATCAATTTCTACTTCAAATATTTTATGGCATTTATAGTATATACAAATTTTAGAGCCACAATCTCATCCCTTCTATCATGCTTCATGATCACGGATGATTCATCTCCTTGATATAGGCCGCCATGATAGGGAATCTCCCATGAGAATCATCAGTTAGTATCATTTTTTCTTAGTATTTCTTATACATAGCTTTTATTCAAATTCTTGTACATAATTTCCTTATGATTGATTATACATAGCTCATATAAAAAATACCAAAAACTATACAAAAATTTCAAAATACAAAATATTCAAATATGTCAAAATACCAAAAACAATATAACATTTCAAAATATAAAAACATTCAAATAATTCAAAAACACAAAAATATTTTGATTATATGTATTATCCATGCTTTACATTTCTAATACTATGCTAGAATTACATTTTGTTATTCTATGCTATTTTTTTTATCAATTTATCTACATTATCATGCTTCACTTGATCTTCTTTGAGTGTGTGTAGTGACATCTAGATCTATGATCTCTTCACTCTACCCATTGAGGGGGAATCCTACTTCATATATTCAAGACACATATCGATATATTTACCCACTGAGGGAATTTTCTACATGACTACACCATCCAGGTTATGTCATTCCTATACCACACATTCAAATTATCATGTTGATTTACATTCCTTACTAGCTTACATAGATTACTCTATCAACACTCACTAGTATATAACACTTGTGTATTTCTTAGCATATACCTAGTCTTGTACTACATGTATTTCATACTTTCACTTCTTGCTTTGATTAGTTAGATGTGATTGTATTTCTAGTATATGCATGCTTTCCTTTCTTGATTTGTGTAGTTAGATGTGATTGCATTTATTAGTTCCCATTTTATCTCCTGTATGTGCCTTAAGACATTTTTCAATGTCTTTTGATTTTATTCTTGTGTGTACCTTAGGACATTTACCAATGTCCTTTACTTGTACTCTTCTATGTGATTGAGGATTTCACACCAACCTTGCTTATTTTATTTGTATGTGTATGTGGCATTTGAACATGCATTGTATGCTTTCTTTCTAATTTGAGTGGCATGTGATCATGTCCCTTGTTCGGTTGGCCCCTTGGCCACTCTTATATGCTTCTTTATTCTTGCCTTGTGTGCTTTTTACTTGATTATTTTTCAATTTTTTGTAATGCCATGATCCACATCATGTATTATCTTTCTTTATTAGATGCCATGATGGACTTCATGCTCCATCCCTCCTTCACAACTAACAACTAACATTTCCAATTTTAATTTAATACATTGCACATGATATTACATTGTTATATCTATCTAGGCATACCCTTGCTGATATAACAATATCCATTCTAAACCGTGCTATATCTTGAGATATCTTGTTGATTATCATTACTATATCATGTATTCTCATAACATAACACAATTTTAGGGCTCTTTCTTCTTAGGATAGTCATTGTAAGGTCTTAATTCTTACCCTCAAAAGAGGAGGCAATAAATAAGGGTTTTATCATAGACATTAGAGCTCCTACTGATCAAAAAATTAGATTTTAGAATGCCCAATATAGTATCTATACTTTAAACCAGGTAGAATAGACCAGGTAGATAGTGAGAATTATAGAATAGTCACTAGAATCAACTTAGGACAATAGTGCCAAGATTGGACTACAATGCTAAATAATAGGGTGTTTGATTTTGGTGCTCCAATCTAAACAACAAAAAATACAAATTTTATAGAAATAAGTAGAAAGGTAAGATTAGCTATAGTTTTGCACATATAAAACAGTTCAAATTTAGTAATTTTAGTATAATTTTTCTTAGAGAATCTAGATATAGGGGGCATCACACACAACATGATGGCTCTCACTTCTAGTTTTAGATTAGGAAATTGGTATAACTTCTAGATCATATTCCATATTTCAAACACCAATCATTGGGGGAAATGTGCATGAAAATTTTGAATTCTTTTCTTTTTGATTTCAGTATATTACCTAGGCATTCTCAATAGTTGTGTGCCTTATTCCATCTATAGGTGGTTGGCATCATTTTAGAGTGGATTTCATACAAGCCTAACCTCCACATTTTTGAGTGGCTTCCATATAAGCATATTACCCAATTTTAGAGTGAATTCAATACAAGCCTAATGTCCACATTTTTTTGAGTTGGCCAAGAATGGCCTAGTTTCCAACACACATTTAGATATCCATGCCACATTGTCATATTATAGTACATTCATGGGATTCAAGAGCCATCTCATACAACACACATTTCATATTAGTATTAGTTCATAAATTTACTTCATGAGGTAACAATGGAGCCAAAGTACTAGCTAGCCTTTGAATTCTTGAGCCACCCACTCAGAGGGACTAGACACACAGTCCAAACATTGATTAGCACATGCATGATCACCTAGCTTCACTTAGTGGGAGAAGATGGAGCCAAAGGTCTAGTCTTTTCATTCTTGAGCCACTCTTAGGGAATTGATCACTCAAATTTTTTCATGATATTATGCTTGGTATAACACATACCTAACATTACTTAGAATCATTTAGTATCACTTAGCATCACAATAGGTTTTATATTAGTTTGCATACTTGATGAGGTATATTCATTCCTTTATCTTCCTCTCTCTCTTACCAAAATTTGTATATTATTATTTTAAATATAATGTATAATAATAATTTATCTACTCTTTATTTTATTTTATATATTTACACTTCATGACATGATCTCTCTATGCACACCCAACATCACACAACTCTGTGAGATTCACCCTTGCAAGTAAGTTTAGGTACGCTTTATATTTTTATTTTATCCTAGTATTTCACTTTGTAGCATCACTAAAATAAAGGGGGAGGCAAATTTAGTCATGTAAACTGTGAAAATTGGTAGATTGAGTGTGGCGTATGACACCCAACCCATACATCCCTCTTGCTTTCTCTCATGACCCTTTTAGGCACCTTTTCACTGATTCTCAGTCATTCGTAGCCTTCTAGATAGTGATTCCACCTCCTCTAGGATACTTTTCCTATGAACATTCCATCCCCTTAGGTCTCATACCCTTAGGACAATAGTACCCAACTTGGACTATAACACTGGACCCTAGGGTGTATGAGTTTGGCGCTCCTGTCTAATCATATTTTGAGCTTAGGTGACCATTTTCCGCTAATTCCTATTCCTCATTGTATTGGCCTAACATGAATAAATTTGACCCATGACTAATAGATCTCTATAAAATCCCATTTAAAGTTCATTTAGAAGGGGTTGGAAAATATCACAAAGCAAGCAAGAATACAAGCAAGACTACTCAGGCATATTTCCCTATTCTCTACATCTAACCATCCAATATAGCCACAAGCTTACTCAAACCCTTACACTAGTCCCTAGCCACATCAATCACACCCAATTTTAGCATTTTACATCTTCATACACATAATTACATAAAACACATCAAATGAGAGAACTACATATGGATTGATCCCTCTTCAAAGTATTGGTATGTAGGTAGCATTCTGACACAAGGGGTGTGGATACACATTCAGTGCATCTTACACACACTAACCCTCTCCCCTCTTTTTAAAATTTTGTCAAAGCATAATAGAATATAGGGTTTAAATACTAAATCAAATATATAAGGAGTTTTTTAGACATCCAACATCTAAAATTTCATAGGCAGAATCACATAAAGGTAGAAAACAAAACCCAGAAAGCTCAAGTCTCAGGGATAAAAATATCAAAAGAGGAATATAAAATCAAACCCTAGGGTGTCTTATTTTGGTGTTCCTATCCTTTCACAAAATAAATGATAGATCCTAATTCATGATATTATCATAGTCCTACACAATAGATTCTAGACCCTATCTCAGCCATCTCAGCCCAGTTTAAGCTAAGTTACATTTTCCTCACTTATTACTATTTTTAGAAAGATTTAAATTACAATTAAAATATAAAAATTAGTATCTTAATTATCCCAATATTATTTTTTTATTTAATTATTTCATACCTTTAACTAAATTAGGAATAAGACATCAATATTTCCAAAATAGTTAAATCAAAAATCATGAAAGATTTTTTGTGGCAAGGTTATGGAGAAGAAAGGAAAATTTCATTAATGAAATGAGAGCATGTTTGGAAAAGAAAAAATAAATGAGGAGCAAGTGACAAAGATTAGCATCTTAAAAATATAACACTAGGATCCAAATTAGTCTATAAAATGGTGTCTGGTCTGGATAGATTATGGTGTAGACTACTCAGAGATAAGTATTTGGTTTCAAATTCTCTAGAGAGAATGGTTTCAATCATGAATCATCCCAAAGTATATCATGTGTGATAATTTATTCTAAATTTTAGATTGGTAATTTCCTAGCATGTATCTTGGAGTGTAAATAATATTATAAAGGTATACTTTTAGAATGATTATTGAATGGTCATCACCCTCTAGTGGAGGAGTTTGTAGATAGTCAGATCAAACCATTTCTAGAAAAAAATTGGGGTACGAATGTGAGTGATTATATATTTTTTGGATTCTCAATTAAGAAGATTGGATTATAGGTGGAAAATTTTTTAGGGCCTTCCTATTACTTAAGAATAGGATCTTTCTCTAGAAGCAAGTCTCAGGAAAAGGAAAATCTTTATGAAAAATAATGAGGACTAGCTGCATTAGATTGGGGATAAAATGGGCTTGTATTTAGTCAGGATAGGCTATCAAATGGTAGAATTATAAGATGACTCTTTAAGCTAGGAAAATTTTCTCTATTGGAATAAAGAAGGTTTACAAAAAATAGGTACTTTTACATGACTAGTAGTTCAATGCCATATTTTAACCCAAGATCATCTGAAGAAAATCAGGTTTGTGGGACCTTCTAGATGTTGATTATGTGAGAAAGAGGAAGAATCAATGGATCATCTACTATTTAACTATGTTTTTTCCCATTGTTTTTGGGTATGGATATGTAATAAATTTAATTGGTCTTGGGCTTGGCCGAAGAATATGATACAATCCTTTGCTTCTTGGCTAGTGGGGAATGTGAAGAATTGTCTTTATAATCTTTGGAGATGTAGCCCAACCATACTAATTTGGTTAGTGTGGAAATCAAAAATTCTTGGATATTTGTAAATAAATCACATCCTTTGTATGTGGTTTTAAAAGAAATAAAACTCTCCATCTAGGAAGGGGGTTCTTCACACTTTCAAATAAAAAAGGTATGCTGACACAATGGGATATGAAAATATGTGCAAGTTGGAAGTATATCAAACGTCCTCCCATTAAGGGGTCAATGGTAAATAAGTAAGAAAAAATAGAAAAGAGGTAGTCTAGAAACCACCTAACCCTAGATGGTTTAAATTGAATTTTGATGGGACATGCAGAGGTAATTCAAGGGTGTCTAGTATAGGGTGTGTGATAAAAGACTGTAGTGGCTTGTTAATCCAAGCTTTATCTTTGAAGCTTCTAAATGGGACTAATAATGAAGTAAGGGCTTAGGATTTGACTAAGAGAGTAGAATTGGATATAGATTGTGGCATATTGTCTTTTGAAATTGAAGGTGACTCTCAAATTGTGATTCAAGCCATGATTAATCATAGGGAAAAATATTTAAAAATATCTAATTTTTAGATATTATCTGGCTTAAATTATAAAATTTTAAGCCTATTCATGCTCTCATTGCATTAGGAAAAGAAATACTATTGCATATTTTTTGGATAATGTATCTATTGACCAATCTATGGATGTTAGAATGGATAACATTAGGACCAATTGGGAGGATTGTAGTAATATTGATCAAATTTATTTATGAACATAATATGAGCTTGTAGGAGGAGATTTTTATTTTTAATAAAAATTAAATTAAATTATCAAAAAATATTCTTGAGAAAGGTGATATCCTATTACTTTAATGATGTATCCACATGCTTGAGTTAGGTCGGGATTTGATGGTAGAGGCAACTTGATTATCAAGTGAAAAGAATTGCCTTAATTTTATATCATGGATTCCATATGATTTGTAGCATGCACATTGAATGATTTGGATTGCTTTGAGAATGCAATGATCATAAGGTAACTTTCATTTAGAGTTAGGATTTTGACTTGGGCCATATTTTACATGGTGTTTTGGTAATATGGATAATATTTATGTGGAATTAGTAGTGTGGCCATTAGTCTTCAACTCTACTAAGAATAGAGAAATGGGGTTTGTATGTTTGTTGTCCAAGACGTGGTTTTTTAATGTCTTTTGGATCCCCATTGTAGAGATGTTGGAAGCCATTGAGTAGGTTTTGGGGTTGGCCATATTGGTGGTGAGCAGGAGGGTAAGAGTCAATTTTGACTTAGTTTCTCCCTTTGTGAGTAATCTTTGTTTGATTATGTCTGATATAGAGTAGGTCAAGAGGTTAGCTAAGTTTTCATGTGGCTAGAATATAGACAGGGTCTCCTAACTGAGATTGATTCTCTCTAGCTTGATCCTTCTCCCACTCTCCTTTTATCTCATAAGGACACATTAGGTTTTATTCTCTTTCCAATTTTTAAGCTTTAGAATCTAGGTTTTTAGTTCTAGTAAATTTTATGCAAGAGGTGGATGAGGTTTGTGAAAATAAATGGAAAGAGGTAGGGAAGAGGGGTATATGCATGCTCAAAGTCTAAGATTTACTACAACCCATTCTAGGATTAGAAGAATGGAAATCTTTAAGAAGGCAACCAAAAATTGTCAAGACAATCAAATGGCTAGCATAAGGCATGAAACAAGGGGGTTTTTAAGTCTCCTCCATGGTGTAAAGGTAAAAATTTGTTGTTCAAGGATTCATTAAGATCACATAAAAGTTTGGTATTTTCTAAATTGTAGAAGTCCATCGAATTAGAACATGATTAGATGGTCGAGTCAACTAGAGGGGTTTCAGATGTAAAATCTCAAGAAGTCCATATAGCTAGTTTTAAAAAGTCTAGTATTCCTTGTAAGTTTGGAAACTTCCTTATTAGTAAATGGAAACAGTAGAACTTGTAATTTTGGAATGATTATAATTTAGTTATTTTTTTGTCTCTTTCAAGATTGACTTCAGTCTTAGTAGTTGTAATAAGGGTGTGTTAGTATGTTTCTTATGAATTATGTAAAGAAACTATTGGTATGTTTTTATAATTTTATTGATTAGAGACTGTTGGGTAACTTGAAATTCTAAACAATTAGGTTAGGATTTGGTCAATTTGCCTTAACATTTTCTAATGTTAAGCCAAAACACTCCTTTTTTTTTGCATCTCATATGTTATAAGGGCTAGAGACCCATTAAAATCTCTAGTATCAATAAAAAATAATCACATACAACCATTTCAGCCCTTTAAAATATTGATCATCAACTTGGTCTAAACTAGATAGAGTCGTTACAAGAAGATATTGCCTCAAATATTTGACAAATAGCCTAGGATAATTAAATAGTTTTACTCATTTCAACATCATCACTATAGTAATAAACACAAAATAATCTTGTGCAACTATTATTCAAATAAACACTAAAATTTCTTTTAAAAGATAAATAATAAGACAAGCACAAAGAGTAACTCATATAGCTAATTATAGACTTTATACAGCTAAAATTTCTTCTCATGACTGTCAAATAACCTCAAGATCTAGTTATTCAACCTAATTTTGATTGGTTGAGTCAAACTTAAGAAGATATTTCATCTAACTTGAGAGCCTTTGCTTGGGACAATAGAATTAGTTCAATATATTTTCATAGATCTGTTGAGATTTTAAAATAAGAAGAGGACAATGTAGTTTTGGCACAAAGAGATGAATGAGTAGCTTCATAAAGAATATTACAAATAATACCACTACATAAAATTATTCAGTTTGGGCAAAATCCTCATCAACACTAAATATTTCAAAACTAGTAGAGAACAGATTTACTAGAACTAGTGAGTCTAGAGGAGAATTGATCCTTTTTTATCAATTTTAAAAATCTTCAATTTTCATGTTGAGTCCAAAATAACAAATTAAACTTAAGAGAGAAATCAATGTCCCTTCAAATTTAAAAAAGGATAAACAATCTCAAGGAGGAACAATCATAAGTCAAGTTATCATCCTATTAGGAACTTTTATCCCATTACAAGAAATATCCCCAAAAATAACACAACCATGGAGTAATACAATGGGTTCATTAGCTTTGTGATAATTACATGAACTCCTAAGAGGTTAACATAAAAAAATTCCAAGATTCTCAAGGGATGGAAAGAAACATCCATATGAACACATTGTTGCATTTTTAGTGGCATGTAGAGTCTTAAGAGTTGAACATGAAGACATTGCAATGATATTTTTTGTCGAAACTCTTCAAAATGGAGCTACATATTGGTTTTACCATCTTTCTCCAATAACAATAACAAATTGGGATGATGTGAAATATAATTTTGAAAGTATGGTCAATATAATAAAAGATACACATGCATTATTATCTCAACCCACTCATATGAGTAAATAAACTTACGAGCCAATGAGGGACTTCATAGCTAAATTCAATAAACCACTACATATAATTGTAGCAACTGTTAAACCTACAGGTAAAAATTAAAAAATGTTTTTTCATCAATTCATAATTGTAATAAGTAAGTTATCAATTGATAAGGCCCAAAGTAGTTGATTTAAATACATCCCAAACATTGTCTATTGAATTTGAATATGATATGATAATGGTTGGAAAACTTGAAACAGAACCATTAAAAGGTAAAATACATAATGGCTAATGACATAACAACTTTGAAAAATTAGTTACCTCAAAAAAATATCACTGCTCATTATCAAGACATTCCAAAAAGAAATTATTTCCATTTTCAAAGAGATCATCCTTGATTACAGTCTCCTCATTATAAACTTACACTATAAGCCTCTCATTATAAATAAAATCCACCTTTGATTGTCATTTTAGAAACAAAAGAGATATTTGGGTATGAAGATATTGAATAAGAAAATGAATCAAGAAATCTAAAACTTCAATAATTTGAAATTGAATAATTTTGTGGTGACTCCATAAATGCATTCTTATAATTTAATTAAAAAGAAGGTGAATATGAAGACAATGTTGGATAAATCAATAGTAAATCATATATGGTTTTCATAAGATCTTAGAATTAGAGAAAGTAATAAAATGACAATCAATAATAATCTGCAAGAGATTCTTCCATTAGGAACACCACCTCCTATTTAAAATGAAAGTAAAACAAATAACAAATAAAATAGGTGAGTCTTCCATAAATATTATTTCTAGTTATCCAAAACATACCCTTCCTATCAATAATATTAGTATTTATCAAAATGTAGAAGGTTCTTCTTCTAGTTTTCTTGCTTTTAACATAATTGAATATGTCAACAAGACTAAAATCCAAATGTCACAAGATGAATATTTCAAAACATACCCATATCAACTAGATAGGCTAGTGAAGTTTATCAAAGGAAAAAATCCTACTTAAAAGAAAGCCAATTCTAAATGAATATTAGCCACTCCTAATCTAGTAAACTCTATGGCTGTGGTAACTTCCAGGTCAAATAAGGTGGACCATTTCTACATCTACTTATTCCTTAAGGGATATAAAGTTGTTAATTGCATCATTGACATAGGAGCTTCAGATAATGTAATTCCTACCAAATTTTCTCATGATCTTGGTCTGACTTGCACAAAAAAATTTGGCCATTGTTACTTAATGAAAGATAAATAAGTTTCATTGGTCGACTAATTCAAACATGCCCAAATTGATCTCGCATATTTTCCTTAAAAAAAGGATAAAAATAAACATTATAATAGTTGATATCCCAATGGATTATGGTATTCTCTTGGGAAGAATTTTTGGGAAAGAATTTGGTGTTGAGATTTAGTTACATCTCTCACATGTAATGGTTCTAGTCAAGGGAGTCAAACAATGCCTTGAACCATAATTGAAAACAAAGTACACTATAAAAAAGGTTGATGATCCCAAGGTAGATATAGTGTATGAAAATGCAAGTAGAGGAAAATATTTATTAACATCATAAAAAGATATGGATATTCTAAAAATCATAAAGACTAATTCAAAAGACATCTGTACATTAGAATTTTATGGTAGTTGTTTTTCAGTAAAGTTAGGCATAGAAGTTATCCTGATATCTTCAAGTAAATAAACATTTACCTTTTCTTAAAAATTATAGTTTGAATGTACTAATAACACATCACAATATGAATAAATCTTATTAGGCTTGTAGGTTTTAGGAAAAATGAGAATCTAAAACATGAAAGATTTGAGTGATGAAAAATCAGTTGTCAAATAAATCAAAGGTCAATATTAGGTGAAGAATGATCATTTGAAGTATTACAAGAATAAATTCTAGGAATTTTTTGAAACTTTTGAATATTTTTCCATTCAATCTATCCCAAGAGAAGATAAATCCAAAGTATATGCACTTGTAGTATTAGCTTCATTATTGATTTTGCATTCAAAAATTGATATAGATAAATATATAATTAAACTCATATATCGACCTAGTATACTAGATAATTCAAAAAATTAATAGGTACTCAATAATGATCAGAATATCATTTTATTTCTTGATAAGGTTGATATATTCAATAATTTATACTTTGAAGGTAGTGATTCATTTTACTAGGAGTATTCTTCATAAACTTAGAAAGAAAGAATAGTTGAAGAACAAGATGAAGATGACATAATCAAGTTAAAAGGGAATACATTTACAAAATATTTAGTCTCATTATAATAACTCTTTGATAAGTATGATATATTTATCAAGAAGAAGATTCAAAAAGATTTTATAGGTTCAATAGATTATGAGAAAGTGAATGTTGGTTTTGAAGAGCAACCCAAACTAATAAATATTGGTAAACATTGTTTGCCAAAAGAAAAGAGAAAATTTATAAGTTTAATCTAAAAATGCATTTACATACTTTAATATTCATACAAATATCTAAAATATTTTCATTCTAAATAAATGTAAAACATAATTCCTCTAAATCCAACTGTTAAGCCATTTAAATAGAAAAAGAGATAATATAACCCAGAAATAGTAGGTATAATTTTTACAAAAATTTAGAAAATGTTGAATACATGAATTATTTTCCCAATTCATCATTCAACCTAAATTTATAACATAATTCCAGTTCATAAAAAATAATGGAGAAATTAGGATCTATATATATTTTTAGAATATGAATCAAGCTTCTTTCAAACACAACTATCCATTACCTATTATGGATCAAATTCTCTGAGAAGTTACAGGTTCAAAAATGCTTTAGATGTTAGATGGTTTTTTAGGCTATAATCAGATTCAAGTTGAAAGAGAATATCAACATAAAACAACCTTCACAACACCATGGGGAATTTTTACTTATCAAGGAATTCCATTTGCCTTGATAAATGGAAGAGCTAAATTTTAGAGGGATATGGATCTTACATTCAAATATTTGAAGAATGAAATAATTTTAATATATTTATATGATATAACAATGTTTTATAAGAAGATAAGATCACTATGAACACCTTGAAAAAGTATTTGAAAAATGTTGATTACACATTATTTATCTTAACCCTAAAATTTTTGTTATTGGAATAACTAAAGGAAAAATTCTTGGGAACATTATCTCTAAGTAAGGAATTAAGATTGACCCAGAGAGAGTTAAAGCAATTTAGAATATGTATTTACCAACTAGTAAACTAGGTGTTCATTCATTTTTTAGAAAGGTGATTTTTTAAATAATATTTGTTCCATATTTTGTATAACTCACCAAACATATTACTGAAATGATGAAAGGGAAACCTACATTTAAATGGAATAATGATGAAAAAGAGGCACTTAAGAAAATAAAAGGTGTTATTGCTCATGCACCAACTCTAATTTGTCTAAAATTCTAAATGGAATTCATTATTATTGTTATGCCTCAGAACATACTCTCTCAGCCATAATCTTTCATAAAAATGATGAAGGTATTGAATCTCCCATGGATTTCATGATCTATAATTTGAAAGATTATGAATTGAAATATTATCCAAAAGATAAACATGCATATTCTATTGTAAAATATATTCAAACATTTAGATATTATATTTTGCATTTACATTATATGGTAATGGTCCCAAGTATAAAGTGTCAAATCCATTTTTACTCAGCAAGAACCAAGATAAAAAGAGGTAATTATATAACCAAAGTTCAGGAGTATGATCTTGACATCAAACCCACCAAAATAGTTTGAGGAAAAGGATTATGTCAACTCATAAGAGCATATATAAATTCTCAACCTATCTATTCAAATATATCTTAATGATCAAAGTAATAAATATCTTCCTTTTGTTCTTTTTGTTGACTCTACTAATGAATGGTTTATTAGACATTGCCTTCCTTTTGACTTATGGAGAATACCCATCCTATATACATACTAAACAATGCATAACACTCAAATTTTAATCCAAAAATTATATCATCTAGGATGGAACACTATTTAAAAAGAGTATTGATGGATTTTTCTTGAGATGTGTTGATATTGAATTAAAAAAGAGGATTTTACAATATTTTAATGATCAAGCTTGTAGCAGACACTTTTATACTACTATAACAACCTATAAGATCACAAGAGCTCATTATTATTGGCCTACACTATTTAAAGACTCATATGACTAGGTAAGAAAATTTGAATCATGTCAATAGTTCATTGGAGGGATGAAACTTGAAGCACTTCCTCTCAAACCAATAGTAATTAAACAACCCTTTCAACAATGGGGTTTAAATTTTTTGGGATTTTTGAATCCCCAATCGAGTATGGGACATACTCATGTTCTTACTACCAAATAGACAACTTTGGAAGTAATTTATAATCTTATCAAAGAAAATATCTTGGTAAGATATGGTGTCCCACAAACTATAGTAATAAATAATGCTTCAATTTTTTATTCTTCATAAATGATTGAGTTTTGTTATGGTTATGGCATTTCATTGTCTCATTCTGAAAATTATCATCCATAAGGAAATAGTCAAGCTAAGTCAAATAATAATAACTTAGTCACTATCATTCACAAGTTAGTTGATGAGAATAAGATTAACTAGCATAATAAGTTATATGATGCAGTGTGGGAATATTGTATAATAGCTAAAAAATCAATAGGTATGTCCCATTTTCAATTGATTTATGGGATTTATTATTTAATTTTGATAGCACTTGAATTTATTACACTCCAGTTAACTAGAATAGTTGAGAATCAAAATTTTGAAAGTTTATTGGATAAACAGATTCTCTATTTGAACAAACTTGAAGAAGATAGGTCTCAACCAATTGACAGGATTGCCAAACATCAAGCCCAAGTAAAATTACTTTTTGATAAAAGAGATAGAAGGAGATATTTTCAAGTGAAAGATCTTGTTATTTTTTGAGATATACTTAGATTACCTAAAGAAAGTCATGGTAAATTTGACTCATTATGGATGGGTCCTTTCAAGATTAGGCACTTCTATGAAAATAATAATTTCTACTTGGCTTATTGTGATGGCACACATTTTATGTTTCCTTATAGTGGGAAATATCTCAAACATTTCTTTAAGTGAAAATGGTTGTCCCATTCATGTAAATGTGTGCATATGTTGTTGGATTATTTCTCTTTCCCTATTCTATTTTGTTATGTGTGTGTTGTTTTTTAATAAACATAACAAATTGTCTATTGTTCCTCCCCTTTCCTTATATTGATAATTTTTTTACATTGAGTCTTTTTAAGCATATTATTCAAGCCTAAAGGAGGTATAAATATTAAATCATATCTTATTTCAAGATCAAAAGATTCTTCAATTTTTAGATTTAACTAATTCTCATCAACATCTTCAAGTGAATGGCCAATGAAAATTAGATCCTTATTCAATAGGATTTGGCCCAACAACACCTTTTAATTTCTCATACCATTGATTTGGTGAGATAGTTATTAGTTGGTCAAATTAGGATCTTCAAAATCTATAGTAGGGGATCTATACTAGCAGTGCATGTTCATTTATCATATGATTGAGATTGGTGAACTGGTTGTCAGTTGGTCACATTAGGATAAGTGATATCATACTTCTCAAGAATTTTCATTAACAAATTTAAATGACTTCATTTCCCAATGCATAAGGTACTAATATACAAAACTAGAGCCTATAATTCTTCTCTTATTCCTTATAGTTTGAGGTCCCTAGTTAGAGCCATCTATTGTCATGGTTTTTAAACAATGGTCAAAAGGCTCAAAATAATGAAATTAAAAGTTAGGAAATAATGTGTTTTCATTTTTTGATAAAAATGATCATCATGAAGTCAAGTGGTGAAAAATATCTCAAAAAAATTTAACTTTACTTATTTATGTTGGAAATTTTCAAAATTTATTTAAGCCCCCTTAGATCTGGATAAGTGTGTAAGCATATCCTACAAAGTCTATAAGTGTTAAAAAACATGTAGTATATCCTTCTAGGATTACAAACACGTCTATCAGGACTTGATTACCTTAAAATCACCAACCTCAAATCCCCATGTGCATGCAAATACCATCACTAGGACTCAACATTTGTGCATGCACCATCTCAAATCCTGACACATGCAAAAACACATTTAAAATCACAAATTTATTGTAGATAACCTCCTTATTTTCATTTGATAATCCATTATATATATTTTTTACCCTACCATTTATCCTCCACCTCTTTGTTTTGGTTTTGAAACTCTTCCTCATGGATCCTGCTTTCTCTAATTGCATCTTTTACTTGCATTCTTGTAGTTTATCCATTGTTCACTAAACCTTCATATTATAATTTATAGGGTTTTGAAGTGTGAAAGAGGTGAGTATTTTTTGAATCATATTTCATCAATAGATAAAATTAATTTTTCATGGTCTGTAAGCTCTCTTATTTGTAGATTTTTAAGGTTTTTTTTATAAAAAGTTAAATGTATTTTTAAAAAACCTCAAAACCCTAAAATTTCACATTTTCTCTCCATCTCGTAGACTTCATTCTCTATCCTAGTTTTTCTTACCTAGTGTTCACCTTATCCATATTATTATGTCCCTATTTTTATCTTAGGTAGATCCTAAGATAAGTGAATATAACCTTGTTAGACCTCAAAAGGTTATTGACACCACCACCAGAACCCAATAGTGTTGCACACACCACCATCATAACCCAATGGTGTTGAAAAAAATTAAAAACTTGTTAGTAGTGATTGCACTACTCCATAACTTGACCCTATCATAAACAAACCCATTGGAATCCCCTTGCTCTATGAGTTTTTTTTTTTGGATATTAGGGTTTTGACTAATTTTTTAACATATTTTCTATTAGCTATAATACATTGTGGGGGTTATCTACCAAGAGGTGTGATTATCCTATATCTCAACATCCAAGATTGACACCAAGGGTAATATAAATAAAACACCACAAAATAAAATTTTGTAGAGAGAAGAGGAATAAAAAATGTAGTATTTATTTCAAGGTGTTGTTCCTCCGTCAAGCCTAGATTCAAATGTTGAGAGCATAACTAACACTGATATAGGACAGATCAACATGGAATATTTCTTAAACATAATAATTAGAGTGCATAAGTTAGATGATGTTTAGAGTATACATGATAATGGATTGGAAAATGTAGTTTCTTTTCAAACTTCAGTGAAAAGTCTAGAATGGTTCTTAATCATAACTAAACATTATGACCTTGAAAAGAGACAAGTGTCAAATACTGAAGTAGAATATGTCATATGCTTAGATCTAGAACATATTGATGATTTATTGTAGTTAACATAATGAGAATCATATGTAAGATTGTCTCCTACTTCAACTCAGTATTTTTTGGATGATAATGTCAATTCCTATGAAAAATGGGTGAATAAACAATGGCTCACAAAACCCAAACATTTCAACAAGTCTTACAAATAATCTTCCTAAATTTAAATTCATGAATGAAGTGAATGACATGATGAATGACATGATTAAACTGTTGAAATCCTAGAATAAATACACTTCCAGACTTGGATGTAAATATATATATGGATCATTCATCAAAATAATCAATATATCAATTGGGGGTACTTGATAAGTGACTCAATACATAAGCAACCAATTGAAGTAAAAACTACTTCCAAATTCTACATGACTTCATATCTAGTTTATGCATTCATTAAGATAATATTCTATGGTGGATTTAATTAGGTGGGCAACATCAAAACTACAAATATATATGACTTCTACCCTCAACTTACCCTAAATTAAAGTGTTCATCATTTTTGAAGGGTAAATCATGCATTCATCTAATATGTCATTTTGATGTTTGAAAAAGAACCCTATAACATGATAATATATATGGAAGTAATAATAGAGATTGTAAGGGGTGGATCTTGGTTCATTAAGTTTCCACCATTTGATTATCTAAGGGTTTATGGATGCGATTTGTCACCATACATGCTTCTTAATTATGTTGATGATAAATGGGACCTAATGGAATTGGTAAGATAATTGGATAAAACTCACAAGTTTATATCCACAAAATATAAATTTGGACTAAATTTTCCTATATCCATTGGTAGATACACATGTTCATCATTGGCTAAGGTAAAGTTAATTTAGGAAGAAATGACATGTGCTATTATAAGGCCATTTTAAAGTAGGGATTCTTCTGATATAAGAAGCTTAGTGACACACATCTTGGGGGATTTATATTAGCATGTACCTGATTTTGAATACTATTAGATCAATTATGATGATGGAAAAGACATGAGACTCATATATTGCTCATGATTCATAGTGAAATAGGTTGTTAAATTTTAGATTGTAAAAGTCCCTGAGAAAATACTTGATGATGAGGATACATTGGATCCTAATTTTCAAAAAGAAAAACTTGAATCTGAACCAATTACCAAGATTGATTTGATTGAAAATGAATCAAGTTATATTTTGACCAAAATTTGTGTACTTGAGAGAATAATTTAATGGCTAAAAATCAAAGGAGTCAATGTTGATCAAGAAGGTTTCCCACCACCACCAATAACATAAGTTGAACTAAGAAGCTTACATGAATAAAAATAAATAGAATCTAGGATATCTAAAGCAACTAATGAAAGTGAAGACATCATATTATCATAAGAATAAGTTTAAAAACAAAAATCTCCACATATACTTCAATATTTAGGCATCTTAAATTAAAAATCAAAAGGTTAGGAAAAAAATTTCTTATTTTCTAATTACCTCTATTTTTTAATATGTTCCTCTTGATAGTTTTGTACCATCTTAAACATTGGTGACAAAAATTAAGCAATAGTTTATTACATCTAATTATTCATTGTTGGCATCACCCTTTACTCAACTTGATAATTCATTATTTATACCTCCAAAAAATATTGAATTATCACTTAAGCCTTCACCCAAAACTCTAATTCATTTAGTTGAGAAATAAAAAGATGAAATAATATCAAAAAAGATCTAACCTTTGTAAAATATTCTTCCCTTTATTAATACCTCAACAAAGTCTAAGTCTATTCAAATGTAATACTATTTGGTCAATATTAAGGTTCCTAATTGACTTGATGAAGTGATGAAGAAAATGAATAAGATTATAGAACCACAAGAAATTGAATTCAGTGCAATAGCTTTTATTCCTCCATGGATAAACAAGAAGCCTAAAACTATGACAAGAATAATTATAAAAAAAGGAGAAAGATATGTAGAATTGGTTGTTCCTCCTATAGAAAAGGACACAGATAGTGTTGATACTTAAGATTATCAAATAAAAAAAAATACATTTGGTAAAATCTATGAGGGATGAAATGAATTAGGATGTTCAAACTACTATTAGTACTTTATTTAAAAATATGGATCATGATAAAGTGACTAAATATTAGCTCAAAGAGAAAGTTGAGAAATTGGCAATAGTGGCTTAAAATTTTATAAATCCAATTCAATCTTCTTCTTCAATTGTTCATCAAATCTCAAATATTAAAATATTGAATTTAGTAGAGGAAATTGGAACCATGGGAAAGGCAACAAAAGATTGGTCAAAATAAATTCTACAACTTAGAAATAGTTATATCCAAGATGCAAGGGATATATGTTTTGAGATGCAATGTAAGTATGATTATTGAACAAAAGTAGAAGACAAATATAATAAGGAAGTATATAAATGGGAAGAGTTGATTCATAAGTTAAAATAATCTTCTAATGATGATTCATATGATCTTATTCAAGCAGAATTCATTCATAAATATGAAGCTATATATCTCATTGAATTTATTAGATTTTCAAGGTTTAGGTTTCATATCATCAGAGAAGGTATCAATAAATTGTACAATTCTAAATCTATGGGAGGAGAATTCATTCTCTAAATAGTAGTAAGCCTTTAGAAATTGAATTATACAATTACTAATGATGATAGTAAATTGGTCTCTCTAAATATTATAAATATCCATTTCAATAAAAACATCAATGATATTCTAACTCCTAAGTCTACTTTCAAATATGGGTAAATTTGATAATTGGTCAGGTACTAGTTTAGCTTAGATAATATCAATGCGATAGTGAATAAACATCATGCAATAACTGATAGAATGGTGGAACTAAATTGTTATGCAAAGGTAGCTTTCACATATTTAGATGGCTTTAACACATAAACAATTATGGATATCCTACAAAGATTTGAGTTGTATCAAGGTGAAAAGAAGAAGTTTCAATGTAAAGAAGAAACTCATATTATTCTTAGTGAAGAAGAAGTAGATTAGTTTGTCATAAATCTTTGTTTCATGTCTCCAACTTAAAATTTCAAATTCATATAATTTACTATTGCAATTTTATTAATATTATCTTTCAAGTTTTGAGTTGTGAAAATTTACTATTGCACTTTTTTAAGTCATAAATATTTGCTAACAAGTATTTGGCAATTTGTAAAAACACCAAAGCAAATTTTTAATTTATGAAAAATGCTCAATTTATTTTTACAAACTATAAAGTGTGAAAACTCACTAATGTATTTTTACAATCTCCTGAATATGCAAAAAGGTTTCTACACACCTTAACCATCGAGATCAAGATATTAATAGGTGTTAAGAGTTCACTTGTAGGGGTCTTGACAATTAAAAATTATGGGAGAACTTTTGTAAGTGGAAATTATCTTTGTAGTCCATTGAAGATCAATACAAAGGATATTTTTTCAAATTTTAAGTTTAAATATTTTTATACATATAATGTATTTATCTACTATTTGCATGTATTTGAATCTTTATTTTCAGAATGTTCTCACAATTGTTATGAACTAGTCATAAACCACAATAAAATTATTATATCATTTCTTTTTGAATCTATATATGTCATTTTCATTTTGGATAAATATCGATAGAGTTAGAGAATAATTATTTACTTTTAAGCAAGGAAATACATAGGGATAATTATTTTATGTTATTAAATTATATGGTTATTTTGGTGTATGTCTTGTTTTTTTTTAATAAATGTGCGTATGTCTTTCCTATCCATTAAATGAGAGAGGTTTCCCATTAGAAATTATAACAAACTTATCAACATTTCTAATAAGTTTCTAAATTTGGCCATTCGTTAGGTTATATTTTTCATCTTAAAAAAACATATATCTTTTAAATCTCTTAGTAAATTTTTCTTTTCTCTAGCCTTTTCATACTTTCAATTTAAAAGTACTACCTTGATGAAACTCATTTTTGTTGTAAATATTTTATTTTACTGCATCATTTTGGATTTTAATAAAGGTATCTCTATCTAATAATATGAGAGGAATGTTTTTTCTTGAGTGTTGTTGAGAAATGCTTGTTTGTCCCTCAACAAATTTTCATGCCAACACAACCTCAATCACTAACATCAATAAATCTACCCTAAATTGATATTAGTGACCCTATGTGCATAAACAATGTGTTATAGATCAAAGTGACTCTCAAGCCCACTTCTAGACCCTTTCCATTATAAAAAATCATTCATAGTTAATTAGTGAATCAAAAAAATTAAGTACTTTGATATCTTTGGTACTTTCTATATTTAACACATGCCACTTTTTTTAGATCATTTTCAATCTTTTGTATTAAGATTCATGCTTAATTTTCATACTCTAAAATCTAAATTACATTCAATTTTATAACTTAATTAAATTTTAAAAATCCAAATTAGGGAAAAACATATTGGTAAACTTGAATATTTTTCATACAATGCCAAACCCTATGTATTATTTAGGGTTTCATCCTTCTATTTAGGGTTTCATATTTTTATTACCTCAATTTATTCTAACCCTCATCCTAGGCTTATGCCTTGTCCTAATGTTTCTTTCTATATTAATATTTTGGATAAGAAAAAGTGATAATGATATGGATTGTATGCATAATCAAATTTATGTGGATACACCTATGAAACATGTTTATATGGATCTCCATTAGGAGTTATCATTATTTATGCTTACTACATAATCCCTCATGAAAATAATTCTAGGTTTGCAAGCTAAGGTGTTCTAGCTAGAGCAAATATATATTACTACACATGAACACATAATTATTATTTCCATGAATAATATTACATCACTTCTTACTCATAATGGTCAAGGATTGGGAAAACATGCACAAGGTATCACTGATACTATTTATATGTATATTAAAGAGGATGATGAGGCCTTAGATACATACATCCTTCATAAGTCACTAAATATATTAAATAAATCAATGAAAATGAAGGTACAATGTGAGATATTCATACACAATTTAATTTTCCTACTAGGAGTGATTCTCATGAAGAATCATCAATTAATTATAAATTATTAAATATCATCCATTTTATATTAAATCAAGTATATTAACAATGACAATCAAATGTGTATTTATAGATACTAATTTAGGTATAAACATGTGCAATGAGAATTGTTTACAAGGATTAGATCACATTTACAAGTCACAATAATGAACTAAAAAAATCTATATTATACCACCACTAGTATTTGAGACTAGATCATTATAGGTAATTATCAGACATAGTACAATAAATACTTTATGCTAGAAGGATTATTTATTAAAATATAAAGTAATAAAGAATTAATAAAAAAAGTCTATATTTACCACAACAATATAATATATCTCCAATAAAATGGAACAAAGGATTCTATTGATTTTGGAAACACAGTAAGGTTTGATAACTTATAATAGCAAAATACAATATGAATGAAGAAAATACATGTCATAAAAAGAGATGAACTTTGTATTGTAAATGATATTTACCTAGTACTTATATCTCAATGTTGTAATAAAGGAATATATAGAGAGACATAATACAAGATATAGCAAAGAGTAGAGAAGCGATACAACATAGATTATAAATGATAAAAAAAATATGAATAGAGAGTGTATAGGTATAGTATAAAGATATCTACAAAGTGTAACAAATATTTATAATAATATATATAAATAAATAGAGTTAGAGTATGAAAAGAACTATATACTATGTAATGTTTATGTTAATGAATACACTACATTAAAATTTTATGAATGCACTTAGTAACTAGGTAACAACACACAACAATAACATTTTTGATACATTAGCTCTAACAAGAGTCATGTAGAACCTCATAATTATCTATAACCAAGTTTTAGATTTTATTTTGAAAAATTATTACACCACACAAATTTTAGCAACTAATTTTATAGAGGAAAGCATCCATTAGAGTTTTGGAAGCCAAAAATAATATAAATTGAAGAGTGGTGGTATATGTGGATCTCAAGTTACCTTTCTTTTAGGATCTCTATTTTCAGCTCACTGGCCCAAGTCATAAATCAAATGCAAGATTTGAGTTACAGTTAAAATGTATAAAATCTTCATATTTGCCAAGTCAAAGCTGGATAATAGGCTAAGTAAAAAAATAATAAATCAAAGACTTGGAACCTATAGGAAAGTTTAGTATTCACACTTTTTGTGTGAATGACTTAAAAAAATGTGTCTTCATGCTTTTTGTGTGAAGAGTTGTTGCAAGTTTGGCATGAAAGTGTGAATTGTAAAGGTAAGACTAGTTATGCCAAGAAATATGAAAATAAAAGGTGTCATGACAAAATATGGAAAGAGGGAGAAATTATGATTTCACATGAGTAGTTTTCACACTTTTTATATGACCATTCATAAACAAAAGTCATGAAGACCTGAAGCCAAGTAAAGGTGTATAAGGATGGAAAACCTAAATGACTACCATATGTCCTTAGGGGACATTAGTGTTGTAATAAATTAAAATTGATAGACATATACCTATCAAAAATATCTCATACATGTCCCATTTAGTAGTGAAATGAAAAATGAGGTATTAACATGTGGCACCACCATAGAGTGTGATGACATGAATGACATAATTAGGACTTGATACCACTATCAGAATACATGGAGGTCACATGAGTTTATGAACTCAAAGGAGTGGCATTAAGGTGACCTAGTTAGCAAAGTGATGTTCTAATAGGGTTATGGTCAAATCTTCAATGTGATATAGATTCCCCAATAGGTAGCCATGTGTCCCACATAACTAACATGGGCCTGAACATAATGGTCTTATTAGACCAAGTGATAAGTAAAAAAACTTTTTATTTAAGCATTTCTACATGATGAATCTTTGCTAATGTGGGATTAATACCAAGAAAAAATCTAAATGTCGAATTCAAGCCTAAATTTTGCAACTTGACCCCAAGCTCAAGTTATAATATGAAGCAAAAACATCCAAATAGGACTCAAACTTGGATCAAATATAACCCAAGTTTGGTCTATAGAACCCTAAATTGGTCAAAGTATGTGAGTTTGAGCAAGTTGAAATAGAAGATCTATAGAAGATATTGATATGGGATTAAAACTAAGATCATTGAGTCAATAAAAAACCATTATCTTATATTTCATTAGTGATCTTGACACGAAGTGAGAATTTCAAATACAAGTGATGTTGAGTCGCATAAGTAAACTAAGCTTGATCTCGATCTCACATTATAAGCTTGAGATCAATCAAACATCCCAATTAAACTCAAGTGGCATATATGAAGTTGAGTCATAATATTCAAGGTGGACATGTCAAGGCAATCCAATTAAAGCATGCCAAGTGGAAATCAACCTAGTAACCATCAATAAAAACATGGCACATCACAATTCCATGATGAATGGGAAGAAATACTAAGTCACACTAAAATCTTAGACAAGTAAAACATAGAAGCCCAAGGTAAGCACAAAAACTACCAAATCTCATTGGAGACTAAAATCACCAATCTAAGAATGCATAAACAAAATATTATCTTAGACTAAAATCATGAGTGTTGTGTGTATAAAAAGATCACCAAAGGAACATAAATGAGTTCTAAGGTGGATGTTAGGGCCAATAAATGATATTACTTCATATTGATTCAACTAGAAGATTTTCATGAGCTTAGAAAGTGGTACAAAAATTACAATCCCAAAGCAAATTATATTCCCTACATGTCCAAATTCATAAGCCAACATTAAATGTGCATGGGTTTATTTGTACTTATACACATACCTTTATATAATAGATCATAGACATAAATCAACCTAGCCATTAATAAATTAGACTTGTAGTAGTAGAGACATGAAGGAGTTTTGATCTTTGAGCTTCCATCCTTTAATTCAAATTCTTATCTAATATTTTTTTATTCAAGGAAATGAAGTGTCTATAAATAGACCAGTTCTAGATGTAAGATAGAGGTCTTGTGTAGTGAATATCTACTTCTTTGGAGCCTTGTGACACTATGCTCAAACCTTGAAATCTAACAGAGACTAAGTTTCCTTCTCCCTTTTATTTCATTTTATGTGTGTTTGTATATTTTTTATCTATGCTTGTAGAGTTTTCACTCTCCCTTCCATTGTCATTCAATTTATTCAGACTTCCATGCAATGATAAATCTTTTGTAGTTCATATGTTGTGTCAAACCAAGTCTATATATGAGTTATCTATGAATTATTCTCTATTTCTTCTAACTATTTATTAGGTCATTCACCTTCATATGGAATAATTATGTAACTGATAAGTCTAATGTAGATATTATGCATAAAACTCTATCTCTTAGATTTTTTTTTTGATATTAATATAAGGTAGTGGTGCTCTCAAGATACTTGGTGTATCACCACTCAAGCATTTTGAGTTTGTTTCTCTTCCCCCTTTTCATGTCAAAAAGCATAGCATAGTTTAGTTAGGTTTTTTAGGAAGTATAATTCAGTCTACAACTAGTCTTAAATCAATTTTATTAGGTTTAGGAAGGAAGTTGGATTTCCATAAAGGTTCACCCAAGGAATTTAGGGTCTCACACCTTGGGGGTGATCCCATTTTTTCACCAAGACATCCTTCAATTCAATAGGTGCAAGGTTTGAGTGATAACAATTTTTGGCTTGCCCACTGGGACTAGAGTTTAAATTTTTGGTTGAGAATGCTGCTCTTAGTTGATACATAATATTGAAAACACCCAAAAATCACCTGGTAAGGACTATTTTAGATGATTTGAACTTATTTCCCTAAATTAGACAATAGATAATCTTTAAAAAAGAATAGTTTGGGTTCTGTGCAAGTTGTATGCAAAGAGTATGGTAATAATTTGTATGTATTCCACATTTATCAGATTGGAGAGAATTTAAAATTATAAAATTTTGAATAATGTAGGTGTATTATTGATATATTTTTCTAGTTGGAATTTAAATTAGTCCAAATTATTTTAAATAGTTCCTTGGTGACTCTAAGTATCCTTGGTATACAAAAGATTAATTCTTCATCTTATGCCAAGATGAACAATATCATCTTCAAGAGGCACTTATTTTTGTTTTATTGAGTTTCATATACTCCATAGAGTAAAAATAAATAGAGCATCCTTATCTCTTATTATGAGAGCTAGTGATTCAATATAATCATCCCCTTGAGCTTACTCTACTCATCATTTTGGAATATTTCCCCAACCTAGAGGAAGACTCTTTCTTATTCCCTTCATGGCTACCAAAATAAATGAGTTGTTTATGACCTTTAATGGAGGTATTACTTTGTCTCTAGCTTAGTATTATGACATTCTATTTGTAGCTTATTTTATCAGTGAAAATATAAATATCCCTATAGAATGCATATAATATATTTTAAACATATGATAAATCCACCATGTCACTAAAGATAATGTGGGAGTTTAGTTTCTTGTAAATTCCTTTAAAGGGAAAACTCTCCAATGAGTTTAGTTTGAGGCCTAATTCTATTCATAACTATGATGAGCTAGGAGAGAATTTATGTGAGTAATTTGAAGATAATAGTGATTATTTATCTTTGATGGATCAAGTCACCACCATTTAGAGATCCCAACATGAGCTGATGGTTGACTTTATTTCAGATTCTAAAGAGTCTGGAATAGAATACCACCTTTGTTTAAACCATCTACAAATACTACATTCTTAAATATTTAAGGGCTCTAAATAGTGATATAGCTATAATGGTCCAATCCATGGGAGAAGTTGTAATTAATAATGCATATGACATTATTGTTACGACTTAGAACTAACTAATTCAAGATGGAAATATTTTTCCCAATCTTCCCCTACCTCTCTTTCTAGATCCAGCACCTAATTAGCCTACTTCCCAACCTATTGATATTTTTATCCCAAAAATATCATTACATATAATACCCTAAGGGAGACCCCCTTTATTTTTAGGAAAATTCGTAAAATCTCTAAAAGACCCATCTTTCCTTTATGATTTGTAGAATCTTAAACTCTAGATGCGATTTTCACATGTGTAAATTATTCTATGGGTTATGGATCCCATGAATCACCCATATTACAAAAATTATGGAACCCAGAACACTAGGGCCACTTTACACATTTTCACAAACATGAAAAATGAACTTCAGGATCTAGATCTTGTAAAGCACCAAAATCTAAAACTATAAAATCTAGAACTCACCATGCACTTTGCATGTTTTCACATGTAAAATGCATGGTGGGCTCTATATCCCACCATGTACCCAAGCTGATGGAATTTAAAACTCAGAGTGAACTTTTCATGTTTTCATAATGTGCAAAATATATGATGGGCTCTATATCCCACCAAAGAGAGAAAATCCCCTTCCATAGAATGCAAAACCTGAAGTGCACATTGCATGTTTTTGAATGTGAAAAGTGCACATCAATCTCTATCATCCACAAATTACTTACTAATTACCTTTCACAAGATACATAACCCAAAGAGTACATTGCACATTTCTAAGCATGCACAGTGTTGGGTAAGTTTTACCTCCCACCAATGCAATTTATTAAGCCTTTATGTAGAGTGGACATGCTCTGAGCACCTCCTAGTTTTGCCTAAGATCTGACATGCTTCAAACACCATGGAATATTCACCTACCTCCATCACCTTCCACTTATGATCAAAATCTAACAAACCTCAATCACCATGGGAAGTGGATTTATTTCAAGCACCTCCCAATTCTATTGGAGATTTGAACTACTCCAAACACCTGCAAATCTCACCAAATTTCATAGTTCGTTTCTCACAAGCAATATATTTATTTTTCATGTCTCCTAATGAGATAAAGTTTAAATCCAATGGCCCTAAAGCTACTCACTAAGTTAAGGAGGCTCATGATAAGTAGTTGATGTATTGTATGACATTGATGGGGTGATGAGCATAATGTCATGCCAAACAATAGATGATATAAATAATCTCCTTCAAGTGGAATAAGTAAAAAATAACTTCAAGAAAATAGTTGAGAAAGAATATGCAAAGGACACAGTCTTCACTCTAAGTTATATCCAACACTTTCTCAGGTATGAAAGAATAATTGATAAGATGAGAATACAAATGTAGGGAATAAGGGATTTTAGGAAAGAATTATTCAACATACAAGCATATTTTGTATCCTCTCACATCTACTCCTACAGGCTAGATCCAAAATGAATACAAGAAATATTCAAGGCCTTTGATGCATATACTAAGAAACAATAGATTAATAATGATAATAAAGGTAAATAAATTTTGAACATTGATTAATCTTTCATCTCTATTAAATATTTTCAAATGTTATATCATTTAAAAACATTTTAAACTCTAATTTCATTACAAAGTTACAACTATATTTTTATAACTCTTTTTGATAAAGATAAAAACATATTTTAGACTTTATATTTTTTGATAAAGTGAAAATTATAAAAGGCACAATTGAAAATTACACGTCCATTTTGACCAGTATGGATTGATAAAAGTGTAAAATCATGAAGTGCAAAGTGCATGATTCATTTTGGAAAAAAGTGATAAAGACTTAAAAAGTTGTAAAAGTCTCACTCATGTTTAACATGTTGGGGGTTTTGCATGGAAAAGTAACTTGCAATTATTTTCAAAGTTATCTTTTATTTTAAAGGATTAGTTCTATTTTGGGCTCCTCTTTTTGCATGAAGTTATTTTCATCCACTTTCAGATGAAGAATCCTTGCATGGAGATCCAACAGTTCCATCTATGCCTTACCATGACATGCTATGCTAAATTCCACACGCAAATCATGCATGACACATTTATAGTTGTTCCACTACTCTAGGATTCCAATAATAGAAGAACTCATCTCTTTTACATAAGGGTTTCATATTTTCATGATCTCATTTAACTAGGCATTCAAGTTATGTCAACTACATCTCATCTTAGAGATATTTTGTATAAAAATGCACAAACCCCATGACCCAAATGATATTTTTTTCTAGTTATATTGTTTTTCATTTTGAATGTATTTACTACAAGCTATAACCTTTGGAGAGAAATAAAGTTAAATATTTGCCTTTCTTGTCTTGTGAGATCTCTGTGTATGTGTAAGTTGTTATATTATTTTTGAAATATTTATCTCTTTGTTTCAGTTTCAAGAAACTCATCTATGGTATTTTAACCTCTTTAAAATATTGTTGTGGAATAAAGATATTTTTTCCCTTTTGTAAAAAATAGCTAAAATACTACCTCTGATTTCTATTTATATGAGTCTATACTGAAACAAATTCAACATATTTTTTTCTCTATTGTGTTTATCAAACAAGCATTAAAATCCTCTATAAATATTGGTGTAATTACCATATTTTTAGTTTTTTGTAAATTTCAATTCTTTAACCCTTTTTCATGTCAAAACCCTAGTTTAAGATTCAAAAACACTAAAGAGTAAGATTTCCATAAAACTAGTATTTTACTAGTTTGCATCATATTTAGTGAAAGGAAGCCATCCTCATCTAGAGATTAACCTCAAATTTTCAAGGTCCCATAACTTTCAAGGTTTTTCTATTTTGTCATTAGGTAATTTCATAACAAGCTATAAGATACATACAAGTGCAATTTTATGTGATAACAATTTTTGGCACACCTAGTGGGACTCAAATTTGATGATCCTTACATCATCCATTAAAGATTTTGGTGTGTTTTTCATTGCATCTTTCCATTTAGTCTAGTTTATTCAAAAACCATGGTGACTCCAAAGATTAAATATACTAGTTTAAGCAATCCAAGCTCTTAAATATTATCAAAGATTAGGATTTAGTTGATATTCTTAGTCTTTTCCATTCTTTTAAATTAATATAATCACCTGGTGACTCTAGTAGTATGAACTTATTATTAGAAAGGTAGACATGATTATTCTTTAATTTAATTCTCTAATATGTTCCACCTAGAAAGGTAGACTTGATTTCCATTATTTGAGATTGAATCACAACCAACCACCTCCACTCCCTTTCCTAGCTTCAAGCAAGATAAATCTTCTGCACTTTCAAGAAAATCCCCTAATTTTAATGTTCCAATTTTCATAGGCCCCCTTATTTGAAAGATACTACCCCCATTCTTCCTAAAAAACCCTAATTACAATCATGATATCCTTCTTGGACCATGCATCTTGACTTCACAATTCCCAACCTTGTAAAATCCCCTTCCTCTGCACCAATTGAAACCTCTTTCCCTCCCACCATATCCCTTTTCAAAAGAAGACCAGTTGTATGGAAGGAAAGTAAAGATCATTTAGATGAGGAGGAAGATATTTCAAGTGAGTATGATGAGGAAATCCTTATTTTCAACCCTCTTTGTGCCACTAAATCATAAATTTTAGAACTACTCTAAGAAGAGGATGAACAAAATCAGCCTACACAACAAGATAATGCACAAGGGTGATATGATGAGGCACTATCTTGGATAAATTAACTTCCATTCAGTATGGAAGAATATGAGGTTGGTCATGAAGCTATAATGAGACTTCTCATGCAGAAAAATGAAGAACAACTAGAGGAAGATTTCTTTTGGGATGAACTAGAGGAATTTTGTTCAAGCTTTGACATTAAACAAACATTTATTAAAGGGGAAAACCATGAGAAGTAAGAATAATAAGAGGAAATAGATGTATTCCCAACTTAATCACTTGGTCAGGTGCATCCCAATCAATAAGATGACGGAGAAGAAAAATATAGAAGGGAGGGAAATTCTGATTGCTCAAACTTTGTCTCGATAAGAGGGTGCCCTATCAGGTTCCTAACTTGATTGAAATCTAGTAAGGAGGAACCATCACATGTTCTTAATTTAGAGAAAAAAATTGATCTTCAAAAAGAGTAGGATTAACTTACCTATACACTCTAAGCTAATTTTATATTTAACCAATTGGATTGGGTAAGTGATTTTATTTATGTTCTTATAATTGGAGAAGTATATCCTTAATTTGTTAATTCACTCCTTCTCCATATTTTATTAGTTTCCCTCAAACATGTAAAGCATATTATATTAGTAAGAAAGGGTAGTTATCTTTTATACCCTATCAATGGCTTTGTTTAGATGGCCTTTTAATTAGTTAGTTTAGGGTAGGTTAGATATTTCTTTCCTTCAAGTGCTTGTGTGCACATTATAAATAGATTTAGTAGTTTTTACCTTCCTCTAAGTGCCTATAGCATATGTCGTGTTATTTTCTCCCTATTTTGTTTGTTTGTTTTCTTTTTTTTTTCACATCTAGGCAAATACAATTTTTTTATTCCATAGGTTAGAGTTTATAAGATCAAAAGTGATTCCATGCCCAATGTCTTAAAAGGATATTAGATTGAAAATGTTTAGCAGGCAATCATCCTATAAAAGTCACCAAAAATATTGATATTTTTATCCCAAAAATATCATTACATCTAATACCCTAAATGAGACCCCTTTGTTTTTAAGGAAAATACTTGAAACCTCCAAAAGACCCATCTTTCCCTTTATGCTTTGTGGAATCCAAAACTTTGGATACAATTTTCACATATGCAAATTCTTCCATGGGTTTTGGATCCCATGAATCACCCATCTTACAAAAAATGGAAAAACCCAAAACCCTAGGTCCACTTTGCATGTTTTCACAAATGTGCAAAATGCACTTTAGGATCCAGATCCTACAAAGCACCAAAACATAAAACCATGGAATCTAGAACTCACCATGCACCTTGATTGTTTTCACAACATGGAAAATACATGGTGGGTTATAGATCCTACCATGAACCCAAGTTGGTAAAATCTAGAACTTAGTGTGCACTTTGAAAATATTCATAATGTGTAAAATGCATGATGGGCTCTAGATCCAGCTAAAGAGGGAAACTACCCTTCTGCATAATGCAAAACCTAAAGTACACATTGCACATTTTTTAACATGATAATTATACATCAAGATCTTCCATCCATAAAATAATTACCAATTACCTTTCATAGGATGTAGAACCCAAAGATTACATTTCACGTTTCCAAGCATGCAAAGTGCTTGGTGAGTTTTGCCGCCTACCAATGCAATCTCTTAAGCCTCCTTGGAGAGTGGACGTCATATAAGAACCTCCTAGTTCCACTAGATATTTGACATGATTTGAACATTATATAACATTTACCTACTTCCAACACCTTCCACTTCAACCAAAAATATAATATCCCTCAAGCACTGTAGGAAGTGGATGTGCTTTAAGCACCTCTTATTCCATCAGAGATTTGAACTAATCCAAACACCTACAGATCCCACCAATTTTCATAGTTGGTTTCTCAAAAGCTATATATTTAGTTTCCATTCCTCTTAAGTAAATTAAGTTAAAATCCAAGGGCCCTAAAGTTGATCACCAAGCTAATGAGGATCATGATAAAGTGATTGATATATTTTATGATATTGATGGGATGATTAACACAATGTCATGCCAAATATTAGATGACATGAATAATCTCCTTCAGGTGGATTAAGTCTAGAATAAATTCAAGAAAATATTTGAGAAATAATCTACAAAGGATAGAGTCTTCACTCTAATTTCTATCCACCACTTTCTCAGGTATGAAAGAACAATTGATAAGATGAGAATAGGGATGCATGGAATAAGTATTTTCAAGAAGGAATTATTTAATGTATAAATAGATTGTGTACCATCTCACATCTACTCCTATGGGTTGGATCCAAAATGAATACAAGAAATATTCAAGGCTTTTGATGCATATACTAAGAAGCTGCAGGCCAAGAATGATAAGAAATCTGAATAAATTTTGAACATTAATTAATCTTTCCTCTCTGTTGAATATTTTCAATTGTTATATCATTTCAAACCATTGTAAATTATAATTTAATTACAAAGGTACATCTATATTTTTTATAACTCTTTTTGAGAAAGAGAAAAACATATTCTACACTTTACATTTTTTGATAATGTGAAAGTTACAAAAAGCACAAGTGCAAATTGCACTTTCCATTTTGACAAGTATGGATTGATAAAAGTAAAATCATGAAGTGATAAAGACCTAAAAAGTTGTAAATGTCTCACTCATGTTTTTCAAGTTGGGGTTTTTGCATGGAAAATTAACTTGGAATTATTTTCAAAGTTATATTTTATTTTAAAGGACTAGTTATATCTTGGGCACCTCTTTTTACATGAAGAAGTTATTTTCAGCCACTCCCAAATGAAGAAGCCTTGTATGGAGATCCAACAGTTTTATCCATGACTTACCATGTCATGTTATGCTAAAGGTCATGCCCAACTCATGCATGACACATTTATAGCCCTTCCACCACTTTAGGATACCAAAAATAGAAGAACTCACCTCTTTTGCATGAGGGTTTCATATTTACGTGATCTCATTCAATTGGGCATTCAAGTTTTATAAACTACATCTCATTTTGGAGATATTTTGTATTAAAATGGGTAGACCCCATGGCCCAAATTATATTTTTGTTTCTAGTTATATTTTTTGCATTTTAAATGTATTTACTACAAGATATAACCTTTAGAGAGAAATAAAGTTGAATATTTGCCTTTCTTGTCTTGAGAGATCTTTGTGTGTGTGCAAGTTGTTTGATTATTTATGGAATATTTATCTCTTTGTTTCAATTTTAATAAATTCATCTATTTTATTTTACCCTCTTTAAAATATTGTTTGGAATAAATATATTTTTCCCTTTTGTGAAAAATAATGAAAATACTATCTTTAATTTCTATTTATATGAGTCTGTGTTGAAATAAATTCAACATATTTTCTACTATATTATGTTTATCAAACAAGCATTAAAATCTACTATAAAATATTTGGTACAATAAAAATATATTTAGTTTTTTCTAAATTTTAATTATTCAACTCTTTTCCCCATCAAAACCCTAGTTTATGATTCAAAATAACTAAAGAGTTAGATTTCCACAAAATTGGTATTTTATTAGTTTGCATCAAATTTAGTGAAAGGAAACCAAACTTCTTTGGAGATTAACCTAAAATTTATAAGGTCCCATGGCTTTGGAGGTTTTTATATTTTGTCAAGGCAATTGAATAATAATCTATAAGATAAATATAGGTACAATCTTATGTGATAATAGTTTTTAGCACACCCAGTGGGACTCAAATTTGATGATCCATACATCATCCATTGAAGGATTTTAGTGTGTTCTTCAGTGCATCTTTCCATTTTGTGTAGTTTATTCAACACCATGGTGACTCAAAAGATCAAATATACTAATTTAAGTAGTCCAATCTCTTAAAGATTATCAAATATCAGGATTTAGTTGATATTCTTAGTCTTTTCCATTCTTTTGAATTAATCTAATCACTTGGTGACTCTGCTAATATACACTTATTATTAAAAAGGTAGACCTAATTGTTTCTTATTTGAATGTTGTAATATGTTGAGATATCATATAAATTATGCCTTTTCCCCTCATACTTGTCAAAATGCATTTTCTATGCCTTCATACCATCTATATCAAACTAAAAATACAACTGGTTTTATCCCAAATAGCCTTGTCACAACAGAATATCTTTATTTTCATAATAATTACCTCCCTTACACCCTAATTCATCCTTCTTGGAAACCTATTCACACCTATGAATAGCCTCAAGAATGATACCTTGCTACCAATTCGCATTATTACCCTCCTAATCAGCCCCAAAAGAGCATTGGTGATATATAGCTTGATTTCTAAAGACAACTTATGGAGATTGAAATAGACAAGTATAGTAGGAAGTAGGAAGAGCTTGTTTATCAAGATTACACATAATATAATAAGGTTATGGGATAATTTATATATGAAGAAGAGTGCTTAGATAGGCATATTTTAGCTAAGGAGGAACAACTACATAAGTTGATTGTACATATGCATGAGATTGAACATAACTAACCACTTCCACTCCTCCCTTTCCTAGCTTCAGGAAAGATAAATTCTCTACACTTTCAAGTAAATACCCTAATTTCAAGGTTCTAATTTTCATAGTCCCCCCTTCCTTGAAAGATACTACCCCTATTCCTCTCAAAAACCCCAAGCATAGTCATGATAGCCTTTTTGGACCATGCATCTTAACTTCATAATGCCCAACTTTTTAAAATCCCCTTCTTCTGCACCAATTGAAACCTTATTCCCTCCCGCCATATCTATTTTCAAAGGAGTGCTAGTTGTATGGAATGTAAGTGAAGATCATTTAGACAAGGAGGAGGATATTTCAAGTGAGTATGATGAGGAAATCATCATTGACAACCCTCTTTATGCCACTAAATCAAAAAATTTAGAGATGCTCCAAGAAGAGGATCAACAAAATCAGCCTACACAATAGGGTAATGCACATGGGTGAGATGATAAGGCATTCTCTTGGATAAATGATATTTCATTTAGTATGGAAGAATATGAGATTGGTCATGAAGCTGTAATGAGTCCTCTCATGCAGAAAAGAGCAATTAGAGGAAGATTTCTTTTGGGATGAATTAGAATAATTTTATTTGAGCATTGGAATTAAAATAACATATATTAAAGGGGGGAAATGAGTATAAAAATTAATAAGAGAAATAATATGTGTTCCCAACTCAATCACTTTTGTAGGTTCATCCCAATCATTAGGATGATGGAGAATAAAAATAAATAAGGGAGGGCAATTTTGATTGCTCAAACTTTGTCTTGATAAGAGGGTACCCTATCAGGTACCTAGCTCAATTTAAATCTATCAAGGAAGAACTATCATATGTTGTTCTTAATTTAGAGCACAAAACTAAACATCAAAAAGAGAAAGATCAGCTTGCCTATCCACTTCAATATAGTTTTATGTTTAACCAATTGGATTGGGTAAGTGAGTTTATTTATGTTCTTATAATTGGAAAAGTATATCCTCAATTTTTTGACTATTCACTCCTCCATATTCAATTGGTTGTGCTCAAGCATGTAAAGCATATTAGATTAGTAAGAAAGGGTAGTTATTTTGTACAATTTGTTAATGGATTTATTGAGATGGCCTTTTCATTGGTTAGTTTAGGGTAGGCTAGATGTTTCTTTCCTCCAAGTGCCTGCACGCACATTATAAATAGGTTTAGAATATTTTACCTTCCTCTAAGTTTTTGTGGCATAAGTTGTGTTGTTTTCTCCCTATTTTATTTGTCTATTTTCCTATTTTTTTCATATCTAGGTAAATACTACTAGTTTGTTCTTCCCTAGGTTAGATTTTGTCAAATCAAAATTGAATCCATGCCCAATGTTTTAAAAGGCTACTATATTGAAAATGATTAGGAAGCAATCATCCTACAAAAGTAACCAAAATTTTTGATATTTTTATCCCAAAAATATCATTACATCTAATACCATAAGGGATCCCCCCTTTGTTTTTTAATAAAATCCTTGAAACCTCCAAAAAACCCATATTTCCATTTATGCTTTATGGAATTTAGAACTCTAGATACAATTTTCACATGTAAAAATTAATCCATAGGTTCTGGATCCCATGACACACCCATCTTCCAAAAAATGGTTAAACTCAAAACTTTGGGTCTAATTTTCACATTGCACAACTGTACAAATGCACTTTAGGATTTGGGTCCTACAAAGCACAAAAACCTAAAACCATAGAATCAGGAACTCACCATGCACTTTGCATTTTCTCACAACATGCAAAATGCATGGTGGGCTTTGGATCCTACCATACACCCAAGCCAGTAGAATCTAGAACTCAACATGCACTTTGCATATTTTCATAACATGAAAAATGCATGATAGGCTCTAGATCCTACCAAAGAGAGAAAATCACCTTCCATATAATGTAGAACCTAAAGTGCACATTACGCATTTTAAAACATGAAAATTATACATCAAGCTATATTATTTAGTAACCAATTACCATTTACCTTTCATTGGATGTAGAAATCAAAGAATATATCACACATTTATAAGCATGTAAATTGCTTGGAAAATTCTACCTCCTACCAATGTAATCTCTTAAACCTTCATGGAGAGTGTACATGTTCCAAGTACCTCCTAGTTATACCAAAGATCTGACATGTTTCAAACACCATAGAACATTCACCTACCTGTAGAACCTTCCATTTCTACTAAAAATCTAATATCCCTCAAGCACTATGGGAATTGGACTTACTTCAAGCACCTCCTAGTTTCATCATAGATTTAAACTGATCTAAACACTTATAGATCCTGCTAGCTTTCATAGTTTGTTTTTCATAAGCAATAGATTCAGTTTCCATGCCTCCTAAGGAAATGAAGTTCAAATAAAAGGGCCCTAAAGTGGTCACCAAGATAAGGAGGCTCATGATAAAGTGGTTGATGTATTGTATGACATTGATGGGATGATGAGCACAATGTCATGCCAAATAGTAGATGATAAAAATAATCTCTTTCAGGCGGAATAAGTCCAGAATAACTTCAAGAAAATAGTTGAGAAAGAATATACAAAGGAAACAATCTTCACTCTAAGTTTTATCCACCACTTTCTCAAGTATGAAAGAGCAATTAAAAAGATGAGAATAGGGATGCAGGGAATAAGGATTTTTAGGAAAGAATTATTTGATGTACAAGAAAATTGTGCAACCTCTCACATCTACTACTATAGGCTAGATCCAAAACAAATACATGAAATATTCAAGGCCTTTGATACATATATTGAGAAGCTAAAATCCAAGAATGATAAGAAAGCTAAAGAAATTATGAACATTGATTAGTCTTTCCTCTCTGTTGAATATTTCCAAATGTTATATCATTTCACAACATTGTAAATTATAATTTCATTACAAAGGTACAACTATATTTTTTATAACTCTTTTTTTAGAAAGAGAAAAACATATTTTACACCTTATATTTTTTGATAATGTGAAAGTTGCAAAAAGCACAAGTGCAAATTACACTTTCCATTTTGATAAGTATGGATTGATAAAAGTGTAAATTCATGAAGTGAAAAGTGCATGGTTCATTTTGGTAAAAGTGATAAAGACTTAAAAAGTTGCAAAAGTCTCACTCATGTTTTGTAAGTTAGGGTTTTTTCATGGAAAAGTAACTTGAAATTATTATCAAAGTTATCTTTTATTTTAAAGGACCAATTCTATTTTGGGTGCCTTTTTTTGCATGAATAATTTATTTTCATCCACTCCTAGATGAAGAAGCCTTGCATGGAGATCCAATAGTTCCATACATGCCTTACCATGCTATGTTAGGCTAAAGGTCACACCCAACTCATGCATGACACATTTAAAACTATTAAACCACTATAGGATGCCAAAAATATAAGAACTCACCTCTTTTTCATGAGGCTTTCATATTTGCATGATCTTGTTCAATTGGGTGTTCAAGTTTTATCAACTACATCTCATCTTAGAGATATTTTGTATAAAAATAGGTAGACCCCATGGCATAAATGATATTTTTGTTTCTAGTTATAATTTTTGCATTTTTAATGTATTAAATACAAGCTATAACCTTTGGAGAGAAATAAAGTTAAAGATTTACTTTTCTTATCTTGAGAGATTTGTGTGTGTGCAAGCTATTTAATTATTTGTAGAATCTTTGTCTCTTTATTTTATTTTAAATAAATTCATCTGTGGTATTTTAACCTCTTGAAAATTTTATTTGGAAAAAATATCTTTTTTCATTTTGTGAAAAATAGCTAAAATACTACCTCTAATTTCTATTTATATGAGTCTGTGCTAAAACAAATTCAACATTTTTTTTGTTCTATTTTGTTTATCAAGCAAGCATTAAAATCCAGTATAAAATATTTGGTGTAATCAGAATATTTTTATTTTTCTATAAATTTCAATTCTTCAACCCTTTTCCCCATCAAAACCCTAGTTTAGGATTCAAAAGCACTAAAGAGCGAGATTTCCACAAAAATAGTATTTTATCAGTTTGCATCAAATTTAGTGAAAGGAAGCCATCTTTCTTGGGATATTAACCTCAAATTTCCAAGGTCACACAACTTTGGAGGTTTTTCCATTGCATCATTATACAATTACACAACAAGATTTATGATAAAGACATGTTCAATCCTATGTGATAACACAACCTTCATTGGCACTTATCCATTTTTTAGTTAGCCCACTAATTACATTTTATACTTCTCTTAGTGAGTTACATCAATTTAAATCACCATTCCAAAATTTTGGGAATGAGCTAGTAGACTTAAAGAGGATAGACCATACCATTCATTTAATTAGTCTTATCAATGTACTAGGTAACCTTATCAAAGTAATGCACAATCCTAAGACTAGCTCAATTACCCTAGAGCATCTAATGCATGAAGTGCCAATAATTATATCACCTCAAAATATATTGTTCCTTTCCAAAATAATATAGGCCAAGACTATGAGTGGTGCTTATATGTAATTAGAAATAGATCATATCTATAAATAAATCTTAGCTCAGAGAAGATATATCCTACTTACACTTCTGATTGGGGATACATTACATAATTAATAACATGACTAATATGTTGATCCAATATACCCAATTAAGGGATATCTTAACATAAATAATATCACTAGCGAGGGTTTTAAATCCTCTAGTAAATCAAAAACTATTTAATAAACCTAACTAAGTCCTATGCTTTCATTTTAACTATACTAATAAAAAGTAAAGCAAATGAATCTAATCTAGTGCTCACCAAATCTTGTGGCACAATATGGGGGTTTATAAACAAAATAAAGTAAACATTCATAAGAGAATCTTAATTAAGTTATGTATAGGTAAGACCCTAATTCATGGAGAAGAAGAGTGATATTATTCAAGAGAAAATACTTATGCTACTTCTATCTACTAAAGAAAGGACCAAAATTAGAGATACTTACTTGGAAGATGACCCCACAGAGACTCATTCTCTCCCTTGGACAAATGTGATTTATAAGTGTTTTTTGTGGTTTATAAGGATCACTAAGATAGGCCAAAACATCTAATAGTTCTCCATAAGACTAGATTCTCTAAATATAAACCTTAAGCTAAGACTCCTCAAGTAGAATGGTGGAAGAGTAGATTGTAAAATAACACAAATGAATAATAACTCATGTTGTCTCTCTAATAATGATAAAATATATCTGTTTATATAGGTGGATATAACCCTAAACCCTTACAAAAAATTTAACTGACAGGGTTGACCCAGTCGACCAAGTATCATTATTGATAAAAACTAACTAGGTCACGAGCTAGGTCAGCCAAAAGTTGACCTATATCCTAAATGAGTTTCACCAATAAGAGTACAAGGTCAACCTAGTTGACCTAGTCATGTAAACTATCAAAAGAGTTTTTAGGTTAGAAAAATGGCTATTAAAGGTTGCAAAAGACTAGAAGAGTGTGCAAAATAGGAGTAATAGCTTAGGTGAATATTTTTAGGAGCTATTTAGATTGGTAATAAGTGAAAATAAGGGATAAATATCTTGTGAAGCATCAATGGTTTATCCACCCCTTTCCTGGTGCACCCCTTAAGGCATGAACTCAAAGAGATTGAGACTCAATAGGTTCCTATAAGATAGAAAGCATCAGAATTTGATAAAAGTGTGAAAATATTATGTGTATACATGTACCCCAATCGAAGCTCATCATGTGTCATGTAGGTATAATAGGAGATGGTGCTTTGAGAAAGAACATAGTAACACACAAAACTAAGGCTAAAAACATTGTAGTGTTCTAAAGCAAAAATAATTGAGTTTAAATGATGAAAAGGGAAATAACTAAAAAATTAAATGTATGCATACCTTGACTTACCTTTATCATTAAATGGTTATCTACTATGTTTATAGTTAGAGACTACTTTCGACAAACCCAAGAATAAAAAACTAAAAAGCAAAAACAAATAAATTTAGGAAAGGCAAGATAATTGGTGTTATGTGGATATGATGTATTTATAAATTTGGAAAACTAGGGTGACAAGTGTTATGTTAGACCAAATAACCAAGTCAAAATTTAGAGTAAATTAGGTAACTAAAAATCCAAGGCTCCTAAAGACCAAAAAAAATCAAACAAGTAAACCTTAAGTAAGAACGACAAACTCACTAAGTCAAACCAAGGATACTTGTCAAAAGGATGGTAATCAAACATCAATGTAAAAGAAGTAACAATCCTTAATTAAATAGATATGTGCAAGTAAAAATGGTAAAAAAACATTGATGAGTGAGAAGTAACAATCCTTACTCAATGATCAATGGAAAAAGGGTACATAAAATGGAAAACAACATTGTTGAGTGAGAAGTAACAAGCCAGCCTCACTCAATAATGGAAAAAGTACATGGAAGTAGAAACAAACTCAGGTGTCTTCAAAAAGGGTGGTAAAATAATGAAAAATGGTAAAAGAAATCAAGTCACATATAAAAATGTAGAGCCATGGTGTAAATAAAATGATCCTAGTCACACAAATATGTTTTTAATCTAAGGATAGAAAAAATTGAAACAAAGTAGTGCTAGCATGTTTTTAAGATGTGAAGAAGAATGAAGGATAGAAGAGGGAAACCATATTTATAATCACACATCCATATCAAGGATGGAAATGAAATGGGTGGAGGGGAGAATTAAGGAAAAACTAAGGTATAGGAATTCTTTATTAAAGTTAAGACACTCAAATTAGGTTTGTCAAAATAAGAGGAATTTTGACCATAAGGACTTTTGACCTTAAGTACTTTGAATAATTTCTCATACCCACATAATTATTAGGTTAACAAATGAAGTATTTAGATCATCCCATGAAGGATATATACATGAAATGTAAAATGGACCTACCTTTCTATAATGTGTTCCCCATTCTTTAGGACCCCTTATAGAGTTGTCAATCTACTATGAAGATTGGGTAATTTCATGAGAAAGTAGGTAGAACTATAAAAAAAAATTGAATTATCCTATTCCAATCTACTAGCCTACCACACCCCAATGCAACTAGACTCTAGTGTGAGGCCAACTATGGAATTTGAGCTTCGATTAGGGATAGAAGATGTGTTTGTAATCATGTCTTTTGATGTGATTTTTTATTTTTGATATTTTTATGTTACCTTTTTTATATCATTTCCTTTTGTTTTAAATGATTTGTCTTTTAACTTCCTTGATGACTTTTTCTATTCTTCTTTCATACAAATTTGGAAAACCAAACATGGGTGCTAAAGATGACTTTCATTTAAATCATTGGGACTTGATTTCTAAGAGAGAGATATTTAGAAAGTATGGTGTCTAAAAATCTCATAAATTCAAGTGAAATAAAATTTCAATATTGACTTCATCCTTGTTTTATCTAATTTGGAGTGAAAGGAAAGGAAATCAAGAGGAATAAAACATGAAATAATTTGAATTACTTCAAATTTCAAAAAATGTGGCAAAGGGTGAAATGGGGATTCAATGACAAAAAAGTATGATTCCTTATCATAATAATGAGGGAAATGGAGGAAAACATGATAACATAGGTTATGCAAATTTCATCTATTAAAAGAATCAAAATCTAAAGCTAAGAATAAAGATAAAAAAACTTGTAATCATTGCAAAACACATTCTAAAAAAATAAATGACAATATGGTGATTTTATGAAGGATAGGTCATATCCATGGTATTACATTATAAATCATAAAATAAAAACCCTTGAGGGTGTCAAAATTTATGTGAAAAATAAATGGGATAAGAAAAAGATGGTATTTGTGAGGAAGGCCAGGTCATATCCATGGTCTTACACTACAACTCACAAAAGGAAAACCCAAGGGGTGCCAAAAAAGTGTGTAAAAAGTATGAAAACAAAGAAGATAGAAGTACATCATGAGGAAGATTGGGTTCTATCCATGGTTTTACAATGTAATTCATGAGAAAAAGGGAAATCAAAAGACCAAAAAAAAGGGCTAAGGTTTGTGAAAAGAGAGAAATGTTGTAGAGGGTGAGACCTATGTAAGTAACCTAAAAAAAGTGTTACATAGATAACATATAGAAAGCATGCAAAATAATGGAAGGATATAGGTGAAATAATTTTTGAGGAATTATGCATTGGTGGGCTCTTTGAAAACATGGCCTTCATTGGTTTAAAGATTATAGGTACTTGGACCAAGAATGTCTTTGACTAAATAGGGGACCCACCATTTTTGGGAATATTTACCTTCTTTACCATTAGTGTAGTCTAATTTAAAGACAAGATCACTAACATTAAAAATGCAAAATTTGACTCATTTATTATGTTATTTGGTAATACGAGCCTTGTATTGGTGATTATGTTAAAAAGCATAAAGATGTGCTCATCAATAAGATCAAGAGAATGAAAGAGAGCTTCACATAATCCTTCATCACATATAATATCATGAAGAGATATATAGAGAGAGGGAAACTCAACTTCTAATGGAAAGACTAACTTAAAGCTATAGACTAGAGAGAATGGTGTTGCCCTAGTGGTAGTACATATGCTAGTGTGATAGGCCTAAAAATCAAGATAAAGATGAAGGTGACAATCCATGTGGGTTTCATGTATTATCATTTTGAGAATTTTATTAATAATTTTTTTGGTGGCATCAGCTTGGCCATTACATTATGGATGATAGGGTGTGGAAAATTTGGGATTGATTTTAAATTTAGCAAAAAGCTATTCGACATCTTTATTTTTACCACCATTATCTAAAATGATAGTATGAAGGACACCAAAGCTTAAAATGATTTGATTAAGGATGAATGTGGATATTATGGTACTAGTCACATTAATGAGGGGCATATCCTTAGCCCATTTGGTAAAATATTTTGTGGTTGTGATTATAAAGACATGCCCATCTTGAGATCGAGGTAGTTTACCTATGAGATCTAATCCCCACATGGAGAATAGTTAGGGAAATTTGATAGTTTAAAGCTTGACTAGAGGTGAATGAATTAAATCATCATGAATCTAGCAAGGAATACACTTTATAGCAAAATCAATGGCATCCTTTTCAAGAGTGGGCCAAAAGTATCTCATACATAGGAATTTGTAGGTTATAGTACATCTACTATAATGGCCACTGTAAATTCCCCCATGGGATTGTTCAAAAAGAAGAGGAACCTCATATTTCATAACACAATAGAGAAAAGTTCCTTTAACACTATGATGATAAAGGATGTTATATCAAAATACATACATATAAACTCGTTTGTGAATGTGAGTCTTTTCATGGGAATCTAGGTTGGGAGGATAAGTTTCATGTTCCAAATATTAAATGATGTCTTTATACCATGAGATTTCTCATTTGTTGATAGCATTATTGTGGAATATAAGCTAATAATGTGGTTGAGTATAGGATGGAGATTTTATTATTTGGATAAGAAAAGTGGGATCAGTAAGAACTTGGTGCAAATGAAAAAGAGATGTTGAAGAAGCAAGGGAATCATCAATAAAATTTTGGTCTCAAGGGATAGGCTCGATGGTGAAAGAAATAAAATATTTGGCAAGAATTTTTGTAATTTGATGATAACAAATGATGTTCTCACGTTTTCATTGGTAATAACTATTGATTTGGTTTTAAAATGAGTTGAGAATCACTTAAAGCATGCAGGTATTAGATATATAAATCAAGATCAGCTATCATGCCTAAGATTAAAGCTTCATACTCTATCATGTTGTTAGTAACATAAAATGTTAATAAAAAAGATAAAAGAATGATTTTTTAAAGAGGATTGGTAAAAATATGACCTGACCTAGCTCTTTAAAGGCATTTAACACCATCAAAGTGAAGGGTCCAAGCATCCTTGTGTAAATCGACATTGATTTTAGGAAGTTCTCTGATGACTAATTTTGGTGTAGTAATATTAGGGAGGATAGTAAATTAATCAATATTACTTGCTTCAATATCAATAGTGAAGGTATAAAAGTAATATTTAAGAGATATGGCTTGGTTAAGACCTTAAATATAGAGAATATTATTATTAGGAAGACTATCTTGAAGGTGATTGGTAGCGAGCATATGAATTATGACAAGTTGATCATCTATGATTTGTCCTTCGATAATTTTTTTAGTATCAATTCGAAGATAAAATTCCATAAGGAGGACCATCCATATGCCAATTATATTTCCCAAAATAAAAGATTTTGAGGAGTGACAAAGTGGATAATAATGAATGATGACATAAGTGGTTTGATAAAGTATGTAATGTCGATGCATTTTAGTTGTAAAATATGTGGTGAGGCAATTACATTTAATTTTGTGTCACATTTCTCATAATTTATGAGGCCTTGGCTAATATAATAGATGACATACTCTCTTCTTATATCATCTTGTTGGGAAATCATTGCCCCAACTGATATAGGTGTGGAAGAAGTATATAAAATTAAAGGTCAATCATTTGAATGAGGATTAAGTGTAGGTGGGTGAACTAATGATTATTTCATTTTATCAAATGCTTTTTAATAGGGATCCATATATTCTAAGGAATTACCTTTCTTAAGAAGAGAATTGATAGAGTGGATAGGGTAAGCCATTTCGACGATGAATCATATTATTGCCCCAAGTTTACTAAGATAAGTGCAAATGTCTGAATGGAATGAGGGATGGCCATCTTAATGATATCCTTAATATTGGTAGGGTCAACATAGATGTTATGGAGAGAGACTAATACTAATAATTTTATATATGTGATACCAAATACACATTTATAAGGATTTATTCTAACTTTATATTGGAAAAGGTGATCGAAGATGATGGCAAAATTAGAAAGATGGGTCTTATAACTTTTATATTTAGCAATGAGACATAGGTTTCTATAATTTTACAGATAAGATAATAGAAGATATGAGTCATTTCTCTTTGATAATTTACTCTAGAATTTTTAAGGCTAAAGTGAATTTTAACATAGTAATAAGTGCCCCATTCTGTAGTGAAAGTTGTCTTATGTTGGTCCTCAGGAGCATTGTGAATTTGATTATAGCCTGAGAAGGCATCCATAAGAGATAGAATTTCATAACTAGCTATGGAATAAACAATGGCATTTATTGAAGGTAGAGGTAAATTATCCTTAGGACAAAAAATATTAAGATTATTGAAATCAATACAGATGCAAATGACCATAGTGACCTTTTTTTGAATAGGGACTATGTTAAAAACCCATTCAGAATAATCCATTGCTTTAATAAACTTAGCATCAAGAAGTTTGATGATTTATTTTTGACATAAGGTAGAAACATCAGGTGGAAATTTTCATTGTTTTTGATGCACAGGTTTGGCATTGGGATAAGTGATGTGCTAGGGTCAATACCCAAAATGTCATCATAGAACTAGGTGAATATCTCATGATATTTATCAAAAAATAAAGTTATCATGTTCTATAGGTGAGAGTTCATGAAAAATTGTAATAGGTCAAGGGCATGATGGATTACCATATTCAATGCAATTAGTTTCTTTGATAATATTAACATTGGCATCTTGTAAATGGTATGGTGTATTAGGTAAAGAATAAATTGGATTAGCTTTAAGATCAATGCTAGTGATGAAGTTGTTGAAATAAAGGGATTTGTTTTTAAAATTCCAAAGTTTGTGATATTTCCAATGAATTTAAGGTTCTTGGGAATGAATTAATTTAATAATAGCTTCATCACTAGGCAAAGTGGGAAGAGGACCATAATACTCAATGTTTGCTTCAAGATAAAAAATTTGATTACCATGGTGATCATATTCATAATGTATCTAATGAGCATCTGTGGCCTTGGCATCTAATGTAATCTCAGGAGTAGGATGAGTAGATGGATTATATGGGATTGGTATATTTTTAGTTTCTTTGATGAGGGAGGAATTGGATGTAGCAATGTGATCTATAGGTGATAAATAAGATGCAAGAATTTTTGGAGGTTAGAAAGGTAATATTTGTTCTACCACCCAAAAAGTATCAAGAAATGGAGAATTAATAGAAGGTACATGACTTTTAGGATGGAATTCATGATATTTGGAAATGGTATGGACATCTTGGTTAAAACATGTATTTGAGCTAAGATTTTTTGATAATGTTGAACATCCAAGTCTCAATATTGAGCTTAGGACATGATGTAGTTATCATCATAGGTTGGATAAATGGTACATGCTTGAGATTCAAGTGGATTTTAAAAAGGTGTAATCCTAATATTATTAAATTTATGTGGAGACATAATGAGAGGATCTTGGAATAATTTGGCCACTCCATAGTCATTGCATGTGAAGGCATCTTCTAGTAGAGAAGGATCCTGATTATTGCATGAAGGGGAAAATTAGTGATCTCATCAATGATAGGAATAGTGTGATCATGAAGTAATAAATAAGGAAGAATCCACTCTAATATATAGGGAGGGAGCTTGGTGGTGTTAAAATTATGTTACAAGTCATTAGGTTCATCATCATCTGAATTAGTAACAATGACTTATAAGTCTAGATTGATGTTGATGGACTCAGTTAATGGAGTACTATTAATAGTAGGAATATGATATTGAGATTTTGGATTAGGAACTTGAATACTTCAAGGGTTAAGATCAGCCTCATGCTTATATCTATTACCATTATGTAATAATTTGATGCCTTGGCTACCAGAGAGGTGATGGCCCTCATTCTATGAGTCTAAGGGTGATCGAAGAGTATGTTATAAGATAATGGAAAATCAAGGACCATAATTTTAGTTTGAATGGTCTTAGGTCTAATTATTAGGGGAAGCCAAATATAACTAAGTGTCTTTTGATTAGTTTTATCAAATCCATGATAGGTAAGGTGGGTTTGCTTGAGATAATCCTTATTATAATAAAGCTATTGGATGAGCCATAAAGATTTCACATTAATACAAGACCCTTCATCAACTAATAAATTACACATAAGGGTGGTATTAATGTCCATTTTAATGAATAATGGTGGATTATCAGCATGAAAAAGGATTTCATCATTAATCATGTCATCTTCAAGAAATTTAATAGATGGTTGGGAATAAGGACAAATAGTTTCAATGGTGTGCATGTTGGTGGGTTGAGGTTCAATAGAGGGTGGTTATTCATCTATATGAGATGGATTTTTAATGTCTTATAATTATTTCATAAGGAACTTGTGATGATAAGGGGAAGTGAGAAATAACTCCATAAGTGGAATATTGCAAGGCATGGAGTTAAGTTCTTCAAGAAAATTACAATGTGATTTAGAAGAATAATTAGTGTGAGTTTTAGAAGGTAAGGTATATTTTAAAGGAATAAAAGTTATTAGGGGTTTATAAGGAGGAGGTGGTTCCTCAGGGGATTCTAAAGCTAAATGAGTGGTTGTAGTATCTTTGAGAAGTTGTTCTTCTAAAGATGGTTTCTTAGGTTTTGTAACAAAGTCTTTGTGAGCTAGTTTACGATGATAATTGACCTTAGTAGTGTTAACCTATTGATAATTGTTGTAATATTAGTCATAGTCAGCATCAATAACACAAACATCCTTGGTATTATGTTGATTATTAGCTGTGGAAAAATATTTTTGATTATTTGTGGTAAAATAAGAAGCTTTTGAAGCTTGTCATTTTTTAGAAACAGTGTTGTACTCTTGATGATGAAGGTTGATCATGGATTCATGATGGAAAGAATCATAAATCATGTAATAGATAAAAAATTTAGTAAGACCCCTACAAGATTCATGGGAATGACCAATGTCAACATGGAACGAACAAAATTGATTAGGGTCATACCATTTAGGAAGATTATTAGGATAACTAAAGGGTTTAGAGGGTGGTAAGAATTGTTTCATTTTCTACAAATTTAGTGGTGTGTGAGAAGATGGAGGATTGTTGACTTTGGTAACTCCTGGTTTAGTTTGAGGAATATTGCTAGTGATGGTATTAGTAGAATTCTGAAAATATCCCTTGAGGAATTTAGGATTAGGTTCATTTCTTCATGAGAAAGTATTGATGTTTGGCTTGGTCAAGAGCTTCATTAAGTGTTTGGGGAGCAAAAGTTTGAACCTTATATTAAAGAGGAGTTAATGCCATTATAAAGAGTTTAATCAAATTTTCATTAGCCATTTTATGGTTGGATTTATGGGCTAGAGATTTCTATTATTTTATAAAATCATGATCTGATTCGATGGGAGATTGCTTAACATTAATGAAATGGCTAAGACAATTTTTAGGAAGATCATTATGTTGAAACTCTTTAACTAAAGGATTGAATAAATCCTCAAGTTTCCAAATAGGATGTTGGGAATGTTAGTTGTACCATTCTAATACATCATCAGTGAAGGTTTTAACTAGAATTTTGGTTGTGGTGAAAGTATTAGTTTGGACAACTCTTTATAAAGATTTCCAAAGGCTTTGAGAAAGGATGCAGGGTATTTAGTCCCATCATACTTGATAGTTGGAGATATATTTCCAATATCAATGGACACAGTTAAAGGGGATAAAGGCTCATTTTAGATATTTTAGGAATTTTTTAATTCATTATAGGTTGAGGAATAACATTTCCTAAGTCATCTCTAAGAGGTGGAGGAATAAAATTTAGATTGGATTGAAGATTGTTAATCAGAGGTTGATTATCCATATTGATCCAATGATGTTTTAATTTCATCATTTGATAGATGTTAGAATTTTTCATTATGTTCATTTGTTATATGACCTATGTAAGAATTTGAGTCATATCAATTGGTGGTTTGGTGTTTTTAGGAAAACTCCCTAAATTGGTATTATGGGGAGGGTTATTAAAAGGTGGATTATTAGTGGGATTATTATATAGACTTGTGTCAATTGCTCCCACATTATGTTAAAGAGTTTGAATATGGGAATTGTCTTGATAAGTTAAAAAAGGATTGGATCTAACTACTTCATCTTGAGGTGTGATTTGAACCATGTTACAATCCATAGATGAAGGAGGGAAAGAGGTGATCCAAGAGTGAGGGTTCTATTGGGAGGAAAAGAGAGGGAAAAATAAATATCTATATAGTGTCTAAATGGATTTAGGTTGTCCAATAAGATTATAATAGGGGACTTCATGATGATTTGATAAAAGGGAACTTAATGCTAAGGAAGGAGAAACACAAAACTAATTCAAATAGATAATATAAAAATAAGATTATAGAATTTACTATGTTGACCTAGTACTATAGACTAGGAAAAACACAACGTGATAAGGTACTAGTAAAATAGATATAGAGTCAATTGGGCAAACTTAGTACTACAAGTAAGAAGGAAAAATAGTCTATAAGATACTATGTCAAATAGAATGATAATATACTAAAAATAGGGAAATATTTTTCAATATACTTTGAAATCAATAAATGGAAGTAAACACACAATCAATTGGGTCAATGAGAATATCTAATTGAAGCTCACTATACAAAATTTTGCACCAATGCTAGCCAATGCAAGTTTTTGCAATACAACATATAATGAGCAAAGAGTAAGTAGCCAATTTTAAAATTAAATGCTAAATAAGTGGTCATATTTAATGTTGTTAGATTATTATAAAGTATTATTTTTAATTGTGATAAGGAAGTTGGCTAAAAGTAGGGAACTAGAAAGCAATCTATGGATGGTTTCAAGACATTTACGATGAAAGAGATCTATATTGGTAATGGTACTAGCTTGGTATTACGGCCCACCCTCTCAATTTATAATCTTATAGTGATAATGTTATTGGGTGATTTTCCAATATATACCATTAACCATATGTTTATACTTGGAAATAAAACCAAGTCAGCTTCCCCCTTGGTGAGGAAATCCAAGTAGGTGGGCCTTGGATAGACAAATGTTTAAATACATTTTGAAATTATGTTATTTTGTAGTATGTGTGAGAAAGATAAAAATAGTGAAAGTAAATGGTATATTTAAAAACTACCTAATTATAATATGTGATCTAATCTAAGCATACAAACAACTAAAAGTGAAAGTGTGAAATAGTTACTAGCATAGAGTTGTTAATTCCTAAATTAAACATAATTGAGAGTTGGTTCAAATGATAGTGTATGAAAACATTATAGAATAGAGTTTATTGGGCCACTAATATACTTAAGAAGAAAGATTAATTAATAACTAAGTTTAATAGGTCAACTTAGTCTCTCAAACATAAGATAGAATACAAAACTAGGTTGACCAGGTCAACCTAGTTTGTTGTATGATTGCAGTTTTGAAAACTATAAATTTTGCAAAACAAAATTGTAAGGAAGAACTAAATTTAAAAAGAGAGAAAAAGTAACCTTGGTGGGTTTGAATATTCTAAGGACTGATATTCTATTGAAGTGTCTTTAATTTTTCTTATAAGTTTTGCCAATTATGTCGACTAGGTCGATCGAGTTATGTAATTCCTTATTTGTTGAAACCTGTTAAGATGACTATACTAGCTTGATCAACCTAGTATATTATCTAGAAGCTATCTAAAATACTAAGTTGACCTATTTAACCTAGTTTTCTATTCTAGAGATTAATAAGAGTACTATGTTTACCTGTTTAATCCAATAACCTATATCTGATGAAGACCTGCATAGAAAGAACATAGTCATTTTTTATGAAATTATGTGTTAAACTTGCACATAGAATTTTAAAAATATATCAAACCTATCAGCCTACTATCAAAAATATATAAAAATAATAAATAAAATTATAGAAATGAAAAACATTAAGAAAAACTTGAAAGGGTTAGATTCACGTTGGGTTCACTAAAATGTATGTAATTATAAATAAATAAGATCTATAATTCAATCCTAGCTCAGAGAAGATAGATCATAATTCTAATTCTAATTGGGGATATATTATATAACCAAAAAAATAACTAATATGTGGATCTAATAGACCTAATTAAGGTATCTCTTATCATAAATAATATCACTAGGGAGGGTTTTAAAGCCTCCAATCAAGCAAAACTATGTAATAACCTTAATTAAGTCCTATGTTTTCATATTCACTATACTAATAATAAGTAAATCAAAGGAGTCTAATATGGTTCTCACCAAATCTTGTGAAAAAATATGGGGGTTAGTAAATAAAAGAAAGTAAACATGCATAAGATAATCCTAATTATGCTATGTATGGGTAAGACCCTAATACATGGAGAAGAAGAGTAATATTATTCAAAAGCCAATATTTATGCTAATTCTATCTACTAGAGAGAGGAGCAAAGTTAGATAGTTACATGGAAGATGAACCCATCAAGAATCAATATCTCCCTTAGCCAAAGGTGCTTAAAAAGAGTTTATTGTGGTTTGTAAGGATCACTAAGAAAGGTTAAATCATCTAAGACTTCTCCACAAGACTATATTCTCCAAGTAGAAACCCTAAGCCAAGACTCCTCAAGTAGAATGGTAAAATAGTGGATTTTAAAGAAGTGAAAATGAATAATAACACTATGTATCTATAATAATGATGAAATGGATGTGTTTATATAGGAAAATCTAACCCTAAACCCTTCTAAAATTTTTGATCAATAGGTTTGACCCAGTTGACCTAGTATCATTATTGTCTAAAACTTACTAGGTCACAGGCTAGGCCAGCCAAAAGCTGACCTAGACATTAAACAAGTTTCACCAATAAGATTACAATGTTGACCTATTTGACCTAGTCATGTAAACTATCAAAATGGGTTTTAGGTTAGAGAAAGGGCTAATGAAGGTGGTAAATATTGGAAGAGTGTGCAAAATATGATTAAAAGCTTAGGGGAATGTTCTAGGAGCTAGTAGGATTGGTAATAAGTGGAAATAAGGGATAATAATCCCATGAAGAACCAATGGCTTTCCCACACCTCTTTTGGTACACCCCTTAGGTAATTCACTTAGATATATTGATACTTAATGGGCTTCTACAAGATAAAAAACATCAATATTTGATAAAAGTGTGAAAATATTATGTGTATACAGTGTTTTCCTTGAAATCAACCACATAATCAAGCTACCTATGTAAATGGAGTGTTAAAACAAGCTTTGATGGTGAAAAACATATCATATCCCCAAGATAAATCAAAGGAGTCAACTTCACAAAGGAATATGTACATGAGTAGGCCCAAACACAAGTAAATGAAGTCACTTGGGTAAACTAGTAGGAAAATGACTTCATTGGCATAAGTCAGAACCAGGTACCAAATGCAATCAATAATCCAATGGATTATAATATAAGGTTCAAAATAAAGGAAATGGAAGGTGAGAAATATTACTTAGTATGCCAAGCCTCTATTTCAAAATCTCCATGTGAATTTATCAAAGAGAAGGTTACTTCTCCTACCACCCAAGTACAAACAAACTAGCCTACCCAAAAGGAGAATAAATGTCAAGTCAGTCAACATACTAAGAAGGATGATGCTCTCTCAAAATTTTAGATAAAATGAGATCAAATTCCCTTTAAATAGTTCCACAATTTAAGGAGACAAGTTTAAATTTGACCATGTAGGAGGCCCTATCCATTCATTCTCAAAGGAATTTGTTGAAAGAATAATTGAAGACCTTTCATTTGCATAAGCTAATAAAGGCCACTTCAGATGATTCCAAAATTTTATGTCAACTTGAAGAAGGAGAGTCTAGTAAGAGCAACAAGACACCGCCATTTTATATCTCTTTGATCATAGATAAGTGCCATATCTATAATTATATGATTAATTAAGGTGTAAGTAGCTTAGTCATGCCTAAGAATATAAATGATATGCTAGGTATAAATCATAACCTAATTGCAAAAAAATTCTAACTAGATGGTATAAATGTCAAAACTTTAGGGATCATTAAATGGTTAAATCTTACTCAATAAACATGTCCTATAAAATCCATCACCCAAAACATATAGGTTATAAATCATCCTCCTTATTTTTCCATTTGTATTTCAAGAGACTTCACTTCAAAAATGGGTGGGTACTTGTCATCTGACTGGTCATACATGCTACTATGGACTAGATATGGAACTAAAGTGATTATCAATGCTGAGACTATTTTTAGAGATCATATAAAGCCATACTCACCTAATCTAATTTACATGAACTACACAATGCATGACCTAGAGGATAGTTCAATCTTGCATGAGACTGCCACACCTTTAGAGGAGGTTTTAAAATTTATACTATATGAATGGGTTAATGGTTAATATGGATTTGATCCATATGACTACATAGAAGAGACATGATTAGGCACTTACTACATTCTTGAGGAAAATTATATAGTGCTAAACCTCATGAAGACTTAAAAATATCTTGAGGGTGTGTGGTATCTCTATTTTCATGGCACAAGGAGAGAAAATGGGTTGGTTTAGGTGTTTTATTAGTCTATTCTCAAAGGGAGTAATTTTTCTCATATAAAATGCAATTTATCTACATTGATAATGTGGCTGAATATGAGCCATTGATTCAAGGTATTCAATTGGCATAAAAAAGAGGAATGAAGGCATTAAAAGTGTTCAGAGATAGTTAGATGATTTAAAATCATGTCAAATCTTAGAATGCATCAAATAAAACTCTATTAAAGGACTAAAAACATAGATTTTAGCACTTGATTGAAGGATTTGAAGCCTTCAACATCCAATATATCCTAAGGGTAAAGAATTATGAAGTAGATAGAATTGAAATGGTAGGATGAAAATAAAATCTACATGTGATGTCATGAAAGATTTAGAACAAGTTTTCAAGATTTTAGTAACACCAAAAGTGCAAGACAATATGTGTAATTGAAAAGTGTTTGATAGTGATGAACAAATAATTAACTTATTACAAGATGAGCTAGAGTATTTTTCCAAGAAACAATTAAGACTAAAAGAATAATATAAAGATCTGATCATTTAGTTAAAAGGTGATAAGCTACTGAAAGGGATTGTCACATTGTAAAATGTCTTCAATTCAGATGACTAGTTCAAAGGGGAAATGAGGGACATGACAATTAATAAATAAAACTATGAACAAGTGACCATCTATAATGGTGAAATATTTAAATTTGGAAAGGTTTTCACTCAACCTAAAAATGTATAATTAATTAACTTTTGTATAAATTATGATGATTTATTTACTTGGAGCTATGAATATCTTAAGGGATTTAACCCAGTCTTAGCTCAACACATAATTGAGCTAGATTATAATGCAAAACTAGTTAGGCAAAAGAAAAGACATATAAAACCCAAGTTAGAAACATTGATGAGGAAATAACTAAAAAAACTCATTGAAGCTAATATCATCTTTCCAATTAAACACTCCTCTTGGGTAGCCAATCTAGATCATATTATGATAAATAATGGGGGGATTAGGTTATGTGTAGACTTTAGTAATTTAAAAAAAACATCCCTCAAAGATCATTACCCTCTCCCACCAATGGAGTATATTTTCCAATAATAGTAAGAGATGAGAGGTTTTCCATTCTAGACATTTATTCAGACTATAACCAAATACTTGTATAAGAGTTTGATTAGTTTATGACAAATTTTACAACTAAATGGGGAACCTATACATATATAAAAATTCTCTTTGGGGTGACCAACACTAAGTAAAATTTCTAATGATCTATGGATATGGCCTTCAAAGTTGTTATCAACAATATGATCTAAGTTTATTTTGATGACATTAATATTTTTATAAGCATGTATCATACCATATGAGTCATTTAAAATAGGTCTTTGATAGATGTAGAAAGTTTGAGTTATCCTAGACCCACAAAAATGTCTATTTGTATTCCATGATGGAAGATTATTAGGGAACATAGTTTCCAAGGATGGATTATATATTGACATGGAGAGAGTAGAGTCTATATATTCCCTTTAAATTCCAATCCATACGAAGAGTCTACAAATTTTTTAAATAAAGATAAACTATGTGAGAAGATTTATACCAGAATTTGCTTCATTGGTCAAGCCACTCACATCTATGCTTAAGATGGATGTCACTTCCAGATGGAGAATAAATGATAAGAGTATCTTTGAAATGATCAAGAGTGTAATATATCAAGCCCCTACACTTGATAATCCATGTTATAATAAGTGTTTCATCCTCTATTATTTTGGATGAGATGAAGGCATCTCAACAATATTTGTGCTAAACATTAATGAAAAAATGGAGTAGCCTATTACTTTCCTTAGTCAAGTGTTTAAAGAATATGATTTTAAATATATATTCATGGGAAAATAATTGATTTTCATCATTATGTTACTAAAAAAGTTTAGAAACATGTTCACTAATAATAGAATTCAGTTGATGGTCTCACATCCAAGTGTGAAGGAATTTTTCTTAAGTAAAGACATCAATAAATAAAGAGAAGACTAGATTACCAAAGTCATGGAGTATGGCATCAATATTAAGGTCACTAAGTTAGTAATGGAAAAATTATTATGTGAGTAATTAGTAGATGATTTAGAAACTAAAAATAAGATAGTCCTTATGTTACAAGAAGAATAACCAATTGATCATGGTGCCTTTAATAGTTGGATTTAAAACATGAAAGTCTTCCTTTAATTAGGTTAATATATATTTGAACTTTACCAAGAAAAAATAAGACATTTTAGATTGGATTATATTCCTTATGTGTTATTCAGTGGTGTAATATTTAGGAAGGACATTAATACAGTTATTTTGAGGTGTATAGATCAAGATCATATTGATAGGATCCCTCAATAATTCCACGATGGTCCATCAAGGGGGAATTATTTTCCAAAGACCATTATTGTCAAGATCATGAGGGATGGATATTATTGGCTGGATTTGTTTAAATATGACCATAGATGGGTGAGAAGCTATAAAAAGTGTTCCTTCTTAACTATCAAAGGGATGATGGCAGCCCTTCCACTCTATCCAATTCAAGTTGATCAACCCTTTACCCAATGGGGCTTATACTTCATTGGCATGACCAACTCATCTTCAAGTGTAGGACATGAATGGATCCTCATGGATAATGGATAATTTAAAATATGGATGAAGGTAGTGGATATCAAAGAGGTAAATGAGGTATCCATATTGGTTTTATATGAAGGAATTCTAACTAGATTTGGTGTTCCATCCATTATCATATCAAATAATATTATGGACTTTATTGGGACCAAAATTAGTGAGTGGGAAGTTAGATATAAAATATATTTAATAACCTATTAAAAATATTACCCTAGTAATGGTCTAACTATGTCAAACAAAAAAATCTTATGCACATTATTAAGAGAGCCATGGAAGATAACCAAAGGACTCAGCAGACCAAGCTCAAAATATCTCTATGGCCAAATAGAATAACCCCAAAGAGATAAATAGTTAATTAATAATTCATGATGGTATATGGAAGAGAATAAACATTTCCTACATCTATTGAATTTACATATCTAGATTTTTCTCATAAGATGGATTTAGTCGAAAATGATCCTATGGAAGTGAGGCTAACTAAACTAATGGAGCTAAAAGAAACTATGAATCATGCAATACATACTTTTGAACTTCAAAAAGATTAGACTAAGAATAATTTTGATAGATAGGTTATTGATAATATATTAAAATAAGGGGACATAATGCTCAAAAGGGATGAAGAAAAGATAAATGATGGAAGGCATACAAAGTGTGATGCAATATGGAGTGGTCCATATGCCATCACAAGCTACAAACAAGCCAATGATTTTCAAAAATCAAGGTTGAATGCAGAGGAGCTACCAATCCTAGTTAATGGATTCATCTTAATAATTGCTCCTATTTTTTTTTTTTACATAGTAGGTTAGGTGTCCTTGATTTCCTTTAAGTATTGAGTCACAATATATTAGTTTCCTTTCATTTTCTAAGTGTTGTTTGTACATGTTGTATTCATATAATTGTTTGAATTGTTATAAGTGATTTGAATGTTTTTGTTTGTTGTTTGTTGTTTTTTGTTTTTGTATTTATTTAAGGAATTATTTATCTATTTATATATTGGTTTAGGCGGTATAAATAAGATTGGAAAGTGGATTTGGAAGTTTGTAGTAGGCTCAGTTGTCCTGGTATAACTATTGTTATTTATCCTCTTGTCTCACTCATTCAACATAAAATCATGCATATTTTCAATTATAAATCCTTATAACATGTATTAGTGTGAAAATGGAGTGGTAAGAGTATAAATACATACTCGGTAAGCCTAATTTGAGTTGTTGTGTGTGATACCAGAAAATATTATAAGAAATGTTCCTTTGTCAAGGCATCTTGAAGGCTTTCATTGTGAGACTTGATTGCTCAAAATTTAATTAATGAGGTAAATTTTGTAGGCCAATGGTGCATTATTTTTATTAATATTTCAAGGTCTTAGTGTCTTGAATCAATGGTTCCTTAAGTGACCATTTGTGCCTATCACTACAACTACTATAACAAGTGTAAGAGAGTTTGTTATCCACTCATTATCAAAATAAAATGAGGGTTATCATCATGAATGTAATTTAATTATTTGAGACAATAACTTATTTTTTTATGCATCATGCAATACAACAATGGTGATTGTATACTAATAAGGCTAGGGTCATGCAATGAGATTTAGAACAAAATGGAATAGTGTTTACAGGAAGGTTGTGGTGTCTTGAAAAGTTTAATGAGTAGATATACCAAGACAAACCTTGAGAATATTTTAAAATTATTAAAATCATTAGAGTTATCTAAGAGTATTGTATCTAGTCAATCTGGGTGAAAATTTAATTCCTCCATCTATATTAAAACTAATGACAATTACATAAAGAGGATGCAACCTTGTTGAGAAGGATGTGAATGATGTAGTAGGGTAAATAATTCAAGTAATAGGTCAATGTTTCTCTTGTCTAATGTGCCCAAATGACTCTCATGAATCCATGAATTATAAATTTAAAGGACAAAATAATGAAACACTAAAACTTCATGGAGTTGGTAAAATGTATAAAAAAATATGTGTTATCAATATTGCATATAAAAATGATTGAAAATGATGGAAGTATAACAAAGGGTATCTTCTTAGGATGATAAGGGACTTATGAAATAAAAGATTCAATGACTCCATTCCAAATGGATTAAAAAAAATTAATTTCCCCTTATTATTAGGTAAACAACCTATAAATGTTACTAGAATGTTGAGTCTCAAGCCACGTTGCTTCTAATATCTCCATTTTTAGCCCAAGGGCCCAAGTCATAAATTAGATGCAAGATTTGAGTTGTATTTAAAGTGTATAAAAAATTCATATTATCCAAGTAAAATTTCAACAAGAGTATAATTACAAAAAGAATAAATCAAATACATCACACCTATAGGAAATTTTGATATTTGTGCTTTTAGCAAGAATGACTTAAAAAGTTGTGTATTCATGTTTTTTGCATGAAAAGTTGTTGCAAGTTTTCCATGAAAGTGTGAAGTGATAAGGCAAGATTAGTCATACCAAGAAATGTGAAAAAAATGTGTGACACCAAAATATTCCAAGATGGAGTAACTAAACTTTCATGTGAGTAATTTTCACATTTTTTATGTGATCACTCATCAATAAAAGTAATGAATACCTAAATTTGAGTAAAGGTGTACAAGGATGGAAAACCTAAGTGAATTCCATGTATCCTTAAGGGATTTCAATGATGTAATGAATTTAAATTTATGGGTTTCTACCAATAATTAATATGTCATACCTTTCCAATTTAATAACATAATGAAAAATGAGGTGTTAACATGTGGCACCATTGTGGAGCACAATGACATGAAGGACATAACTAATACCTAATACCATTGGAGGAATATGTGAAGGTAACAAGATTTTAATAAATAAAATGAGGGATAATGAGGTATCCTAATTATTAAATGGATGTTCCAATAGGGCCATGGGCCCTCAACACCATGTAGATTCTTTGATAGGAAGTGACATGTCCCACCCATCTAACTTGGGCTCAAACATAATGGTCTCTTTAGACCAAGTGATAAGGAACAAATATTTTAATTTTATCCTTTTTACATGATGAATCCACTCCAATGTGATAATAATCCAAATAAAAAAGTTAAATTATGAGCTCAATATGAAGTTTCACAACTCAACCCTGAGCTTGAGTTACAAGACCAAACAAACACAACTAAGGAGAACTTGAGCTCGGGGCAAACATAACCAAAGTTTGGTGTATGGGAGCCCGAGTTGGGATAATTAAGTGATATTAACTAATTTTAAAGGGAATATAAATTTAAGATACCAAGTTAGGATTAAAAATAAACTCACCTAATCAATAAATGAACCCGATCTCACAATCTATTAGTGATCTTGACATAAAGTGAGTAGCATGATTATGAGTGATCTTGAGCCACACAAGTAAATTGAGCTTGATCCTAAGTTCACATTGTAATATTGAGCTTAGATAGACATCCCATGGTAACCAAAGTTAAATATTAAAATATGAGAAAAAAATTTAAAGGTAGATGTGTAAAGGAAATCCAAGTCAAGAATGTCAAGTGGACATCAAACTAGTAGCCATAAAACAAAGCATGACACATCAAAATTCCATGATGAATGGAAATAAATCCTGAGTCACACTCAAATATCGACCAATTAAAATAAACAATTCTAAGGTAAGGATAGAGACTAATAAATCTCATTGGTGACTAAAGTCACCAATCTAAGAATGTATTAAAAATATTAGCTCCAATTAACATCATGAGTGTTGTTTACATGACCATATCACCAAAGGAGAATGAATGAGTGATAGAGGCTATTGGATGCAATCAATTATAATCCATTTATCTTGATTCAACTATAATATGTCTATGATCTTAGAACATGGCACATAAATTACAATCCCAAATCATATTATAACCCCTACATGTCCAAATTTGTAAGCCAACATCAAATGTAAATTAGATGATTAACACTTGTACATAGACCTTTCTAGAATATATCTAAGATTTAAATCTACCCATCCATTAATGAAGTGGACTAAATCAATAAAGACATGATGGAGTTGTGATATTTGTGGTTACCTCCTTCAATTTGAATTCCTATACATTATTTCATGATTTAGGCAAGTGAAGTGTCTATAAATAGACCAATTTTAGATGTAAAATAGAGATATTTGCTTGGTGTAGTGAGGTTAAATTTATTTGGAGCCTTATGGTGCTATTCTCAAGACTTAAAATCTAATAGAGTATGAGTTTTCTTCTCCCTTCTCTTAAATTTTGTGTGTGTTTATATAATTTGTATCTATGTTTTTGGAGTTTCATGCTCCTTTCCATTTTCATCTAAATTATTCACACTTAAATGTAGTGATATATCCTTTTATAGGTCATATGATGTGTCAATCCAAGTATGTATATGAGTTAGTTGTGAATGATTCCCTATTTCTTTTAACTCTATATTAGGTAATTCACCTTCATATGAAATACTTATGCAACTAAGAAGTCTAACCTAGAAATTGTGCATAAGCCTCTATCTCTCATAGGTTTTATTGTGATATTAAGAGTAGGTAAGGGTTATCTCTATATCCTTGGTCAATCACCACTTAAGCATTTTTAGTTCATTTATCTTGTCCCTTTTTATGTCAAAAATCATAACATAGTTTAGCTAGGTTTTTAAAGTAGTATAAGTAAGTCTACAACTGGTCTTAAATTAGGTGTATTACATATAAGAAGGAATCTAAACTTATCTAAAGGTTCACCCCAAGGATCCAATTGTCCTACACCTTGGGGGTGATCCCATTGTTTCACTAATCCATCCTTCAATTTAGCAGGTGTAAGGTTTTAGTGATAATAGTATAAAATACTAAAAAATATTTTTCACTTTAAAACAAAAATAACTAGTGACTTATTACTTGAGGTGAAAGCATACTTTCTAATAACACTATAAAATTAATTTTAGGTAAATTTTTATATAAATATCATGACCTTGGATCCTTAAGTAATTTAAACACATAGAGTGATCTAGACTTCATATTATGAAACTAATTAAGTGGACATAGGATAATCCATCCATCATTGAGAATATTGACACACTTGGACTTGAGTGATTGATTACAAGTTTGAGACCACTTGAATCTAATTTTATCATTTGGTCCATATAATTTTGAAAGAGATTTGATGCTAATAAATTTGAATTTGTGGAAGGGATATGAAGGAAATGTTTAAAAAATGTACTCCTAATTTTCAAGCTCATTTTAGATGAGGAGTTTCTTAAAGAAGAAAAATGTTTTATTTAAGGGATAAACACCTAAGGCATGATGAAAATAAAGAATAAAGATCCTTAAAATCTGGGGCTTCTTAGAATATTTGTCCTAAATGGTTTGGGTAGGTTAAATAAGGTGTAGGGGAAATAATGATATGCATTATAATAAAAAGAGATTAGTTAAGAGATATAGGAGTAGAATAGTGTTAGAGGTAAAATCACTGAGGGGAAGTGAATCTATGATGATAGATAATCCAATTCAATTCACAAGTATTAAACATTTATTATACACCAACTTGATAAAACAACATAAACATGAAAGCACATATATCTAATGCATGCATAAGAGCATACATCACATGAACACATCATATATGTGGGAAACCCTCTTGGGGGATAAAACCTAGTGAACCCTACAAGATGGAATATAGTACTATAAAACAAGATCAAACATTTAGACCAGCACCCACTGATCAAGGAATACCCATCCCTTATTTTAGTGAGACACCAATCCCACAAGGGCTATTTCCCTTATTTAGCTAAGCACCCACAAAAACTAGACTTTTAGCAAGATTTACCTTACAAGGAAGAACCAACCCCATAGGAAAACAAGAACCCACTCATATATCTTGAAATAATCACCTTGAAAACCTATTTTTACTCTTTAATTTATTATGATCACCTTTGTTTTTACTCTTCTCTCTCAAACTCCCTCTAGGGTTAACTCACTCAAACTGCCTCTTGTAGACTCATTAAGTCTAATGGCCTTTATGTCCTCCTACATCAACTTGATCAAATAAACATGTCTTATATTAATCACACTATAATGGTACTTATTTACATGTACCTTATCTTTCAAAGGTTATCTTCTACACTTGAATCAACACCTACACATATGCTCAATGCTTCACACTCAATTCTAGAAACCATCACATTTTCTTTTATTATTTATAGATCTTCATGAATATTATATTTTTTTTAGACATGAGACTTTCCTAAAACCTTGATTCTTATATCATGCTAATAAATATCTCAAATCCATTATCATAGGTTGGTCATTACCTCATTAGCCCCAAACCACCATTAGGTCTTGGTGAGGCTTAAAACAATCAGGCCTTCATACTCACACATTGTATGTGAGATTAATTATTCACTTTCATCCTTTAAAATTTCTTAAAACACATAAAAAAATATTTCTAATATGCCCTTTATTACTCCCATATGGGTCCATGCCAACTATAACACTAACTCACACTTTGAACCTACCAATTACGTCTTCTTGCTCTTTAAGTCTTCCTACATATAAAATACAATCTCAAACTCTTGAAGAAACTACTAAAATATTTCAAAAATATATATGATTATATCACATGGGTGAAATATTAAAAATATCTTCAAAATATCCATGATATTTAGACACTTCAATATAGGCTTTAAGCACTCAAATTAACTCTCATAAAATGACCACTCAAATTGGTCATACATAATCAAAATACAATTATACTATTTTGACTCTTTATAATTGATCAAGGGAAAACTATGAAAAAAATGACTTATAATAAGCTTTAGAGACTTATATAACATTCCATGCTCATTTTATTCTTCAATTTTGCTTAGAACACCTTCAACTTACCTCTGCAAGATGGTCACTCAATCTACCAGTTTATTCATCAAACATAGTCAACTTATAAGCCTTTGTTCACATTGAAGATGGATTATTCAAACCTCCATAAATAATAAAAATAGTTTTAATGGATTATATAACACTCTTAAATATTTATCTCATCTTTAAACATAAAAATATTATCAATAATAACTTAATTAGCCTTCTCAAGTCACTTACAAAATATGGTCAAATACATAGTCAACTTTAGAGATCAATATCTTTGACCATAAAAACATTTATAACTTCTAACTAGTGTCTCTAGATTCACATTGGAGTCATTTACAATTTGTATTTTTACTACATCAATAAATTTGTCTTGGATCAAAAGATATAGCTTAAAAACTAAGCATTGGTTTTCCCTCATTAATTTGAATATTCAAATTTCAATGGTCACTAAGAAAATGTTAAACATAAATCACTTTAACCTCATCTCATGTTCACTAGAAACTTTAATAAAATACACTTTGTCGATCTCCTTGTATTAGCTTGGTCTTTATCTTAAAATTCTCACCATTGATCTTAAATCTAAGCTCTCATAATTATGCCACTTGGTATCTTTGCATGCCTTCTACACACCATGTACCATTCAATCAATGAAATTGCACCACTTGGTATTTATACATGAATTTTGAGCATCCTTCGAATTATTAAATTAATTCATGTGATTTATCTTTGACTACATGATCATACGCTCACCATTGATCTTCTATCCAAACTCTGTGAATATGACACATTCATTCTTTAACATATTGACTTTAAGCACATTATTGGATCTTTATCCATAATTTAACACACACCATTAGATCTCCTTGACTATTTGATCCCAAAATTCAACATAGTTAAACTTGATGGTCTTTGGTCCATCATAGTCTGCTAGAGTAACTTTTAAGGTTTATAACTTGAGATAGGAAACACTTCAAGGCTCTAGATCTTCAGGGTACCTTCTTGGTACAATCAACAACATCACCATGAAATTTTTTTACCAATTTTGAATTTTAAGTACCTACATTAAATCTACAAACTTTCTTTATCATTCATATATGCTTGACATCTAGTGATGGTTTGGTTTCTCTTAAGCTAGAATATTCATGTTTCACATTCCAAAAGATCAAGTGACACACCAAAGCTTCATTATGACATCTATGGATGCCTCACAACCTCTTCTTTGTCCTTACATACTTGAACATGTGCTATATACTCTCCAATATATCAAACATAAATTATTTTTCATTAATGCACTAGCATCTCATGCTCTCTTTGACATCAATGACAACCTAACATCAATGACCATGCTCAATGATCTCCCCCTTTGTCATTGATGGAAAAATACCCTAAAAATTATTTCATTTTAACAATGCTTCATTTGAACTCCTTCATTCTAATTTTTACCCCCCTTTTAAATTAATGACAAAGGGTCTCTTACTCATCATGCCAATAATCATTCCTCAACATCATGTGTGCATTCAAATACTATTTAAGATGCTCAAGGATACTTATATGCTTTCAAGCATATGAATCAATTTCTCCCTCTTTGACATGTACCAATCTGAACTTATACTTCTCTAATCCTTGGTCTTGATAAATTGCTCATAGAGATTAGAAATCTCCCCCTAACATCAAGCTCCATCTCATGCCAAATTTGGGCTTCTCTAATCCTTGGACCTGTCTACCTATAGAAATCACAAGATCTCTTTGATAATGCATGAAGATTCAATACCTTCATCTCTCAACCAAGACTAGAACATCTCACATATGCTCCCCCTCACATCATGCATAGCTCTTCAAGCCTTTCAAATTATTTGAGTTAGCTCACCCTTAGCCAAACACATCTTCAAATGATATTCTTGTCTTACAACATTAACCAAAGCTCAACTAGTATCCACCATGTTTCCTCTTTCTTGAAAAGTGTCTCCTTGAAGCCTATATAGAGAAACCCTAGCCTATAATATCCTATAACAATGTGAAACTAGGAGTTTCCCATAAATCCTCATATTTCTTCTCCTTCTTGGTCATCTGATACTGATTGTTCTTCTTCTTCTTCTTAGTCTTAAGAGAAGCAACATGCTCATCCACTACAATATTCTAATTTTATTTCAAGAATGAATTGACAATAATAGAGACAATAAATATTCATGACATACCTTTTCATATGAATAAATAGCCTTATCAATGGGCATTGACAACTGATGTTCTTTGCATGAAACTTGCTTAATAATAGTAGGATGTTCTCTTGGATCCATACATACCTCAGAACTAGCCTCAATTAGCATTTTGGTCTTTTATTTGAGATTGACTTGAATTGAATTTTGATTCTCCTTTTCTATCTAGACAAATGAATCATTCTCTTGACATTCCTAAACCTTCTTCATATATGATTCCTCATTTGCTTTAGCAAGTAGTCCACCTTGATCTTTCAACTCAACTAAATTAGTTTTTTTAGTCTTCACTTCCTTATGTTTCCATACCAAGGATTGACCTTTCTTGAGTACACAAGAATGTCCATGCACCTTCTTATGACTTGAGAGCTTGATTTTATAACATTTTAAAATAAGACCAACTTGATGATAATAGAAGCAAATAACATCATTCATACCTTATGCTTGATGAATATTATGAGTGTCAACAAACATACCATCTTATTTCTTAGGTTCATTATGCTCAAGCTTGATTATCTTAGGTCTGCATACCTAGTTTAGTCTTTTCCCATGCATTTTATGGTAAAATAAGCAATATGTCCCATGTCATGACAATTATAATAGAATACATTATCCATACCTCTAGCTAACCAATTGTTCTTCCTTCTATAGTTTCTTGCTTATGACCAAACCTATGACAAGTAAAACAATGACCATTAAAAGATATTTCATACCTCATGGATCTTGGATTCTTGATGGATCTTTTTTTATTGATCTTGGTGCTTACATTTTTATTGTTTTAACCTAACCTCTCTTTCTCTTTCTCAGTATTGTTTACCTTCAAAAAAATTTCCCATACCCATCCTTAAATGAATCTAGCTAGGTATTTAATTGAATGCTCTCATCCTCTTTAGCTCTTATACTTGAACTTTAATCCTCTAACTAATTATGATATCTTGGATGGTATCTTTATCCTCTTTATCCCTTTTTTCCATGCCATATTTCAATCTACATGCTTTTTATTCAATAATATTTATAGAATCAATATTGGAATTTAACTTATCATGCTCACCTTGATTTAAACTCAACTTGGCATTTGTCTCTTCTAACTAAGTTTTGAGATGTCTGCATTCTTCCTCTTTTGAACTTAGATTAGTCTTTATAATCCTTAATTGATCCTCAAGCTCTTGCATGGTCATCTTGTCTTCTTTGACTATTTCACTTAATCTTTCAAACTTGGTTTGAAGATGACTTATCTTTTCATTATGTTTCATGAACTATTCATTAAGCTCCTCAGTCCTTATCTCATGTTCAACATCCTTGGAATTAGAATTATTATTCCTAGTCTCAAAATGACTAATTTTTTCTTCAAAACTATTGACCATTGATCTAAACTCAAGATTTTCTTTCCTCAACTGCTTAGCCATCTTTGAACCTTGAATCAACTTCAAGTGGTTAAAATTGTAATGAAGTTTCTACTTTGATACCAATTTTTAGAGGTATAATCACTTGGGGGTGAATCAATGATGTTAGATAATCTAATTCAATTACTAACTCTTAAACATTCAGCATACATCAACTTGATCAAACAAAATAAACATGAAAGCACATACATCCAAAGTGTACATAAGAGTATACATCACATGAACACATCATATATGTGGGAAACCCTATTAGGGGATAAAACCCACTAAACCCTACAAGATGGACTATAGTCCTATAAAATAGGATCTAAAATTTAGACCAGCACCCACTGATCAAGGAAAACCCATCCCTTAGTTTATTGAGACACCAATCCCATAAGGAGATGCTACCCCTATCTAGTTGATCACCCACAATAAATAGACTTTTAGAAAGCTTTACCTTACAAGGAGGAACCAGCCCCCTAAGAAACTAAGCACCTAGTAATATACCTTGAATAGATCACCTTGAACACCTATTTCTTCTCTTCAATTGATTATGATCAACTTTATTTTCACTCTTCTCTCTTAAACTACCTCTAGGGCTAACTCGCTCTAATTGCCTCTTCTAGACTCATTAGGTCAAATGACTTATGTGTCCTCCTACATCAACTAGATCAAATAAACATGTCTAACCTTACTTAAACTCTAATGATCCTTACTAACCTATTCCTTCTCTTTCAAAGGTTCTCTTCTTTACTTGAATCAGCGCCTACACATCTGCTCAACTCTTCACACTCAAGTCTAGAAACCATCACATTTGCTTTTACTATTTATAGAGTCTTAATGAATATTATATTATTAGTTGGACATAATAATTGCCTTAACCCTTAAGTATTATATCATGCTAAGAGATATCTCAAATAAATTTTCATAGGTTTTCCATTACCTCATTATCCCCAAACCACCATTAGGTCTTGGTGAGACCTAAAACAATTAGGCCTTCATACTCACACATTACATGTGAGACTAATTGGACCACATTCATCCTTCACCAATGATTCAAACACATATAACATATTTCCAATATCCCCTTACTTACTCCCATATGGTTCCATGCCACTTAGAACACCAACTCACACATTGAACCTACCAATTAGGTCTCCTTGCTCTTCAGGTATTCATACATAAAAAATTTAGTCTCAAACTCTTGAAGCAAATACTAAAATATTTCACAAATAAATATGATTATATTACATGGGTGAAATTTTTAGGACCTATGAAACATCTCCATGTGCTTTAGACACTTCAACATAGGCTTAAGTAATCAAATCAACTCTCATAAAATGACCACTCAGACTAGTCATACATAGTCAAAATATAGTTATACTATTTTGACTCTCTATAACTAATAATTGGAAAAATATGACAACCAATGCCTTATCATAAGATTTAGATACTTATATAACATATCCATTCTCATTTTCTTCTTTAATTCTACTCAGAACACTTTCAAATTACCTTTACAAGATGGTCACTTAATATACCAATTCATTCATCAAACATAGTCAAATTCTAAGCCTTTATTTACATTAAATATGGATTAGTCAAACCTCCATAATCCATAAATATATTCTTCATGGATTATATAACAATCTCCAATATTTATCTCATCTTTAAACATCAAAATATTATCAAGAAAAACTCAATTATCTTTCTCATGTCACTTGCAGAATATGGTCAAATACATAGTCAATTTTGGAGTTCAATATATTTGATTGTATAAAAATTTAGACCTTATAAGTAGTGTTTCTAATGTTCCTTATATTATTTTAAATTTTTATTTTTATTACACCAATAAATTCATCTTGGATCAAAATATATAGCTCAAAAAGTACGCACAAGTTTTCCCTCATTAATTTGAATATTCAAATTTCAATGGTCACTAAGCAGATGTTAAACATCAAGTAATTTAACCTCATCTCATGCTCCTTGGTAATTAAAAAAAATGTGCTCTGTAGATATCCTCATATTATCTTGGTCTTTATCTTGTAATGCTCACCATTGATCTTAGATCTGAGCTCCTATGATTATGCCACTTGGATGTTCTTTGTGCCTTCTATGCACCATGTATCATTCAATAAATGTAATTGCACCACATGGTAATTTTTCATGAATTATAAGCATCCTTTGACTTATTAACTTAACCTTCACCTTTGAACTTTGATTTCATGATCATATACTCACCATTGATCTTTTATCCAAACTCTGTGATTGTGACACATGTCACTAGTGCATTCATTCTATGACATATTGAATTTAAGCATGTCCTTGGATCCTTATCCATGATTTAGTGCACACCATTATATACCCTTGACTATTTGAGCCTAGACTTCAACACAATTAAACTTGACAGTCTCTGATCCATCATAGTCTGCTATAGTAACTTTGAAGGTTTATAACTTGAGCTAGGAAACACTTCAAGACTCCAAATATTTAGGGTACCTTATTGGTAATATAGACAACATCACCATGAAATTTTTTTACCACTTTTTACTTTATGATTACCTACATTAACTTCATAAACTTTCTAGGTCATTTATATCTACATGACATCTAGTGATGGTCTAGCTTTTCTTAATCTATAATATGCATGTTTCACATTCCAAAAGATTAAATGACACACCATAACTACATCATCACATCTATGGATGCCTCACAACCTCTTATTTATCCTTTTAGACCTATACATGTGCCATATACTCTCCAAACTATCAAACATAACTTCTTTATCATTAATGCACTAGTATCTCATGCTCTCTTTGACATCAATGACAACCTAACATCAATGACCATGCTAAAAAAATAGTAATTAAATAAAATGCTAATAATTTTTAAGAGATAAAAAATAAAATAAGGAGATGAGGAAAAAAATAGAAGAAGAGAGACTTAGATTAAGAACTATGAATTAGATACATAAAAAATAGAGAGAGAAGATATAATAGTGTAGATAACTAGGAGGATATAAAATACTAATACAACCTCTAATGGTGAATATATTTATGTTTAAAATCAATATTACATTTATCTAACCAAAATAGATGAGTTGATTTAATACCACTAGAGGGTTTGGTCAAATTAAATGAGAGAAATTGGATAGAATAAATATTTTACTTTTCATATAAAAAGTCATGAATGACATGCAAAAGGGAATTTTTAGATTTAGTTGCACTTGTGTGAACCCAATAACTTTTCAAAACTTAGGGAGTAGAAGAATAGAGATTGAACATAAGTAATACCAAAATGTGGAAAAATCATATAGATTATAAATAATATAGATGGATTAAATAAGATAAAATATTAATGGGAAACACAAATAGGATAAAATAACAATTAAATGAGAAAAAAAAAGTTTTTATCAATTAAATAAGTAAAATTAAGGTAATTGTTAGGTTGTGGAGCTAAAAGCTTCACTGATGCAGACATGGAGGAGGTTGCAGGATGAGTTGCTGAGTGTCACGGAGACTGGCGTTTGGTTTGGCCAACCGACGTCGGCAGTATTAGACAAGGAAGCAACCGACGTCGGTCATGGATCGGCCGGCGTCGGTGACCCCAGGCGGACAGGGACCGACGTCGGTCGCCTGTGTGGTTCGACTGCGAGCTTATTACGGGTAGTTAGCTAACGAACCAAGTGTTTGCATGAAGAGAGCTATTTTTAGACTGAGAGCTGTGGATCTAATTATTGTAATTAGATGTCTAATCATTGTTTGGATGAGATCTATATAATATACTCATGGTTGTATTGGAAAAGTGTTCTAGTTTGAGTTGAGCAAATTTTGCTCCTTCTGTGTGTGAATTGAGTAAGGGTGTTCCTCCTAGTTCCCTATTAGTGCCAAGCTTGGTACTGGTTGGAGAATCATAAGGACTTGGTGAGGCAAGGGTAAGGGTTCTTCAGGGTGTAGAGTGATCTACATGGTAAGTAAGATCGTTGATCTGCAGGTGTATGTGTGTGCAAGGTCAAGGTTCACAGGTGAGACAAACCGTGTTTGATTTGCAGGTGTGCAGGATCATATAAATAGCAACACAACAGGGAGCAGTATCAAGCAGGATCTACTTGGAGTACAGGTGTGTACTCAGATAGAGCAAAGAGGAAGGCAAGGGAGTTCCTTCCATAAGTATGGTCTGTTGAAGTGCAGGTTATTGCAGGTTCATGGGAGATCTACTTGAAGTACCTTGAGTACTTGTGGAGTGCGTGTAGCACTTGTGGTGTGCGTGGAGCACAGGAGGTGAACACCAACTCTGTATTTGAGTTGGGTGTTGGGACCTGAGAGGGAGAGCTTTGGGGAGAAGATTTACTGTTCACTTGAGGTGTGGGAAACCTCTGTAAGGTGGTGGAGAAGAAGTGGCATCTTCTTTATTGTATTCTTTTCTGTATAAAGTGTTAATACAATTTGTGTATTGTCTCTCATATCATGTGTTATTCTGAATTCTAGTTGGTGAATCTGGTTAATTTCTGCATATTAAGTTGCTTGGTTTGGTAATCAAATTGTATGCTTCCGGTTTATTTCCCAACACGTGGTATCAGAGCTAAGGTTGCAAGAAGCAGGTTTTGTGTTTGGTTACAGGGCACTCTCAGGGGTTTCTGATTGAGTGGGAGTAGAGCAATGGCAGATGAAAGTAAGCTAAGAATGGAGGAGTTGAAAAGCACAGATGGTTACTCACGGTCCTATGGAAAGAAAGAGCAGGTAAAAGATTATTGTTGGTTGGTAGCAGATCAGCATGAAGAAATTGAAGAAGCAGATGTAGCAGGCATTGTTGCACAGGATGCTCTGGGAGGTTTCTTGGATAAAGTTGAATCTTGGATAAAAGATTCGGTTGCCTCTTTCCATGCAGCCCTAGGTAGAGGAGCTGGTAAGCCTTGCCAAAGAATTGGCAAAGGGGAAGTGAAGCTGAAATTGCAGGCGGCCAACACACAGGTGTTGATGAAGGTCATGCAGGTCCCAGGTTTGGAGATATGGCTAATTTCTTCAAAAAGATTGGGTGATGAGAGATGCACAAGAACTCTCACAGTGGATGCACTTGAATTAGCTGGTGGTAAGAAAATAGGTACCCTTTATCTACTTATTTATATTACTGATTCTTCTTTTGTTGTAGAGACATGGCTTCGTAGGCTTGGTCACATGAGCAGGAAGGAGATGCATGTTCTTAAGTGGAAGACAGATATATTTGACAGGCTTAAGAACTGGAAAGCCTTGGTGTTTATGGAGGAGATGGCAGACAGAACCCAGTGGATGGTGCTGGATACTTCTGAGCAGGGCAGTTTGGACATGGGTTTTGATTCAAAGAAGCTCACGGGTAAAAAAGTCATCACTCACAGGCGAACACAGGTACCGATGTCGGTCAGGAGAAACCGGTGTCGAACAGATAGGTGCCGATGTCGGTCATGTGCAGACCGAAGCCGGTGATGTCGGGCAGGGTAAGACCAACGTCGGTCAAGGGACCAACATTGGCAGTATGTAAGACCGATGTCGGTCAGAGGACCGACGTCGGCAGCAGGGACACCGCAGGGTCGGTAGTCAGGGACAGACGCATGGAAACCGACGTCAGTCGGATGCAGACTGTGGGGTGACCGAGGTCGGTCACTGTAATGGATTTTGGGTGGACAGGGAGCTGTCAAGGAGTCTCAAACACCCATACGGAGGACTGAAGGCGTAAGTAGGCCCTCAAATTCATTGTTCCTCTTCTTTATACTCGTTGCTAATTGTAGAGCAGGATGGATCCAGGAAATAGGTGTGAGCTCGGCATGGATGAGGATGTGATTCCTTAGAGGAGAACCAAACAGGGGTTTTTGGTAGGATTGCCAGCTGGATGGAAGCACAGAGACGAATGGATACCTTAGTAGAAGAATAGAGAGAACGGATACGTGAGACGGAAGACCAGGTTATATGGTCTTGTGGAGCTACAGGACAGTGGTACAGGTTTTGACAGGTGGAGGACAGAGCATGGCTTCAGTCAATGTCAGGGTAACTACTGTGATTTGACTTACTAGGGGGATGGTGATTACAACATCATTCTGTTGCTGTATGTGGATGGTACGCTAGCTAGCTGGTTTTGTACATACAGGGTTTCGCTGAGCTAAGGGTAAGATTAGTTCAGTGTCATGTCATGAGGAGTTTGGAGCAGCGGAATTCTTTGACATGGGAGGCATGGAGATCACAAGTTGATTTTGTCTCGAGTGGGAGCTGATGTGAATCAGGTGTTGGTGAGGTTCAGGATGCAGAGCCGGAGCACACTAAGGGCTAGACAGGTATAGTGTCTGAAATCACATGAGGTCTGGTATAGACCTGAGTATTCCCATGCAGTGGGAGCTGTCAGAGAGTTAGGAGCCAATTCGGGGAAGTGGATTCTTAGGTATTTGAGAGGGACCGGTAGCAGGGATTCATGCTATGCAGGATCAGGACTTCACTACATGTGTTTGTAGGTTCGGATGTGGTAGGGTACTCGGATGACACGAGGTACACCACGGGATGTGTGGTGGGTTGTCTTCAGGATTGAGCTTGAAGAGGGATACAAACTAGGAAATAGATTAGATGGAGTACAGGTACAAGTACAGTGCAGCTATTTATCTCCAAGTGGGAGATTGTTAGGTTGTGGAGCTAAAAGCTTCACTGATGCAGACATGGAGGAGGTTATAGGATGAGTTGTTGAGTGTCACAGAGACTGGTGTTTGGTTTGGCCAACCGACGTCGGCAGTATTAGACAAGGAAGCAACCAATGTCGGTCATGGATCGACCAGCGTCGGTGACCCCAGGCGGACAGGGACCAACGTCGGTCGCCTGTGTGGTTCGACTGCGAGCTTCTTACGGGCAGTTAGCTAACGAACCAAGTGTTTGCATGAAGAGAGCTATTTTTAGACTGAGAGCCGCGGATCTAATTATTGTAAATAGATGTCTAATCATTGTTTGGATGAGATATATATAATAGACTCATGGTTGTATTGGAAAAGTGTTCTAGTTTGAGTTGAGCAAAGTTTGCTCCTTCTGTGTGTGAAGTGAGTAAGGGTGTTCCTCCTAGTTCCCTATCAGTGCCAAGCTTGGTACTGGTTGGAGAATCATAAGGACTTGGTGAGGCAAGGACAAGGGTTCTTCAGGGTGTAGAGTGATCTACATGGTAAGTAAGATCATTGATCTACAGGTGTATGTGTGTGCAAGGTCAAGGTTCACAAGTGAGCAGAACCGTGTTTGATTTGTAGGTGTGCAGGATCATATAGACAGCAACACAACAGGGAGCAGTATCAGGCAGGATCTACTTGGAGTACAGGTGTGTACTCAGATAGAGCAAAGAGGAAGGCAAGGGAGTTCCTTCCATAAGTATGGTCTGTTGAAGTGCAGGTTATTGCAGGTTCATGGGAGATCTACTTGAAGTACCTTGAGTACTTGTGGAGCACGTGGAGTGCTTGTGGAGTGTGTGTAGCACTTGTGGTGTGCGTGGAGCACAGGAGGTGAACACCAACTCTGTATTTGAGTTGGGTGTTGGGACCTGAGAGGGAGAGCTTTGGGGAGAAGATTTACTGTTCACTTGAGGTGTGGGAAACCTCTGTAAGGTGGTGGAGAAGAAGTGGCATCTTCTTTATTGTATTCTTTTCTGTATAAAGTGTTAATACAATTTGTGTATTGTCTCTCATATCATGTGTTATTCTGAATTCTAGTTACTTGGTGAATCTGGTTAATTTCCGCATATTAAGTTGCTTGGTTTGGTAATCAAATTGTATGCTTCCGGTTTATTTCCCAATAGTAACATAATGAAAATGAGATAATACATTGAAATTTAGTGTGAAAACACACTAATGTAGGAAGATACATTAACATAATGCAATACAATGAATTCTAGGAAAATATCCATGGTAATCTAGATGAGATAAAAGAGATAGAGAAGGAATAAATTGGTTTACCAAAAGAATGATTAGTTAGAGACAACATTAGGGAATAATATAACATTGAGATAAAATATAAGGAAGAATAAATAAGAAACAATGCCCCACTTAAAAACCCCAATTGAAAGAGACTTTGAGATTAAATTAACCCTTTAGACAAAATTCCTTCCCTCATTTCGCTTCAAATTCAATGATAAAACACATTCAAGATAAAAATAAAAAGTATTTCTAGGATAATTTGAGAATAACTATCTTAGTTTTGAGTTTCTATCCAAATAAGAATATATATTAGGAAAAACTTAATTTCAAGGAGAAGTAAAAAGATATAAATGAATAAGTAAACATTAGTAATAAAATAGAGAGATAACCAACAAGTAAGTTCCAATAGTACTTCAAGATTAAGTATCTAGAGTAAATAGAATATAAGTAGTGTGAGTACATAGTCTAACACTTTGAAAATAACATAAAACATGATTAAACTTGATTTGTTGGTAAATATACAAAGAGGATATAATAAAAATTATTTAAATTAATTTCTTATTGAAAATTTTGTAACATTACAAATGAGACAGTGATGTTATTAAATTTTATTAATACATTATGAGATGATGCCCTAAAATGGTATATTAAAACAAATGCATGAATTAAGAATTCATTACCAAATGTATAGAATGAATTCAAATGATATTTTAAATATCTATATATTTCGATGGAAAGAGTCACTAAAATGAAATAACTTATACAAAAAGAGAAATACACGGTAAAAGATTATGATAAATGATTCAAGTTAAAAATGTGAAATTTGGAAGAAACCTTGAATGATAAATAAATAAAATAATAGTTTATTTTGGGATTAGTACCATAATTAAGAGATACTATGTATGGAAATAGTTTTATCACATTTTAGGAAATATTAGAGATGGAATAAATACTAGAAGCACAACCCTAGAGAAGAGAAACAAAATTGTCACTAAGAGACAATGTGGAAAGATTACAACAAGAATTAGCATAATTATAGTTTGAATTAGAAATATATATGTAAGGCAACCATACACAACCTAGGAAAGATTAGGTGAATTTAGTTGATCTAAAGTAATAAGTAACCATACACAACTTAGGATGTGGTGTATGATTTATTGTATAGAGGGATAATTATGGATATATTGCCCACATTAAGAAATGGTGAAATGAACAAAAATTGTTAGATCATTACAAACATCATTTAGTATGTCACCACTAATATAATAGCCTATATACTAGAATAAAATATACTATAGAATATGTCATATGTATAAAAAAAAGCCAAAAAACATATGTCTTCTAATAGAATTAGCTCCAACAATGAATCAACTAAGGAATTTTACCACATGTGGCTCATTAAATCAATATAATCATACATGCCTAAGACATGATGTAACGGAAGACATAAGTGAAATGAATATAAGACAATATAAAAAATTTCAAAAAATTACACCACTACTACCAATAATGGTGAACCAAAACATGTCTCATCTTAAACCATAATAACATAACATCACGAAAATGCCAAAATTCACACCACAAAACCCTCATAACCAATATTATAATAAAAAACAAGGTAGCCACAAAGGAGGAGGATATGTCAGTTACATATGAGGGGTAATAGTATAAGATTAAACTATTAGGGAGGGAAGATGATACAACTAAGGATATAACTAGGGGTATAACCAAGAGATACCTCCCCCTACCTATTATAAGTGTCATAAAATTTGGCACATATCAAGGAATTGTATATAAGAACCACATGTATAATGTTGGTTTTGACATGATTGATGGATGTATGACTCATTTTAATGCCCTAAAGTGACAAAATTTTATTTAAAAATAGGTATAATAAAATATAAAATATGAAGGATCTCCATCATAAAAAGGAGCTAAACATGTGAAGAAAGTATTGTATGCATGGGCTAGGATTAACCTACAATTATCTTATCTCAAGAGACTAAAAATTAAATAATTTCAATCAAATAGATCCTAATATAGTTAGTAGTTATGGTTAATGACCAATTAATTCCTCAGATATAGCATAGAGTTACCTATGTCACAAATGTCAAGAGAAAAGGGTTCTAAATCCTAAGTCTATGACACAAGGATGAAACTCTCATTATATTTGTATGAAATTAAATGTGTAAGTTTAATTAAATTATTTGTATAATTAATTTTAAAAAAAAGGGATGGATTATAATGGTAGTAAAAGGGAAAGTGCCATGTTCAATAAATTATGGGGTATAAGCACCCTAAAATGGAATATGGAAATTATAATCAGTCTTATAGCCACACCATATTAGTTAGTGTGGAGAGAACCTAGAAAAGGATAAAAACACATTAATTCACTAATAACAAGCAATATATTTCTAATAAGTAAACAAATAAAATAATATAGGGTTACAAATACTTACCTTGGGGTAGACTTGTTGAGCATCAGTCTCTTTGGCTCAAGTGGAGATTATCAAGAGATGTTTTGGGTTGAATACTTAAAATTATTGGATAAAGACCTAATATATCTTTATATTATAACTCCCAATGTCTCTACCTATTGAGATTCAAAAACAACACAAGGAAATCTTATTCATTATAAGGTACTAGACCACAAACTCCTCCAATATGACTTATGGTAGAAGTGCAAGTGAAAGTAGAGTGAATATAGTATATATGATATGCTTGTAATGAAATATGATCCATATATATATATATATATATATTGATAAAATTACCAAAACCAATCATAAACTCTAAGAAAATGGTATAGACCTTATTGATATAGTTGAAATATATTGAATGACACAAAATGGTATCATCTAAGTTGATATAGTATAGATGTTATAATATAGGCTCAACACTACATCAGGTAGGATGATATGGTGTAGGAATGGTAAAAGGAAATAAATATATGATATTAGCTCAGTTGATGTCATAATAATTATGGAATTTAATATATCTCAATGATTATAAGATATAAAGAGGTAGAGGATAAGACACTTTGAGGAAGATAAACTAATAACATGAATGGTTTAATCATGAAATAATAAAAACATCTCTCACAAATCACCAAAATCCTTTCCCACCCATTTTTTAATGTAACCTTTAAGGCATGCACTTAGGGAGATCAATTCTCAATAAGTTATTGCAAGAGAAAGCATAAGTAAATTATAAAGTTAAAAATAGTATGTGTATACATATGCCCCACCAAATCTCATCACATGTCATAATAGTGTAACATGGGATGGTTCTTTGTTGAATAACATAAAAAAAATGAAATGATCTAAATAATTAATGATAAATGAATAAATGAAAGTACCATATACATACCTTGACATACATTTATCACTGAATGACCATATGAAAATACCATAATCTTAATCATGGAAGGTGTAAGAATTGAATTTGATAAAACATAGGTATATAAGGATAAAAATGGATTAAATCAAAACAAAAAAACATAAGATGGCAAAAGTAAATGAAAAACTCTCAAAAGGGATTAAATCACTTAGAAAATTTGTAAGCTAGGATTTCAAAGTCTAGGTTAGAATCAAAAGATGAAATAATATTATAAATCAAATAAAATTTGATAAAATAAAAATCCAATGTTAATTATGACCAAAATCCCAAATATATATCTTTATTAAGATAAGTAACAATCCAAATCAGATAAGAGACACATAAAACCTATTAAGGGTAAAAAAATCAATGTAAGATAAGTAACAAACCATACTCAAACACATATGTAAAAAGATCAAATGGTAAAATAGTACCATGTCCCACAAAAATGTGAATAGAAAAATTAAGTCCCAAAACATAAATAAGATAATTCCTAGAATGATAAGGTAATAACCAAGAGATCAGTTTACAATAACTCAAATATGTAGCTTATATTATAAATATGGAAAAACTAAAATTTCCATATTGATAACATGTATAAAAGAGATGGAGAATAAAAAGTATAATAAATATGGAAAATATTTAAAACTAAATGTACATAATAAGGGGGAAATAATGGAGGCAATGGAAAGAGAGTGTCACGGAAGTGAAAACCTAATTTCTACCAGAAATAAGACACTCAAATCAAGTTGACAAGTTTGGGGGTTTTTAACTTCAACGACTATAGAGAACCCCACCTAGCAACGTAATCTTGGTTTAAATAGTGAAGTATGAATATGTTATCCCATGAATTCTAGATGCATGAAAAATAAGAGGAGCCTACCTTCCCATAATATGTTCCCCACTCCTCATGATCCCTTACAAATTCATCGACCTACTGTAAATATTAGGTACTTGTGTTAAAATATAAACAACACTAAAATGTATGAATATATAATAAATAAAATAAAACCTCTTACCCTAGTATATTAGCCTAATACATCCCAATGGACCTTGGATATATCATGAGGAAAACTATGTATTTTGATATTTAACTAAAATAGGAGATACCATAAATAAATATCTCATTTTTAGTGTGATCTGATTTTTATGTTTTTAGTTTACCTTTTATTATGCAATAGATTTTAACTCTTTTAGATTTTTCAAATTTTCCTTCTCCATATGGATTTTTAAAAACCAATCATGGATGATAAAAATGATTATCATAATACATATATTACACTTAGTAGCTAAAGAGTAGGACCTAAGTACCATGATGTCAAAAGAGTCCTAGACTTTCACCTTAGAAAAAAGTGCAATATTGAAATTGACCTTAGTGAACTCAAAGGGGAATGGAAAATAGGGAATGATGGAAATGATAATTTAAAAATTAGGTTACCCCAATAAAAATAATGTGTAAATAAATATGATATAATGATATGTAGGTATGAATCATCATCATAAGAAATGGTAAATGTGAAATAAGGACATGAAAACAAATGGCTATAGTTTTACCACAAAAGAATATGACTGATTCTAAGTGAGGAAAATCACTACTCGACCATTGACTTATATTTATAAGAATACACCTAGATAAGGTTGGGAGTAAAATAAATATATGAAATAAAAATTATGTAGATTTGTAAGGAGGGCTTAACTAATGTCTTACTTTTAACTTACAAACCAAAAATTCTAGAGGTGTAATTAAAAGACCCAAATTAAAATATAAATCATTGAAAGAGGAAACAATGGTCACTTGATTATTATGAGGAAGGTTTATTGGTGTTATAATGAAACTCAAAAACTAAAAAACTAAGTGGTGTAGGTATAAAATAGACTAAATAACTAAATATAGGTACATGGGACAAGGTAAGAGAAAATTTACAGCTGTGCGATTAATTGAAATGTTAGCTGTAAGAAAAAAAATCAATGTATAACCTAAAATAAATGTTATTTCCATAGTATACATAAAAAAATTATAAGAATGAAATTAATAAGTAATTAAAATGGAAAAATCATACACGATATGAAACTAGGAAGAACAAACACTAATCAAAGTATTTATTTTAAAAATAGAGCATTGGTCACTTATTTAAAGTCATTACATTTATTTATTTTTAATAAATACATGATAGGTCCAAGGATGTATTTAAATAGGTATGGAACCCACAAATTTTGGGTGTAATTTCCCTTTTTGTGTGTGGGTGTAACCCAAATTTAACACTAAGTCATCAACATTGAAATTGCAAACCTTGATTTTGTGTTGTGTCGTTTAGCTATGCAATTTTTGTATTGGATATGTTGTTTTAAACCACTCATAAATTAGATATAAATAATTAATATGGGCTTCACAAATATATTCCTCATAAATGATTCCATGCAAACATATGTGAAATGAGGTTAAATCTACTTCTAGTGGTAAGATGAATTTGGACTCACAAAATATAGAGAAAGTAGTTACCCCAATGGTAGTATAAATGCTAGTAAAAAATAGGCCCAAATTGTTAGGTATAACTTAAGATTTAAATCTAAACAAACATCCCTAATAGTTTTTTTCAAGATAATGTTCAGGATTTTATTGGTAGTTTCAACTTGACCATTACACTAAGGGTGATAAGGTGTCAAAAATTTGTATGTAATTTTAGATTTTGTAAAAAAATGTTTTATGTATTTGTTTTTTAAATTCACACCATTTTAAAATATTATGGTGTGCATAATTACAAAATTAAATATTATTTGATTAAGGATGAAGTTGGATATAGTGATGCTAGTGGCATTAATAAGGGTCATAACTTCTACCCACTTGGTAAATTAATTTGTAGAGGTAATTATGAATACATTGCCATCTTGTGACCTAGGTGACTTCCTAATGAGGTATAATCTACACATATAGTTTAACAAATTATATTCAATTATTTGAAGCTCAAATAAAGGAGATTTAAGTAGATCATCATGGATTTGGAAATGATTACACTTTTTATAAAATGTGATGGCATATTTCTTAAGAGTAGGCAAGAATTATCCCATTCATAGGCATTCTAAAGTTGTATCATGTTTATTATAATGGCCACCATAAATGCCCCTTTGCTCAATAAGATAATAAAATTTATGTTGAGTGACATAATGGAGTAGGGTACCTTTGTCATTGTGATAATAAATAATTTTATATCTAAGGACATACTTTCAATCTTGCTTATGGAGTCTGGTATTTTCATGAAAGAAAATTATGAATGATAAGTATGATGTTCAATAAATTGGATGATATATTTATACCATGGGATTTGTCAAGTAGTGACTACCTTGATGTGGAAAATAATATAATTATCATTGGATTTTAGTGTAGATGGTGATTTAATAATGTGGATGAGGAACTATGATTCATATAGTGCCTAATAAGGATAAAAAGAAAAGTTGAGGAAGAAAGAAAATGTGAAATAACATTTTATTCTTGTGGGATTACTTAGATTATGAAAGATGCAAAATATTTGGTAATAGTTGAGATAATTTTATTATATGAAATAATTTTTTCACTTTTGCATTGATATGTACCATTAACTTGACAAAATATAAATTATGAATATCCTAAGGTATGTAAGGAAGAAATATATAAATATATGGCTACTTGCATACCAAGGATGAGAGATTCATATTGAATCATATTATTAATGACCTCTATGTTTAATAAAAAAATATAAAGGGATGATTTTTAAATAAGGATAAACTAAGATACATCATGCCCTATCTCCTTGAAGAAACTTAGCTCCATGAAAGTGAAGTTTCCAAGCTTATTCATGCATATTTATTATAGCTTAAGGAGTTATTTTATGATAGCTTTAGATATAGGTTTAGAGACTACAATTTCTAGTTATTCAAGGGCTCAGACCTTAATGTTAGCCATGAAAGTAGCCTTTGAGAAAAAAAAAGGTAAATAAATTTAATTAAGAGGACATATTCATCAATAAGAATGTCTTGAATGTGACTCATACCTGGGGTAGGAGTGGTGGTAAAATGATCGGTGATCACTTAACCATTATCTAATTTTTATGGAACAATTCTTAATTCAAACTCCTTTAATAACACCATCCATTTTATCATTCTATCTCTAGGTAATAAAGGTTTGGATAAGAAATTATGAATGCAATCAAAATGGACAATGATATTAGTGGTTTGATAAAGCATATAGTTACAAATATTTTTGACTACAAATTATATTACAAGGTAGTCATACTCTAATTTTGTGTAACAAGTCTCATATTCTATCAAAACAAAACTATTATATTAAATATGGTACTCTTTTCTTAACTCATCTTATTGTGTAAGCATTGCCCCAACTAATATATGGATGGATGACATGTACAATATGAGATGATGATCACTATAAGGTGGTCATATGGAAGGAGGATAATTCAATGATCCCTTCATGTTATTTAAGTATTTTTTAGATGCATTAGTCCATTCAAGAGAAACACCTTTATTTAGCAAGGACTTTATCAAATAGATGTGGTAATCCATCTCAAGGACAAATAATCAAATTTCCTCAAGTTTTCCAAGGCAAGTTTAAATGTCATAAAATTATCTAAGAATAGGCATATTGATAATAAAAATTATTTTAGTATCATCTACATCAATCACACATAAGGAAACCAAGAATCCTAAGAGCTTTTTGGATGTGACACTGAAGACACACTTGTAAGGATTATATCTAGCTTTGTATTTTATAAGACGATCAAAGAAAATGGAAATATCTAAAGATGGGTTTCACAACAATTTAATTAGGAGATAAGTTCATCCAAATAGTTTCAACTATTTTATTTATGAGGTCATGAAAAATATGGGCCATTTCAAATTGATAAATTATTTAAACATTTTAAATACCAAAGGGGATATTCACATAGTGATAGATTACCCATTCATTAGTAAATGTGGTTTTATGTTGATCTTTAAAAGCAATGTGAACATGATTATATTTCAAAAACCATCCATGAGGGATAACATATCATATCTAGCCATATAATCAACAATGGAATCAACAGATGGTAAAGTAAATTTGTATTTATAATATACTAATTTGAGATTACAAATTAAATATATATGTGAATGAACATATAGAATTTATTATGAATGGGAACAATGTTATATACCTAGTCTAAGTAATCTACTATCTTTTCAAACTTAGCATCTATAATCTTGATGATTTATTTTGACATAAGGTGGAAACATCAAGAGGTAAATTTCATTGCTTTGGGTTCATGGGTTTCAAATCCAAATTTGTCACTATGTTATAGACTACTATGCTAGGTTTAATGTCGATAATGTCTTTGTAGGAACCAGAAAAGGATTTGTGATATTTGTCAAAAATGAGGATGTAATTATTTATCTTCAACATGAAGTTCCTTGGATATAAGAATTGGTCAAGGAGTGGAATTCATACCATATTTAATTACATAAGTTTATTTGACAAATGTGGCATTTATATCTTGTAAATTATATGGATGTAAATAAATTCTAGATATAGGATTCATTTTTGGATCAACAATAGTGGAAAAACTATTGAAGCAAGGAGTTATTTTGTTGAAATTATCAATCTTATGATGTTGGAGATTAAGTTGAAGATCTCTATCAGGGAGTAATTATAATATAAATTCATCACTAGGAAGTGTAGATAAAGGTCCATAATATTAAACATTTATCTCAAGATCCATAATTTTATAACCTTTGTTGTAAAACTTTGAATGTATTTATCTTATAGAAGTAGCTTTAGCATTTAAGATAATATTAAGGGATGAATTAAAAAGTAAATAATTTGAATTTATGGTATTGAAATGATTAATAAAATATAGTACAAAAATACTAGTAATGATTATATTAGTCTACATGTTATAGTTAACAGGAATCTAAGTGATTTTTACCATATCATGCTAGCTAATATAATTGGCTAAAAGTGATGATGATAAGGAAAATATATCGATTATAGATAATTATTTGCTAATTTAGATAAAAGGAAATTATTTGACTATATTGGACTTGTCGATACAATCTGAAAACTATGAGATAGATTGAATAATATCTAACTATTTGATAATGTTATAATTATGGTGAATTGTTTGAATAGTACCAAGCTGGCTGATGCCATCATATTTTGGAAGATCAAGAAATTTATGAAAAAACCATGGATTGTTTATTAATGGTGGGTTGATAGGAGGGACATAACCTTGAGGTTATAGTTCATCATCACTAAAATTAGAAGACATGTAAACCAAATGATCACAATTAAAAGCATGTATTTTGGAAAGATTCTTTTTATAATGTACTACATCTAAGTCTCATGTCTGAGTTTTGGATATGATTTAATCATCATCATAGGATAAATAAATGTTACATGGATGATAATTTGGCTGAGCAATTTTAGTGAAAGTATCCTTGGTTGAGACATCCATGTTAATAAAAGTGTGAGGGGGCATTAATAAAGTATCTTGGAATAGTTTGTCTACCTAAAAATAATTTCAAATAAAGTCACCTTCTTGTGTAATAGGATTCATTAGCATTACATGTGTAAATAATTTTAGTATCATCACCAATCAAAGGAATGGTACTATCTAATAATGAAATAAGGAGGAAGCCATTAAACTCTATAAGGAGATAATTTAGTGGTATTACAAATGTTTTCTAATTCATTGGGTTTATCATCATTAGAATATATAAGAGTGATTTGGAGATTAATATTCATATTGATGAACTCAAGGATATGTGGAATTATAACATGATAAATAATGGAAATTAAATACTAATATTTAGGATTACAAAGTTAAATACCATAGGGATTGAGATCAACTTTATTCTTATAAAACTTTCCATCATGGATGAAATTTATGCATTGGCTACTAAAAGATTTGATATCTCTCATGTGATGAGGCCATGGATGACCTAAAGGAGGTTATAATAAATTTGGATATTGAAAACCATAATCTTAGTATGCATTATTTTGGGTTTGATAGTGAGAGGGATCCAAATACAATCAAGAGGCTTTTGATTGGATTTATCAAATCCATGACAACTAATTCTAGTTTTTTTAAGGTCATCTTAGGAATATACAAGTTATTAGATTAATCAAAGAGAAGTAACATTTATACTATCACCTTCATCCACCAAGACCTTTCCTACTAATGTAGTGTGATCACAATCTTAATAAAGAGAGGTGGGTCATTAACTCATAAAAGGATTTCAACATTGATCACATCTTATTAAATAAAGTATGTATAGGGTTTATTAGATGGTCAATATTTAGAAATGTATTTTATAGCATGGAATTCCATATGGAGATAACCTTTGAAGGTTTTATAGGCATTGGGAATTCACTAGGTGGGAACTCTTCAATGTCTTGTAATTATTGCATGAGAAACTTGTGATGATAAGGAGAAACTTATGTGATTTTCATTAGAGGAAATTTTCAAGGCATGGAATTAATTTCATTTATAAAATTACATCTTGGTTTAGGATGGGATCCATAACAAGGCTTAGGATCATTATTAGTTTTGGAGGAACTAGGTTGAGGTTTCAATGGTGAAACGAGTTCATCACTAGTTTGCAGATCAAAAATAGGAGTAGTATTGGTATTAGTGTCCTTAATAAGCTACTCTTAGAGACAAGGCTTCTTATTTTTGGTGATAAGATATTTATGAGTGGGATAATGATAATTTTCAACCTTTTTAAAATTAACATACTAAGAATTAGTATAGTAATGATCATAGTCAACATAGCACCTGCATGTTTGTTAGAATGTTGGTTTGTATATTGGGAATTATAGGTCAATTTTTATAATTTTTAATATATTTTTGTGGAATTCTTTGATATTAACATCAAGGTATAAGTTTTCCCCTAAAATTATAGCTACATATAAAAATTGGAGTACATGACATGAATCATGAGAGTGACCAATGTTGTCATGGAAACAAAAAAATTATTGGGATCATACCATGGTGGGGGAGTAGTTTTATTGTAGATAAAAGATTTATATGGAGGCAAAAAATTATTTATTTCATTCATAATGAAGGGTGTGCATGAAGGAAGTTTATTTTTTTTGGATGCTCCTGTTTTGGTTTGGGGAGGCTTGGTTTAAGGATTAAGAATTATGATCACATTGGTTGTAGTTTGGATATATTCCTTTTAAGAATTTGAGAAGGTTAAAATATATCCATAAGGAATTCTTGTTTTTTTCTTGCTCAAAATCCTCTTTTAAGGTTTTGGGAGAGAACATATTAATCATGTATTGAATAAAAGATTTAAGAGTGGTGACAAAGAGTTTGAAAATATTATAATCACTCATGTTATGGTCCACTTTATGAGATAAAAAATACCATCATTTGAGGAAAGAGTGAGAAAATTAGTTAGGAAGTTTCTCATAATTAATTAAATGGATAAGGCTATTTTTAGAAATATCACTATGTTTTAATTCCTTAACTATATCATTGAATAAATCCTCTATTGTGTAATTAAACATATAGCAATTTTTTTATGCCACTCTAGAAAATCTTCATTAAATGTTTTGGATAGAATTTTGGTGGTAGATAAAGTATTAGTTTGGACCCATTCCTTATAAATATTACCAAAGGTTTTAATAAATAAAGTAGGATATTTCATCCCAATCATATGTGATAGTTAAAAATATATTTACAATGTACATGGACACAATGAAGAGAGATAAAGGTTTGTTTTGAAATTGTTGAATCATCATGTTATGCATAGGATGTTGAGGGATAATATTATAATTAACATATATAATAGGATGAAGGATAAAATTATGATTTGGATAAGTCATGATGACTTAAGGGGGCTGATTAGCCATTTTAAAAATGTGGTTTTGAATCTAGAGCATTTGGGAGTTACTATAAGATTACATCAGGGTATTTTTTTGCACCATTTGTGAAAAGATTTAGGTTTTATCTAGAGGTAGGTTTTGATTTGAGGTAGTAGGAGGAGGATTTATAATTTTATTTATGGGAAGATGATTCCCCACATTACTTTTAGTTGCCCCAGTTGTCATAGAAGATTAATGAAGACTATTAATACCACCACTCTTATTTGGAGTATAAATGATGTATCATCAATATTTTTAACAAGCTAAGTTAGTCATCTAGATATTTAGTTTGGATTATTTCAACCATGTTACATTAAATATATCTAGAGTTATTTTGGGATGACTTTTTCCATGAAGAGTTATCTTTGATGGTGAACAAGGCTAGAAGAACAAAAAAACCCATGTAGAATCTAAATGAGTTGAGGCTAGAAGTAAAAATATTAAGAGGTGAGATCATGATGCTAAGTGGAATGTAAGATTGATATAAAAAGTTAATAATTACATAAACATGGTATCAGTTAGGTAGGTGAATTTATTTTTTGGATCTAATAAACAATATTATATTAGTTAAGAAGATGTAATACATAGAGAAATGAAACACTGATGGTAGATTTTAAAAGCTAATTATATTAGGTGAGCCAATATAATAGGATTAAAATTGGGAAAATAATACTATATTAGGTTAGATGATTTAGTTATGAAGGTATAAAAAAACAATGTCAGGTTGGTTTATATAGTTTGTTATAGAATGATAAGAAGAAATTGTATAGGATTGAAAGATATAGTTGGCTAAATAATGGTAAAATTTGGGTTGTATCAGGATAGCTTATGCAATCAGGGAGAAAAACATAGGGAACTATGTTAGGTTGGCCAATGAAATTTTCACACATAGATAATTATATTAGGTTGAATGATGTAATCACGTTGGCTGATATAACTTACAATATAGAAATCAAATCAACAAGAAAATTTAATCTAGCTAATTTTTGAAAAATAATCAAGGAGATATACTAAAAAGATTTTATTAATTTTTAGGCTCTCAAATATACTTTCTCATTCATAGACTAGCATTAGCCTAATATTTTAGAGCACTAACTCTATATATATATATATATATATATATATATATATATATATATATATATATATATATATATATATATATATATATATAATCATGCTTATAACCCACTATCCCATCTCTAAGGGTATGGTGAGTGTAAATTCACTAGGTGATATGATCCTCTCAAGTGAAATACAAATCAAATAAATGGTTTGTTTCCTAAGTTTAATTAAAATGGAATCCTAGGCATTTCTAATATATTTTGAGGTATGTAGAAACTAAACTATATGTTTAGTGTTGTATAATGGCTTGGGTATTGGGGTAGTACCACTCACATCATGGTGTTACTAAAATAAAATATTTATTGTCATGTAAATATAGAAGCTAAGTATTTTTAAAAATATTAGAGTAAAATTTTTATGAAAAACCAAACAAATAGAAAATAAAGTTTACAAATTAGTTTCAAAAACTAATTTTTAGAATTCAATGAATTGAAATAAATATGTATATAATTATATCTATCTGGTTGATATAATTTTAATATAAATATGTTTAAATGAAACACATATAACTATATTAGGTTGGATGATATAGTTACAAACATAGAACATAGTTATATTATGATGGTTGATACAATCTGTGTAAACACATAACATATTTAGAATGGGTGATACCATTATAGATGGGAAAAAATCTATATCAAGCTTATTGATGCAGTCGGTTAAAAGAAATAAAATTTATTGGGTTAGCAGATGTAGTTTTCCAAAGGAAGAAAGTTTGGAATAAGTTTCACATTAGGTTCACCAGAATGTATCCACATGATAAGATTAACCTACAACTATCCTATCTCAATATATTTAGACTTATATAAGGTCAATCAAATAGATCTTGTGATATTTAGTTTTTTTGGGTAATTACCAATGAATTTTATAGATATAGAAAAGGTTTACCTACATCATAAATGTAAATAGGAAAGCGTTCCAAAGCCTTAAATATGATAAAAGGATTTATATCTCACTATACATCTATGAAATTAAATGTCTAAGTAAATGAAAGTAGTTATTCAAGTAAATTAAAATAATGGGAAGGATTATAATGACAGTAAAAGATAATTCCAAGGCCAACCAAATTGGATTTTAGGTAGCCTAAAATGGAATATGGAAAGTCTAATCAATCCTATAACCACACCAACTAATTCAATGTGGAGAGAACTTAGATAAGGATACAAAGATGTTCATTCAATAAGAAACAAATAACATATATGTACTAACTAAATAAATAAAAGACTAGAGGGTTATAAATATTTACCTTGGATTGGACCCATCGAGCATCAATCTCCCTTTGGATCAAGTGGATATTTTCAAGAGATGTTTTGGGTTAAAGACTTAAAATTGTTGGATAAATACCTAAGATATCCTTATCTAGGAAATCCCACTCACTCTTATTGAGCTTCAAAGACATCACAAGCCAATATTCCTCAAGCTAAGGTTATAGATCAAAAAACCTCCAAATATGACTCAAAGTAGAAGTGAGAGTGGAACTAGAGTCAATAGAGTGTATATGATATGTTTGGAATGAGATATGATCCCTATATATACTAATAAAATACCAAAATCCAACCTAAAAATATAAGTTGGTAACATCAACCTCTATGAAATAGTTGAAAGATGTTATCTTACACATAATGGTATCATCTAGGTTGATATAGTATATATGTTAGAAGATAGGCTCAAAACTAAATTGAGTTCACTGATACAACAAAGGAAGGGTAAAATAGATGAAATTGGCCAAGATGATATATTATGATATATGGAAATTATCATAACTAAATGAGGATAATATATAATGAGGTAGAGGGTAATACTCTCTAAATAATATAGACTAATAAGGAATGGTGTCATCATAATATATTAGAGAAATATCTTGTCAATCACCATAAGACTTTCCCACCCCTTTCCTAATGTACTCTTTAAGGCGTGCACTTGAGGAGATCAATTTTGGACAAGATGTTGCAAGAGAAAGTGACACTAAATGATAAATTTAAAAATATTATGTTTAAATAAGTACCAAAGGTCCAAGAGATAAAATGAAGATGCAACAAAGTAATACATGGAAAAGAGGATGTTAAAATTAAAGAGAAAAGAGAGTGTTCCACTAAAAAGACATATATTTAAAAAAAGTTAAGGGAATGTATATTTGAAATGAATGAACATATAGATAATCCTAAAAACAAATAATTAGGAGTAGCATTTGAAGACCCAAAACCATGGGTTGTGGTAACCACTTGATGTGGAGCCAAAACTAGGAAAGGAAATTATAAAAGAGGATAGTGAATGACATTACCCTAAAACATATGAAAATGAGAGTATATTATAAAAAATTATGAATATTATTGAATAATAATAAGATATACATGATAATAAGATGATCTATTTTGACAAAATGGAAATTTAGAAGTTTAAATAGATGCTAAAACTAGTTAAGATTCAAAAAATGTTGGAAAAATTAATGCAATTTTTAAAGTTTTGAAATAAATGAAAGAGAGATCATTGGGTAATAAGGGTATAAAAATTAAAACAAAAAAAAATATGGATTTTGAACTAGCAATTAGTGTAAAAAGAAGGAAATACTCTTAGATGAAAATCTCAATGGCAATAAATTAAACAAGACTTTACTATACTTATGGTTATACACTAACTAATTCATGATAGTACTTAGGAACCAAGAAAACCATAGTTTCATGTGATATAATATGATATTTTTATGGTTTATGGGTCACCAATATCACCTATGATAATGCTTTATAATGTAAATATTAAATTTATGGGTATAAAGCAAAAGGTTAATTTTGAAGTCATTAAAAAACCCTGTGCTATTGAATTTAGAATGGTTCATTGATTTTAATGGAACATTATAATCTAAGGAGGAATATATAACATTTAAATAAAATGGAATAGTATTAGATTTTTAATTATAAAGTGGAATGGGGGCCACATGGTCACAAGAATTATGGTTTGATGAAGGAGAGATCAATTTTGATGAACTATCTAAAGTTTATACATTAAGAAAAACAATAAATATCTATGATTACTATGATACAAATGATGAATAATAAGTAATTATATAAACCAAAGAGGTAGAAATAACCTCTAAATAATACAACAAAATATATCTATATAGAGATCTAGAAATAAGGGTGAGACAAATTTGTCGTATGAATAAATTACAACCTGAAAAAAAGGAGGTTACCATAGATTTTTTTTTATGATACTACATATATATAAAGTATACCAGATTGATAAAGGGCCTCACATGTTAAAATACCAAATTTTGGTAAAATAGGGGATTTAGAAGAGTATCTAGAATAAATTACAAGGGTATTTTCCATATAATATATAAGAATGAAGGTTATAGATGATACATTGATTATCACTACCACAAAGATGTGGAATACTTGTAAATTGTAATATATAACTGTAAATCTTTAATATTTTACTAAAAGCAAGTTTTGTTAATGAATAAGGATACTTCAAATAAATTCCACAATATATACACACATGTAACCCCATCATACCTTCTTTCAACTATGAAAAACTATGGACAAATAAAGGTGAAATTGATAAAAAGACTGAGTAAAATTATTTTATTAGACTTTCAAAGTATATCCAAGGATGTGGTACATGAACTAAGAGATGCATAGAGGAACCTAAAACTAGGAGGAACTAATAAATTAATTTATTCAAACATTTTATTTTTCAAACATGAATATAAGAGTATATCAATAACTAAGAGTAAAAACATTTCTATTTATGTCAAACACTGTCATAAAAAATCAATTTAGTATAATATAAAATGCAATAACAAGGCATACAAATTATTGGGAAAAAATACAATAATGGGGCATACAAATGATTGGGAACCAATTGGGATCACTAATAAAAAAGTACAAAAATAAATAGAATATAAAACCAATAAATAAGAAGTTGAAGATAAAGCATATTGTAGGAAACTAATTAAATAAGAACCATATGATGAAGAGGAAAAACCTAAGAACATAGAAACAAAAAAATAATAGGGAGAGATAATTAATTTAAGTTATGGAAGACAAAACACAATATTTTTATAAACCCCTAAATATTAAAGAAGAAAATATAGTGAAATAAAGAAATCCTAAAATAGAAAAGATAAGATATTAATGAATAAAAGATGAAGTACATAAAATGATTAAATTTGTAAAAGAATAAGAAGGTTTATTTTTGTGAACTTTTAAAAAACTAAAAATAATTAATGAAAAATTTGGAATGATGAATATATAGGTGAAAAAAGACATAAAACCATTAAGTAAAATACCTTACTATTAATATAGGCATTCTCTTTGGTAGTGTGTATAAAACTAAAATATGATCAACGTTCAAATCTCACAATGGAATGTTTTGTGCCAAGCTAGCATAAAAACATTTATGGTGATGTTCTTTGTTAAAAATTAAAAATTATAGAATATGAGGAGAAATATAAATAAAAGGATAGTAAGTCACACTTAAATTCTGTTAAGAGAGTGTTTTTAATTCTAAAATTATTTGGAAGAAAATATAAGTGTGTCATAAGCAATTTGAGTTGTCAAAAAACACATTAAATAAAAATGCATCAAATTTGAGTGGTTATTTAGGTAGTAAGACTTGAAATAAATAAGTAAATGAATGTCATATTTCTATATTTATTCCAAAGCAATGGCCATACATTAACAATATAATATTTAATTATTGTGTCTCTTGGATATGAAGATAAGTCTTCTCTGACATAGATCCTTACACTACATCAAGTTCTATTAGAGTTATGTTCTTTGCTCAATAATTTTAATCGAGAATAAAATCATGCTTCCTGATATTTTTTGTTAATTTATAATTATGATTATGATTTTCCCATGAATTTTTTTACTTTGTAAATATATAATGGTAATGGACACTTTCGTCATGCCCATTTTTACTCTAAAAATAAGCACGACACATTCAAAACTTAAAAAATAAATAAAAAACACATAAGAAAATACAATAATTTATGTTAATCATAACCCTCAAGTAATCCCTTCCACTTCCACCAATCAATAATTGGATCATTCCCTAAATCTAAAGGTCATAGTCCTAATTTGTTTGGCCAACACTTATAATTATCCATGAGTTTGCACCAAAGATTGTTGCACTTATGATGTTGAGATGACCATTAATTTAAAGTTGATATAGATGGCATCTACATGGCTTCTTTAGTGGCCTCCAAGGCCACAAAAGTTATTTATTAAACTCTTGGGAAACTTTTTTGACATATGGCATCCTACTGCTTATTCTCAAGGCTAACAAGATTTCACATTACACTTGAAATCCAAGAACTATAGACCATCAAGATGATGCCACATAGAAACATACCACTATACCATTGCCCTAGAGGTAATTTACCTATACGATTGACTCTAGGATCATGAGTCATCAAGATGAATCCATATGACATCTCATCCACCCACTAGCTTAGAGGATCTACACTTTGTACATACATCTCCAAGATTTTTGGTCACTAGGATGATTCCACATGGAAACATCCCACTTTCTTGATGACTTGGAGGCTCTACACTTTGTATGGTCCTCTCCAAGATCACAAGTCATCAATATGAATCCATGTGGTAACATACCATTTGACCACTGGTATAGAGGCTCTACACTTTATAGGTCCTCTCTAGGATCATGGGTCACTAAGATGATTCCATGTGGAAATATACTACTCATATGTTATGCCAACACCAATTGTATGTCACACCATATTGACATCATTCTTAGGTTATCAAGATGGTGAAACATGGTTTCTTCTGAACCACTCATCAAAGTTGTAAAATTTGACTAAGGTAAAATTAATTCAAAGGGCTCTGATCTCAGAGGTATAATCCTTTAGGTCATTGACCTACTCAAATTACATAGAATACAAAGGCATTGGGGTATTAGTCCCAATGACTAAGTCCCTCTAAGCTTATGTGATCTTGGATGTTTTTATTTGGTATTTCTATAGAACTCTGGGGCATCAGAATATTAGCATTCCAATTAATCCTTTAGGCTACCAATATGATTCCATGTGGCTTGGTGTGTTTTCATGAAGAAAGACATGTGTGCATCTATACGGCCTTAGGTTTGGTCTCCTATGTTCGGTATCACCCTGTGTATTTGTCCTCAACTTGGCCTCATCTTGTTTTGTTTGTTTATGAGACTAATTGACTAGTTTTATATTTTTCAACCTAGTTTTGCATTACTTATAGGTTGCCCTCAACTATAAAATTTTCACTTGTTGAGTCTACTCTCATTGTTGCCCAATCAAAACCATCATTCCATGTAACCTCTACACCAAAAATGGCTAACTCATTCTAATGGCCTCACCATAAATAGACTTTGGTTGTAGTAGGGGGGATACAATTCTCCCCCCTACAACCCCCTAGCTGGGATTTTGGCCATGCCCAATTCATGAAAATCACATGTGGTTTATTCATGTAGTATTACAAAAGACTCTTACAATTTCAAAAGGCTTTAAAGTTTCTTCCAAAATAATCCAAGTCTATTCAAAGTTTACCCTAATGTTTTTTTAAAAATATATCATATTAAACAACCTTATTCTAATATCTTGATTTAAAACAAGGTCAAATAGGATACTTTTATTTAAATGCACAAGTAATGCATAATAGGATTGGTCAAGTTTAGAATTGTTAGTGGAGATTTTTGATTGTTTTTAATAAAAACAATATATTATGGGAAATATCTAAAGAGAAATTGGTTTTTTTTTAAACCTCTTCATATTCTCACTTGATCACTTTGTGTACTCATCCTATATTTATTTACAACTAAGCCTAATGTCCTTCCCTAGTTTTACAAATCACGTCTTTAAGACATTTGCATTAGTTTCTCTAGACACATTATGGTTTATGCCTAATGTATTTTGAGCATGTATTATTTAAAATATTTGACTGGTTCACCATTTCATAGTTTAGGAGGGTTTACTATGTTTTTGACTCACTTTCCATTCTTCTTGAACTTTTATTTCTACATCAAGAACTACAACCATTAAACTCAATTTTTTCACAAAATAGATACAAGTTTAATTAACCCTATAACTCCATTTAATTATCATGAATGTAAAATTAAAATGCAAATTATTATTAGGATTAAAACTTTTCATTGCATAACAATGGGATTAGAAACTCAACCAATTGTAGATACCAAAAACATTAATTAGTATAATCATAGTGATGAATTCTATGGGTTGTTATGTCTTTTTATGTCTCCTAATCTCCTATTTCATATATAACTTATGAAATCACCAAATTAAGTGTGGACCATTTTGTAAAATCTCTTTTGAAAGTAATACGTGATGAGAGGCCACAAACTAAAAAATTAACTTATCAACCTAAGTCCTAACAACTTTGACACCATTCAATATTTATTCACCAAGTTTAATTATTTTATATTATAGTTTAGAGAATGTGGAATAGATAAGAAATATGACAAACTTTATTCTTTATATACTCTATAAGATAGGTTTTAATTACTTAATCTTTGTCTCTACTTTCCATGCCACTAAAAGTTCTTTAGGCATTACATGTAAAATTCCCTCTTTAGATGCTTTCATTGTTGACTTGACTAGGGAGCAAGACAAGTTAATATAGATGGGCACATTTAAGTCCTCAAAACCTCAATCCATAATTGATGGGAATGGAAAATAGAAGAATTCAAATAAAGAGAAGAAGAAAAATAACAAGGATAAAGATAATTAGAAATAATTGACCTATACCAAAACAACCACTTAAAACTCTTCTTCCAATGGTAAACCTAAGAAAGAGAAGGCTAAGTGTGCCTATTTCAAAAAAAACGGGCATGATGAACACAAGGGCATGAAGAAACAATTGATCACCTAACTCATATTCTATAAAATAAAAACATAGGTGTTCTTGAGTCTATCAAGAATAATTCATCAACTCAAGATTTTTTTAAGGCAAAAAGGAAAAGGTAAACATAAAGAAAAGGACAAGGATCCTGTAGTAGTTACAGCTCCAACCTCATCATGGGTTATTGACTTAGGTGCTTCCAATCACATAGGATTTTCCCAAGTTAAATTTTATTCCTTAGAGACTTATAAAATGTCTTATAACACTTTGGTCAATGAAACTTCAAGTTATAGGGAGAGGGACTATTGAAATGGATGGAATAATAGTCAATAATTTTCTAATTGATCCATCACTTTCAACTAATCTCTTATCAATGCACCAAATCACTCACATTATTAAGGGAATGAGGGAAGATTTTTCATCAAATTTAGTCACAATTAAAGAGTTTCACAATGATTCTATAATGGTAGTGGGTAGGGAATATCACTAAGCTAGGTTATATACCTTCTCACATTTTTCACTTGATTCTTCTCTGGCTACATTATTGACTCATTTTGATGGAGTTATCAAACTTTGGCATGAGTGGTTTGGCCACCTCAACTACTACTACCTAGAACAACTCAACAAAAATTACATGGTCATATGCTTATCTAGAGTACATTCATCTAAGGATCTCTGTAAGGCTTGCACCCTTAAGAATCATCCCAAAGATAAATTTGACAAAGTGAAATCTTGAAGGGATTCACAGTCATTATAGTTAGTTTTTAATGATATATTAGGCCTTTTCCTATTTTATATTTCATAAGGGCTAAGTATGTCCCTACCTTAATTAATTTCTTGATATATACATGGGTTCACTTCCCTAGGTAAAAAACAAAGTTTTCTAAATACTTCAAGGTTCTTATAGAAAAATAGTCTAAGAAATGAATAAAGGTTATTCAAACTGATAATTGGGGTGACTATGTCAATAACAAGTTTGATTAGTTTTGTATATCAAAGTGGATTAATATACAATGGATAGTTCCTTATAGCCCTAACCAAAATGAAGTTGTATAATGCTTGAATAGGTCCTTAAAAGAAATGGATAACAATATGATTCACTCTAAGTCACTTGCACCATAGCATTAGGATAAATCAATCAATTATGCTTTATACATTTAGAATAAGGTTCCCCAAAAGGTTCTAAAAGTCATAACTCCTTTTTAACCTTGGTACAATAGGAAACATGTAGTTTATAATTTTAGAGTCTTCAAATCTCTCGCTATGGCCCCTATACCTAAGAATAAATTAAAGGATATGGAACCTCAGAGTATTCCTTGTATCTTTGTAGGTTATATAGATGGTGTCAAATGGTAATTACTTATTCATATTACCACACATGAGTTATTCATCAAGATAAGTGTTCACATTAAGGAGAGTCCAATAGACTCAACACTAGATAATTTTCTCACTTCAATGGGCTCCCTTGGATTTGATTCAGATGATTTAAATCATCCTAAGAACATTATAGAGGTTAAGGACACATCTTAAAATTATGTTAGTTATAGTAGTGATGGGGGCTAATCTTCATCCACATCTATCCACACTTTAGAGGATGATGTTTTTATACATAACTCATTCATTTATAGTGATATTTAATCCTCTTTGGGATAGGATAGGTATATGGTTTGAGGATCCTTCAGATGACAAGTGGACATGTTCATAGTTTTAGAGTGGTCCACATGAATTATATGTCTCTATCTTATATCTATGGAATTTTCAAGAGGCATAAGGTATTATTGAGTGGGATTCTACAATGAATGAGGAGTATAAATCCTTAATTAGGAATCACACTTGGGATTTGACATTTCCTCCTAAGGGAATAAATAAATATCAATGAATATGGATATATAGAATTAAGTATATATAATATGGGTCTATTAAATATTTCAAGATGTGGATGGTCATTAAGGGTTTCTCATAAGTTCCTAGCATTGACTACATAGAGACATTTTAACTAGTCACCAAAATGAACTGTGTTAAACTCACACTTGATATTTCCATAGCCAATCCTCGAGATGTTCATCAGATGGACATGAAGAGTTATTTTTTTATGGTGATTTTAAGGAGGATTTTTACATGGAGTACCCTCTAATATTTTTTCAGGATTCTTCCTTTGTATGTAGACTCCAAAAACACATATATGACCTCAAATAGGACCCTCAAACCTAGTATGCCAAGACCAATTCATTTTTTTAATTAGGATTCACTATATATCATTTAGATCTAAACATTTATCTCTTGAAGCAAGATGATTCACTGTTAATTATGCTTATTTATATTGATGATATTTTGATCAATATTAGCTCTTCTTCATCCATTGCAGTAGTGAAAAGGGCTCTTCAAGACATATTTTTTTTATGACAGACTAGTATTGTTACTCTATTTCCTTAGGATTTTGATTTCTTAGTTTTAATTAAGGATTAATTTTTCATAACCTAAGTATTACATCAATATACTCATGTAGTTTCACATGGATGATTGTAATCCAACTCCAAATCCCTTTCTATATGGAGTCAATCTTGAGGTAGATTGTACTTCATCTTTGGTTTATATTACCTTTTATTGAAAATATTTGGAGATATAATCACTGAGAGGGGGGATGAATTAGTTTCCTTATAAAATTTTACTTTCACTTCAATATATATTCTAATCATTCATCAAGCAACATCATCACATGAGTAATATCAACTAATATAGCAATATAGTAATGAGAATATACACATAGCAAGTATGAACACATCATATAAGTGGGAAACCCTCATGGGGAATAAAAAACACTGATAATATCTTGGAAAACCATTCCTATAAATAAATTAATCAAATTTAGTTGAGTACCCACTCAACTTGGAGCACTAACTTGACAAAGTCTTTTAGCAAACACTCACTTACAAGGAAACACCAATTCCCTTAGTGACTCAACACCCACTCAACCACCTAAAACACTTGATAAGATTTTTAACATATTATTTATAATATAATATATGATTATCAACTTATTCATCTCTTCACACACTTCTATCCCTCTTAAAACTAACTTTAGGCTTCTTCACTCTACTAGGTCTATTCAAGATTGATTAGGTCATATGACCTTGATATTCATAATCATACATTATATTATATATTAAATAATTCCTCTCTATAAAAATTTGATGGTATAAATGACCTCATTATTCTCCTCAGTGTGCTCTTTCATTTTATTTCACACACTCTTTTCTAATACACCAATTAGGCCTAATTAGTCGTGTTCTTATACAAGTCACTTACTCGCACACACCTTGGTCATCCATGCACACCTGAATACTTGGATTAAAATTAAAATAGGTATTATAAAAATTTAAAAACATTAATAAAAAAATGCATTATTTTGGACACAACTTAAGAGACCAAATTTTCATTTAGGCCTTATAGAGACCTAATTCAATTAGGTCTTCATTAGAGCATGTTACACTTTATCTTTCTTGGAATGCTTCAAAAATAAATAAATATAAATATAACTTAATATATTACTTAAATATACCTTATAAAACCTCACTTTATGTCCAAAACACATTTTATGTCCAACCACCACTTGAACCCCTTCTCAAAACACTATTCACAATAGGCCTGTGCATACATAGAAAATATGTCTTGAACAATTGAAGCATAAACACAATTTTAATAAAAAATCATGGAAAAAATAACATATAAATTAAATTAATGACATAAATTTCATCAAAAAATTCATCATATTATTCAACTCAAGGTATACGGGCTCAAACTCTTCTCTATAAGATGTTTACTCTAGACTACCAACTAGCCTCAAAACACAGTCATGAAAAATTTAAATTTTTCCATATGAAAGAACATAATCAAGGGATTAAATGAATTAATATGATATTATAACATAATTATAAAAATATACAATAAAAATATCACAATATATAATGGAAACTATTGGTCTTGTAGACTAGTTTGTTGACCTTATCTCTCACAGTCCTTACTCAACTAGATAAGCCATTTTGGCTTCAATGTTCCAACCTCTTAGACTAACTTCAAAGATTATTAAAATAATTTATAGTTAAATAAATAAAAAATAAAAACACCGTGTACATTACATAATTAAAATTAGGGCAAATATCCTCAAACTCGTCACTACAACTTGCTTACCTAGATCTGCTAATTTATCTTCAAACATAACCATGGTGATAATGACAGTCAACACCTATGTAGACACTTTAAGATACTTATGATTAATTTGGATTATATTATGATATCATTATACCAATATTAAATATAATTATACCATGGTAAAATGACAATATTGGTCTTGTAGACCAATATCATAACCTCACTGTATACATGCCACAGTAAGCTAGACAAATCAACTTGTGAGTAACTTTTCAATCATATTCACTAACAAAAAAATATTATATTAATAATTAACATGTATTAAATTTATTGAGAAATTTATCCATGCACTTTTATTCATAACTAATCCATTATGTCACATCCCTAATCACATTCTCACTTCTACTTGGGTTTCTCACTGTTTGCACCATTAGACCTGTTAGTGATAGGTTGTCTTGGATGACTAGTTTAACACACCTGAGGGATTGAAAATATATAAAAACCACCATGGATACAAACTAAAAGTCTCAAAAAAAAATTCCAATGATTTTCATACTTTTATTTGGTCAACTCTATCTATTATAACAAATTTCTAAAAAATAAGGCCTTTCCTTTAGGGTCCATTCACTCACCTAAGTACTCAATCACACTCAGTGTTGGAAATATTGTCATTGATGACAAAGGTTTAGTGTTATTGGTGATAAAGGCCCCATTTCATTTAATGTTGTTTGTAATAAATATATCTTGGCTAATATGAGTTAATATTTATTCAATATTAATGAATATATTTTTGGTTGCATATGAGACAAAAGAAGGGCCCATGGAGAAGTCGAAGAGCCACAGGGTAAAGACAAAAAAAGGATGGGACGCATTTTCTCATGAAGAGTCATCTTGGGGAATACCAAGAGTCACCAAGTGAAGACAAAAGATTAAGGGCACAATTTCTCATGAAGGGACACTTTGAGGAATACAAAAAGTCACCAAAGATAAGGACAAAAGTGGGAAGGATGTTTTTGGTCATGAAAGGTCACCACATGAATTTTCAAAGGCTTGAATATGAAGGGTCATCTAATATTGGTGTCAGTTTCCATGAGGATTGAAGGGTCACAAAGGGGGAAGGCCAAAGGTCATTTGGAAAGCTATAAATAAAGGCTTGAGAAGCCATTTGTAATATGGGAGTGAGAGGTTGATTTGATATTGTAATATCTAGCGTAGAAGAGCAATTATGAGAGATGAATATGATTTGTATTTTCTATATCTAGCTTAGAAGAGAAAAGGTGAGAGAGAGGAAGGAGATGTTGTATTGGTCTATCATTTGTAGAGATAGAAACATTGAGAGATAGGTGTGTGGTATACACAAAGGGGTTGGTGTTCCTGTGGGTTGGTGCTTGGAAAAGGGGTTGATGCTCCTGTGGGTTGGTGCTCACGAATAGTAGCTAGGTTGGTGCTCGACAAAGGGGTTTGAAGCTCTTGTGGGTTGGTGCTCATGAATTTTAGCTGGGGTGGTACTCGGCAAAGGGGTATGGTGCTCCTGTGGGTTGTTTCTCATGAATATACTTGAGATTGTTCTCTATGGTTTTTTCCACATTGGGTTTCCATGTTATATCTGGTGTCTCTCTATCTTGTGTGATGTTTATTATTTGAGTTTTATTACATATCTTGAATGTTTGATTAAGTGGAATTTGATAAAGGGAAAGTTTTATAAGATATATAATATATCGATTCACCCCCCCTCTCAGTATATTCCATGCTTAACAATTAGTATCAGAGTAGGTTCCTTTTTTGAAAAGTTTTACAACTTGAAGGTAGATCGAGAAAGCACGATAGCTGGGTCATAGGAAGGATTTTATACAAATAAGTCAACTTTGTTTGATGGGATGAATTATGCTTTTTGGAGCATGAGAATGAAGGTTTATTTGATGGCCCTTGGATTCGACATATGGAAATCAATGGTGGAGGAATATGAAGAGCCACATACATCTACAATTACTCCAGTAGAAAAGAAGGCAAGTGAATGTAATGCTAAAGATTTACATGTTATTTTATGTGGTTTATGTGAATCTAAATTTTTTAAAGTTATGCAATGTAAATCTGCTCATGAAACTTGGGTAAAACTTGAGAATTTTTACAAAGGTGATGGAAAGGTTCAGCAAGCTAAGTTGAAAACTTTTAGAAGGCAGTTTGAATATGGAAGAAGAAGAAGATATAGCAAGTTATCTTTTGCAAGTTGATCAAGTCATAAATTAGATTCAAGGTCTTGGAGAAACATTAGATGAGTCAACGGTGGTGCAAAAGGTTTTGAGATCTCTACCAATGAGATATGATGCAAATGTTTCAGCAATTGAGGAGATGAAGAATTTAGCCAAGCTAAAGATGGATGAGCTTCATGGTATTTTCATGGCATATGAGATGTGGATAGAACAAGATAAACCCTTAAAGAGAGAAGTGGCTTTCAAGCAATCAAAGAAGGAGAAAGCTAAGATTCAAGAATCAAGTGATAGTTCCAGTGATGATGAAGATGACAATGGAGCACTTTTCATTCACAAGCCAAAAAGAGGAATAGGTAAATATCAAGGAAAATTACCTTTTAAATGTTTTAATTGTGAAAGATTGGAAATTTTTTAGCTAGATGGCCAGATAAAGCTAAAGATGATGAAGAATAAAATCCTACATATAAGAAGAATTTCAAAGGCAAATATAAGAAGGGATTCGAGAAGAAGAGCCTATATTCTAAAGATCCTAGCTCAGGTGAAGATAGTGGAGTCAGTGATTCAGAAGAAGAGATTATATTCATGGCCATACATGATAATCAAGAAGAAGAAGAGGAGGAGGAAGCTCAAGTAGATATGGAAGGAGAACTCAATTGTGCCCTAGAAGAGTTAAAAGCTGTTGAGAAGAAGAATCAAAGATTAAAGCACCAGATCGAGAAAAATGAACAAGAGTCAAAGGAAATGATTGAAGATATATAAGCACACTTTGAAGAAGCTAAGAAGAATGAAGAAGATCTCAAAGCATAGTTGGAAATATCAAGAAAAGAATGTCAAAGGTATGTTATTGAAATTGCCTCTTTAAAAGAAGATATTCAGAAAGCAGTCAATGATAAAGTGTTAGTGATTCAAAATTTGAGGATAGCACTAACATGCTAAATAAGATATTGGAAAGTCAAAAAGCATATTCAAATAAGACAGGGATCAGATTTGAAAAGAAAAAGAGCTATGATGAAGCTCTTACAAAAGAGGAAACAAAAAGGGGAGAAGAGAAAAATACAGAGGACATTCCAAATAGAGAAGGCTAGAGAGAATAAAGCTACAAAAGGCAATCAGGTCAGAGATATACAGATAGGTCTTATTTTTATGGCTATTATTTTTATTGTAATGGATATGGTCACAAGAAATTAGAATGTAGAAAAAGAGCTAAAAATTTAAAAAATAAAGAGAAGGAAAGTCAAGTAGAGTCAAGCAGAAGCCACAACTCTTTTGCTCCTCTATCAAGCTTTGATGAAGAGACCATAGTATGCTACAAGTGCAACAACTTCAGACACATAGCTCAGTATTGCAGAAGCATGTTTGAGTCAGTCAAGAAGGATCAGAGTTTGAAAGCTTCATTCATCAAGAATAAGAATCAGAGTGTCAAAGATCCATTCATCAGGAAGAAGGTTCAGACATGTTCATGGCAGAAGAAACAATCTAAAGATTCAATGATGGTTCAGACAACATTGCATGTAAGAGGTAAAGATTAGCCATGGTTAATTGATAGTGGATGTTCAAGGCATATGACAGGAGATAAAAGTAAATTCATATCTCTAAAGAAGATCAATGGTGGTACAATGAGATTCAGAGATAAAACCACTGCCAGGATAGCTGGAAAAGGTACTTTGAGTTTGGATTATGGTAAAACTAAGACTAAGAATGTTTTATATGTAAAAGGTCTTAAGCATAATCTGTTGAGTGTTAGTCAAATATGTGATCAAGGATACACATTAAGGTTTCATGCTAAAGGTTGTGAGATTAGAAGAAAAGATTCAAATGAGTTGATTGCAGATGCTCAAAGGATAGGGAACAACATATATGTTTTGTTAGATATCTTCTCAAAGGCACGATCAAAGGATACATTCAAAGATCGGTGAGAGGAGTTGGGAGTAATTTCTATTACTTCCTACCATTGATGTTCAGCATCAAGTGAGGGGGAGCTAAGTGTTAGCTCCAGGTAGGCCCTTTGCCATTGATGTCAAAGGGGGAGAATAACAGGTACAGGTACAGGTGTAGAAAATAGGTACAGGGAATAGGTACAAGTTCCTACAATAAGGGGGAGTTACTGTATGTTTTCAGATGACAAGATGTGCAGGTGACAGGATGTGGCAATTTCAAGATTGAGGTTGCCATCAATAACAAAGGGGGAGATTGTTGGAAATATTGTCATTGACGTCAAAGGTTTATTATTATTGGTGATAAAGGCCCCATTGCATTTAATGTTGTTTGTAATAAATATATATTATCTAATATGAGTTAATATTTATTTAATATTAATGAATATATTTTTGGTTGTATATGAGACAAAAGAAGGGCCCATGGAGAAGTCAAAGAGCCACAGGGTAAAGACAAAAGAAGGATGGGATGCATTTTCTCATGAAGAGTCATCTTGGGGAATACCAAGAGTCACCAAGTGAAGACAAAAGAGTAAGGGTGCAATTTCTCATGAAGGGACACTTTGAGGAATACGAAAAGTCACCAAAGATAAAGACAAAAGTGGGAAGGACGTTTTTGGTCATGAAGGGTCACCACATGACTTTTCAAAGGCTTGAATATGAAAGGTCATCCAAGATTGGCACCAGTTTCCATGAGGATTGAAGGGTCACAAAGGGGGAAGGCCAAAGGTCATTTGGAAAGCTATAAATAAAGGCTTGAGAAGCCATTTATAATATGGGAGTGAGAGGTTGATTTGATATTGTAATATCTAGCTTAGAAGAGCAATTGTGAGAGATGAATATGATGTGTATTTGTTATATCTAGCTTAGAAGAGCAAAGGTGAGAGAGAGGAAGGAGATGTTGTATTGGTCTATCATTTATTGAGATAGCAACATTGAGAGATAGGTGTGTGGTATACACAAAGGGGTTGGTGCTCCTGTGGATTGGTGCTCAAGAATTGTTGTTGGGTTGGTCCTCGGCAAAGGGGTTGGTGTTCCTGTGGGTTGGTGCTCACAAATTGTTGTTGGGTTGGTGCTCGGCAAAGGGGTTGGTGCTCCTATGGGTTGGTGCTCACAAATAGTAGCTAGGTTAGTGCTCAACAAAGGGGTTTGAAGCTCTTGTGGGTTGGTGCTCATGAATTGTAGCTAGGGTGGTACTCGGCAAAGGGGTATGGTGCTCCTGTGGGTTGTTTCTCACAAATATACTTGAGATTGTTCTCTGTGGTTTTTCCCACATTGGGTTTCCATGTTATATATAGTGTCTCTCTCTATCTTGTGTGATGTTTATTATTTGAGTTTTATTGCATATCTTGAATGTTTGATTAAGTAGAATTTGATAAAGGGAAAGTTTTATAAGATATATAATATATTGATTCACCCCCCCTCTCAATATATTCTATGATTAACACTTAGTGGTGCTTGAGAGAGTTTAATACATGATACAATCACTTATCTATCCATATAAGACCATTTTGGACTGTTTTGAAGAATATCTTTCTCATCACATCATTATTAGGGTTCTTTGAGGGTTTAAACCATCTTCTAATATTAACAATTATTCATAGATCTTAGCCCATCATTACAAAAAATAATGATTGAAACTTTGATTTGGGATCCTTCCCCATCTACCATTAATATATTATGTCCTTGTGAAAATGTTTTATGTGCCAAAAAACATTTAAAAAACCTTCTCGAGTAGACAACTCTTCATTTTATTCACTTGAGATACCTTAAAACATGTTTTCATGCCTTAAACTTCAAAATTTAACCTAAAAATTCATGCACATGCTTAAAGACTCTTGAGTAACATTTTTAAATGTTCACCTACAATACATGCCTTATAAAATGATCCTAATACCTCATTAGGCCATGCTTTCACCATCTTTCTTTTTATACCTGAGTCTTCACACTTTATTACATCTTGAGATGACCTTCAAACCTATTTTCAAGATATTAATAGTTCACTCACATTCTCACATAAAATCTCACATACTAAAACAATGTTAATAATCCTTCATATGTCTTGATAATATCTCATGATGTCTTATTAGACCAAGCAGAGTCTAGAAATGATCTAGTTACATATATGATCTATAGGTCCTACCTCTATAGGCTCATCTTGAGATTCTCATGAGTGATTCAACACCTCATATACCTAATCAAGTAACTTAATCCAACCTCTTATGCCCATGTTCATCCATTTCACAAATTCACTATGCTCAAACCTCATCACTGTGACTTTACATGCCATGACTATTGTTAGGTTACTCAAGTACTTAACCTTCATGCCTCTTTTCATGCTATTAACACCTCACTGTCATGATAAAAATATCACTCTCATGCCATAAAACATATTACCATGATAAACCAATACCATACATATTCTCACATGATTGAGACCACTCATCTCACCAATCAACCAAGCCCATGCCATCACACAAAGTCTCTTCATTCTATGAATATACCATGACAAGACTCCTTAATCTATTGATAATTTACATAAGGATCTACATCTTAAGCACTTATCCTCAAATATATACCTTTCAATAATTTTTAAGGCTTCTACACCTAACTCTCAAGCCTATACAATTCTAAACAACTTCTCATATACCTAAGCTCACTCACTTCACCATGCTACTTGCACATACCTTCTCATATGGTCTAGATAAAGATTTTTAAGATACCTTTATACCTTGACCTATTATTTAAACATAATTACCTTAAAACAACATCAAAAAAATATATATGAGACAATTGGACCTATACATTTCTCTCTTATGGTAATCATTACATACCTTCAATGCACATAAGCTTGTCACAACATAAATTGCCAACTAGCCTTACTCATCTAGACATCAATGACAACACACTTTGATATTAATGACATTATATTGACATCAATGATAAAACTATGTCAACAAGAAATTATAAGTATCCTAATCTACTTGAGACATACTAGACCTGACATATCATATATAGTGGGCCTAGTCTCCATATTCATGTGAGAACCCCATGAGATACACTGGAAATAATCTATGAGGATATTTCATTATATTCAGGGAACACATAGATTTAATATTCACTATATATTTATCATTGACATTAAATTGATTGACTATATTGACTTATACTAGGCTAGTGATATTTAAAATCTCAAGTCCACTTCAGGTTATAATTTATCCATTATTTCATGTCTAATTGGTTGGTTAATCAAGAAGTAAAATGCTATTGATTTATCATCTACTTAGGTAGAGTATATGGGATATATTGATTATACCACAAAATACATATATATTCAAGGTATTCTCATAGATTTTGGAGTCCATTTTAGATGACCTACCATTAATTATTATGATAACTTAAATACTATTTAGATTTGTAATAATTTGGTTCAACATCAATGGACCAAACACATAAAGATTCACATGCACTTCATTAGAGAGATAATTCATGGGGGCATCATTGATTAGAGATATTTCTAGACAATAGAGTATATTGTAGACATCTTCACCAAACCTTTCATGCAAAGAAAATATCTTCACTTAAGGGATCTTATTGAGTTTCAAGACACTATAGCATCATCTTTTTTCTTTTTCTTTTTTTTTATGGAGCAGGTGGTTATAGCCTCATTTTTATGTCTCTCTTTTAATGGGGAGTTTTTAATAATGTTTTTATCATTTTCTCTAATTTATGAGATTATTTTGTACATGGTACCTCATCAAGCCTAGTTATTTAGACCCTTTTTTTACACTTCCCACCTAATTTGTGATTATGAGGGTGTTAGAGTATGAGTTTTCTTTTTCCCCATATTTATTTATTATGGGACTTATTTCCTCACTTGTATTTTTCGTACTTTTATGGATAAGATTTCTTAGGTGTACTTGTAGTTACATTTTGACTAGATGAATAAGAAGTAACTCCCTTGATCGACTATTCTAAGTGTGGGAGTTACTCATCTATTATTGGCTATCTACCTACCTTTTTTGGAAGAGTTAATCATACACTCTTATTTGTATACCTTTTTCTATGACCTATTGTTCAATGAAACGTTGGTTTCATATTTTATCTTATTTATGTAATATTCTTGTGTATGTGATTTCATTTACTTATAGCTACTATGTTGTGTACTTTCTTGAATCAAAATTATCACAAATTTATGTATTCAAATGATCAAGAGATCCTAGTATCCACTCTGATAACCCATGTGTATCTCAAGAAATAATCAATGAAGTTAAAGGCATACTTAGCCCTTGTAAAATATAAACTGGGAAAAGGCCTAGATACATCATTATATACTAACTCCAATACTTGTGAATCTATCCAAGATTTTAATTTAGGATGCTTCCTAAGGGTTCAACACTCATAAAGACCTTTATATAAATGAACATGAGGTAATAATACAACCATATAATTCTTTTTGAGTTCTTATAGGTAGCGGTAGTTGAGATGGTCAAACCACTCATACAAAAGTTTGCTAAATCCATCTGAATGAGTCATCAATATAGTAGGAGAAGAATCAGGTGAAAAATGTGATAATTTATATAACTTAGTTTGTTGATCTAACCCATATAATTATACTATATAATCATTATGAAACTCTCTAATTATGATTGAATCTAGTAAAAATTCTACCTTCATGCCCTTACTGATGTGCGTGATTTGTTACATTGATAAGATATTAGTGGAAAGTGATGGAACACTAAAAAATTATTAAAGGTTCATCCATATATTTCAATATTCCCTTTCCCTATAACTTATACTAAAGTTTCATCACCCAAAGTGATATAAGGCATGCTACAAGGCTATGAGGAATAAAACTCAACTTGTGAAGAGGCCATGTGGTGGAAAGCACTCGAGTCAATAACCCATCAAGAGGTTGGAGCTGAAACTGCTACAAGAGCCTTGCCTTTTTATTTCTCTTTACCTTTGTATTTTGTCTTATAATAATCTTGAGTTGATGAATTATACTTAATAGACTTAGGAACACCTATGTTTTTTCCATAGAACATGAGTTAGGTGATCATTTTGTTTCTCCATTGACTTATGTTCATCATACCCTTTTTTATTTAAATAAGCACACTTAACCTTATCATATTTAGTTTTATCATTGGAAGGGGAGGTTTAAATGATTATCTTGGTAGAGTTTTACTATTTATTCTTTTTTTATCCTTGTTATTTTTATTCTTCTCTTTATTTGAATCCTTTTGTTTCCCATTCACAACAATTAGGGCTTATGTTTTTCAAGACTTTAATGTGTCCATTTATATTAACTTGTCTTACTCTTGAGTCAAGTTAGCATTACATGCATTTAAATAAGGCATCTCCCATGTAGTGCCTAAAGCACTTTAATTGGCATGGAAGGTAGAGACAAAGATAGAGTAATCAGGACCTAGCTTGGAGAGTATAGAAATAATAAATTGTTCATCTTTATTTTCTATTTCACATTATTTCAACTATAATCTCAAAGACTTGTACTTGGTGAAGAAATCATGAAGGGTTTCAAAGTTGCTAAGATGTAGGCTGATAAGTTTATTTTCTAGTTTTTGACTTCTCATCACATCTTAATTCCCATAGAGATTTTTCAAAATGTTCCACATTTCATTGGGTGATTTTTTAGGTTCTATATGAAATAGGATATCAAGAGACACAAAAATACAAAACAACCCATATGCTTCATCACTATGATTATACCACTTAACTTTTTATGTATCTAAATTTGGTTGAATTTCTAACCTAATTGTAATTTGATGCAAGCATCTGATTTTTATATTAATTTTAATTTTAAGTTTTTATTCATGATGATTAAATGGTAGTAGAAGGCTAATTGAACTTGTATCCATTTTTTTGAATAAATAAAGTGCAATGGTTGTAGTTACTGTTATAAAAATTAAAGTGCACGTATAATGAAAAGAGTGATACAAATATACTGCACCCCATGAAATATTAAATGGTGAACCCCCACCCCCCCAGAAAAATGTTACAAATAATGCACTCACAAAATATATCAAGCACAATTGAGAATGAGTCTAGAGTAATTAGTTCAAGTGTTAGAAAAGATAAAATTTGCAAAATAAGGTGATGTCAGGGTTGATCAATAATGCATCTAAGTAAAAGTACAAAGGGATCAAGAGAGATAAAATTAATGTTTTAAATTTGAGTTAGTTTGGCCACCTTCCAAAATAGACCTCACCCTCCAATCTTTGACTAGTGAAGATATGAAGAGTTTAAAAACACTAATATCTTCTCATCTTTAAAAAAACTCACAATATATTATTTTTATTAAAAAATAATAAAAAAATATATCACTTTTAATGCCTATAGACATAATATAAATCTCCTTTAAAAAATCATTGTTTAAAATTTTCAACATTAAATTTATGTATGAATTTTATAACATAAGTTTTATAAATTTAAAAAATCCCCACCTTTTTTAAAATAAAACCATCTTTACACATCAAGATGCTATAAATTCAAATAAATGTTTTGAATTTTAAAACATTAAACCTAAAAAAAATGATTCACTTAAAACAAATTAAAAAAAGAGATTTTCTACCATCAGAAAAAAATCATGGCTTTTTATAGGTGGTAATAGAAACCACTTAAATGTAATGACTAGTTTTTGACAAGAACATACTAGGTTGACAATTCTAAGTGAGTGGTAAGGTTTGATGGGAAATGATGGAGATAAATGGTGAGGAGGAGTGACAATCAATAGTATATTGGGTAGCAAAACTAGGGGTCTAGGCCATGTGAAGAGAACCTTGGTAATCTGATTGGATAGCAATGTCCTCAAGAGGGATATGGAGAAAACTGAGATTGAAGTATTGTTCAAATGCAAGATCCATTCAATAACTTGTAAATCTCCCTTAGTTAATAAAAATGTGCATTTTAATGTTGTAAAAAAGGGTTATCTTAGTGTTTGCCTTAAGGCAAATGAATATTACAGCCTAAACCTGAGTTGCATATGAGCCTCTATATACTTTAGTTTATAATCAACCAACTGAATCAAGAATTCAAATATAAATAACACCACTAAACACAAACTTCTAGTAATATAATATGGAAAAAAGTCCTTTTGTGGCACAAAATAACTCAATATTTCAAATAAAGAAGGTAATAATAAATAACCATACACATGATTACTAGGTGGCTCCAATACCATATTAGGGTTGAGTTTGGGTTCTAGATACGTTGAGTGAACAATCTAATTGATTACACAAAATAAGTAGTGCATACCAAAAAGTAGATAAAATCAAAATGAAATAATAATGTGAGAATATTTCACAAGATAAGATATGATCCAAAATCCAAACATCCATTAACCAATCTCACAATTATGAGAAGTAAAAATAGGAGAGTGTTGAGTAACTCCTTAAAATTTGGTGAACATACTATTAAAATAACATATTAAATCCTCCACAAAATGTGGTCAATAGAGACATAAATACAGTATTAACTCCCATACTTGGAATAATTGATCAAGGGAGTTACTTCTTATTCATTTAGTCAACTTGTAAACCTAAAAAATCTTATTTATGAAAGCATTAAAACTCCAAGTGAGGGGAAAAACCCCATAATAATTAAATATGGGATAATAATAGACCCATAATCTAACACCACCCATAATCACATCTTAGGTGGGCAGTGTAAAAAAATGGGTCCCAACAACTAGGCATGATGAGCTACCATGTAAAAATAAATATCTCATAAATTAGAGAAAAAGTGAAAACCCATAAGGAAAGATCCCCTAAAAAATATAAATAAGAAGATAGAATCCCCCTGCCCCTCATAGAAGATGATGTTGCAGTGTCTTGAATTTCAATAAGGGATCGTAAATGAAGATAATTAAACTACTTAAAAGGTTTGTTGAATAAGTATAAAATATACTCTATCATCTGTAAATAGATCAGATCAATGATATCCCCACAAATGAGATCTCTGATGAAGTATATGGGAATATCTATATGATTGGTATGTTGATTTTGAACTAGACACTTATAAATTTGAATAGTACTCTAGTTGTGATAGTAGATAATGGTAGGTCATATAAACTAGATAACTAACTCTATGAGAATCCAATGAATCTATATGGCCTTAGTGGCAACATTGATATCCCCTTATACTCTACCTCAGTAGATCATAAACCAATAACATTCTACTTCTTGTTTGACTAAATAATCAGACATGAACCAATGGAAAAATTATAACCTGAAGTGAACTTGTGATTCTAATTATCACCAACCCAGTCTAAGTAAGTATATACAATTAATTTTAAGTCAGTTTCACCTCTTTAATTAATTCTAAATCTATGTGTGCTCTAAATGTAGTATAATATCCTCTAATCTACTTTCCAGTGTAGCTCATGGGGTTCCTACATGAATCTAGAGATTAGGCCTATTGCATATGATATTTCAAGTATGGTATGTGTCAAGTAGATAAGTATACCCAAAAGTTTTGATACAATTTATAATCAACCAAAGGTTAATTATAATCTAACTCAAACTTGACTCCATATAGAAATGGAGTTAGAGTTGGCTTATAATTAGCCATGTAAAACCGAGCAAATAGATCAAGAGAATACATAGAGTATGCAAGAGTAATCCCTTATTCAAATTGAGAAATAAGAATCCCAAAGTTGTAGTGTAATAATCCCAAGTATATCATGAAAAATATATCTTGAAGATACATTTTCATCACTATAATGGATGAAGAAGAGATACTAGTAATCAAAAGATTATCAACATAAAGAACCAAAATTAAGAGCAAACCATCTTGCAATAAGTGATAAACATTTAGATCTAAATGGCATTTGGTGAATCCTTATATAAGAAGGAATGAACCCATATTTTAATACCAATATAGAGGGTCATGTTTTAATCCATATATGGATTTACATATTTTACATATAAGGGAAAAATCATCAACAAATCACGAAGGTTGTTCCATGTAAATCTCTTCCTCAATATCATCATGAAGAAATGAAATCTTCACTTACATTAATGAACATCTCAATTATTTGTTATGTAAATAGAAAATATGAATATAATAGAGTTCATTTTGGTGAAGAAACCCTTGGAAACTAATTGTGCCTTGAAATTTTCAACAAACCCATCTACTCCATACTTATTTAGATATATCCATCTACATCAAACAATCTTTATTATATTAGTAAGAAGTGTCAAATCCTAATTATGATTCTTGATTAATTATTTATACTCCTCATTCATGGTATAATCTAACTTAGGAATAATTTATGCATCTTAAAATGTCTACATATTTGAGGTAGAGGCATAGAAGGTGTGTAAACCACTATGAAACTTTGAATATGTCCACCTATCATCTAAAGGATACCCAACCCATGTAACTTCACTATATAGTGTTTTTCTATCTAAAAGTGGACCAAAAGTGGATGAATTGAGTAGATAATCACCATTCCTTGAGGTGTGGAGAAAATTGGATGGAGATGAATCCCCATCACTGCTCTTATTATTATAACTAGAAGAAGTGTCCTCAACCTCTGGAATGTTCTTAGGTTGAATGCAATTATCTAATTCAAATCCAAGTGAGTCTAATGAAGTGGGATAAGTTTCAAGTGTTGAGTCTATGTAAATATCCTAAAATTTAACACTTTTATTTATGAATAACTCATGTGTGGTTAGATGAATAAGGTAGTACCCATTGGAATAATTTGTATAGCATATGAATATGCAAGGCTTATGCTAATGTTCTATAGCCTTCAATTTCTTATTTAATATGTGTTACATAGATAGATATATAAAACCCCTAGAGTGCTCAACTATGGGTTTCCTATTGTTCCAAGATTCAAAGGGATTTATACCTTTTAAATCCTTTTAAAGAACCCTATTCTAAATTTATAAGGTATAATTAATGGATTTATCTAAATCCTAAGGTGTCAATGACTTAGAGTGAATCATATAGTTATCCATATTTTACAAGGATATATTATTGCATTATACAACTCCATTATATTAAGGATTGAAAGGAAATATCTATTTTAAATCAATCCCCTATGTGGAGTAAAACTGCTCAAACATGTTATTAACATACTCACCCTCATTATCTATTTAAGGAACCTTGATACATTTATCATATTATTTATATGAAAGAAATTTTTAGTCTTGAAATTTTTCAAAAAACTTATATTTGTACCTAAGTAAATGAACCCATGTGTATCTCAATAAATTATCAATGAAGGTAAGTACATACTTAGCCCTTGTGAAAGATAGATTAGTAAAAGGCCTAGGTACATCATTACATACTAACTTTAATACATCCTAATCCCTCTAGGCTTTTAATTTTTAAAATTTATCTTTAGCATGATTATTAAGGGTACAACCCTCATAAATACCATTAGATAAATTGGCACAATGTAATCCTATGACCATATCATTATTTCTAAATTGTTCTAGGTTGCAATAGTTGAGATGGCCAAAAAATGCATGCCAAAGTTTACTAAATCCATATGAATGAGTTAGAAATGAATCCATATAAGAATCAATTCAAAATTTGATAAGGTGTATAACCTATCCTTGTGATCTACCTTACCCATTTCCATTATAGAATCACTATGCAACTCTCTGATTGTGACTAAATATGGTGAAAACTCTACCCTCATGCCCTTATTGATGTGATTTATTTGGTACAATGATAATATATTATTTTAAAGTGATGGAATACTTAAAACATTATTTAATGTGCTTCCATCCATTTCAACATACCATCTCCCTACAAATTCTACTAAAGTGTCATCAAACAAAGTGATAGAAGACATGCTACAAGGCTCTAAGGAATAAAACTCAACTTGTGAAGATATCATATGGTGAGTATCACACAAGTAAATAACTCATGAAGAGGTTGGAGCTATAAATTATAAAATATCCTTTCCATTTTCTTTATCTTTACCTTTGTATTTTTCCTTAGAATAATTTTGAGTTGATGAATTTTGGTTGATAGACTCAGGAACACTTATGTCATTTTTATCTAGAAAATGAGTTAGGTGATCAATTTTTTTGTTCATGAACTTATGTCAACTTAACCTTATCCTTCATAAATTTTTCATTATAAGAGGAGGTTTCAATGGTTGGTTTCAGAAAGGTTGATTCTTTCTTATTTTTTTGATCCTTATTCTCTTTATTTGAATCCTTTTATTTCTCATTCCTAGTGATTAGATATTAAGGTTTTAAGGACTTCAATGTGTCCACATTTATTAACTTATCCTTCTCTTGAGTCAATTAAGCAATAAATTCATCTAAATATTTAATCTTCCATGTAGTGGCTAAACCACTTTTAGGGGAATGGAAGGTAGATATAAAGAGAAAGAAACCAGGACCTAGTTTAGAGAGTATAGAAATAATAATTTGGTCACATTGATTTTATATTCCACATTCTTTCAATTATAATCTCAAATACTTGAAATTGGTGAATAAATAATGAATGGTGTTACAAATTATAAAAAATTAGGATAATAAGTTCATTTTCTAGTTCATGATCTCTCATCACATCTTGCTTCCCAAAGAGATTTTCCAAAATGGTGCACACTTCACTAGGTGATTTGGTAGGTTTTATATGAAAGAGGAAATCAAGAGACAAAGAAAGACACAAAAAATCATAGGCTTCAAAACTATGATTATACCACTTATTTTTTTCTATATTTAAATTTGGTTTAGTATCAAACCCCATTGTAGTGTAATGCAATCCTTTGCTCCTTATAATAATTTTAATTTTAATTTTAATTTTCCATTCATAATAATTGAATGGTATTAGAAGGTTAATTGAACTTGTATCTATTTTGTGCATAAATAAACTATATTGGTTGTATTTGGTGTTGTATAAATATAATTTTAATTAGAATTTAAAGAGTTACACAAATATAATACACCCCCATAAACTATTAAATGGTGAACCCCCGCCAAAATGCTACAAATAATGAATGCTCAAAATACATTAGGTATAACCTAGAATACATCTAGATTAATTATTAAAAGTTTTAAAAAATAAAAAAAATTAAAATTAAGGGGACATTGGGTTTGGATGATAATGTTTTCAAGGAAAAATAAAAAGTGAGCAAGACAGGGAAAATGAATGTTTTGAATGTGAGTTGGTTTGACTACCTACCAAACCATAACTTACCCTCTAGTATGTCACTAGCAAGGATATGAAGACTTCCAAAACACTAATATCTTATTGTATTTAAAAATGATCATAATTTATTATTTTTATTAAAAATTATCAAAAAACAAATCACCTTTAATGCCTATCCCTGAAATATAAATCTCCTTTCAAAATTCTTAGTTTAAAAATGTCAACGTTAAAGTTATGTTTGACATTTATAACATAAGATTTATAAATTTCAAAAAATCCTTGACCTTTTTTAAATTAAAACCATCTTTAAACATTGAAATTCTATAAATTCAAATAAATGTTTTGAATTTGAAAACATTAAACCTAAAAAGTGGCTTCAATTAAAAAAAATTAAAAAATTGAGATTTCTCACCAACAAATAAACCATAAATTTTTGTAAGTGGAAATAGAAACCACTCAAATACAATGAGTAGTTTTTTATAAGAATATATGAGGTTGATAGTTCTAAGTGAATGAGTAAATAAGTATGATGGGTAATGATGGAGAGAAATGGTGAGGAGTAACATTCAATAGGATATTAGGTATTTGAACTAGGGGTTTGGGCTATGTGAAGAGAACCTTGGTGATTTGATTGGACAACATCTTCAAGAGGGATTTGTAGCATAATTATATTGAAGTAATGTTCAAATATTAATAGATATATTCATTTAAAACATTACGATCCATTGAATAATAAAGTCAATCTCACTCATATAGCAAAAATGTGCATTCCCAAGATGTAAAAAAGGTTGCCTCTTAGCACTCACCTCAAGGTAGATGAAGTTAGGGCCTGAACCTAAGTTTCATGTGAGTATTTATATGTTTTAGTTTATAATTAATTAACTAAACTAGTAAGTCAAATAATAACACCAATGCATGCAAGCTTTCAATAATATAATATGGAAAAAGTCCCTTTTTGCATAAAATAACTCAAGATTTCAGATAAATAAGTTAACAGTGAATAACCAATCACATGATTATGGGGGTGAATTTGACACCATATCAAGGTTATATATAGGTTTAATATATTTTTAATACACAATCCAAGTGATTACATGAACCAACTAGGTGCATATTATATGCAAAGGTAAATGCAACTGATCTATAAATCAATCCTAGATCAGAGAAGATAAATCTTACTTACACTTCTAATTACTGATACATTATATATTTGGAGTCATCACCAAGATGTATCCACTAGAATTAGTTAAGGGATCTTTTACAATAATAATATCACTAGGGAGGGTTGTAAAGTCTTTATTCAAGAAAAACTATGCAATAACCCTAATTAGGTCATATGTTTTCGTATTCACTAAGTATAAATGACAAAATAAAAGTATAATATAGTGCTCATCAAATATTGTGACACAAAGTGGGGGTAATAAATATAAAATTAATCATGCATAAAAGATATATAATCATGTAAATGTATATTAAATCCTAATGCATGGGAAATAAATATAAATGCTAATCTATCTACTCTTACAAAGGAGGAAAAATGATAGGAATACTTACCTTTGAAGATGAACCTATTGAGCCTCAATCTCTCCTTTGGCTAAGGTTATTCACAAGAGGTTGTTATGATAAGTAAGTATAACAAAGACAAGTCATCTCTAGGCTACACAACCTATCTATGCATCCAAAAGACTTATCCACAAAACAAGATCTATATCTCCAAATAAATTATGAAACCCTAATCTATGCTCATCAAGTAGAATGTTAGATAAGTAGATTCACAATATAAATCTCTTTTTATTTTTCTTCCTCTTAAATAAATGATGAAATGAATGTGCTTATATAGTTTAATCTAACCCTAGTCCTTTCTGAAAGTTTATCCAATGGGGTTGGCCCAATCAAATATATATCATTATTGACAAAAACAAATTAGGCCTTGGTCTAGGTTCGTTATGGGCCAACCTAGACCCTAAATGAGTTTTTTAAATTAGATTATAGGGTTGATGGGGTTAACATTGTATCATAAACCACAAAAAATAAGTTTAGGTTAGGGAAGGATTGATGAACATCAAAAATTACTAGAGAAGGATGAAAAAGAGGAGGCAAAGGTTAGGGGAATGTTTTTAGGATATGGTTAGAGTGATAACAAGTGGTAATAAAGGGAAAATAATCCTATTAAGCAAGAATGGTCTACCCACCCCTTTTTCAGTGTACCCCTTAAGGTGTACACTCAAAGATATTGAGACTCGATGGGTTCATACAAGAGTGAAAGCATCAGTAATTGATAAAGTTTGAAAATATTATGTGTATACATATGCCCCACTCAAATCTCATCACATGTCACTTAGGTGCAATAGGGGATGATGCTTTGAGAAAAGAACATAAAACACAACACCGAAGATGAAAAAATTATAGTAAATAGAAAATAAGATAAATGAATGGGAAAAATTGAAAAATTCATACCTTTACTTACCTTAATGTTGTACATAAATAAGGATATGCAAGAAATGTGAAGGTTTCCAAAGTAGGGAACATTAGGTGAACCTGTATAAATTAGTAAAAAATATAAAAGAACCAAATTTTTTGAAACATATACATATAATACGTGAAAATATTCTCTATAATGTTAGGATTATAGAAAATTTTATGGTTCAAAAAAAGAGATGGTTGAAACAAAGATATGGTGAAAATATGAAATACGACTGTAAATTTTTGAAACATAAATAATTTTTGGATAGTAAATATAAATAGGGTGAAAAATAATTCATTTTTTATTTTTATTATTATGAGAAAAAAAGCTCTGAGAGACCTAATTTGAGACCAAAGAACCATCATGGTGAGGAGATGACAACTGTGATGGGGAGGATGCATAACAAGCACAATGAGTGCAAAATAGGTGAGCAATAGAGAATTTCAAATTTTTGAATATTTTATTTGAAATTAAACTAGATATAGAAAACTAATTAGTAGGCAAAATCTAGGCATCGAAATGAACCCTAGGAAAATTGTAGGTAAACTAGGGGTATAAAAGGGTACTGGGTAGGAATAAGTCATGGTAAATGGTTAAAACGTCACCACTGTAGAAGAATAGAGTCAACCCAATCCACTCATTTTATAAGGTGAGCCAAAAATATAGGGTTGAATACATAGTAATGGGATGATTTAGTATGCTAATAGGTGGATGACTATGTAGGATTAGGCTGACTTAGTTGGTAAGGGGAATAAGATTAACTGCATATGATAGAGTTGACATAGTTTATTGGATAGGACCAATGTAATATCACAAAATAAGGTTGATTTTATATAATAGGGCTGATATAATATTATAAATCAAGAATATGGCTGATCTAGTATTGAAATGGATGATCTAGTTGGAAAAGGGGTGGTGTATTTAGTATCACAAATAAAATATAGTGTTGATTTAGTATTAAATGGGTTGATTTTATAGAAAATTGAGAAACTAAATCAAACTCATTGATTTTATAAGTTAATTTATGATTTTTTAAGAATGTATTTTGATTATTTATGATATAAATTTGATACATTATTTATTGTTTGATATTTTGTATAGACATTAGAGACATTGTCACTTGATAGATGTATTGTGGCTATTAGATCTACTAGATCATTTAAGTGACATGGATAGATCATGACTAGTTATGCTAGGATTTGGAGGTATCATGGACATGGGGAAGATCCTTCTTAGCATTGATCTTGTTGTCATGTTCCTTGGAGTATGGGAATGATTAACCAAAACTTTTTGATTGGTGGATGGGGATATCATTGAGGTGGGTATCATACTAGAGGATGTATATGTATTATTGGGATTTTCAATAGGAGGGACACTTATGATCACTTGGGATACTATATGATCTAGCGGAGAGGAGAGAACTAGCCCAGTGGGTGATGCACTTAGATAGGATATACCCTAGATTGAGGGTGAGCTTGTTTGATGTATATATTATAGAGATTTCATACATCTAGAAGGCAATGATATGATTTATGATAGTATGAGTATTATGTCACAGGTTAGACAAAAAGGTATTGTTATATGTGATAGCCTTATGTAAGTCCATATTAGATAAAGGGGAATTCTATGATCTCAGGGTTATCATCTAGGTCCATCTCATGTATGATATGTATGGTATGTTGTATAGAGGGCAAAAAATCATGGGATCTATTATTTTATTGAGTGCTAAGATATATGAGACGATCCCCATGTATCATCTAGATGTATTTCCCCATATGGTCAATGATAGGTTGCCTCAATTCATGTGATGGAGGCAAAACCATGTAGATTAGGCCATGCCCCATGTGATAGCATTTTAGACTATCACATAAGGGGATATTGTGTGACAGCCCTACATGCACATCACTATCGTATAGCCTAGTTGGTTAACTATTATTGTAGGGTTGGCATAGGTGTAGATCATGGGCTACTACACCTCATGGATAGATTCACATCTAGTGGCATGCTTGCTATGGTAGTTCAGACTCTCACACCCAATGACTCCTCTAGTAGTGTTTGTGTATTGGTCATAACTTGCTAAAGAGCTGAGGGGGAAAGGAGGAGGAGGATTACTAGTGGAGATACATATGATTAGGCTATGACATACTAGACCATAGACTTGTTGATCATGGTAATAAGAAATAGTAGGAAGAAATGAGATGGACATGGATGTAGGCCTATAATAGGCACCATAATATTAGGATCAATAGTGATCACCCTAACCACATCGTAAATGGAGGCACCATCAATGATAATAAGCATAGGTGAAGGCTACAATGTATAAAGACCTAGAAACTAATCTAAGACATATTTAATCCATAGAGGTACCTCTAAAGAGAGGATCAAAACATGCTTAAGTGGTGATTCTTAACTTTGCACTAGTGTAGAGGTGATCCATGGAGAAGGTGCTCAGGGTAAAATCAGATGAAGAAACTATGCTCAATGGGTGATAAAATAGTGATATTGTGATTGGTGACATTGGCACTCGTGATAAATGTTGTAATTTGGATTTTAATCTTTGATAGAGGACACTAGTTGCATGTGATTATAGTATACATATAGATTTTGAGATATATATGTGATCTGATATCTATTTGGTTTTGGTTTTGTAGATCCTATGACATAGGAGATTAGATAGGGATATATTGTTATGGATGCACACCATCATATTTTATATGGGGTTTTATCACAATATAACCCCACCATACTAGATGATCCTAGGGTGCTCTCTGCCCCAACGTAGGTGAGATTATTTAAATTAGTGGGGGAGGTTGTGAGGTAGTTGTAGGTATGCAAAAATGGTTTATATCCATAGATAGGGGTGGAAGAGTGAGAGTTACATGCCTGACAAGCCTTGGCTCAAGATAAAGTGGGGTACATAATTATACTATCTAGCTCAGATAGGTGTAGGCCTAGGTGGTAAATCTATAGGGATAGGTAGTAGGTATGAGATCCCAGATTGGCTCATTATAGTGTACCATTAAGAGTATATAGTCCCAAGCATCTATGTGTAGTGTGTCTAGGCCATAAAATATGCATGAATGGAGTCTAACCTTAGATCTAGATCTATTTTGTATTTTTTACTTTGTATAAAACACATGATACACACACACACACAGATATATATATATATATATATATATATATATATATATATATATATATATATATATATATATATATATATATATATTGATTTTGATAATTGGATTTGATCTCATGAGTTGTATTGGTTGTGCATGTTGATGCATGGATATATTTATTTCTATCACATGTATTTAGCTTTTAATTTATATGCTATGGGAAATATATGTTGAGTGTTTTATTTTTTAGCATTATGTGATACACGTGCATGTTTAAAAATAAAAAGGCAAAAATGACTTGGAAAAGTATAAGTAATAAAAAAATGCACTACACACTATATCACGATGGGGAATGTGTAAGAATAAAATAAGACTAAATATAATAAACCAAATATGGTAAAAAAGAGAAATAAATGTTTTTAAACCATGTAAAATATTTGTACCAAGTTAAATCAAATAAAATCACTCTATATCACATTAGGAAGTAAGAAAATAATGTAATAAAATGGAAATCACATGAAAGCCAAATTATATAAAATAAAAATAATGAATTCAATCAATCATACTAAATCATGTCGGGAAGCATAAAAGAGAAAAAAAATTGAAAAAAATGAACTTAAATTGATCACAATAATTCAAGATTGGAAGTACAAAATTTTTAAGAAAGTGATTGTAAACATAAATGTAATAAAAAAATAAGAATATAAAATTGAAATAGAAATTAAGTATTTATAAAACATACTTTATCAATATGGGAAGTATGTCAATGATGTGTAACTCATAGTCGATCACTACTTATCTCAAATTTGACATGTAATTTCATTGTGACTTGGGTATTGGAAAATTTTGTGAGGAAGGCTTGAATCTATCCATGGTCTTACACTATAACTCACAAATATAACACCAATGAACTGGAAAAAATTATGGGAATGATTTTAAAAGGTGGTTATAACATGGTAATTTTTTAGGAAGGTCTGGTCCTACCCTTTGTCTTATAATGCAACTCACAAATAGAAAGCCTAGGGTGATGATCAGTTAACAAAACAATATTTTTGAAGGGAAAATATTAAGAGTGTTGTAAATGAAAGAGGGAATGTTAAAATCATAGCATATGCATCTATGAGAGAACCTTAGGAAACATGAGGCACAATTAGAACACATAAAAGATACTAAGTGGCTAGTTACCATCAATATACAAAAGGCACTCGTTCACAATGAGCACAAAGATGTGTATGAAAATAAGTGATATACTAAGATCCACTCATGTTTGTTGTATGAATAAGAAAATTAAAAGGGACCTACCTTCCCACAATGTGTTCCCCATTCCTCTAGGTTCTCTTATAGAGTTGTTGGTTTACTGTGAATATTGGGTACTTGTGTGAGAAAATAGTTAGCACTAAAACATTTTTTTATTATCCTTTTTCAATCTACTAGCCTACTACACCCCAATAGACCTTGACTCTATCATGGGGCCAACTATGGAGTTTTAGCTTCGATTATAGAAGAGAGATGTGCTTTGAATCACATCTTTTAGTGTGATTTGACTTTTGAGATTTGTATGTTGCCTTTTATATCATTTCCTTTTATTAAATGATTTATATTTTAAAATTTTATGGCTTTTAATATTCCTCCTCCATATGGATTTATAATAACCAACATGAGAGATAAAATTGATACACATGAATGAGTTTTATACTTGGGATAAAGGAATATAAGTATCCAAAGACATGATTAACTAAACACTTAGGCTTGCCTATGAACTAGTATGTTGCCTCAAGTTTCAACCATGTGTATGCATAGTTTCCAAAAGGAAAATAAGGGAATAAATGGGATCCAAAGTGGACTAGTGAGATATATAATTACAATGAGATGACTTGTTTGCTAACTGATCACATGGTAAAGAAGGATTACTAAGGGGAGCAAGTTTTATATAACCAAGTCATAATAATTATTTGTGTTGGATGAGATAAGGTAGAAAATAATCATGAGAAATAGAAAAGACATCCATAAAAAATGAATAAACTCCTAAACATGAGTATGTATAAAGAATACATAAGAATTAAAATGAAATAAATGAAACCATATACAACACATAATGTTAAATATAAAGATCCATGTAATATAGATAAGTGAATAAAATTTTGACTTAGAGACAAATGATATAATATATAGAGAAAAGTGGATCACAATACCAATCCAAAATCATACTGAAGATGAAAGTGAAGGAACACCATGTTGTGTTCATAAATACTAGTAAATCTATCCATAATAATTATTCATAACATATGTTAGATCTATGTGAAGTTAGATCCTAAATTCAATGAGGGCCTCATTGGTATTTAGGTAAATCTATGAAAAGACTTCTCGTTAAATATCCTCTATATAAAATGTAGGTATAGTCAAAAGATCATGATCATGAGGTCCATCATGCATAAAATACTCAAAAAAAGGAATAATATTGGTGTATATGAGATAGGAAGGAGCCACCAATGGAGAAGGGACCATAGGTGAAAGAGGATCCATGCGAGGGTAAGGAGCCATAAGTGGAGAAGAAGAAATAGGTGGAGGAATCACATGTGTTGAAGGGACCACAGGTGGAGTAACCATGGGGGAATAAGGAACCATAGGTGGAGGAATCATGGGGGAAGAAGGAGGAGCCTTATTACATGAGAGACCCATGGGAGGAGGAATAAGATGTACAATAATGGTTATAAGGTGATACTAAATATGATTTTGAAGGATGTGACAATGATTGATGTGATGGGTATTTCACTAATGCCATAGATAATATACTCATCCATATTTGGGAATATACTTAGGTAATAACTTAGGAGGAGTTATATCCTTGTTTTTAGGCTGAGTATGGGTGGTATTCAATGTGTTGATATATTATCTAAGCTTTTAAAAATAGGTGGAATAATTATTATTTATGTCAGAGAAGCAATAGATATGCTTTTTAGTATACTTTATGGGCCTAATAACAAAGGGAATATAAGGAGCCAAGGAAGGTTGGTATAACTGACAATATCTAGTCTAATGATTAGAAATTATATGAATGTCATAATAAGGTTGATTGTCCCATTAGGAATGTAGAGGATCACATTGTGGTAAGGGAAATAGGCCATCACCTAGGGGAGGTGGTACTAGTGGAGAGACTAGCTTAGGATTAGTTGAAAAGGAAAAAAATAGATATAAGATGAGGATCATCTAAAGGTAGAGAGGGATTAGGATTTTGACTAGGCTCAACTAAGGGATAATCATGATGCATAGGGGGATTAAGAATGGTAGTAAACATCTTAGGTGGAAGCAAGATTCAGGGATCTTGATATATGGTGAAATGATAGGGACCATTCATAGCACAATCAATAAGCATGTTCCTTAGAGTCTCTATGGATACTGGAGGTGTGCCATGTGAATGATACTTATCTAACCTACAAATAAGAAGAAAAATTCTTAAATTATGAACTATATAATATATAATATGATAAGAAGAATGATAATGAAAGATCTCAACACCTCTAGCCTAGACAAGACCTCATAGAAATGGATCATAAGTATAACCATCATAATATTCAGGTGTATGAAGGTTGATAGTGCATGTAGGTATGACCTTCTTATCAGAAGTGGTGTGATTAAAATAATTTTGAGTCTTGGTTAGAACCATAGCTATCATTGATAAGAGGTTGACATGAACATAGATTCAAGGATGGTGGAAACTAGGTAATGAGATGAGGAGAGAGATCTAAAGTTTTGATCTTGAGGTTTATCTTATTTGGCTCATCATCATTAGATTCTAATAGTTTAGGTGGTGTGTTCATGATGATTTTGGGGTGACCATGATAACCTCGAGTAGAGTTGATAGGAAAATTGAAATGTTGATATTCTTAGAATGGAACACTCAAAAAGCGTTCAAGGGTTAGAATTTTGAATAAACCATAATCATGGAATTTTTAAAAATTCCAAGGGTTAGTTTCTCCTCAAATCCTATATATATCACAATTATAAGTAAACTTGATGCATTATCAAGAAGAAGATGTAACATCCTTCATGTGATGAGTCCAAGGCCTGTAAAGCAAGATATTGTAAGAAAGTGGAAAATTGAATATTATAACCTTCACTCAAATATTGATAGGAAGGATAGTAATAGGGATCCAAATGGAACCCAAATGAGGCATTTGGATTTGATTAAAACCTTAACATGTGTTGTGTGTTAACTTAAGATTACACTTGGAATATCTAATAATTTTAATAAAGTTGAGGGAGGTGACATAAGTACTTGAACCTTCATCAATCAAAACATACTTGACTTGGATATCACCAATTTGGACACTTATAAATAGTTGAATATCATTCACATGAAGCATAATCTCATCTCAGATCATGGAAGCAATATGAAATTTGAGGGAAAGATAAGTGTCCATTATTTTTTCAATGTGTATAAACATATATTTGTATTATTCTAAGATACTATATTTTGATCCATATAAATTTTCTTCACATACTATAAGGGAAAGAAGAGGGATATTAATTTTGAATAAGAGTTACATAAAATAGTTATGATGATGTAAAGAAGTTTGCATTAGTTCAAGAAAGGGATTTGAGATAGGGTATTGGTATGTTTTGTAATAGGATCGCATTCATCATAACCCATGGGTGGACTATTAGAGATAGGTACATAGTATTGAAGGAGATCTTAGGAAGGAGTATGTGGAGTGAATTCAAACTTGTGTTGATAAGATGTGGTTATTTTAGTTTGGGGATAATTAAGTTGATTATCTTTAAAATATGGGGTAGTTGATTTAGTTTTATCTTGTGATTGATTTGAATAAGTGGTATTAGAAGGTTGACTAATGTTTTCAATGGGTAGAGAGGGTGGGGAAAATGTATAAATAGTGTGAGAAGTGTTTTCCATTTGAGGTCTTGGAATTGTTTCTTGAAAATAGATAAGGTCCTCTTACTTCAACTCTTTTAGGTGAGATGGAGAAGAATCTTGGATAACATAGAAAATTTAGGATGGTTGGTGCATGTGTGTAGGATTAGGATCATTGAAATAAACTACCCTTAATATATTAGTCATGTTTAACAAATTCTCTTTGGAAGAATGGTATATAAAACTTTCAACATTATTTTTAGAAGGAGTAGGCTTGTCATTATTATCTTGATGAGTTGGAAAAGGGTCTTTGTAGATGGCCAGATGAGCATTAGCCTGGTTCAAATCTTAATTTTTATTTTGTGTTTTATGAGCTTTCAAGGAAATATCATAGGCTTGTTTTCATTTATGAATAAGATAATCATGATCAAAATTTGGACCAAGTAGGAAATCCATAGATAAGTTACCTAATTGTATGTAAGTCTCTTGAGAGTGACCCTAACTAACATGAAACCAAAATAAATTATTTGGATTATACCATGATTTCATAGGGAAATTAATATAAAGATCTCATGAAAGTGGAATTGGTAGATTATTTTGGATATCTACTAAGGATAATAGCTTGTGAACATTTATGTTGTTTATTTGAAAAAATTTAGGATTAGGGTTGTTTAAAAGGGAAGCTTGCTCTGTAATAGGGTTGGGAGCAATGGCTTGAGTATTATGAATTGTATCATATGATTTGGTGATACCATCATTGGTATCATGATGGTTTTTATTTTTTAGGAGCATGTGGTTGCCCATGAGAGGTTGGGATGGCTCAAGCTGATGCATAAGAAAATCTTGGTTCTTGGCTTGGTCGAGGGCCTCTTCTAAATTTATTGGAGATAAGGATCTAACCTAATATTGAAAATTGGGATAAAGAGAATTAGTAAATAAAGGAAATATATTATCATCTACCATGTTATTATCACACTTATTAGACAAAGTCTTTCACCATTTGATGAAATATTATGTAGTTTTGGATTCAAGTTGCTTGCAATTGATAAAGTGATCCAAGGTATTCTCAGGGAGGTCACTAATTTTAAACTCTTGTATAAGGGAATTAACTAAATTTCCAAAGCTAGTGATAGAATGGGACTTGAGTTGATTATACTAATCTAAATCATCTTTGAAGAGTGTTTTCACTAGTATCTTGGTAGCAACAAAAGTGTTTTACTTGACCCAATATTTATAGAGATTGCCAAACATTTTTAGGTGTAAGGTAAGATCAATAGACCCATTGTACTAATGGTAGGAGTGATACCTCCTATGTCTATATTGATAATTTGAGGTATAATAGGTTCATTTTGAAGATGTTTAAAGATTTTGTTAAAAAGGGGTGGTTGGTGAATGAGGTTACCATGGGAATCCCTAAGTGGGGTGGGGGGAATTTTTATTTTGTGGTCCCCATAGAACCTATTGAGGTTGATTTTTAAGTTGAATAAGGTGATTCTAAATTTTCATTATTTGGTTAGCATTATTATCATTAAAGGTATATACACATAATATTTTCAAACTTGTATTGATTATTAACACTTTGTATCTTACAAGAACCTATCGAGTCTCAATATCTCTAAGTGCATGCCTTAAGGGGTGCATCAAAAAAGGGGTGGGCAAACCATCAGTGATTCATAAGATTGTTGTTCCTTTTTCCACTTGCCATCTACACTCTTGTCTCCTAAAACCTTGAACCCTAGACTTATTCCTCTCTTTCCTATCCATTCTAGTCATTTTCATGCTTTATTCCTTCATTTCTTGCCTTGTTACCCTTTTAACCTATTCAACAAAGTAGGTCAACCTACTTGACCTAGTGTGTTTTAGGGACACTTTAGCTCTTTTAGTTTGTTATCCTCTTGATTGACCTAGCATAGACCTAGTAAGTTAGCCTAAAAATGTGTTAGGTTGACCCAATAGACCTAGTATAGCTGACTTGTCCGAATGTTTTTAGGTAAGATACTATTATATATACAAGGTCATTTACCACCATTTCATAAGAGAGTAAGGAATTAAGTGAAGAAGTGAAAATGAACATTTGATTATTAACCATTCTAATTGAAGAATAAAACTTTAGGGTTCAATACTTTCTTTGTTGCTTTGATCTTGTCTTGTGGATAAGTCTTTTGAATGCATAGGTAGGTTGTGTAGCATATATTTTATTTATATAGTTTATCTTTACAACCAAAACAATCTCTTGTGAATCACTTTGGATAAGGGAGAGATTGAGGCTCGATAAGTTCATCTTCAAAGGTAAATATTCCTAACTGTATTTCTCCTTTATAAGAGTAGATAGATAATGCAATATGTATTCTTCTCTTCCATGTATTAAGATTCCATATACATTGATGTGAGTATATGTCTCCTATGCATGTTTAGTTTAGTTGTTTATTTATTTTGTTCTAACCCCCACTTTGTTCCACAAGCTTTAGTGTGCACTAGATTAGTTTAATTTTCTTGCTATAGAATTGTTTACTTTTTTATTTGTTAACATAAGTGAAATATCAAATCATAGGACTCTTTTATGGTAGTTGTGTGATTATGTTAGACTGTAGGCTTTAAAACCTTTCCTAACATGATATGTTGTGACAAGTGATGCCCTAATCAGGTCTAGTGGATCCCCATATTGTTCATTTTCTTGCTTAACAAGTGTATACCCAATGAGAAGTGTAGGTGTGCTCTATCTTATTTGATCCATGATTAATTCATGTACATCATGAAATTTTTATTACATACATTTTGGTGAGCTTGATGTGAATCAAACCCTTGCAGGATCTATTTACTTTTATTTCATTTATTTCATTCTTGTTATCATCATTTGTATCATATATTTTGACCTACTAGTTTTACTCTATCGACCTAGTTATTTTTTTATGTGCATAAGAATAGATAATTGGATCAATCATCTTAACCATGTATAGGTTTTTAGCACTTTTTAAACTTCTAGTTTAGCCTACGAGGTCAACTAGGTTGACCTAGCACATTTTAAGCCACTTTGTAGTAAGTTCCTATACAACTTGACTGATCATCTCAACCTAATAAAGGTTTCAAATTTTTAGACTTCTAGATTGGCCTACTAGGTTGACTAGCTTGACCTAGTGCATTTTTAGACTTTCAATTTAGTCAACTAGGTAGACCAAGTCAACCTAGTGCATTTTTAATACATTTATATATTGTTTGGTCGACCAAATCAACCCATTTTATAAGATTTTGATAGATTTCTCTAAGGTACTTAATCAACAATCTTCTCATTTCCATCTCTGAACCATTAAGGTTATTCTTTTATTCTCTATTTATTTCTATTCTGTACTTTCCTTTTAATTTTATAGTCTTCAAAACTACCCCTACATAGCCAACTTGATCGACCTATTTGACATATTTATATGTTCTTTGTGCTATCTAAAATAACTAGGTTAACTTGGTCAACCTAGTAGGTTTTCCAGACCCTATCTTTAGTAGTACTAGCTTCACCCTATCGGCCTAGTTCTATATGTTGTGCATATAGTGTTTTCACTGTACCTTGTTTGAAAGTTTGAATTCACCTTGTATGTTAAATCACATATTTTATTTCAGTTGCTTGCATGCTTATAATAGTTCACATAGTCTAATTAAGAGGTTTTTAATTAACTACTTGGTTTCACTATTTCTATTTTATACACACATGGCCAAATCAAATAAAATCAATAATCATTTTAACAATTGACTACCCAAGCCAACCTACTTGGATTTCATCACCAAGGGGGAAGCCAACTTGATGCTTTGGTCAAGTATAAAGCTTGGTTAAGGGTATATTCTAGCTAAGCACCTGACACCTTTATCATTGTGGTGTGTGAAGTGAGGAGGTAGGCCCTAATACCAAGCCTGTATCATTGCCAATATAGTCATTTTCATCCTAAACTCACTTGAAACCATCCATAGATTGATATACAGTACCTTGATTACAGCCAACTCCCTATCATTTAAAATTATTCTTGATAATCTAATTAACATTTTAGGTTGACCAATTATCTAGCTTTATTTTCCAAGTTTTTGCTTGCTCTTTGATCAATTGTGTGCAAAAACTTGCATTATCCAACATTGGTGAAAGCTTTACTTTATGTGCATTCATTGGACTAGCCAATGTCAATTCAATTGACTATCTATTTACTTTTAACATTTACTTTCTTAGATCAACTACAAATTGTCTTATTTTATTTCACAAACTTATTATCAGCTCTTTCTTTTACTTCTTGTTCATTACACTAGGTCAACCCTATCGACCTATCATCTTTTTCATCCCCTATACACTATACTAGGTCAACCTGATTGACCTAGCATTATTTACAGGGTTTTTCCTTTTTTATATTAGTCTTTGTTCTATGTACTGGGTTGATCCTATGGACCCTATATAGTTTCATAGTCCCTATTTTTGCACTAGGTCAACCAAGTTGACCTAGTTTTATTTCAATTACTTTTTGATTCTTTATTTTCTCATCTTGCCTCTTCTCCTTTCATCATCGACTATCTATTTGGTAATAACACATAAGTTTAGTCAATATAAATGATGGAATTTGCCAATCCTAATAGGGTCTCTCATAGATAAAGTAGGGTTCCTTTAAAAAATGTTAGTAATGTTCATATTATAACCCATACAATGAACTATGGGAATCCTCATACCTCTTTACAGTAAAACCCTCCTCTTCTCTTAGAGTATTAGTTTGAGCTAGAGTATACTCCTGAAATGTTTTTCTTTATCACAAAATTCTCTCAACATAGAAGGAAGGATCCTTCCACCATTTATAACCTCATGATTATCCATCAAGTTGAAGAACCTCATTCTCTTTCTCTCACTTTCTCAACTGGATTTGGAGGTACTGATTTCTTTGATTATCAACCTCTTACTTCAATCTTGTCTCCTTCTTATGCCATGACATCTTCTTCTTTAACTTCTTATAACTCCATGCCTAGTATCTCAACTAACATTGTTGATTCTACATCTAGTGGGACTCTCATAAGACCCACTATCCTTAATCCATCCACTAGTTCATTATTTTCTACCCAAGGCATTCATGCTTCTAGTGCTTCTTCCTTTCAACCATTTACTATTCCATCTTTTTCTTCACAAGAAAATTTTTCCACTAGTGCCTCAAATTCTCATAGCTCTTCTCAAGATCATTTCAACACTAATATTGGTACCCAAGCCACTAATACCAACACAAACACTAATACTACTTCTTCTAATAACACTAATCAAATTGATAAATTGTTATTGAAAACTCTCAATCAAATGAACACATTCTAATCTCATAATACAAATCAAATGATGTGATTGCAAAACCACCTTCTTAATCTTCAATCTAATCCCTAACCAATGACTTGGGGCACACATATCCAAAGTTTTACTCCTTTCCTCTTCAATATTCTCAAGGAAATCTCATTCCTCAACCTCCATTAGTCAACAAAGTCATCAAAAATTTAAAAAATAAACCTCTTACTACTCAAATTAATAACATTGACACTGGAGGTGTAACACCTACAATCTCTTATAATGGATCAATCGATCGTACCCTTCATCTAAAGACCATTGGAAATATTTATAAGGATTAGGTCAAAATAAACACCTTTTTTTCTACCAAAATCCTTTCCAAAACATTCACAGGTGATGCCTTGGATTGGTATAATCAACTTAGACCTCATTCCATTACTAGTTTGGAAAATTTAGTGAATTTTTTAGTACAAGAATTCCAAACTAGTGATCTTCCTAAAAATACTTTGGCCCATTTCATCAATTGTAAATAAAAAAAATGAATCCATCCAAGCCTTTGTTAAATTATGGAAGACTTTGTCAAATAAGTGTGAACATAACATGGCCAATGATAATCTCTTTCATCTCTTTACCAATGCTCTTTATCCTAAATATAATACTGTGTCTGCACCCTCTCTCCATGTACCTTGGAAGAGGCCATTAACCAAGCCAAATGATAATATTTCCTTATGAATCAATTCAAGCCACCCCAACCTTCTTTGGGTCCTAATATTTTACTTAAAAACAAAAACCATAATATTACCAATAATGGTGTTATTGAGTCATATGATACTATTCAAAATGTTCAAGCTGTCATTCCTACCTATTCTTCAAAACCAACTCCTCAACAATATACTAATCTTCATTTATCTTCACCAAATAACATTAATGTTCATAAACCTCTCTCCTTATCTGAATTTATTAAATTTCTACCTAGGCCTCTTCCTTGAGAAATGGACCCTACTTATCATATGAAAACCTGATATGATCCTAGTAAGTTTTGTTGGTTTCATGTTAGTTAGGGTCATTCTTATGAGACTTATAGACAAATTCATAATTTAACTATGGAATTTCTTCTTGAACCTAATTTTGAACATGATTCTATCATTCAAAAGCATCAACAAGCTTATGAAAATGCTCTCAAGGACTACAAAACTCCTGATAAATCTCAATCCTTGAATCAAACAAACACTCATTTAACTATCTATAAAGATTGTTTACCTAATCATAAACCTATTAAATAAAACCAAGACAAGCCCACTCCTTCCACCAATAATGTATAAATTCTTATTAAACAAACTGCTAAAGAGAATGTGGTTAGCATGACTAATAATCGAAGGGTGGTGGCTTTCATTGATTCTCAATCTATCTACACTCTTCCTCCTTCTAAAACATAATGTGTTATCCAAAACTATTTTCCAACTCATTCAAATGAGTTGGGGCAAGAATATATTATAACCTTTGATGATATCCCAATTTATGATTCTCCCTTGGGTAACACATCCCATTCTATTTCTACCATTCTTACATCATCTTCTAATACCAATGATAATTAATCTTCCAATGATAATCAAACTTCTATTAACACTTCTTCCAAACTTCAAGATCAATATAAACCAACTAATTCTCAATCACCAATTTATTTAAAACCTTCTTCTAAAAATTCTCACTCTTATCAACACAAATTTAAAATTTCCTCGACTACTCCTTTTGAAGACCTCCTTAACCATTACGTGCTTATATCTAATAATATTCTCATGGGTTATGATGAGTGGGATCTCATTATAGATCTCACTAATCTCCCATCTCAAATTATATTTCTTGAGCTTATGAGGACCTCTCCCCATCATTGTAACCATCTTATGCAACTATTATCTGAGACGAATATCCCTCATTCTCCCTTAGAAAGATGGGAGGCAACCTTATCTAGTTTTGAGGATAGTATCTTGCAACAATGTGAAGAGATGTCCATCAATGTTTACACAACTATTGACACTTTGCTTTTTTGAAATTTCTCATTTCATCTATGATTCTCGATGAGATTCTACTTCATGCAAATGATCCTCCCTGATTTATTAGCATCTAAATAGGTGATATCCAAGTTAAATGAGCATTAATTGATGAGGTTTTTAGTGTTTTTTTTTTATTTTCTTGATTTCATTAAGACTCTTGGATATTCATAATATAATATTAAGTATACACGTATCACCTACCAAGGATATGATAGAAGGTAAATACCTCCTCTTAGGTGTGTGTGGCTTCCCATTACTATCCCACCTATCACCATTCATATACAGGTGATGATATTTAACTTTCCCCTTTCTTATAATATCTTGCTTGGTAGGCCATGGACTCATCATATGTGATTTATCACTTCTTTCACCTGCCAATGCATTAAATACCCTCATAATGGTGACATTTATAGGATTCAATGAGATTCTAACCCTTGAAATTTTGAACAACTCCAAGATCATTGTGTTTTCAAGATTCCTATTCTTGAGCCTTTGCCTAGCATTTCATTTCATGAGTCATAACATTTAAATTTTCCTATAAACTCAACTAGAGGTTATAATGGGCATCCCAAGTTCATTGGTAACATTTATTCCAAAATTTTAGATTTTGATGATGATCTTGATGAGATTAAGTTAAAGATCAAAACTTTTTATCTCACACCTCATCTCATCTCACAGATTCCTGCTTCCTTGTAACCTCATTCTCATAAACCTCCTTGTGATGACATTCCTATAGTCTTATCCACGACTCGACATTCTATTCACCATGCTTATTCTAATGAAAAAGTTATTCCAACTTGTGTCATTAATATTTATATGCTAGATTATGATGATGTCTATTCTTTAGATGATCCTTTATTAGGTGGTCTTATACAAGCCTATGATGCTAAGATTGTGCATTATCTTTCTTCTTTACTTGAATCCTTTCATGCATCTTCTCATTTTCCAACATTTATAGTTCTTGTTTTTTTCATTTTTCCTCTTTATCATAGAGTAAAGATGGTGTTAACACTTATAGTTTTGAGGATCCTTGTAGTACTATGCTCATGGATCATGCTATGATTATACCTTACCATTTTTCTAGGTTCTCTGACTCTCATCCTTGGTTCACCCCTGAGGTTAGTGTAACCTTCCTTATACCTTCTATTTATCCCACTCCTCCCATAGTGGAACCTATATTATAACCAATTATTATTAATACTTCAACTATTGTTGAGCCTACTCTTATTTATTCCACTTATGTTCCTTCTATTATGCCTAGTTACATCCCCTCTCCATCACCACCTTCTCTTGGTGATGGTTTGCTTCCTTTACCTAAGATGGATCCTATGCCTAAAAAATGGGTTGATGATCAATATCTATCTTATTTAATGCTTGTTACACCTTCTCCTATGAATGTTTACCCTAAAAATACTCACAAGCGTATCTATTATTTCTATAGGATAGATAATCACTCTTATACCCATTGTCATAAGTTGTGATAATAGATTATTACCTTGTATAATTCTTCCCCATCAATAGAAACTACCTTACCTCCTATAAATATCCTTTTTGAATATATACCTATGTATGATGAGAGGTATTATCTATGGCACCAATACAACACACATCACACTAATCATTATTGTATCCTTCAATAGCTTCTTAAAGACCATCTTATAGTTATTTTCAAACCTTATACCATTCCTCCCATAGGTCATTCTCATAAGAAGGCTCCCCATTATTCTCCCATAGCTACACCTCTTGTGGATCCTTCTCCATCAGTGATTCTTTTATCTCTTATATATCTCATTCCCATGAATTCTCCTAACCATCCTTTTCCCAATTCCCCTCCTCAACATGATCCAATAAGTATTCCTACTTTTTCAGTTGAGGAGATTAGAAAAGAATTATTTGCCTAGTATTCAAAAAATCTTGGTGAGATATTAGTAGTAGTTTGTATTTAGCTTCATAGATATTTATTTGATGTCTTGGATAATGTGTGTGGATATATTTACTAGTACTTATGAGCACATGCATGGTGCTTCCTCATTTTCCATTTGGATTAGACATGTGCTCCAATCTTATTTCTATTTTTGATTATATCATTTGACACTCTATCAAATTATTTATTATCTTATATCATATTTATCCTTCTTATTGTACTATAGTTAGATTATGTTTTTGTTTTACATTTTGCATATACTTATCTTTTCCTTATCATGGCTATTTTTCACTTATCATTGTTTTCTTTTTCTTTAGAGTTTTTATCAAAACTCTTCCCTTATATCTTCATGATTTTTTGCTTTATTATTTTTATTTTTCATAGATAGTTTCTATGGTGACTTGGTTATATCTACTCTATTCCCTTTGTTTATTATCTCCTTTTACCATGTGGTTAGTTAGTAAACAATCTTTCTCTTTACTATTTATTTTTACCAGTCTTCCTTTGGATCTTCTTTTTACCTTCTTCCTTTTTACACAAACTAAGCATATTGTGGTTGAGACTTGAGATCACATACTTGTTCATTGTCAAGCCTAAGTGTCCTAATCAGTCTTTTATCTTTGGTTACTTATATTTTTTTAGCCTTAGCCTACAACTCACTCATGTGTATCACTATCTCTCTCATGATTGGTCATTCCAAATCCATATGGAGGAGGAATCTTAAAAATAAAAACTTCGAAATAAAGTTAAAATATAAATCATTTAAACAAAAGGTAATGATATAAAAGGAAAAAATATGCAATATCTTAAAAGTCTCATCACACTAAAAGATGTGATTCAAAGTACACCTCCTTCTTATAGTCAAAGCTAAAACTCCATAGTTGGCCTCATGATAGAGACAACATCCTTTAGGGTGTGGTAGGCTAGTAGATTAGAAGAGGAAAATAAAAATATATATTTTAGTGATACCTAATTTCTCATGTAAGTACCCAATCTTCGTAGTAGATCGACAACTCTGTAAGGGGTCTTAAGGAGCAGGGAACATGTCATGGGGAGGCAATTCCATTTTAATTTTCTTTGTAACAATCTACCTTCATGAGTTGATCTTAGTAGCACACTTATCTACCTATAAATATTTGTGTCTATAGGTAATAGGTTTCCTTTATACATAGATGACCACTAGTCACTTAGTATCATCTCATGTCCTTAGTATGCCTCTTGCCTCATAAAGTCTTCTCATAAGAAGCCTAATTCTTTGATTTTTACATTCACTTTTTCATTCCCTTTCCTCATATTTCCTCTTGGGAAATATTGTTTTTCTTGTTGATCATTCCCCATGGGATTTCAATTATGAGTTGCTTTATAAGATTGTGGATATGACCTAACATCCCTAAAAAATTACTACCTTTTTTATCCTATTATCCACATCCTTGATCTACCATTCCTTGTCCTTCTGCTTACCAATCTTGATTTGGTACCCCTTGGGTTTTATTTTTTGGCTTATAGTGTAAGACCATGGATAGGACCTGACCTTCCTCATAAAACCAATATTTTCCAATAAACAAGTCACCATCCAAATTATATGTGTCAAGTATGAGATAAGATTCAATTGATTATGAGGTTACATGTCATTTGACATGCTTCCCAGTTTAAATTAGTATGTTTTATGCTTAATTAATTTTTATTTCACCTTTTTTTTTAATTATTTTCTAAGTGCATGTAAGATTTCAACCATTTCTTTAATTTCTCATACTTCCCAGCTTGAATTAGTATGATAAATTTAGGACCAAGTTTTTGCAAATTTTATTTTTATTTTTTACTTCCCATCATGAAATAGTATAATTGATTGACTTAATTTTGATTTGTTTTTATTACCATTTTTTCCCTTTCTTATATTTTTTTAGCCTTAGCCTACAACTCATTTATGTGTATCACTATCTCTCTCATGATTGGTCATTCCAAATCCATATGGAGGAGGAATCTTAAAAATAAAAACTTTGAAATAAAGTTAAAATATAAATCATTTAAACAAAAGGTAATGATATAAAAGGAAAAAATATGTAATATCTTAAAAGTCACATCACACTAAAAGATGTGATTCAAAGTACACCTCCTTCTTATAGTCAAAGCTAAAAATCCATAGTTGGCCTCATGATAGAGACAAAATCCTTTGGGGTGTGGTAGGCTAGTAGATTATAAGAGGAAAATAAAAATATATATTTTAGTGATACCTAATTTCTCATGTAAGTACCCAATCTTCATAGTAGATCGACAACTCTGTAAGGGGTCTTAAGGAGTGGGTAACATGTCATGGGGAGGCAGTTCCATTTTAATTTTCTTTGTAACAATCTACCTTCATGAGTTGATCTTAGTAGCACACTTATCTACCTACAAATCTTTGTGTCTATAGGTAATAGGTTTCCTTTATACATAGATGACCACTAGTCACTTAGTATCATCTCATGTCCTTAGTATGCCTCTTGCCTCATAAAGTCTTCTCATTTCCTTTCCTCATATTTCCTCTTGGAAAATATTGTTTTTCTTTTTGATCATTCCCCATGGGATTTCAATTATGAGTTGCTTTATAAGATTGTGGATATGACCTAACATCCCTAAAAAATTACTACCTTTTTTATCCTATTATCCACATCCTTGATCTACCATTCCTTGTCCTTCTGCTTACCAATCTTGATTTGGTACCCTTTGGGTTTTATTTTGTGACTTATAGTGTAAGACCATGGATAGGACCTGACCTTCCTCATAAAACCAATATTTTCCAATAAACAAGTCACCATCCAAATTATATGTGTCAAGTATGAGATAAGATTCAATTGATTATGAGGTTACATGTCATTTGACATGCTTCCCAGTTTAAATTAGTATGTTTTATGCTTAATTAATTTTTATTTCACACTTTTTTTATTATTTTCTAAGTGCATGTAAGATTTCAACCATTTCTTTAATTTCTCATACTTCCCATCTTGAATTAGTATGATAAATTTAGGACCAAGTTTTTGCAAATTTTATTTTTATTTTTTACTTCCCATCATGAAATAGTATAATTGATTGACTTAATTTTGATTTGTTTTTATTACCATTTGTTCCCTTTTACATACCTTCCATTTTATTACTTTATGGTCATACTTCCCAATGTGATATATAGTATGATTCTATTTGTTTTAATTTGGTGCAAAAATCTTTCACATTGGTTTGAAAACAAATCCCCTTTTTCCCATCATGTTTTCCATTTCTTGGTTCTTTATACTTAGTAATTTTTCATGTTATTACACATTTCCTATCTTGAATTAGTGTGTAGTGCATTTCTTTGATTGATTATATTTTTCCAAGTCTTTTCACTTGATTTTTTTAACCATGTACGTGTTTTTCATAATTCTAGAAAAGAAACCACGCCACATATATTTCCTATAACATATACAACAAAGATAAATACATGTGCTAAAAATTAATTAATCCAAAGCATCCATAACCTCAACCATATTGAACAAACAAAAACATAAATACATCATACAAAACCAATACCAATAAACCAAAATGATACATCATATATATATATATATATATATATATATATATATATATATATATATATATATATATATATATATATATATATCTTGAGAGTTTTATACAACATATAAAATCACATACAATGCTCTAGCTCTAGGGTAGAGCTCCATCATGTCTATCTCATGGCCTAGCCATGCTACCTATTGATGCCTCAATCTAACTCCTCCCAATAGTATTCTGTAATGAGGTAGTATGAGATCTTAATCCCTTTACCTATCTTTATAGGTGTGTTATCTATAACTATGCCGATACCAATTTAGTCTAGGTCACTACATGCACCTACATTAGTTAGGTTTGTATCACCATATATGCCTACATCATCTATGTCACTATATCTAGATGCATGGCTCTCTCATCTATCAGGGCCTACCAAGATTGCCTCTCCCCTACACCCATCTTTTTTGGTGGCTACACCCTCTCTCTGCATCTATATCTACCTCATGGCCTCTTTCACTAGTCTAAACTAGCTCACCTAAGCTGAGGTAGATGGTACACTTGGATCCTCTAGTGTCATGGGGTCTTATAGTTATAGAGTCTTATCTAGGATGTCATAGAGTTCTCCCCTAACTAGGGACCCCCATCTCTCCTCCTCATCCTCAGGTATGCCTACCAAATCACACTAGATGGATATTAGATCATTATCATATCTCATAATATCTATTTTTCTACCAAATAACAAATTAAGAAATAATTCAACCATATTCATATCTAGTTATATCTCAACTCCTATAGTCTTGCCATCTATGTAACCACCTAACACAATCTCCCCATTTGTGTGACCTCCTAGTATCTCCTTTGTAGGTCACCTTCTCATCTCAAACCCAAGTGTCGTGGCTCATGTCCATCTCAGCTTATGCCTAATGGGTATCTCTCTCATTTGTCTCTCCTTTGGCTCCTTTATTGACTCACCAAGGATGATGATGGTGTATACTCTCTCCTCTTACTTATGGTGATGTCATGTCCTTGATGGCTATAACTCATCTCTTATGGAGATGGTGGTGGTACATCTACTATCTCTACCTCCACCTCTACCTCCTCTTATTATACTCCTCATTATGCTTGAATAGTCCATTGTCACTCACAATATAGCCTTAATGTTGGTCTCACTATCATTGGTTCAATTCTACTCTTCCCTCATGGCTCTCTCACATGTTGAGTCCACTAATTGGGCATGAATATCAATATTGCTAGATGAGGTAGACCCATATACCCTAGTACCCATGTTATCAGATGTGGCTATGTCTAAGATGTATAGTGTCTTATCACCTCTCTCCTCTCTAGCACTAGTCTAGCTATGTGTTATCTCTCCCAAGTAGATGTTAGCTTCTCATATGGTCGCTATACTATTTTAGTACATCTCACTATCTAAAGTAATAAAAAATGTGGAATAACCTATGATACATAGTTATCCCTCCATATCCTCACTTGAGGTAACCTATTATCAACCACATGAAGCAACTTAGTCAGTTGATACATAGGAAATATCTCATATATACATGTTAATAGTATTATTTATCCTATGGTCATATGTCCTCTGACCTCCATCTCAAATAGATCATGAATAATTTTGACTTATATCATCTTAATCAAGGCTACCACATATAGTGATACCTTGCCATCTAACTTATGACAGAGCATTATCTATGTCACAAGGTCTATCACCACCTTCTAGAGATCTAGAATCTATGATATATACACATTGTCCATACTCACTCTCCACCTTGGTAATATCATCTCTAAGCCTATATCCCACATGGCTAAGGCTCTCCTCTCCTCTATGCTATTTGGTATCCCTACGATCACTAGTGCTCCTTTTAAGGGTAGTCCAAAGATGGCATAGACATCTTCTAATGTGATAGACACATCTATCATATTGGGTGAATATTTTGTTACTAAAAAATTGGTATAAAAATGGTTATTTCAACCATAGTGTGATGAGATAAAATCTCTCCTTAAGACAAGGAGAGCCTCCCTTTTATTGTTAACTAACACAACACTTAATTATTTATATTTATTTACAATAATTTTATCATAGTGGGTGTTATCATATCATCTAATTCTCTTTTTTTAGAATTTATGTTCAATCACAAACTTCTTTCTATTATTTGTGATATATTTTGAAAATCTAAGATCCCTTGATGAACCAAATATAACTGATATTCAGATTTGTTAGCCAAAAGATTAACAAGAATAATACCAATAGAGTAAACTTAAAAGATAGAATAAAGTTCAGCCTAAAGTATTCACCTTATTTCCAACAAGGATTAAAATTATCAAATAAGAATAAATGACAGCCCAAGGTCTCCTCAATAATTCACTTTCAATGTGATCATAAACCTAGAAACTAAAAAGTAGCTCAAAAACTCCAAAATCAACTCCCTGACACCTTATATCTTATATAAATTTCATACCAAAATTCAATCAACTCAAAATAAAGTGTAATGTAAAATACATAAGAACATCTCCAACACACCACAAGTTTATCTCAACACATATATTGAAATATCACTTGATTTTCTTATATTGAATGGAATTCAAGATTTACAATATGAACACAAAGTTTCAAAATTGTTTTTTAATTTAGAAACATTTATCTTCTATAGAAATTGGTGATCCTTTCTACAAAGAGCATCCTTCTATTTATAGAGAGGAGCTATGAAAAAAAAAACATAAATAAATTGACTTATTCATTGATAGAGTCATATTTGACTTAGGACTATGTACTTTTCCTATGTGTAATTTACACTTAACAAAATTACATATGGAAAACTACAAAATTAAACTAAGTGTCCTTAGACATAGGGATTTATTCCTTTTTATTTTTTTCTAAAAATTCCTCATATCTCTTCAATATAAATTGAACCTCACTATTATCTGGGTTGGATGTACTTTTGGAAATGACAAGTACCCTTGTGATAGAATATTTTAAGTTGACTGATAAATCCTTGCTTTTGTCCAAGATTTTTTTGTAATTTATCCATAATGACCTAAAATTCAACTAATTTGTTACTGGAGTCTAGAGTGAAAGACCCTGTTTCAATATTTGTTTGAAACAAAGATGTAAACTCTTGAATAAAAGTCTCCATAGGAAGAATTTCCTGAGAGTCATTTCTAACTTGGAAGGGAAGCTCTCCAATTTTCTTTGTAAGATATAACATCATATTATCACACATATATTTAGATTATTTGAGATCTTTAACTAAATTTTTGAGAAATTCTCTTTTATTTGTCATGGCTTTTCTATATTCAATAAACATTTTCTTGTTTGGAATGACCTTCTACTCAACCAAAAGCTCCAGTTTGAATTTGCATAGTCGAGTCCATATATCAATATCCTTTTCAATCAATTCCAAATCTTGAGTGAGTGTTTTAATTATTTGTTTAATTTCTATTTTCACTTCACTCAGGTTCTTTAAAAATACAATGGTAGAACATAACCTTTGAGTACCTTGTGTTGTTAATCTCTCAATATAGGCATTGACCACTTGACCCTAAGATCTAATTTTATCTACTTGTTGAATTACCTTCTTAGTGTTTCATGATGAATAGGATCAACAAACTCAAAAAGTTGGATGATTTTTAGTAAAGTAGATGTTATTTTTTCTACTTGTACTTTGAATTGATCTTTGATCTTCTTGTCCTTATCGTATCTCTCAATCAAGGAGGACATTTTTTCTTACAAATATTCCTTTACACCTTCATGATTATGTTTCCCAAGATCTATTCATCCCACTACATATTCATATGCTTGAATATCTTCAATGTTTCTATATTCAAGAGGTATTGCAACTTCAACATACTTATTGACATAAGCTGACCAAAATCAAAGTATTTCATTGCCACTACTCACTTCTTCTTCTTAGGTGTATTTTATTTTAGCCAAGGAGGAAGAGGAGATGGATTTCCTTGGACAGAGGATGTTAAATCTTGGAATACTTGGGGAGGGATAATGGATTGTGAAGTAAGTGGAATGGAAGGTAGTGTGATGGAGGTATCTGTTAATGGGGTTGACACTAATGGGATTGTAGTAATAATAGGTAGAGTTTGGGTTTGAATAACCACCACTTTAGTTCCTATTGACATTTTGGACACTAGAGTGATAGGAAACTAAATTTTTGTCTTCGAAGAAGGTATACAAATAAATTTGTTGATATCTTGTTGGGTGAAATATAAATTATTTATGGATCCCAATGACTTTGAATGACTGGGTAGATTTAACAATGAATCAAAAACTTGGTTTAGTGTACCTTGTGAAGGAACTTGAAAAAAATGTGGCACTAGGAGGTGAAGATGGTGGTGAAAGAACATCTTGAGAAGGAATAGGATCAACTTGTACAATGGTAATCACAAGAGGAACTATGGAAAATGTTACTTGTGAAACTATGGCTTGAGAATTTTCAACCAAAGGAACTTATGATTGAGTAGTCTCTACTTTTATAGGTTGTTGAAGCATTGGCTGAGACACTTGTGACATTTTTTATTGAGGTTTTGCCTCTCTTGTGATTAGGATTTATTTTTTCTCCACTTGAGCACTTTCCTTGACACTTACTTCTTTTCCTTTCTTCCTTCCTTTACTAATAAATGCAAATTTTGGCTTTTGTTTATAAGTAGAGGGCTCCTCTTTATTCTTGGTTCTCAGCTCCTCTAATTTCTTACTAGTTTCTTCATCATACTCTTGCTTAGAACTAGTCTTAAAATGTTTTAACTTAATTCCTTTAGATTCCAGCCAAGCATTAGTTCTTGCAAGAATAGATTTAAATCTATCTCTAATAGAAGTGGATTCTTTAACTGACCATTGGATAGAAGGGAGAGGAGTTGAAGTCACTTTATTTTCCTCATATGAAGGATCTGATATATTACCATCATCTATCAAATCCTCAGGAATATTTTCCAATTCTAAATTGGCAATCTGATCAATAGTAAGGTGACTATAATCGAGACTCCTTATATCTTCATCAGTTTGACATTCTACCCAAATATCTTCAATTTTGTACACATGGGTGATATTAAATTTGATATTCTCCTTCAGCATTTTATACTCAAAATTTTCTCTACCTTTGAATTTTTTAAGTGTAATCCACTATATCTCGATTTACATAGTCTTAGCCTTTGGAATAGTGAAAATTATGTACCAACCAATACTAATTGGAAATTTTAAACCTCTCTTGTGAGCATCTGATTGTTTTTTATGCATGTTCATCACTTGTCTGCGCATCTCCATTAGTATTAGTTTATCACTTGGGTCTTTGGGTAACATATAAGGTTGTTCATCAAATCCTCCTACCCTAATGTATGTGAAAGTTGGGAATTGTAAGAAAATGAATCCAACCTTATTTACCTATGCCCATGCCTAATTTGAAACTCTCTTCTTTTCAATTTATTTATCAAAAGTGTAAATGAATGTATGGAAGAAAGCATCATTAACTCTCCTATAATGCTTGACACTTTATTTTAGATTTAGCTATGGATATTGCTCATATACAAGAACATTTTTCCTTTCATTGAAAAAATTTAGACCCAAGAAAGACTTCATACTAGCTGCATCATACACAAGATATGAAGTCATATAAAACTTAAGTGAAGAAGCTACCTTAGAGAGCTAATGACAAATAACATCACTAATTTGTTTATCCCAAAAGATTTCTTTTTTTCTTTTAATAACCAAAATGTATTGATACATCCATTATTGAAAAATGTTTGAAGTAGACAACCCTTTCACTCTACTGAGGAGAGTAATCAAAACTCCTATCTCCTATAAAAATTCACTATGAGATAAATAGTTTGGCCATCTAATAATGGTGGGTCAAGGAGTCTTTAGCCATTTGGAGTTGACATGTTTCTTACACTTCTCAAGATCTCTGTCATAGTATTCTTGAGTTGATTCTATAGTTAAATCAAAATATTCTTCAATCTCGAAAAGGTGAAATTTTTTATCAAAATATTCCTCATCAAGGTGAATGATCACCTTACCCTCTAAATCCTTGACTGATTTGCTTTCTTTATCAAAGTGTGCTACCATGGTTAAGATGAATTCAAAATCATGTGATGATAATATAAATGCAACAACCAAATAAATTTCACTATTAAGTACTAGTTGTATATGAGGTGCAATGGGTTCTCTTCCCAATCTCTATAAAAACTTATCCATGTCCACATGACCAATTTCTATATCCCCAATTTGATCCACATTTGAATCAGATATAGATATGGGAAAACACCCTAATACTTGTACTTCATTGTCTTCTTGTTTAGATAAATGTTTGACATTGATGAGATAGTTATAAATAAATAAAAATGATTATCTAGAGTTATCATTTTTCATTAGTTTTGGGAAATGTGTAGTTCAGAGAAACTTCTCCAAACTACATAATGGGTTGATGACTTTGGTGTAATTTAGAGAATTTTTTCTAAAATACATGGGAAAAAGGTAAAATTTTGGGATAAGGTGTAAGTCAGAGAAAAAAATTTGATCGACACCAAGGGGTAGGTCTGAGTGTAGTCAAAGAATTTTCTCCAACATGTACCTTATCTTTGGTTTAGTCTTTTGTGTAGGTTGGATAATTTTCTTCAACCTTCATAGATTTGATATTTGGTGCACATCAGAGAAAATTATTTGAAGTGCATCAAGGGGTAGGTTTAAGTTCACTTCAAATAATTTTCTTTAGGATGTATGGGGGAGAAGGAAAATGGTGCACTTTAAATAATTTTCTCTGAAGTGCACCCTTAGAGTTGGTTAAGTGCTCCTTGGAGAATTTTCTTTGCGGTGCACCTAAGAAAAGGGATTGGTGATGGGTGAATGGCAAAGGGGTGATGGGTGAATGGTGAAGGGGTTTAATAAAACACAAAGGAAGAAAATAAATAGGATTTTTACAAGGTTTATGATGAAAAAGGAAAAGAGGGTTTCATGAAATGTGAGACAAATAGAAAGATACAAAGTGTAAAAATTAAAAAAGAAAAGTAAAATCCTAGGAAATAGAGAAAAAAAGGAAAACGATTCATGACCATACCTATAATTTAGAAATGAAATTTACAAGCATGAATAAGTCCTTGAAAGGCAATGCAAGCAAGCTTAAAAATGGTGATAGTGGGAGTGCACATGAGGTTAAAAATGGCAAAAATATGTCAAAAAGTGAAGGGTAAAAATAAAAATTACAGCAAGTTAAATATATAAAATAAATGTAATTAATATGTATTAATTATCGATGTGATGGTGGGCCCAAGTGTAAGAGTGGAGAAAAATTTTGAATTTGTATGTGCAAATTCAAATAAAAATAGCACTCCTACACATGAAATCAAGAAAATTTTCTGAACTTGCCTATGCAATGTCAGGAAAATTCTCTAAACTTGCATATGTAATGTTGGGAAAATTTTCTGAGCTTGCATATGCAATGTCAGAGAAAATTTTTGACTCATCACAAAGAACAAAAAACACATGCAAAGTTGAGAAACTTCTCTGATCTTGCATAGAAAGAAACAAAGTGTAGTTCAAAGAAAAATTTCTAAACTACACAAGATGCAAAATTCCTTCAAAAGATCAACTTTATTTAGAAAAAAAATGTAAAGAGGCAAAAAATTTCCTTGTTTTGAATACTTTGAGCTCATGGGCTATGAGATAGACAAGTTTTTAATGTGTTATTGCATGAATTGAGCCTACTAAATTCAAGGATAACAGTTGGCTTCGACTAGGGAATTTCCTTCAAGTATTCTTTGAAACACCTAAAGGAAGAGAATCTTAGAACTCTAAGTACCTTTCTCCATTGGGCCATGGAATCAAGTGATATAAAAAATTAAAAATAAAACAAAAAAAGAATATACAAATATATACAAAATATACAAACTTATCTGTAACTTTACTGAGTGAAAAGATTCAGATGTTACCCACTATAGGGCAGTGGTAATGGTGTTCCATCTAGGTATGCTAAGAAGAAACTATGTTGTCCATTGAGTTGATGAATGAGAAAAGGACTCCTCCATAGAGAATCAAAATTTTCTTTTATTCATTTTAGCTCTCTTCTTTTGTCCCACAAGAGGACTAGATCCCCAACTCAGAATTCTCATGATTTAGCTTTCTTATCAAAAAGTTCTTTGACATGACTCTAATGTTCAGTAATTTGATCCATTAATTTTGTATGTTGCTCTTATATATCAGTAAGGTACATAATATTCTTGTCTAAATATCTTTCAAACATTTCATTTTCAATTTCCCTAGCCAATCTAAGAGTGGGCAACTCTAATGTCATGGGTATATCTATATTCAATACATACAAGAGTTGGAAAGGAGACATACCAATTACTCATTTGGGAGTGATATGATGAGCCCATAATGCATCATATAATGCTTGATTCCATATCCTCTAATTATCTTCTACCAACTTCCTGATGATAGCTACAAAATTATTATTACTTGACTCAGCTTAACCATTCCCTTGAGGGAAGTAGTCAGAAGTATGAGACAAAATGATCCCATATTCAAAACAAAACTGAGTTATCTCATGGGATGTGAAATAGGTAGCATTACCAGTTATAATTTTGCTTGGCACACCAAATCTTGTGATGATATTTTCTTTGAGGAAGTTATAAATAACCTCTAAAGTGGCATGTTTGGTTAGAATTGCTTTCACCCACTTGGTGAAGTAATCTATATTCATGAGAACATAACTATGACCTGCACTTGATAATGGGTTCACTACATTGATGAAATCAATACCCATTGCTAAAAAGGTTATTCAATGACTACATGATTGAGAGGCAAGGACGCTAGCTTGGTTTTCCCCATAAATTACTAGAACTTCTTACATTTATACCCAAGCATATGCATCATAAAAAAGTGTTGGCCAATAATATCTAGCTGACAAGATATTATGAGCTATGATTAGGGTTTAAAAATGTCCTTTACATGCCAAATCATGGAAAGATTCCAACAACTTACTTTGTTGTGCCTTGTCTACACATCATAGAAAAATTCCATCAATGTTCCACTTGTACAAACCATTATCCTAAATGACAAAAAATTTATCCTTGAGCTTGATTTTCCTCTTCTCTTTTTAACACAAATGTTCTATACATTCTATATGTGTGATAAAATGAGCAATTTCAGAATACCACTCATTCCTTGTGCTTACAATTAAGACTATGGGAAGTTCTTCTATATCTCCTTCATTTCTAGGTACTTCTTCTAAATTGGTCTCTACCATGAGTTGACACAAACCTTTTCCATGTAAAAGTTTTATAGGCTTGATCTCCATATCATATTCTTGGTATTTTGTGATCCAATTACCTCTTTTGCCTCCAAACTCTTGTTGAGTCAAAATATACTTAACATTAGAATATGGTACTAGTGTAATGGTGTGAGAATTGAGGATGTAATATATAAAATGCTTAATTGCATTCAACACAACATATACATATTTTTCCATGGATGAGTACTTGATCTCATTAGCCTTTAAATGGCATCTCATGAATGCTATAAAGGATTCAATCCCCTCTTCATTTGGTTGTACCAAGATTATGTATAAGGTATGCTCAAAAGCATAACTATACATAATAAATTTCTTTGTATAATTAGGGTAAAATAAGACAAGAGCAAGTGCAATGGCTTCCTTAATTTCATGAAAAACATTTCTTCCTACAATCCAATGAAAATTTGATTTTCTTTTCATCATATCTACAATGTGGCATGTCTTCTCAATAAAATCAAGACCAAATCTTTGAAAAAAATTAACCTTCCCAAAGAAGGAATGCACTCCTTTCTTACTTGATGGCAGAGTAAGATTTTGAATTGATGTGACCCATTCAAGATCAATTTTGATTCCTTCCTTGGATACAATATGTCCAAGGAGCTTACCTTCTATAACCCCAAAAATAGATTTCTTAGGATTAAGAGATATCCCATGTTCACGACATCTTTCAAGTACTTATTTTAAATGGTCACAATGATCTTGGCACATTTTTTGAGAAAATGGTTAGATCATCTAGGTAAACTATAATGAACTTACCAATAATATCTTAAAAATCCAAGTCTATAGCCATTTTAAAGGTAGCACCATCATTGATCAATCCAAAAGTAATTATTTAATATGCAAAAGTGCCCCATGGAGTAGTGAAGGTTATCTTATGTTGATCTTCATCACAATCCTCCATTTGATTGTATCTTGAGAAACTATATAGCATAGACAACATCTCTAAACTAGTCACAGTTTGTAATACTTTATCCATTAATGGCAATGGGTAATTATCCTTAAGTGATAATTGATTCAAATTCTAAAGGTCAACGTAAATGCAGATCTTTCCATTATTTGTCCTCATGGGAACAATATTGGATATCCATGTGGATTGATGTATGGGAAAAATAATGTGAGCATTCAACATCTTTTGAATTTTAGTGAGGATAGTACCTAAGATTTTGGGATTATACTACCACTATTTTTGCTTGTGAGGTTGAGATCCTGGCTTGATAGGAATATCATGTTGCACCTCCTTAGGTTGAAAATATTTTAGATCAGCATATGAATATGCTAATACATTAATGTACCAGCATGGAAGTCTCACCAAATTTTCTCTTTCCTATGAAGAGTAGCATTTCCTAATATTTATCATTTTGGGATTACTCTCTATTCATATATTAACTTTCTCAATTTTTGTATATGAATCATATTCTGATTTTTGACATTTGATGAATTGATCATGCTTATCAAAAACTCTTTCCAAAGATACCAACCCTTTGGGAGTCTTATTCCCTTTCAATTGCAATAATTCCTCACCAATTTCCTCATTAACTTTAGAAATTGATTCTTAAGGAGTGGAATCACTTCCTTCAAAATAAAATTCACTAAAATTTTCCACCTTCTCAAATAATGAGATGACCTACTCATCATTATTGAAAACCTACCAATGATTGACATTGTTAGGAACACTGGGTCAAAAAACTAGCTCAATAGTGTATTTATTTCTTTGGAAATATTTTTGAAGAATCAGGAGAGTGGTTGAAACAACCAATGAATTAGCTCTATCATTGTATTCTCATGAAACCATTGATATATTTAATGCATAAAAACTTTCAATACAATCCCAAACTCGATTGCGATAATGCCTTAGTCTTTCATTCTTCATTTGATAGATTCCTAACTTGAAAAATGATTAACTCAACATCACCTTGAGCATGAATATTTTTTATCCCTTTCCTTTATGAAACATCCATCCTTAACAACAAATATTCATAATCAGTTGTATTATTAGTGTTATCAAACTACAACTTAACAGAGAAAGGGAATATTTTTCCTTTTGGGGATATGAGAACTATCCTAGCTCCAGATCTAGTTGAAGAATAGTTTCCATCAAATTCCAAAGTCCAAACATCATTTGAGATCTCAACCTTAATAGTGTAAAAATCCAAAATCTCTTCATCTAAAGAGGAATATTCTTCTATTTTTTGATCTTCTTCTAAAATATCATTTGAAGATATTAGATCTTTATCTATAGTCAAGAAATGCGTACCCATTCTAGAAGTTTCAAAAAGAATCTAGGATTTTGGGTCTCAGTATTTATTATAGTATACTTTGCTTGATTTTCTAGATGATGCTTTTTCATCACACATTTTATAGGTATTCTTGCCTTAGACCAATCCATGTTAATTTCTCCTCCAACATCTTTGCAAAAGTTACATCCCAATAAAACACCATTTGAGGTAGGAACATTGGTTACAAGAATCATCATCTTGATCTTTTTCTTTAGGAAAGTAGCAAATGCAAATTGTGCATCTTTGATTTTCCCTATGAGAGGTACTTATTTAGTTTCCATTGAGAAGCAATGGCCAAAAGTCTTTGTCAAGGTTAAGCCCAAGGCAATAGCCACCTTGACATGCATTACATTATCAGAAGCACCCAAATAAATGACATAATTATTGAGCTTATAACCATTAATGTATAAGGAAATATAGAAAGGTTCTATTTTTCAAAATTTAGATGTAGGAGTTACCACTAGGTTATTTTTTTTTGACTTAGGATCAACAGATACATTCTCATATGAGCCCTGATTAGAATTAATCCCTTTACTTTTTACAAATGTTGCCAATCTCTCAAATTGGTCAAGATTCAATTGGAGGTATTCAATGTTTGACATTTGATTTTTGTCTTCTTGGTATGGTATATAATATCAAAAGCTAGATATGGGGCAGCCAAAGGAGACAAAACATTTTCATTTTTGGGTTTCAAGTTTTAGGCATTGGGCCTAGACATTGAAGGAGAAGAGATAGAATTATGAGTACTTACTTTTTTATTTTCCATTGTGTCCTTTGGTTTAACTAACAAAGGAGTTACTTTTTTAGTGATTGTAACCTAATTTCATGATTCATCCTTATATTTTGTTTTATCAACCTTTTGTTGTTGATTTGGCTAACTTTGAGAATGGGTGAAAATGACATAAGACTTGTCATGTGTGTCTTCCTCTTGTTCAACTTCTTATTCTTCAAAGTTCAAAAATTTAATATCAGAGTTTCCAACTTCTCCCTCTTCATCTCCTATAAAGGGATTAACATATTCTTATAGGACATATTCCAATTCTATAATATCATCATTTTTAGGTTTCAACCAATTAACTACTACATTATCCTATGGTGCCTCTAATGCAAGCCTTGCTTGTGCTAGAGGAATCTTATTTTAATTCTGATTTCTAGTAGTGTTTTTGGAATAATTCAAAGAATTTGGATATGGTCTCCTTAGAACATCCTTGTATGAATGAAAATACATGACTTGGGATATTTTCTTTTTAAATTCAAGTAAATCATTTTATAAATTCACCATGGGATCCATAGTACTAGTAGGAGATGAATTTGTTGAAAGCTACCCTCTAAGCTTAATAGAATTATCTCTCACCTCCCTGCTAGGATTAAATCATCTTGTACTTTAATGGACAAAATTTGAGTAGCATCAAGATCAGTTGGGGTTGATCTTCATAAAATAAAACTCACTTTTGGTAGTTGAGAATTGATGAAGAATCACTTCAGATTCTTAGGTGTAGGTCGAGCAACTACCGGAATCATATTCCTCAACTTATTGAATTTTTCCATGAACTCATGCATAGGCTCATGTGCTTCCCTTTTCATTTGTGTGAGTTGATCCAAAAATGCATGAACATCTTCTAATGTCTTGAACCTTGCCTTAAATTGAGCCTTGAGTGTAGCCCAATTAGTGCTAGTTCTAATTGCAAGATGATAAAACCAATCAACAATAATGTCTTGGAGTGTTTCTATGAATAAAATTTTAGAAACATCTTCATTATCCACTAAAATAACTCCACATGCAATGTATAATGTATCAACATGTTCATTTGGATGTTGCTTTCCATCACCATAAAACTTAGAAAAAAAATTCCATGAGCCATGAGTTAATTCATGAGATGGTGATGCCAAATTCAAAAGACCAAAATTAGTCCCCCATGGACCTTGAGATACCATTCTTTGTGGATTATATGAAATAATGACAAATATTTGCAAAGGAAAAATAGGCAAAACTCTATGAATGTTGGAAGCTTATCTTGGTATAGCAGATCTTGTATTTGTAGGTGGAAAACTTTTGTATGCTGAAGAGGTGACCTTGCACATGACGGCAAAAGATTGAAGTTATGTTCTTATAAAAACTCAAATTTTAGATAAATGAGTCCCCCTACCCTTATACCATGAGTGTAGCTTTTTTCTACCATAATGTGAAAATACTCAGAAAAAAAAGAGATTAACTATAGTGAAATAATAACAAACAATAAGGTACTGGTCTTATATGAATCGAATGAGTGTAGAGCTCAATTGTATGTTCGTATCCCTAGCGGAGTCACCAAAAAATGTTGGGTGAATATTTTTTTACCAACAAAATGGTATCAAAATGGCTATTTCAACCATAGTGTGATGAGATAAAATCTCTCCTCAAGACAAGGGGAGGCTCCCTTTTATTGTTAACTAACACAACACTTAATTATTTACACTTATTTATAATAATTTTATCATAGTGGGTATTGTTATATCATTCAATTATATTTTTTTAGAATTGATGTTCAATCACAAACTTCTTTCCATTCTTTGTGATATACTTTGAAAATCTAAGATCACTTGATAAACCAAATATAACAAATATTCAGATTTGTTAGCCAAAAGATTAACAAGAATAATACCAATAGAGTAAACTTAAAAGATAGAATAAAGTTCAGCCCAAATTCTTCACCTTATTTCCAATAAGTATTAAAATTATCAAAAAATAATAACTGGTAATTCACTTTCAATGTGATCATAAACCTAGTAACTAAAAAGTAGCTCAAAGACTCCAAAATTAGCTTCCTAGCACCTTCTATCTTATAGAAATTTCATAACACAATTCAATAAAATAAAATAAAAGTGTAATGGAAAAGAAATAAGAACATCTCCAGCACACCACAAGTTTATCTCAACATAAATATTGAAAGATCACTTGATTTTCTTATATTGAATGGAATTCAAGATTTACAATATGAACACAAAGTTTCAAAATTGTTTTTCAATTCAGCAACATTTATCCTCTATAGAAATTGGTGATCCTTTCTAAAAAGAGCATCCTTATATTTATAGAGAGGAGCTATGAAAAAAAACATAAATACATTGACTTATTCATTGATAGAGTCCTATTTGACTTAGGACTGTGTACTTTTCCTATGTGTAATTTACACTTAACAAAACTACATATGGAAAACTACAAAATTAAACTAAGTGTCCTTAGACATAGGGATTTATTCATTTTTATTTTTTTCTAAAAATTACTCATATCTCTTCAATATAAATTGAACCTCACTATTATCTGGGTTGGATGTACTTTTGGAAATGATAAGTACCCTTGTGATAGAATCTTCTAAGTTGACTGGAAAATCCTTGCTTTTGTCCAAGTTTTTTTTGTAATTTATCCATAATGACCTAAAATTCAATCAATTTTTCAATGGAGTCCAATGTGAAAGAACCTGTTTTAATATTTGTTTGAAACAAAGATGTAAACTCTTGAATAACAATCTCCATAGGAAGAATTTCTTGAGAGTCATTTATAACTTGGTAGAGAAGATCTCCAATTTTCTCTGTAAGATCTAACATCTTATTGTCACTTATAACTTTAACTTATTTGAGATCTTTAACTAGATTCTCAATAAATTCTCTTTTATTCTTCATATCTTCTTTGTATTCAATGAACATTTTCTTGTTTGGAATGATAAACTGCTCAGCCAAAAGCTCTAGTTTGAATTTACGTTGTCAAGTCCATGCATCAATATCCTTTTCAGTCAATTCCAAATCTTGAGTGAGTTTATATTTTCACTTCACTTAGGTTTTAAAAAAATCCAATGATAAAACGTAACCTTTAAGTACCCTGTGTTGTTAATCTCTTAATCTAGGTATTGATCACCTGACCCTGAAATCTAATTTTCTCTACTTGTTGAATTGCCTTCTCAGTGTTTTCATAAATAATAAGATCAAGACTCAGAAGGTTGGGTGATTTTTAGTAAATCAGAGGTCAATTGTTCTATTTTTACTTTGAGTTGATCCTTGATCTTCTTGTCTTTATCATATCTCTCGATCAAGGAGGCCATTATTGATTGCAAAAAATCCTTCACACCTTCATGAGTTTGATTCTCAAGATCTATTTGTCCCACTATATATTTATATTCTTGAATATCTTTAATGTTTCTATCTTTGGGAGGCACTTTAAATTCAACATACTTATGCCTAGATTTAAAAATTACCCTTGACATAGTTTTGGCTTTCTTTGTTGTTTTGGGATATATTGACATAAGCTAACCAAAATCAAAGAATTTTGGTGCCACTACTCACTTATTCTTCTTAGGTGTTTATGATGTCATCCAATGAGGAAGAGGAGATGGATCTCCTTAGATAGAGGATGTTAAAGCTTGGGATACCTGGGGAGGGACAATAGATTGTGATGTAAGTGGAATGGAAGGTAGTGTGACAAAGGTATCTAGTAATAGGGTTGACACCAATGGGATTGTAGTAATAACATGTGGATTTTGGGTTGGAGTAACCACCACTTTAGTTCCTATTGACATTTTGGACACTAGAGTGATAGTAACTTGAGTTTTTGTCTTTGAAGAAGGTATAAACATAAATTTGTCCATATCTTTTTGGGTGAAATATAAATTAGTTAGGGATCTCAATGACTTTGAAGGAATGGGTAGATTTGAAAATGAATCAAAAACTTGGTCTAGTGTACCTTGCAAAGGAACTTGAAAAAATGTGGCACTAGAAGGTGAAGAAGTTGGTGAAAGAACATCTTGATAAAGAACAAGATCAACTTGTACAATGGTACTCACAAGAGGAACTATGGAAAATGTTACTTATGAAATTGTGGCTTGAGAAGTTTCAACCAAAGGAACCTTTGATTGAGTAGTTTATACTTGTATATGCTATTGAAGCACTAGCTAAGACACATGTGATGTTTTTGATTGTGGTGTGTTAGGGTGTGGAGCTAAAAGCTTCAACCATTTGCACACACATGAAGAAAGGATGCTGAAGAACCAGAGCCACCGGCGTCGGCAGTATGACCGACATCGGTCAGATGCAGTGGAGAAGGAGACCGGTGACGGCAGAGAGTCGGCTGACGTCGGCACCACCAGACAAGCAGGGACCGACGTCGGTCGCTTGTACGGTCCAAAACTGCTGTTTACGAACAGTCAGTCAGTTAAATCGAGTGTTTGCATGCTAAGAGACTATTTTAAGTCGCGAGCTGTGTGTCTAATTTTAGTAGTTAGAGGTCTATTTTTGTAACCATGGGATTCTATTTAAAGAACCATGAGGCATGTATTGTAATCATCATATTGATCAAGTAAGAGCATTGAAGCAAGCAAGATCAAGGAGATCTACAGGTGTAAGGTCAAGGAGATCAGCTATAGCATTCAAGGAGGGATTGTAACTCAGGTTTTAGAGTTGGTTTTGTGTTGAGCAAGAGAGAGGGAAGAAGGTCTTGAGGTGTGGCAAGCCTTTGAGGTGGAGGGAGAAGTGGCATCTTCCTTATTTGTATTTTCTTCTAGTATTATCTAATACAATTGTGTGTATTGTCTCTCAAATTCTTTGCTATCTCACGTTTCTAGTTTCTTAATCATTCTGGTATAATTTCCGTGTTCAATTGCTCATATATAAGTAATCAATTGTGCTACCATTGGATAAGGGGCCTCCTAACAGTTGGTATCAGAGCTACGGTTTGCAGGAAGCAGGTTATTGTTTTTTTATTACAGGTCATTCACAGGGTTTTCTGATTGAGTGGGAGTTCAGCAATGGCAGAAGAAAGCAAGCTACGAATGGAAAAGTTTAACGGCAAGAATTATCAACACTGGAGGATGCAGATTGAGGACTATCTATATCAGAAGGATCTATACTTACCATTGGGTGGGGTTGCATGCAAGCCCACAGATATGAAGGATGAAGAATGGAGTGTTCTTGATCGGAAGGCTCTTGGTTCCATAAGGTTGAGTCTTGGAGCTTCTGTGATTTCCAGCTTATCACAGTGCAAAACAACGGAAGAGTTGATAAAGTCCTTGGCAAATTTATACGAAAAGCCCTCGGCTTCTAATAAGGTATACCTTATGAAGCAGCTATTTACTTTACAAATGTAGGAAGGAGGCTCGGTACATACTCATCTCAGTGATTTCCATGGTTTGGTAAACCAATTAGCTTCAGTCAACATTGTTTTTGATGATGAGGTAAAGGCTCTCTTGATATTATGTTCTTTGCCTGAAAGTTGGGATGGTATGGTTATGGCAGTAAGTAACTCTGCATCTGCTTCTAAAATCTTAAAGGTTGATGATGTTGTGAGTGTGATTTTGAATGAAGAAATACGCAGGAGAAGCACAGGTGAATCATCAGGAAACGCTCTAAGTGTGGAAAGCAGAGGAAGGCAAAAGGAGAAGATTGAGCAAGGGAAATCAAGGTCGGGAAGGAGATCCGAGTCTAAAGGTATTACCTGCTATTTTTGTGGAAAGAAAGGACATACAAAGAAGGAGTGTTGGTTGAGAGATAAAGAGAATCAACATACAGGTATGGAAGAAGCAAAGGATGCAAAATTGTGGTACAGGATGCTCTCATACTTTCTTTGGATAGTCACGTAGGATCATGGATATTAGATTCTGGTTCATCTTTTCATGCATCCCCAAACAGAGATTTGTTTCATGAGTATGAACAGGGAGATTTTGGAGTTCTTTATTTAGGGGATGGTACGCCTTGTCAGATAGTTGGCAAAGGGAAAGTGCAGCTGAGATTGCAGATTGACAACACATGGGTGTTGAAGGAGGTCATGCATGTTCCAATTCTGAAGCAGAGTCTGATTTCTGTAGGAAGGTTGGGAGATGAGGGATGCACAATAACCCTCACAGTGGATTCTTGGAAAGTTACCAAGGGAGCACTTGTTTTAGCAAGAGGTAAGAAAGTAGGTACTCTTTATCTATCTACTTGTACTACTGATTCCACTTCTGGTGCAGATTCATATATGTGGTCTAATAGGCAGGGTCACATGAACAAGAAGGGAATGGAAGTTCTTGACTCAAAAGGTATGTGTTCAAATTCAGAAGGCATGGATAGAATTCATTGCAGGAAAAGGAAATTTGAGGCTTTTGACAAGAACAGGGATGTCTTGGTGTTCATGGAGGAGATGAAGGCCTTAGAACAGTTACAGGCAGTAAATAAATCTGAGCAGGGTAGCATGGATATAGATTTGATCCAAGAAGAGCTCGTGGATGAAGAATTCATCACTCACGGGAACACACAGGTACCGATGTCGGTTACTTGGAACCGACGTCGGTCATCTAGACACTGGCTTCGATCATGTGCAGACCAGCAGGGTCGGTAGGTCGGACAGGAGAAGTCCGATGTCGGTCATAGGACCGACGTCGGTAGGGTGGACACCGGCGTCAGCCAGGGGTAACGACGTCGGTAGTCAGGATCAGTGTAGGGAACCGACATCGGTCGGGAGCAGACTGGGAGTTGGCTGAGATCGGTCACTGGAACGGATGTTGGGTGGATCTATGAGTCTCAAACACCCATACAGAGGTCAGAAAAGGTATGTGAACCTCATATTCGTTGTTCACCTTCTTTATATTGCTTACTGTTAGTCAAGAACTACGAAGATGGAGGAAGCAATGCAGGTAGAATCCAGAAACAGTGGGAGCTTGACATGGATGAGGAGTGTGAATCCTTGGATTAGAGCCAAATAGGTACTTGTTGGTGGAGTTGTCAGCTGGATATAGAGGGATGGATTCCCGTTTTAGAGAAGAGAGTGGATGGACATCTGAGACAGAAGGCTATGGTATATGGTCTTGAGTTAGCTGCAGGGCAATGGAGGTTTGACCATTGTATTTTATCTTTACCAGGTTGGATAATATTAGCTACATTATCCTGTTACTGTATTGTGTTACTTTTTGTAGGGTTGCATATACAGGGAGTTTTCTGAGCTAAGGGTAGAGTTGGTTCAGAAGTATGTCATGAAGAATTTGGGAGCAGCAAAGTTCTTGTGGCATAGGTGACAGATATAGCATCACAGGTTTGCGTGGTGGTTGGTCTTCAAGGGTGACTTTGAAGAGGGATACAGGGCCAAAGGAACAAAATAGATGGTGTATAAGTACAGGTACAGGTTGCAGCTATTTATCTCCAAGTGGGAGATTGTTAGGGTGTGGAGCTAAAAGCTTCAACCATTTGCACACACATGAAGAAAGGATGCTGAAGAACCAGAGCCACCAGCATCAGCAGTATGACCGACATCGGTCAGATGCAGTGGAGAAGGAGACCGGCGATGGTAGAGAGTCGGCCGACGTCGGCAGCACCAGACAAGCAGGGACCGACGTCGGTCGCCTGTGCGGTCCAGAACTGTTGTTTATGAACAGTCAGTCAGTTAAATCGAGTGTTTGCATGCTAAGAGACTATTTTAAGTCGCGAGCTGTGTGTCTAATTTTAGTAGTTAGAGGTCTATTTTTGTAACCATGGGATTCTATTTAAAGAACCATGAGGCATGTATTGTAATCATCATATTGATCAAGTAAGAGCATTGAAGCAAGCAAGGTCAAGGAGATCTACAGGTGTAAGGTCAAGGAGATCAGCTATAGCATTCAAGGAGGGATTGTAACTCAGGTTTTAGAGTTGGTTTTGTGTTGAGCAAGAGAGAGGGAAGAAGGTCTTGAGGTGTGGCAAGCCTTTGAGGTGGAGGGAGAAGTGGCATCTTCCTTATTTGTATTTTCTTCTAGTATTATCTAATACAATTGTGTGTATTGTCTCTCAAATTCTTTGTTGTCTCACGTTTCTAGTTTCTTAATCATTCTGGTATAATTTCCGTGTTCAATTGCTCATATATAAGTAATCAATTATGCTACCATTGGATAAGGGGCCTCCTAACATGGTGGTACCTCACTTGTGACTGGGATTTTTTTTATCCACTTGAGCACTTTCCTTGAAACTTGTTTCTTTGCCTTTATTCTTTCATTTACTGACAAACATGAATTTGGATTTTATTTGGAAGTAGAGGGCTTATATTTAATCTTGGTTCTTATCTCCTCTCATTTATTATCAGTTTATTCATCATACTCTTGCTTAGAACCAGTCTTAAAATGTTTTAACTTAATTCCTTTAGATTCCAACCAGGCATTAGATCTTGCAAGAATAGGTTGAAATCTATCTCTAATAGAAGTGGATTTTTTAACTAACCATTGGATAGAAGTGAGAGGAGTTGAAACCACTTGATTTTCCTCATATGAAGGATCAAATATATTACCATCATCTATCAAATCCCCAAAAATAATTTGCTAATTGCAAATTGACAATCTAATCAGTAGTAAGGTGACTATAATCAAGTTTCTTTATATCTTCATCAGTTACGTTTGAGATTTAATTTCTTCAATTTTGTGCACATGGGTGATATTACATTTGAGCCTCACCTTCATCATTTTTTAATCAAAGTTTTCTCTACTTTAGAATTTTTTAAGCATAATTCGTTGCATCTCAATTTCTATAGTCTTAGCCTTTGGAGTAGTGGAAATTGTGAACCGACTAATACTGATTGGATTTTTGAAACCTCTCTTTTGAGCATCTGATTATTTTTTATGCATGTTCATCACTTATCTTCAAATATACATTAGTATTAGTTTATCACTTGGGTCTCTAGGTAGCATATAAGGTTTTTCATCAAATCCTCTTACCCTAATGTATATGAAAGTTGGTAATTACAAGAAATTGCATCTAACCTTATTAACTTGTGCCCATGCCTAATTTGAAACTCTCTTATTTTCAAGTTCTTTATCAAAAGTGAAAATCAATGTATAGAAAAAAGTGTCATTAACTCTCATGTAATGTTGACACTTCATTTTAGAGTTATCTATGGATAGTGAACATATACAAGAACATTTTTCCTTTCACCAACATAATTTAGACCCAAGAAAGACTTCATACTAGCTGCAGCATACACAAGATATGAAGTCATATAAAACTTGAGTGAAGAAGATACATTAGAGAGCTAATGACAAATAGCATCACTAATTTTTTTACCCCAAAATATCCTTTGCTTATTTCTTTTAATAACTAGAATGTATTGATACATCCATTATTGAATTTTTTTTGAATCAAACAACCCTTTCACTCTACTGAGGAGAGTAATCAAATTTGTTATCTCCTCCAGAAAGTCACTACAATACAAATACTTGGGACATCTAGAAATGGTGGGTCAAGGAGTCTTGATCCATTTGAAGTTTATATATCACTTCTCAAGATCTCTATCATATTATTCTTGAGTTGATTCCATAGTTAAATTAGAATATTCTTCAATCTTATAAAGGTGAAAAATTTTATCAAAATATTCCTCATCAAGGTGAATGATCACCTTACGCTCTAAATCCTTGACCAATTTGCTTTCCTTATAAAATTATGTGGTCATGGTCAAGATGAATTTAGAATCATGTGTTGATAATATAAATGTAGTAGCCAAATGAATTTCACTATTAAGTACTAGTTGTATATAAGATGTAATGGGTTCTCTTCCCAATCTTTGTAAAAACTTAGCCATGTCCACATGACCAATCTATGTATCCCCAATTTGATCCACACTTGAATCAACTATAGATAATGGGAACACACCCTGATACTTGTACTTCATTATCTTCTTGTTTGGAGAAATGTCTGACATTGATCAGATAGTTGTAATTAAGAAAATTTGTTTATCCAAAATTAGCATTTTTTGTCATTTTTTAGGAAATGTGTAGTTTGGAGAAAATTCTCTAAACTACATGATGGGTTGATCACTTTTGTGTAATTCATAGAATATTTTTTGAATCACATGGGAAAAAGGTAAAATTTAGGGATAAGGTGTAAGTTGGAGAATATTCTTGAATCAACACCAACGGGTAGGTTCGGGTGTAGGTCAGAGAATTATCTCTAACAAGCACCTTATCTTTAGTTGGTCTTTCATGTAAGTCAGAGAATTTTCTCTAACCTTCATGGGTTTGATATTTGGTGCACATCAGAGAAAATTATTTGAAGTGCATTGAGGGGTAGGTTTACGTGTGCTTCAGATAATTTTCTTTGGGGTGCATGGACGAGAAGGAAAATGGTGCCCTTTGAAGAATTTTCTCCAAAGTACACCCTTAGAGTTGGTTAAGTGCTCCTCAGAGAATTTTATCTAGGGTACACTCAAGAAAAAGGGTTTGGTGATGGGTAAATGGTGAAGAGGTTTAACAAAACATGGATGAAGAAAATAAATAGGATTTTTACAATTTTTATGATGAAAAAGGAAAAGAAGGTTTTGTGAAATGTGATACAAAAATAAAGATACAAAGTGAAAAAAGGAAAAAGGAAAAGTAAAACCCTAGGAAATAGAGAAAAATAAAAAGAAAAAAGCTTCATGACTGTTCCTGTAATTTAGAAATTAAGGTTACAAGCATGAACAAGTCCTTGAAAGGTGATGCAAGTGAGCTTTAAAATGGTGAAAGTGAGAGTACACATGAGGTTTAAAATTATGAAAATATGTTGAAAAGTGAAGGGTAAAAATAAAAATTACAGTAGGTTGAATATATATAGGAAGGGTAATTAATATGTATTAATTACCAACATAATGGTGGGCCTAGGTGTAGGATTAGATAAAAAATCCAAATTTACATGTGCAAAGTTGGAGAAAAATAACACTCATGCATGTGAAATCAAGAAATTGTTTTGAACTTGCATATGTAATGTCAAGAAAATTCTTTAAACTTGCATATGAAATGTTAATAAAATTCTCCAAACTTGTATATGTAATGTCAGAGAAAAATTCTAACTCATCACAAAGAAAAAAAAACACATGAAAAGTCAAGAAAATTCTTTGGTCTTGCATAAAAAGAAACAAAGTGTAATTTGGAGAAAAATATCTAAACTACATAGGATGCAAAATCCCCTCAAAAGATCAACTTTCTTGAGAAAAAAAATGCAAAGAGGTATAAATTTACCTCATTTTGCATGCTTATAGCTCATGGGCTATGAGATAGATAAGTTTCTTAGGGGTTATCCCATGAATTGAACCTGCTAAATTCAAGGATAAAATATCACATCCCCATCCACCCCCCATCTGAAGGTGTTGGTCAATCATTATTAGCAACCAAGGACCATGACCAGTCTACACTAAGGGGGGTCTTTCACATATTAGATATACCATCGAGACCCATGGCTACCAGTCTAGCTCTATCTCCATCTATCAACCTATCTAACAAATTTTTCAACCAAGATACATCTAAAAACCTCTAAAACTACAGTCATCTCTATAATCAAGAAACAACAAAAAGATGTATTATCTCCTTCATGTCATGCATAATCACAATATATTCTTTATACCTTCTATTTTTAATAAAAAACAAGCATAATTTATTAATTTTTATCCTATTTTTGTCCCTCTTGCCCTTCTTTGGTCATTTCAGGCCATTCTAGCCCTCTTTCAACTTTTGGCATGCTTTTTCATGTTTATTTTGATTCTCTAATCAACCTATTTTAAGCAATATTTCCCTATTTTTGTCTTGTTTTATCCTAAATTTCTTATCTTCTTCTCCTTGGTGTTAAGTTTCCATTTTGGCCTTTACGGACCAACTAGACACTTTTCCACTAGGTCTCAATTTACAAATTACACTAGGTCGACCTATACCTGCTAGGTTGACAATATGTATTTTTAACCTAATTTAACCTACTAGGTAGACTTGGTTGACCTAGTAGGTTTAGTGTGTTGACCTAGTATATTTTTCTAAAAATGTGTATTTTTCTTGTTTTTTCCCTATTTCCTTCAAACCCATTTCCCATCTTCCTATTTTCTACCCTTAAAATATAATTTTGTTCTTTTTGACATGTATAAATTCTTTAAAACAAATTTTCCTAAAAATTTACTTAATTTAATACAAATTTCAAAAACTAGTTTGAGATCTATAGTTGCATACCTGTAGTGCACTTGCTATCACCTCTAGGTGTCCTCCTCATCTAGCCTGTCATTCCCTCACCATCCTAGCTTTGTTTGGTCTTAGATCTCTTTTTTCTCTTCTCTTACAATTCAAAATAACAAAATGACTTCTCTTTTTTCCTATTTAAAACCACTTTTCAGCAATTCAAATTCTTTAATTATTTTTTAGATTCCTTGTTTTACTCATATCTTTGTTTCTGCTCATCCATTTTGAAAACCATAAAATACATTGGATTCATGATGACATAGAGATTATTTTCCACTAATATATTCCTATCTTCCAAAAATTTTATTTTTGGCTATTTTTTGCTCTAACTTCTACAAGTTCACCTAGTGTGCTTTACATTGGATGCCTTCATTTTCTTGTAGTCTTCTTCTTTATCTACAAAATTAAGGTAAGTTAAAGGTATGTGTTATTAAATTTTATCTTTTCATTTATCTTATTTTCTTCTTAATACACTTTAATTATCATCAACATTAGGTGTTATCATGTTCTATCTCTGGAGCACCATCATGTGTTGTACTTACGTGACTCATGATGATGTTTGGTTGGGGTGTATGTACACACATAATATTTTCAAAATTTTATTTATTACTTACACTTCATATCTTTTAGGAACCTATAGAGTCTCAATCTCTCTGAGTGCATGCCTTAAGGGGTACACCTAAAAAGGGGTGGATAAACCATCAGTGCTTCATAGAATTGTTGTTCCTTTTGCCACTTACCATATACACTCTTGTCTCCTAAAACCTTGAACCCTAGGATTATTCCTCTCTTTCCTATTCATTATATTCATTTTCATGACTTAGTCCTTCATTTATTTCCTTGTTACCCTTTTGACCTATTCAGTAAACTAGGTCAACCTGGTCAACCTAGTGTGTTTTGGGGACACTTTATTTCTTTTGGTTTATTAGCCACTTGACCAGCCTAACACAAACCTAATGAGTTAGCTTGAAAACATGCTAGGTTGACTTGGTAGACCTAGTAAAACTGACATGTCCAAATTTGTTTAGGTAAAATAGTACTATACATACAAGATCATTTAACACCATTTCATAAGATAGTGAATAATTAAGTGAAGAAGTGCGAACAAACATATGTTATTGACCATTCTACTTGAGGAATAAAGATTTAGGGTTTAATACTTTCTTTGGAGCTTTGATCTTGTCTTGTGGATAAGTCTTTTAGATGCTTAGGTAGGTTTTGTAACCTAGAGATGATTTATCTTGGTTATCATTACAACCACAATAATCTCTTTTGAAGCACCTTGGTCAAGGGATAGATTAAAACTCAATAGGTTCATCTTCAAAGGTAAGTATTCCTAAATTTATTTCTACTTTGTAATAGTAGATAGATAATGAATTATGTATTCTTCTCTTCCATGTATTAGGATTCCATAGACATTGATGTGAGTATATGTCTCCTATGCATGTTTTATTCTAACCCCCACTTTATGCCACAAGCTTTGGTGCATACTAGATTAGTTTACTTTTCTTTATATTAGAATAGTTTACTTTTTTGTTTGTTACCATAAGGGAAATATCAAATCATAAGACTCTTTTAGGGTTATTGTGTGATTTTGTTATATTGTAGGCTTTGGAACCCTTCCTAGCATGATATGTTGTGACAAGTGATCCCTTAATCAAGGCTATCAGATCCCCATATTAGTCATGCTCCTGCTTAACAAGTGTATACCCAATTAGAATTGTATGTGTGTTCTATCTTATCTGATATAAGATTAATTCATGTACATCATTAAATTTTGATTGAATACAAAAGTAATTCATTTGATTAAGATTTTTCAATAAGATTTTATGGGTTTGACTAATATTTTGACTAGTTTTCATGGTATACAAAGCATTAACATTGGTATTAGTGGTTTAGGTGCCACTATTAGTAGTAGCATATGTGGAACTAGTTTATTGAGAGGTGTTGGTAGAAAATGAGGCACTAGTATAATTATTAACATGTGTATCAAAATATGAACTAGTGGCATGATTACCATTGTTATAAAATGGTGCACTAGTGGAGTGATTGAAGATGGTGTGTCTAAGAAAAAGGCCCACTAGATGTTGAACCTACCCTGTTAGTAGAGATACTTGGCATGGAGGTGGAATAAATCAAATAATAATAAGTCATAGTATGGGAATCAAGAGATAAGGAAGAGATTGATAATAAAATAATGCATCACCCCCAAATCCATGATAGAATATGGGGGAAGGTGAATGGGGTTCTTATTATTGACCACTTATCATAAGGTTGTAAATAGTGGAAGGGTCTATTCTCCTATGTTGAGAAAACTCATTAATGAATAAAATAATTTCAAGAGTGTAATATAATTCCAATTGATATTTTAAGGATAAAATAGGGTTATGAACTAAATATAAATGAGGAGTCCCATAATTTGAATTACAAGTGGCCACATGCACATTGATTTCATCTAAAGTGGAAGCCATAAGCTATTTATGGGGAAACCTATTAGGATTGGTAAATCTCATCATATATGTTGAGTTCATCTCGATGTTATCCTTAAATAGGAAGTTTTTCAGGAAATAAGAGAGGTATAAGGATGATGCAAAGACAAAATCAATAAATAAGATACAGATTCAAATTGGTTGACTAAGTTTTGTAACATAGGGAACTAAATAATAGGATAAGGATACACAGTTTTGTAGGTTGACTATGTATTATAGTCAAGAAGGCTAAAATAGGCTGATAAATATACACAATCATTTAGGTTGACTATGTACTTCTGAATAGAGAAAATAATAGGGCGATAAGAATACACAATCATGTAGGTCGACTATGTATTATAAGTAGGAAGTTGAAATAGTTTGTAAGAGATTATATCGACCATAATGACATTTTTAAAAAATTGGTAAAAATTTCACAAGATAATTCAAATTAATGATAAAATTAAGCACACGAGTAATTGGAGAAAGTGACTAATCTAATTAGAACACACAACACAAACCTTGCACTGATGTTGGCTAATGCAAGTTTTTAAATACAACACACAATTATCAAAGATCAAGAAACAACTAAAAATTAAATGCTAACTAATTGTTCATCCTAAGTTTTATTATATTATTATAAAGTTTGATTTTAATGTGATAAGAAAGTTGTCTGAAAATAAGGAACTAGAAAGTAATCTAAGTTTACTTTCAAGATGTTTATGATAAAAGGGATTTGTATTAGTGATGGTACTATCTTGGTATTGGGGCCTACCCCCTCACTTCACAATATCATAGTGATAAGTGTGTTAGGTGATTTTTCAATATGTAACATCAACCACATATTCATACTTGGCCAAAAAACCAAGTCAGCCTCCCCCTTGGTGATGAAATCCAAGTAGGTAGGCCTTGGGAAGATAAAATTTTAATGTTTTTTTAATGTAAATTGGTTTGATAGTGTCTAAAAAAGATTAAAATAGTGTAACTAAAATGGTAATTTTAAAAACCACCTATTTAATCTATGAGTTACTCTAAGATTATAAATAACTAAAAAGAAAAAGTGAATTAATTACTAACAACTAGATGTTAATTCCTTGATTGATAATAGTACATAGTTAGTTCAGGTGAAATTGTATGCAAATAGTATAGAATAGAGTTGACCAAGTCACTGATATTCTACAAAACTAAGGTATTTAATAACAAAGTCAAATTGGTTGACTATATCTCTCAAATAGAAGATAGGCTATAGAACTAAGTTGACTGGGTTGACTTAATTAGTTATAAGGTTGCATTTTTAAAGACTACCAACTTGTGGAAAATAGTATTGAATGAAGAAATAAAATGATAAAGAGAGAAAATAAAGGAAACTTGGTGGGATTGAATATATTTTATCATGAAAATTTTATGTTGAGATTTTTCAAATGTTGCTTTCAAATTTTGTAAACTAAGTTGACTAGTTCAACCAAGTTCTGTGAAACCCTATGTGTTGAAGAAGAAATAATGAATAGAGTCAACTTGTTTGATGGCGTTTGTTAACCTATATGTTGATAGAGTAAAATAGTAGATAGATTCAACCTTTTCAACTATGTATTATTTTCTAGAACTAAATAAAATTACTATGTTAAATTAATTGATCTAATAACCTTTAATTAGCAAAGACCTTTATAAATAGAATAAAGTCATTTTGAAGTGACTATGTGTTAAACCTGCACACAAAAATTTAGAACTATATCGATTGGTTTGATGAAGTACTACAAATATATAAAAATATAATATGATGACAAAATTTATGGCATGAAGGAAAACTGGTAAGAGTTATATTCATGTTGGGTTCACTAGAATATATGCAAAGAGAAATATAATTGATCTATCAATCAATCCTATCTCAAAGAAGATAAATCCTACTTACACTTTCGATTTTTGATACATTATATATTTGGGGTCATGACCAAGATGGATATGTTATACCTATCTAAGGGATCCATTACCATAATAATATCACTAGATAGGGTTCTAAAGCCTTTAGTTAAGTAAAACTATGAAATAACCCTAATTAAGTCCCATGTTTTTATATTCACTAAGTATAAATGACAAAAGCAAAGTAAAAGTCTAATCTAGTGTTCACCAATGCTTATGGCACAAAGTTGGGGTAATAAACATAAAATTAAGAATGCATATAAGATATATACTCATGTCAATGTAAATTAAATCTTAATACATGGGAGAGAAGTACAAAATCTAATCTATTTACTCTTATAAAGGAGGAACAAAGTTAGGAATACTTATGTTTAAAGATGAAACTACCAATCCTCAATATCTTTCTTAGATAAGGTTTTTCTCAAAAGTTTTTTTTGGTATGTAAGGATAACAAAGACAAGTTAGCTCTAGGATACATAACCTATATATTCATCTAAAGTACTTATCCACAAGATAAGATCTATATCTCCAAAGAAATTATGAAACCCTAAATTATGTTCCTCAAGTAGAATGGTGGATAATTATATGTGCAATATATATATCTCTTTTTATTACTCTTAAATAAATAATGAAATGAATGTGTTTATATAGTTGAATCTAACCCTAGACATTTCCAAAAGTTTGGCCAACAAGGTTGGCCCAAAAGATTCTATATCCTTATTGACAAAAAAATTAGGTCTTGGTCTAGGTCATCTAGGGGAGGACTAGAATATAAATGAGTTTTGTCAATAATATTACATGGTTGATGGGGATAACATTGTATTGTAAATTGTCAAAAAGAATTTTAAGATAGGGAAGGGGTAATGAAGGTGGAAAATGACTAGAGAAGGGTGCAAAAGAAGAGGCAAAGCCTAAGGGACCATTTTTAGGAGATGTTTGGAGTGATAACAAGTGGTAATAAAGGGATAACAATCCTAAAAAGCACCAATGGTCTTCCCACCCCTTTCCTATTGTACCCCTTAAGGCATGCACTCGAAGAGATTGAGACTTGATGGGTTCCTACAAGAGAGAAAAAATAATTAATTGTTAAAGTTTGAAAATATTATGTGTATACACATATGACAAAGTAATTGAAATCAAAATGAAATAACAATGTGATAACATTTCATAAGATAAGATAGGAGCTAAAATCAAAGATTCCATTAACGAAGCTCAGAAATGTGAGAAGTAAAAATATGAGATTCTTAAGTAATTAATAATCAAAATGTGTTCAATATAACCTCATAATATAATAGTAACTCCTCCATAAAAGGTGGTCACTAGAGCCAAGAATAGAGGAGTAACTCCCATACCCAAAATAGTCATTCAAGGGATTTACTTCCTAGTCATTTGGTCAACATATACACCTAATCAAGCTTCTCCATGAAAGTAAGAAAACTCCAAGTGAGGGAAAAAATACCATAATAAATAAATATGGGAAAATAATAAACCCATACTATAATATTTCTTATATTATATTAGTATTCTATTCTTTATGATGTCAATGACATGCATATATATTTACTCTAATTAATTTTTGAGATGTTATGCCTTTTATATTCTTGTATGTACTTTGTATGATTATAATTTATTATATGGTTTATTTCATTCAACTACTTTGGCTATCTAGGCTATTGAATTTTATGTGCACATTTTTATGCAAGTGATAGGGTAGGCTGACGAGGGAATTATGACTATGTCGGGCATGTGTACATCATTTGTAAAGTGGTTGTATGTGTACTTGACCCTTTCATGATTTAGATCATTCCTTATGTCATATTTAGAACAAGTCAAAAATTTGTGAACTCTCTTAACGCTCTTATCACTATTCAACCCCATGGATACTATTGATACCTCTTTTTATAAACCATATTAATATCTTTTATTTTTTATTTCATTTATAAAGTGTAAGTATATGCCACATAAATCCATATCAACCCAAAACTCAAATGGACACATTCAACCAACTTTGTAAGTGTATTTGAGTGTTTTATAAGTGATTAGAGGTGAAATTAAGGCCCTTGTTGACTATGATAGATTGACATCTTTTTTGGATGTAGATGAAGCCAAAGGACCAACCCATGTGCCATTTGTGGCATGAGATAGTGGGATAGTTAATTAAGGATGGAATTATTTTATATTTCATATGGGATTATAAGTGGGGTTATTTTTAGGGGATACTTTTTGACCTTAGGCCAAAGGATGGGAAGGGAAACATGTCACCTTCCCCTTATATTTTATAGGAGTGATTAGCATATTTGAGGAATGAAATCCTTCATTGAGGGTAATTTTAGGCATATTTTAACTTGGAAATTGGAAAAGAGATAGAGAAGAAGGAGGAAATTAAGTTGATAAGGAAGGAACCTTTGTGAGAAGGAGAACTTTACCTTTCATTTATGGAGGATGCTTTGTGTAGATCCCAAATAAGAACTATGGTAGGATTCAATGTACCCTTTTTTCATTTCATGTTATTTACTTTGAAAAAGAAAGGATTCTCTCTTATGTTTTTTCTTTTTTCAAGAGGTGTAAGGTAACTTGACCTTCTCTCTTTTTTTTTGTTATTTTTCATAATTGTGCCTATGGTCATTACTTGGTTGTATTTCCATCTTAGTATTTGGAAATGTAAAGTACCTCAAATTTTACTTTTCTATTTTTAAAACCATTTATTATTTCATTTTGATGCCATTAGGATTTCCAAATGGGATTGAATTGACTTTCCTTATTTTGCTTTATTACATAGTGGTAGTAATTGGTGGAACCAATTTTCCAATTTCATCATACATTATTTTACTTAGTGTAAAGGTAGTGGCTATTAGAACTATAATTCCCATGTGAATATATTTTGGATTATTATATAAATTACTATATTTAATAATAAAAATCCAATCATACAAACAACATCAAAGGAGGGCATAAAGGAAAAATAAGATACTTATAATGATATTTATTCCCATCCTTTTGTCCCTTAGATCTCCTTTCCAAGATTTTTAAGCTGATTTGAGTGAAAAATGATTGGATTTTGGATTATTTGATAGATATTTAAATGGTTTCAAGGGCTTGTTGATGGAATTTGACAAGAGTATAGGAATGATTTGATGTAAGTATAGTGGATGCTTATAGATTCCAAGTTACGTTGGCCATGAAGAAGTGGCTTGTATATATAAGCCAAGGGGGGAAAACCAATGGCTCATAATCAAACATGAGCCATGGGGATCAAGGTGGAGGAATTTACAAGGAATTAAAAATTTATTGGAAACCTCTAAAAGAGAGGCTTCTAGAGGGGGATAGGCCAAGTTAGAGGAGATTTTATAATTGGAAAATTCTAGAATCTCCATTAGGGATTACTTAGGATTAGGGAGTAGGGGTGTAGGAAAGGCTAGGATAGGAGGGTGGTATATGAGTAGGTGAATAAAAAATAATTTTAAATTTTCAAGTGGGATAGTGGGTAGATTAGTATCTAAGTAGGCTAGTTAGTGGAGAAATAGAGTGATTAATTATCTTCAAGGGTATGGTAAGGTTCATGGGATGTAGGTAATTTGTGTAGGAATTAGGATATTAGTTAATTGACTAAGATAATGGTTTAATGGGTTAAAGTAATGATTTTAATAGGATAATTAGAGTGATTAAATTAATGAGTGGATAAGGTAGAAGGATTAATGATCTTTCAAAGAAAACCCATGTCATAAATGGAGATGTTGTTAGTAGGTATGATGCCCTATCGAGGAATCATGTGGGGAAAAATGAGTCGGATAGTCACTCAAACAAAAATACCACAAGTGGGATAAGACTAGGATGATGAGATGGACTTGGGATACCTTGAGTATTGATGTAGCTACAATTGAGATGTCCCAAGCATAGATATAATGGGATAATGTGGTTAAGCATTGAGATATTAGTTCTAGACAAATGGCCAATGTCTAGAAAGGAGGTTGATTGATTAAGATTATATGACCAAAATTATTGAGACATAGACATGGTTTGGGAAATAAAGAGGTGGGATAGACCATAAACTACTGATAATTCCCATAGTAAGGACACATGCCCAAGATGGATGGAAGCCAATAAATGAGATTGGATGAATTATAAGTGATAATAAGCCAATTTATGTTGGATGCATAGATGAAAATGATAAAATAATGTTGAGTGATTTATCTAGGATGGGATGGGATTAGGGGTTCATAATGGCCAAGCTATCCCTGGGCACAAAATTATGGCCAGGTGTTTCCTACATAGTCTTAGGAGACCTCAATATGATGTAGTTATGACTCAAGATTGGGATGAATAATGAGGACATAGAAGGCCATGACTTAGATGACCTAGGGATGATAATCAATTATTAAATAGGATGATAGATTAGGCATATGAGATTCAAGGATGAAAAGGTGCTGACAAGAGAGGATAATGGGTATATTAGGGGTCAAAGGAGTGACAAGGGGGTAAAAGAGGAAAAAGGGGGTGAAAAGGGGTCATTTTAACTTTTAACCTTGGTTAAAATAGTTTTTTAGATCTAAAACCATGGGAAACATCCCACGTGCATCACATCATAGTAAGAGGGTTAGAGAGTTATAGAGGCTAGAGGACATAAGACCATTGCTATGTATTCAACCCCTAGCTTGTTAATTTTGTGTGTTTTGCATTCATTTGTATGTTTTTTATTGGAAGTGATGTGGGTACAATATCATGACTGAGAGAAATTCCCTCTATGGCATTATTGTGCCCATGAATGGTGATATTTTAGTCACAATATATAATATTATGATACTACAAAAAGTGACTCACAGTATTATAATACCGCAAGGAGAGATTAGTGATATTATGATGTTTCTAGTGGGGAATTTTGGTTTTGCATATCCATGAGGTTATAGTCACAGTTATGTAAAACTTCAAGAGGTGAATCATAATATTGTCTATGTCATGGTTGAGGGTTAAGTTATTATTAGCGATATTGCATTAAATGAGTTAAAGGGTGGTTGGATAGATTAGGCTAGGGACAAAGGGAAGATGAAGGGGTAGTTAGGATAATCTGGATAAATAGAATGGGATAGGTGAGATGGGGGAGTTGATATAGATAATGGTAAGTTATTTAATCTAGGGATTTAGTTAAGGTGAGATAGTTAGTTAGTCAAGATGAGATTTAGTTAGAATTAGTTAGGGATATATGGAGGGTAAGGTGGGTTACAAGGATGGTTTACAGGATGTAGTAACTGGGATGAGGGTTAGGGTAAAGAGGATAAATTAGGACATGGGATTAGGTATAGATGAATGAAGGATTAGGGTGATGAGCATAGAGAAATATTATATTTGATGAGGAATTTAGATAAGGGAAGGCATAGATGGGTTGGGTAAGGTATGGGGGGAATTAGGTAGGATAGGTTAAGAATAAATGTAATGAGATGAGATCATTATGATAAGATGCATGATTGGTACAAGATGATTTAGGAGTGATGGCATCTCGACTATGATGGTCCCAAGTACTACATGAGATGCATTTACTAAAATTGATAGAGCAAAGTATGCTAGAATCAGTGGGATTGTATTACATTGTGGCCATGCCAGTGGTGAGTATTGATCGAGATTTGATAATGGCAATGGTAGAAAGATGGAACTCAAAGATGAGTACCTTCCACTTTGTGATGGGAAAGATGACTATCACCATAGAGGATGTGTTTTAGATATTTCATATTATAATGAGAGGGAATAGGATCTACTGGTGGTCACACACCTTCAGTGTGATAGTGTAGAGGTTAGTGGGGAGATTGTGGATTAGAGTATGAGATACACATGTGAATATTGATAAATGTTTGAGAGAGGGTACTATTAACAAACTAATGTTGGTAGTGATGCCTCTTATGACCAACATACTCTTGTCAAATAAGAGTAGATAGTGGTTCCAATTAGGGTTGGGGGACATAGTATTAGATATGGTGTAGGAATTTAGAGTATTTTCCTAAGATCTGGTAGTATTAGCACACTTGTACTGGGAGTTACACATCGGAGTATACAAGGGAGATATGAGCCTAGGATCATCACTACTATTATAGATATGGAGCTAAGATCACACAAAAATAAATAAGCCCTTGGGTATTCACATTTTTAGACAACCTCATGATCCTATTATATTTGGATGGTATATCCTTTTAGGGGTATAGATAGGGTATGCTAGAGAGATGAGATTTTATAGGTAAGGATTAGATTGTTTATGGCTAGTGCATATCACATGGATACCTTATAGAGGGGCATAGTTTGGGTGGGATGAGGAGGTAGAGTTAAACCAATATATGTTGATAGTGTGATACCTTATAGGACATATAAATTATTTCATTGATTATTACAAACTTGATCGACTGTAGAGACAATTTGGGAGACCCTAGGATGTGTCAGGTGAGGAGCACTTATTTGCACAGAGTGATACGAAGAGGCTACAATGGTGGATATTGCTAGACACATCACTAACATGTGAAAAATATGAGATCATTTCCCCTATATCATGGTATTTTTATATGCCCATTCTAGATCTAGGTGTTATATTAGTATAAACCACTTGGTGGGCATAGAGGTGACTAGTTAGGTTATTGAAGCATAGAGTTAGGGTGAGGAGGGGGTTGTGAGGAGATTTTTAAATGCATAGGTGAGATTAGGGAGGAGACAAGTGAAGAGAGTATAGGTCCCATTACAGGATGAACAAGATGGGTAGGGAGGTCCATATGTCATGGATATAGATGGGGAGATTAGGAAGGCGTAGATGGGGGTCAGATAATGGCTATGACATAGTCTAGATGGAGTGGGGCATAGGATGGTGGTAGCGAGAATGGAGATAAAGCAAGTCCATCTTAGCCATATTTTATAGAGGATGAGTAGTCACTATTAGATTGGATCCAAAAAGAGGTACAAGTGCATGTATTAAAGATTATAGGGATCACTACAAAGAGAGATAGGATTAGTGCCTAGTTACAAGAATAGATAGTGTAGAGGGATGTCCAATTGACCAATGTACATGGGTAGATTATAAGGCTACAAGGAAAAGTGACCAATCTACAAGCCCAGATAGTGGTACTATAGATCCATATCTAGATCTATGATTCAAATATCAAAATTTTATAGGCTAAGATCAGATAGTTAGAGGCTCAGATAAGGGAGTTGACAACAAAGGTAAAGGTGGCTAAGAAGGCCAATGAGGAGGTGGATAGAGCCATGATAGAAAGTGGGATGGATGGGGTTATGTGGTAGATTATGAGACTGACATGAGAGGCACAATATTATAGAGACTATTATGAGGCCATAGTGATAATTGAGTGACATGTAGCCACATTCAAAGCTAGCTCTTCATAGTCCATGCATTAGCATCCCAAAGGACCACCTAGACCATAGTCAAGATATTTAAGAATCTATATTATGTGATGGATATTTATATATTGTATCAATTTGATGCCCATGGGGGCCATATTTTTTATCTATATATTTTTGACATAGAATTCATGTGGACATTATGAATTGTATATATATGATTGTGATTGTGAGATTTTGATGTGATTTGGTTGCATTAAAATTGATGATGTGATGGATAACTTATATGATTAGATGATTTTGATTTTGATATTATGTTATATGTTTATGTATTTTATTAGATAATGATGATGTGATAGTCATATGATGATTATGTGATGATGTTATGTTGAGTAATTTTTGGATAAATGTGAAGTGAGTTGATATTAATGAGATGTGTTATTTTAAATATTAAAATGAGATGGTCATGGTTTATTAAAAATGTTAGTAAATAGGTTTTATCAATTTGATAATAAATATAGTCCATTAGGTTTAATTTTATGTCTCACAAACTATGGTTGGGAAAATATCCTCTTGCACTAAGGAGATGGGTGGGAATGGGATAATAGGTTAATATGATTACGTTGGATAGGGGTTTGATTAAGGGAATGGGATGGGGGGGAATTTTGAATCTGTTAGTGATGTAGGTAATCCAATTTTATATTGCATGTTTGACTAGATTTGCACCATTGACATGATAGCAGTTAAGGGCATGTTGAAATCATAGTGCGTAGGGAACTCTATTTTGAGTGACTTGCAAAATTTAAGCTAGGGTAGTCACTTAGACCATCCTTATTCCCATGTGATCAAAAATAAAAAATGATAAAAAGATAATAATACCATTTAACTAATTATAACAAATAATTTCAAGAATTAATGATTTAACAAGTGATAACACACATTCACACATAAACACACACACACACACACACACACACACACACACAAAAAAGGACACCTAATAAAAGACAAAATATTCTAAGGTAGTAAAGATGGATGGATATACATGTGATTTTAAATAAAAAATTAATGAAATGATTATTTATAATGGACCTAAGAACAACATGAAATATGTACATGGGGTGGATTGTGCCCAAGAGTGTTTTGATTAAGATAAGGATCCAATCTAACTAGAAACAACTAGTTATATAGCCTAGGCTGATCAATATAGATTCAATTGTAGAGTGCATCATGGATTCTAGAGTAAGAATATTATGTGACCCTTCCATAATGATGAAATTAGTGGGTTATTTTGGACTATGGCTGAGTGTTAGATATAGATGGATGAGGATGGATACATGTTGAGGCTAGTGGGAGACATAATCACCAAGGAGGATGTGGTTGGGATATATATGAGGGCATGATATATGATGGAGTATATATTAAAAGTGGATAGAGATATTATGGAAAATTACTCAAAAAATGTTCCCTTTGCATGACTAGAAATGACTTACCCCAAATTGAAATATCTATCTCCTTATTCTGCATAAGCCTATAATATATACCCACTATTAAGACCAAGGTCCATTGGAAAATGATGGGATGGAATGGAATGAAGAAGAAAGAAGAATGGAAATGGATATGACCCCAAGAGTGGGGACCCATAGACAAAGGTAGATGGATCATTTTAAGCATAAAATCATTTCAAATGCATGATATTCATCATCTCATTGAGCTCATCACCTTCAAGTGTGGCTAGCTAGTAAGCTTCTGATACAAAGTTTGCAACAATGATATAGGGCCCAAGCCAATTTGCTTCAAATTTTCCCTTTGTATCCCAGTTTGAATTGGTATTTCATTGATTCTCTTTAAAGACTAGATCAACAAATTCAAATTCTCGAGAATGGATATTTTTGAGATATTGGCCTTTTAGTTTATTTTGATATGCCCAAAGGTGATATAAGGCATTATAATGCTTTTCATCCAAAAGTTCCAACTCTTGTATCCATTATTGCCTAAGATTATGATCAGTAATGATGCCCTATAATGAGGTGTATAATGAGGGGAATTCTACTTCTATGGGCAAGATTACTTCTATACCATGAACTAAAGAGTATGGAGAAGCCCTAGTAAGTGTCTAAACACTAGTTTTGTAAGACCAAAGTGAAAGATATAATTGTAAATGCTAGTTTACACCTACATCATTGACTATTTTCTTCAAAATATTAAGAAGAGTATTATTAGTAGTTTATGCTTGTCCATTTCCCTAGCAATAATAGGGTGTAGAAAAGTGTTTCTTGATATAATAACACTTGCACAAGTCTTCAAATTCTTGATTTTTACAATACTTGTCATTATCTAATAGAATTTTGGCTAGAATGTCAAAATGACAAAGGATCTGATTTATCATAAATTTGGAGATTTAGAGACCTATGGTGTAGATAAGAGACATATATTTAACCCATTTTGTAAAGTACTATATATCTATGATTATAAATTTATGTCCATCAAATGATGTTTGATTTATTTTTCCAATTAAATATAATCCCCATATAGAGAAAGGTCATGGGCTCATTATAGGTTGTAACTCTTGTATGGGGGAATGAATAAGATTATCATGTTTCTAACATGATACACATTTGTGTACATATTAGCAGGCATCATGATCCATTGTAGGTTAATAGTATCCAATCTAGAGAAATTTACTATCTAGGGTCATTCCACTAGCATGGTTATTGCAAATATCATCACGGACCTCCTTGATTACAAGAGTGGCCTCTTCCAAGGTTAGGCATCTCAATAGGGTCCTATCATAGCCTCTCTGATAGAGCGTGATACTAAGGATGGTGTAAAAATATGTATAGTGGATAAAGGCCTTATGTTGATGGTGATTTAGGTTTGATGGAAGAATATTATCATAGAGATAAGTATATATCATGATACCATGGTAGACTGGGATCAGGGATGGCATAAATTTGGAAATGATCCATGGATTGATGGGATGGTAATATAAAATTATCAATTATAAAATTTCTTTCAAGGACATCTTTGAGAAGGTCAATTAAATACCCAATAGTTACCATAGAGTCAACTGACTTATTACTTCCCCTTGGCACTTGTTCAAATATAATAGACTAAAAATTATGCTTTAATTGATCTACCAATTGTTTATATGGAATAATTTTTTGTCTTTTATCTATAACTCATTCACTTGCTTGATGATCAACTATGAATCATCAAATACTTGGAGGTGCCAAATGTTCCACTGGATGGCTAATTAGAGACCAGTAATTAAGGACTCTTATTCATAAATATTATTAGTACATGAAAAAGTAATATGGAAATATTTATAGATGAGGTCACCTTGTGGGGTTACCAAAAGGATACCTACTCTTGACCTATGCATGGTGAAATAGTCATCAAAATATAATTTCTATCTAGTAGATTATGAGGTTCTCAAGATGGATTCATCTACAAAGGTTATGATAAGGGGCTTTGTATTTACAAGAGGTGCTTTCACAAGTTGATCTAAAAATTTTTGTCCTTTGATTACCTTATGATGGATGTATTATATATCAAATTTACTTAACAACATTATCCACTTGGCCATCCTACCTATGAGAGAAGATTTTGATAGTAGGTACTTAAGGGGATCAACTTTAGCTATGAGCTGAACTTGGTTATTGAGCATATAGTGCTAAAGTTTTTGAGATGAAAATCCAACAAACAATCAGGATTTTTTAATAAGAGAATAATTAATATCATATTAAATCAATACATATTGAGATAATAAATGGATCACTCTTTCCCTTCATTATTTTTCTATGCTATAAGAGCCCTTATTGCATAAGGTGTTGCTGATATATATAGAATCAGAGGCCTTCTCATGATGGGTGGTGATAACACTAGAGGATTTTATAGATATTTCTTAAGATTTTAAAAGGCCTATTGACACTTAGATTTATAATTAAAATGGATTCCCTTCTTTAGGAGGTAAGTGAAGTGGTGACATTTTTCTACTAGTTAAGAAATGAACTGATGAATGGCTTGTAACTTGCCTTAAAGGCTCCTAAGTTGCTTCAAATTTTGAGGAGGCATTTCCATAATGACTTTGATTTTTTCTAGATCAATCTCAATTCCCCTCTTAGACAACATGAACACCAATAATTTTCTCAATGTAATTCTAAACACACATTTTTTTGGGTTTAATTTGACCTTATATTCATGTAGCCAATCAAATATTTTTATTAAAACCACATGATGCTTAGATTAAAGTTTTGACTTCCCTAGAATGTCATCTATATAATATTCAAAAATGTTGTGCATCATTCATGGAAGATAATAGTCATTTTCCATTAGTATGTAGCTCCTACATTTTTGAGATCAAAGGGCATCACTTGATAACAAAATGTTCCCCAGGGAGTAATGAATGTTGTCTTGTGTTGATCCTCAGGCATAATTCTGATTGGATTATATCTTGAAAATCCATTCACGAGGGATAAAATATCATACCCCATAGTATAATCCATGATCATATCTATGTTTGGTATGGGAAATTCATTTTTAGGACATGCTTTGTTGATATCTTAGAATTTAATACAAATTTAGATCCCACCTTGTGGCTTGGCCATAGGAACAATGTTAGATATTTGGTTATAATAATTAATAGGTCAAATAAATCCTACTTTTAAGAATTTTTGTAATTGTTCCTTGACTAATAATACCATCTTAGGATGCATATTGACTATTTTTTATCTAATTACTTTTTCATTAGGATGTACTACTAAATGATGTACGACCAAGGATGGGTCAAGTCTTGACATGTTTAAATAACACCATGCAAATATATCTATGAACTCTCTAAGAAACTCATTAATAATTAAGTGTTCCTCAGGAATAAAATTCCCCCAATTTAATAATTTTAGTATTTTATTCTATTCCAATATTAACTTCAACCACTTCCTCAATGAGGGAGGGTGACTGATCTTGAAGATAAGTTGGAGGCAATGGTATATATTGGATGTTTGAAGCAAAATCTTCTGGGAACTCTGTATTTAATTTTGTATATAATTTTGATTTATCAAGAATGGGTGAAAAATCCTCCATATTTTGAGGGGGATCATCCTTTTCATATTCTTCTTCTTCAATTTGATTGAGGGATCTTTGTTGTTCCCCAAAATATGTTGATTGATTGAGATTAATAGAGAAGCCTTTCTTATGATCTTTCGAAGGCATAAAGTCTCACACTTCCAAATATTCTAGGATGGTCTCATCACTCTCTAATAATTCAAAATATGGTTCATGTTATTTATCCTAGTCTATTAATGAAGGGTAATAGAGGGATATATTAATGGTGGATATAGTGATGTCATAGAAAATGTTGGTGGCACAAGCTCTTCATAAAGACTATAAACTGATCATGTTTTGACTTTGTCATTAGAAGAAGACTCCTTAGGAATCAAAGTAGTGTCCAAAATGATATTGTTTAGGTTAGTGTCATAATGTTTGTACCCCAAACCAAGATATTATGGTCATTCCTAAACTTCTATAGGTTCAATCTTACCATGTTCATGTCTTCCTAGTCCTTGATAATGCATACTCTACAACATTTTTTGAATTTGGGGGTATTTTTTCTGTGAAATGTAAGGTCCTCATTTTATGGAATAATCCATGACTCATCAAGCTCATCAAAGTACTCTTCTAACAACATGCCTACAATAATAAATGTTATTAGGATGAATTGATATCTGATATGATTATCCTTACTCATAGTTTGGGACCCATAGTTACGTGGAGAGAGAGGTAAATCTCTAACACAAAAGGTATTATATTCATTTTCTCCATAATCTATAGATGTGATCTTAAGATGAGGGATATTTGGTGATTGATTAGAAGTAGGCACTAGATCATCCAAGTGGACATATTTTGTAGATAGTGGATTAGGAGTAGAACTATGTGTTCTAAAACAATAGCATGTGGGTTGAGATTGACCCATTTGATAGCTACAAAAATGTTCTATTTCCTCAAGAATTGTGACCTCCATGCTATAATAAGGGAATTTCAAACATTTATGGAGAGTGAAAGGGATTGATTTCATTTTGTGGAACCATGGATGACCCATAAGTAAATTTTATGGTAGATTGACACCTACAACATGAATTAAGGTTTGATGGATAATGGGTCCACATCAATAAGAAGATAAATTGGTGCTCGAATATGGCCTTTCATTATCATTATATACCTTAATCATGATTAAAGTAAGCCCTAATGATGTTTTAGAATACCCCAACTTCTTTAGGAAGTCTAAATTGCACAAATTCAATATAGACCCTCTATTTATGAGCACCCAAGGGATTTTATGGTTAGAAATGGAAATTTTTATGAATAATGGGTAATTGTGATGTGATGTGAGCCAATAGGAGGCATGTCCTGAGTACTAAAATTTATTTACTATGAGAGAGGTAAGTGGCCCACCAATGCTTGGAACTATATAGTATCAATATATTGAGGGACTTTAATATCATTTAAGACTTGATTAAGGATCTCCTAATGCACATATGACATTTTGAGAAGATCCATGAATGAGATTTGGGTAGGGGTTCTCTTAAGCTAATGAATTATATCATATGGATTATCAAAAGATATAGAGACTTTCTTAGAGATATTAACCTTTTACGATGTTGATTTGGATGGGTCCTTTGGTGCTGCACTAAGAACTAAAATTTTATTTCATCATGTGGTAACTACACAGTCAATTGTGGCCCGATTGGTCTTAAGTATGGTGGATGGTGGTGGAGTGGGATATTATAAGACATGTATTTTGATGGTGTTTACATAATGGTATGGGATGGCATGGTAATTTGTGAGATTAGAGGTGGATGCTTGGCTTGACTCTCTAGGTGGATTTCCTTACCTCTGACCACGTTGGGAAAATAGGTCTTGATAAATACCAAGATATTGATTCTTAGATTGATTATTAGTGTTTTCCCCTTCAACTTCAATTCCTACCTTTTCAATGAGATATTGAATATAATGTTTTAATTTCATGCATTTTTCAGTATCATAAACTTTGACTCAGTGATTTGGTCAAAACCCATCCTCATGATACCAATAAAATCTAGCTTTATTATGGTATAATGGTAAAATCTTAGATAGAGTAACAATGTTTATAGTTATTAATTATTGGAGGACCACTTTGATAGGTACCCCAAGACTGGTAAGAGGCTTTTTTACTTGTTAGGGTTTTGGTTTGTCCCATGGTAATTTGATAGAGGAGATAGTCTATTGATTAGTAGGAGTCTTTTTCTACATGATTTGGACATGTTGCTTTGAATATGTGACTCTATCTCCCATAACATTTTTATTTTTGTTGAAGAGTTTTGGTTTAATCAAAAAGGAGTTATCATGAGTATGTCTCTATTCATTCCTAGTATATAATTTAATTGATCCTTTTTTAATGATGGCCTTCTTAATTTGGATCCCTTTTTCAATGATCTCATCAAAATATTTAGCACATTGTAGCTTCAATTGATATTTCAATACAGTGTTGAGGTTGTTAATAAATATCCTGGCCAATTCATTTTCTCGAACCGTATAATGGAATCAGCTTGCTAAACTTCTCCATCATTATAAGAAGGAAGATAAACATTTTCCATTTATTTTCTTGGTATTGTAAAGGTATATGATGGATACATCATGTTATATATTAAATGAGAAATGTCTCATGAATTTTTTAGTCACTTATCCAAAGTTAGATATGGACCCCTTTGTCAAATGCATAAATCACTCTAACATGGGTCTTGTTAGGCTTTTAGGGAAAAGTATAAGGAGATAATAATAATTATATGCAACCTCATGGAATTCTACATAAAATTATTGGACACGATCCATATGATCTCCTTTCCCTCTATATTTTTCAAATTTTAAAACCTTAAATATGGTGGGAAAGGTATTTGCAAAATGCTCATATCCAAAAGAGAGGTGAAAAATCTTCATACTTATGTTTCATTACTTGCATATGAGGGTAAATTTGTTATAGAGTTTCCTTCATCATTTTCCACTCTTGAGCAAAGGATGGATATATAAGGGGATTGTAATTTTGATCATGACTCATGTGTGGTCTAGAATGATTGGGATTAAGGTTGTGGACATTTTGTCTTGGAGAAGATGGACTTTGATTTTGGGTTCAAAATTGTGAGGCTATCAAAATGATTTGTTGGGTTAATTTATCTAACTAATCCTCCAAGATAATTTATCTCTTATTAGCCTCAATGTAGCTATTTTGAAGTGGTTTATGTTATTCTTATTATTCAAGATCTTATTCATGGTCCAAAAGGTCCTCTTCTTCATGCTCTTGATTATTATGGGTATGATGATGGGGAGTGTTAGGATGAGTGGATGGGTAGATTAGGTGTTGCAAAAGATTACAATCAAAGGTAGGGGTAGTGTTCCCCCCATTCCAATGACTTGAGATAATATTTGGTCCCAATTTTCATAACTATATTGATTAAATTATGCTCTAACTTTATCACTATGGAAAAAGTCACTTATAAATTGATCTTCCTATTTGGGAGTGTGCATGTCACTATGAATATCATCATTATATTGTTTTAGTAACTTAAGTTCCCCAAGAATTTATTCTCCTGGTATTATCCCATTCTAAGAATTTAGGCATGAGTTTTCATTAGCATGATGGATGATAGGGGTAATACAAGAAGAATGATTAGATATGTTTTTAACATGGGGTGATGAAAGAGAAGGTGACTTTAGATATTAATTTTGCATAAAAAACAAAAATAAGAGTGGTAAAGAGGGATGGTTTAGATGCATGAAGATAAGAATGACCAAATATTATCAAATCCAAAACCTTATAAGGGTTTAATCTAGAAAAGAGGCCAAGGAGAAAAAATGACTCAAAATACCCCTCACACTAGAAAAGTGGTGATTAGATGGGTGCTAGGTATGAAGAGGTAGTGATGATGAAGTGATGGGGGCTAGACTAAAAACTTGACAAGGTTATGTACATTGATAATGTTTAGTCAAAATACTGATGAAGAAGATAGAAAGTGATGGGTGACCACTAAGGTTTTATTTTAAGGCTAATGTTATATCCAAAGAGGTGAATAGTGAATGTGGAATGGATGTTTTGTGTGATGTTATAATGGGATGTGGCCTAGGGGTGTCTATGTATTTTATGATAAAAATGGGATTGGCTAACTTGATTCACAAATAATATGTGCTTTAGCACAACACATAAATAATGCACTTAGACACAAGTCCTTATTTAATCAACTAAATGGGTGTGTAACCCAGCATCTACACTATATAATGGCTTCATGGGTGAGGTTGTTGGTTGGTGACCTATTAAAAAATCAATCAAAGCTTCTTGAGCCCATTTGTACTTGATGGATACTTAGAAGATGATCCTGACTTCGGTAGTAGAACACCTATTATAACCAATAGGTACTATGCTAAGTTTACATGATGGTTTTTAAAGGAGTCCTCAAGATACATGAAGGTATGTGGGGTCCAAATTTATATAGGGTGTTTTATAATGATTATTTTAGAAATTTAACTCTTTCCCTTCATATATGACCTATATGGGGTCAACTATTTGGCCTAGTGACATCTGTCCCTAATATTAATACTCTATTAGAACATGAAGTTTGGTCAAATGAATGGTGATGAAATCCATAACACCAACCCCTAATGACTAAGATTGTGTATGGGGATGAATTCCACATCATGTGTTATCCTATACTCAATGGGATAACACACATGCAAATAAGATTAATTTTTCTAATTAATTAGCTCTATGAAGAAAATAAAAAATAAACAATCAAGCGACACAAGGCAAGATACAATAAAAAAATATGAGATTATAGAATTTAGGCACTCCTCTTGAAAACACAAGGGTTATCCAATCAAATATAATGGATTTGCCTTGATAGGTTATGCAATAAAATGGTTAGTAGTCTGATCTTAAGCAAAATTGCCATTCCCTATAAAACTGAGAATACACAATGAGTTCAAGATAATATCACAACTAGAGACTAAAATACCATAAATTTTATGTAAACCCACTAATTATGAGTTATGATAATTCAATCAGTAGCTAACCATAACAATCAACCATATATTTTCCTATAAAACCACAAATAGTTAAGAAATACTATGACTTTTAATGCAATACCATAATTTTGAGAATGTCAATATTGTATAAAATAAGAAAACTTTAAAATTTATGACCTTTGACTATAATGTAGATGCTTAGGGAATATTTATGACTATTACAAACTAATACACACCTTTCTATATCATACATTTGTTTTAAAGACCTATATACAACTTCTTTTTGACTTTTCACAAACTAATGCTAAAATGGACCAAAACTTCAAAACTACAAAATAGAAAGATGGTTATTTATCATAGTGGTCCTCACACTTGTGTTTACCAATTTGAAATAATTAATAGAAATAGATAATATATAAATAAATTGCTAAATTATATTGTCATTGATTTTACTACAATACTGCTACTTTAATTACAAAATCATAGATTCATGTAATTTCCCCACTTTAGCAGTTGACTTACTCAGTTTCAGGCATACTTACTAGTTGTAGTAAGTTAGCAAGATTCATCGGAGGCTATTTTTGATGATTGGATTTGATACTCCTTGCTAAGAGATTTCCAGCAAGCTATCACTTACGCCATTCAGAGTCCGGTTGCTAGTATATTTTAATGCTGAAGTGCTATAAAAAGTAACATTTAACCCAGTTATAAGATATTAAGTGTTACTTTAAATATTTACTTTATGGGGATGATACCCAAGGGAGACATAAGCAATATTTTAATGGATGGACTATTGCACATCCTTTATCCCACATTGCTCAAGTGAGTTGAGTCACCCCTTGGAGAAAGGATAAAGGGAAGTGATTGTGGCTTCTTTAGGCATGTTGGATAAGAAGAAAAGAATTGTTGCACTTGTAGTTTGTAGGTTACTTGAGGCATTTGAGAACATCCTTCTCATTTGTAACACTCTAGACATCAATCCTTGGGATTGGTCTTTGGAGTTTGTGATTTCAGCCACTATAGCAGTCATGCCACTATAGTAGCTATGCCACTATAGCCGCTATGCCACTGTAGTAGCCATGCCACTATAGCAGTCGTGTCACTGTAGCAGTCATGTCACTGTATCATCTCATAGCATCCTAGAGAGTTTGTAGATACAAGCCTATAGAGTCTATAGAAATCAGCTTGCAGCCTACAGAGTCTATAGAAGCAAGCCTACAAAGTCTGTAGAGATAGCATGCAAAGTCCGTAAAAGCTCTGGACTAGCCTGTAGATTCCATAGAAGCACTAGACCAGCCTGCAGAGTTTTTAGAAGCAACTTTTAGAGTCCTTAGTTTCCACCTACAAAGTCTATAGATTTAGCTGTAGAGTCTGTAGAATTAGTCTATAGAGTCTATAGATTTTAGCCTGTAGAGTCCATAGATTTCAGCCTATAGAGTTCATAGATTTCAGCCTACAGAGTCCGTAGTTCCGCTGGATGGAGAACAAAATGATGCACCTTCAACACTCACTAGGATATTCACTTAAAATGATGTTCATACGATCATTAGAGTATTTATTGAGTTATTGTGTGATGGCATTATAATCATTTACTCATTTTGCAATTAATATAAATACAATGTGTTGGTTATTTCAGCTATGTATATCGATGCTTGCCATTCTATATTTATGTTACATGCATTAGTATTGTAAAACAAAAAAAACAATACCAACAAACCTTCTGAGGTCATAAGGAGTTCTTGTTGGGTTAGTTTTGGGCACAACAGGGGTGCCCATTACAGTGGTATCAGAGCCTTTTTTTCCTGCCATCCTATGAGGTTTCATGCATCCAACACATCAATACTTCTTGAGGAGAAATCAGACAAACCCAAACTTACAAAAAAATTTAGAGATTGAAGAGGAGGGTGACCCTTTTTTAGCACCAGCCATGGGTGATAGAGATGGGGAAAGGGGAGAACCTAGCACTAGGATGATGCTCAGTGATCTTGCTAGGGGTTAAAGGGAGCTATAGGCTACATTGTAGTAGATGGCTCTAGCAATTACACAACACTTGACTAGAGCAGATCAGGGCAATAATGCCAACTAGGACAATAATGTTAACCAGGTAGGTGGATAGGGTAATGAAGGTAATGGAAATGCATCAATTAACAAAGGAGCCTAGACATATGCTAGATCAAGTTCTTCTACTACAAGACCACTCATGCCACAGTTCCCTCTGAGACAGAATGACTAGAATAATGTTGGTCCTACACAGTAGGAGATACAGGACAAAATATTGGAGGATTGGAGAAATGCTGGACCATTTTTTTATGGTGAAATGTCCTTTAGGGAGTATATGGATGTTATACTCAAGCATATGCCCATGAGAGGAAATAGGCAACAAAACTTTGAGATGAGGAAGAAGTTGGGAAAGTTGTCTATTCCATACTATGATGGTATAGGGAAGACTTCAGCATGAACATGGGTCCAAAAGTTAGACACTTATTTCCAGCTTAATCCCATGCCTGAGGAGGATGCAATTAAGTATGCTACATTACACTTGGATGGGAGTGCCCATGAGTGGTGGCACCATGGTATGGTCACACTTGGCCATAACCAAATAGATACTTATGCAGAGTTTACTGAGAGACTCATTGATAGATTTGACACTAAGGACCCAAAATTGAATTTCAAGGAGCTAGCATAGCTTAAATAGTGGGGTTATGTGGAGGCCTATATCACTGAGTTCCAAAATCTATTAGTATTGGTGATAGATATATCTGAAAGGAGACTCATTGTCCTTTTCATGGATGGGCTTTTTGATCCCTTGCGAGGATGGGTAAAGGGACATAACCCCTCTTCACTACAAGAGGCCATTAATAAAATGAGAGACCTAGCATCTTCTTCCTACAGGAGTAAACTTCACTCTAAGGACTCTCATTTTAAGAAGGATAAGGAAAGAAAGATATTTTAGAAGGACCCTCATCGGCCTAAGGGGGAAACTAAAGGGTTGGATGGTGACACCCTCAATGAGCTCAGGAAGAAAAAACTATGTTTTCATTGTAGGGAGCCATAGAATCTCTCCCATGAATGTCTGCTTAAGGTGAAGGTTAAGCCAATGGAGTATTTTTTGGTAGATGAATCACCTTCTTGAGACAAGGAGCAATATTTAGATTTAGAATCTAGTCAGAGTGATAACACAGTTGAGGAGAGTTCAGATGATGAGAAGTCTCTTGCTCATTTGACATGCATCTAGAAGGCCATTACCTTTAAGGTAAGAGGGATGATTTAGGGGTAGCGTGTGGTTTCATTGATCGAAATAGGGGCAATGCATAACTTTATTGATGTAAAATTGGTGGCCAAGAGAGGCCTTTAGATCGAAGAACATGTGGGGTTTAGAGTCATGGTGGCCAATGGCCACAAGTTATTATGCACTTGAAATATTTTAAATCTTCGCATTAGATTGGGAGGAGATTATGAGTTAAAGGATGATTTATATGTAGTTGACATGGATGATTATGATGTCATCTTGGGAATGACATGGATGGCTTCTCTAGTAGAGTTTACCTTCAACTTGGCTAAATTAGAGATGAGGTTTCAGGGTAGGAAGGTGGTGCTCTGAGGTTTACCTAATAGGGGGCTCAGGGTGGTATCATTGAAGAGGATGGAATAGTTATTTGGACATGAAAATGTAGAGTGGCTAGCTGAATGTTTGATCTTGCCTATGCCTCCAGAGCAGTAGGCTAAGAGCTATCATCTAGATGTATAAGGGATCATTTCTAGGCATGATAAGGTGTTTGGTAGCATTCCACATGGAGTTCATCTTGAGAGGGGTATAGATCATGTTGTCGAGCTAGAGGAAGGGGCTAAACCAGTCATTATCACCCCCTACCACCATCCTAAAAAGCATAAGGATGGGATAGAGAAGTCGATAAAGGAGCTATTGGAGATGGGGCATATTAGGCCTAGCAAAATCCCCTTTGCTTTAATGGTTGTTTTGGTAAAGAAGAAGGATGGGACAATGTGTATGTGCATTGATTATAGAGCCCTCAATAAGAAGACAATTAAGAATAGGTACCCCATCCTTAGGATTGATGAGGTGATTGATGAGTTGCATGGAACATGATATTTCTCTAAGATAGACTTACATTCAGGATACCATCAGATCAGGATGCAAGCAGAGGACATAGAAAAAACTGCCTTCAGGTGTTATTACGGGCATTTGAGTTTTTGGTTATGCCATTTGGGCTAACCAATGCTCCAAATACCTTCTAGAGTTGTATGAATAAGGTGTTCAGAGGGTAGCTTCAAATATTTGTATTGATATTCTTTGATGACATCTTGGTATTCAGTAGGACTTGGGAGGAACACCTACAGTAATTAGAGGAGGTGTTGGTCATGTTGGAGAAGGAATCGATGTATGCCAAGGAATCGAAATGTGAGTTTGGCATGACAAAGTTTCTCTACCTTGGCCATATTATCATTGCTAAGGGAGTTAGAGTAGATCTAAAAAAGATTAAGGTGGTTGTTGATTGGCTTACTCCAACAAGCCTTACACAACTCAAAGGGTTTTTTGGATTATGTGGTTTTTATAGGAGTTTGTGAAGGGTTTTTCGTAGACTGTAGCACCACTAATAGACCTCACCAAGAAGGGTGATTTTGTAAGGACCAAGGTACACAACAATGTTTTAAACATTTCAAGCAGGTGATGTCTTCATGTCCAGTTCTAGCTCTACCCAACTTCATGAAGCCTTTTGAGCTTCATTATGATGCATTAAGTCATGGGATTGGAGTAGTATTGATGTAGGAGAAGCACCCCATTACTTTTGAGAGTAGGAAGCTCTGAGGGGTGGATAGGAGCTATTTTATTTATGATTACGAGATGTTGGCCATCATGCATGCCTTAGCCAAATTCTGATCCTACTTAGTTGGAGGGAAGTTTGTGATCAAGATGGATCACAACAACATAAAGTATTTCATGGGCCAGTGAGACTTGAATTATAGGTAGCAGAAATGGGTCACTAAATTGTAGGCTTATGACTTTAACATTGAGTTTGTCAAAGGGAAGAAGAATGTAGTAGCTGATGCCTTATCCAGAAGACCTCACATTTGCACTCTTGCAAAAAATTTAAGAGATTGGTGGGTTAAGATTATAGAAAAATATGCCAAAGATGCTTAGGCTTTGGGATTGATTTCTGGTACTATACCAGATGATTGCTATGAGGTGATAGATGGGTTGATCAGATTTCAAGGCAAAATTTATTTGATTCAGTCATCACACTTAAGAGAAATGATATTGAGGGCTCTCCATGATGCACCTACAGCTGGGCATCTGGGGGTCTTCAAGACCTACAGGCAAATTTGAGAGTGGTTCTCATTATGGGGGCTCAAGGATGATGTTCAGAGGCATGTCAGGGAGTGTACAGTTTGTCAACAGAATAAGGAAGAGAACACATTTTCTACTGGTTTACTGCAGCCCTTACCCATTTTAGACCAAAAATGGGAAAGAATTTCTATGGACTTCATCACTGGCCTACCACGAGTGTAGGGGAGATATTGCATTTATGTGGTGGTAGATAGATTGATAAATTTTGCTCACTTCTTTGCTATCCCTTCTACTTACACAGTAGCCTAGGTAGCAGATTTGTTCTTCAAGAAGGTTTTCAAGTTGTATGGGTTACTGAGATTTATTGTCAATGATAGGGATAGCAAGTTCATGAACACCTTTTGGTGGGAGTTGTTCAGGCTATGTGGTATGGACCTTACACCTAATACAAGATACCATCCTCAGACAAATGGGTAGATGGAGATAGTAAATAAATGGGTGGAAGGTTATTTGTGTAACTATGTGACTACATAGCAGAAAGCTTGGGTTAAGTGGTTACACATGTGGGAGTATTGTTAAAATACCACATATCACATGACCATCATGATGACTCCATTTATGGCATTGTATGGGTATGAATCTCCAAGCTTCATGGATATGGTTTTGGGGGACAACAGAGTGCCCAGAGCTAAAGACCTATTGAAGGATAGTCAAGATATCCTAAGAGTGCTCAAGGAGAATATACAACAGGCTCAAAATTAGTAGAAGTTGTATGCTGATCAACATACGGTAGAGCACAATTTTGAGGTAGGGGACATGGTGTATTTGAGGCTACAGCCATATAGGCAATAATTGCTCAAGAAGAGTGGAGCAGAGAAGCTTAAGCCTAGATTTTATGGCCCTTATAGGGTGATTCGAAGAGTGGGCAAAGTCACCTATGAGCTTGAGCTTCTAGAGGGTAGTCGGGTGCACAATGTATGTCATGTGTCTAGGCTTAAGAAAGCCATTGGTTAGAGTGTAGTGCCTTTTATAGACTTACCCCCTTTGGATGAGGAGGGGAGGCTCGTGTTAGAACCTGAGGCTATTCTAGACACCAGAGAGAGGAAACTTAGAAATAGGATAGTGAAGGAGTATTTGGTTAGATGGAAAGACCTACCAGAGGAGGATGCTACATGGGAGAGTAAGTTATTCAGCAGGTTGGGCTGAGATTTCTTGAGGACAAGTAATTTTAAGGGGGGGAAACTATAATGTCCCCACTTTAGCAGTTGACTTACTTAGTTTTAGGCATACTTACTATTTGTAGTAAGTTAGTAGGATGCAGTGGAGGCTAGTTTTGATGATTGGATTTGATACTCCTTGCCAAGAGATTTTTGGCAAGATATCACTTGCGCCATTCAGAGTCTTGTTGTTATTATATTTTAATGCCTGAAGTGCTATAAAAAGTAACATTTAACCAAATTGCAAGATATTAAGTGTTACTTTAAATATTTACTTTATGGGGATGATACCCAAGGGAGACATAAGAAATATTTTAATGGATGGACTATTACACATCCTTTATCCCACATTGCTCAAGTGAGTTGAGTCACCCCTTGGAGAAAGGATAAAGGGAAGTGCTTGTGGCTTCTTTAGGCATGTTGGATAAGAAGAAAAGAATTATTGCACTTGTAGTTTGTAGGTTACTTGAGGCATTTGAGAACATCCTTCTCATCTGTAGCACTCTAGACATCAATCCTTGGGATTGGTCTTTGGAGTTTGTGCTTTTAACCACTGTAGCAGCTGCACCACTATAGTAGCCATGCCACTATAGTAGTTGTGTCACTATAGCAGCTCATCACTGGAGCATCTCATATCATCCTAGAGAGTTCATAGATACAAGCCTGTAGAATCTATAGAAATCAGCTTGTAGCCTATAGAGTCTATAGAAGCAAGCCTACAGAGTTTGTAGACACAACCTATAGAGTTTGTAGAAGCTCTAGACCAGCCTGCAGAGTCCATAGAAGTAGCCTACAGTGTCTGTAGATGCAGTTTGTAGAGTTCATAGAAGCATTGGACCAGCCTGTAGAGTCCATAGAAGCAGCCTGTAGAGTCTGTAGTTTCTTCCTACAAAGTCTATAAATTTAGCCGCAGAGTCCATAGAATCAGCTTGTAGAGTTCGTAGATTTTAGCCTACAGAGTCCATAGATTTCAGCCTGCAGAGTCCATAGATTTCAGCCTACAGAGTCTGTAGATCCAGCAGTTTCAGCTTGCAGAGTCCATAGATTTTAGCCTGCAGAGTCTGTAGATTTCAGCTTGCAGAGTCCATAGATTTCAACCTATAGAGTCCATAGATTTCAGCCTGTATATTCCATAGATTTCAGCCTACATAGTCCATAGTTCCACTAGATGGAGAACAAAATGAATGGACCTTTGTCACTCGCTGGGATATTCACTTAAAATGATGTTCATATGATCACCGGAGTATTTAGTGAGTTACCATGTGATGGCATTATACTCATTTACTCATTTTGCAATTAATATAAATATAGTGTGTTTGTTATTTTAGCTATGTATATCTATGCTTGCCATTCTATATTTATGTTACATGCATTAGTATTGTAAAACAAAAAAAATCAATACCAGCAAACCTTCCAGAGTCATAAGGAGTTCCTGTTGGGTTAGTTTTAGGTGCAACAGGGGTGCCCATTACAATTCATGATTAGTGATATTATCGAAAATAGCAAAAAAAGGTTAGGGATTAATAATTTTGTTTTAAAGTGACTCCTCTTATATTAAATTACATATAAAACCCCCCTTAAAATCTGGTTAAGCAAAAAAAACATTATAATGCCTAAAACACTTAATTAAGCTACCAAATTAGGTTATAAGACTAGTTGATTTCCTATAAAATAGAGAGTAATCAATGAGATAAACCTGCAGGGTAAAGGTTAGTAGATAAATTTAATAATTTTTAATATAAATACAATTTCATGATTATCAATGTCAATATCATAGGTTTTAAGACAAAATTGTAATTCTTCAAGTGGCAGTATTATGTGTTAATACCCAAGCGATAAAATATGGACTAGTTTTACTTCCCTGCACATAAAGGACAAAATATCACTCTTAAAAAACAAAATTAGATGATATAGACTCATAAAAAATAAAAAATCAAATAGATATTAGTGATTCTTGTCTTAGCATAGAAACCTACAATATTGTAATTAGAAAGGCAATATAGATAATTTTAATACAATATCATTACTCATGAAGTAACGGTACTACCTAAGAGTAATAACCCACCAAAAAGCCAAACCATTAGTGGTTAAGTCAATATTTAATGCAATACCATTTAAATAAGGATAATATCATGATTTAAATATCTCTACTTGTATGTCAATATCATTGTTTTCTTGTACATGATGTTTGGACTAATTTTGGAGCTTGTTCTTCATCTAGTTGCACATGTAAGTCACCAAATCACTTATAACAAGCACAAGAGGTTATATTATAGGGGTATCTCCCACCTGGTCATCAATGTGTGAATTTATTTTGGATTATTCTCTAAATTAATATATTTATTAATAAAAAACCAAGCATACAAACAACATCAAAGGAGGGGATAAAGAACAATCATATACTTAAAATGAGATTTTTTGCCATCTTTTTATCCCTTAGAGATACTCTCCAAGATTTAAAAGTTGATTTGAGTGTAAAATGATTGGAGTGTGGATTGATTGATAGATATTTAAATGGTTTCAATGGCTTGTTGATGGATTTTGACAAGAGTATGGGAATGCTTTGATGCAAGTATAGTGGATGCTTATGGCTTTAAATTTAAGTTGGTTATGGAGGAGTGGCTTGTATATATAATACAAGGGGGTGAAGAATCAATGGGTTATAATCAAAATTGAACCATGGGGATCAAGGGTGAAGGAATTTCCAAGGAATTAAAATTCCTTGGAAACCTCTAGAATAGAGGCTTCTAAAGGGGGAAGGACCAAGTTAAAGGAGATTCTAAAATTGGAGAATTTTAGAATCTCCGTTAAGGATTAATTAAGATTAAGGATTAGGGGTGTAGGAAAGGCTAGGATAGTAGGGTGATAGATGAGTAGGTGAATAAAAGAGAATTTTAAATTATCAAGTGGGTTAGTGGATAGATTATTAACTAAGTAGGTTAGTTTGTGGGTTAATGGAGTGATTAATTGTTTGCAATGGTATGGTAAGGTTTATGGGATGTAGGCAATTTATGTAGTAACTAGGATATTAGTTAATTGATTAATAATGTGGTTTAATGGGTTTAATGGGATAATTAGAGTGATCAGATTTAGGTGCATATAATTCATATGCCCTTCTATATGCTACTTTGGCATGGTATACTATGTTAATTATCTCCCATGGCCAAGTAATGGTAGAACAAGATGGAGGCATCCCCACATTCCTCTTATCCTTCAACAATTATTCTATGTTGTAAATGTATTTATGTCTACACTGTTATCATTATGTTATTTGAAATGGTGTTTTTTCCATGCATGCTTATGTTGGGTATGGAAGCCACTTATATGTAAACTAGATTTTAAATATCCTATATGTGTTTCCTTGTGAGTGACCCTTGTTGTATTTTATATATCATCCAAAATTTGTATTAAAAATGTATTCCAAATTATACCAATTATGTGAGCATCATCAAAGTTTCTAGTCCTAGGGTCTTGGGCAGTTGTTTAATGATGTAAAATGGATGGAAGGTTATCTTGTTCTTTAGTTGGCTTTACAAGTGACTTTTAGATTTCACTTGAAGATTTAGTAATGTTAAATTTTTATAAGTATTTTTTTATATTCTATTGGCTATTTTGAATTCCTAAAAATGTAATATTTAGTTTTAACTCAGTAATTAAAAATTAAATACAAGTATTATGTACATCATGTGATCAAGTTTTTTTATTTATGTTGGTGACCCTTTTGTAAGATAAGAGAGAATGAATGTATTAAATGGAAATTGTATTAAAATAAACTATTAAAGTTATATAAATCTAATTGAAAATGATATGATGATGTTTTTTAATCTGCATCACAAAATAAAATTGAAAAAAAACATGATTTCATATGCTTCATTCTCATTTATATCTTTGATTTCATTGGATGACCACTATGTGAAAATATTTTTTATATAATTTTAAACTTATCTAAAATTGTCCAAGAGGGTTTATTAAGGTATTAGGCTCCATGAGGATATTTTATAAACTTAAAAAATATTTTTATGTGCCATGCTATAAAGGATATGGATTTTTAAGCCAAAAACACTTAAAAGTGTTCATTTTACTTTTTTAAAATCCTGAGCTTTGCTTAAATATTTTGGATGCTTTCAAAGATAGAAAACATCTAAAAATAATTTGTGAGTGCTTTTTTTAATTTTTTAATCCATTAGCCACTTATTTCATAATTTTTTGATTTACATTTCTATCATTGTTAATTTTTGAAATTTTATAGTCTATAGGGTAACTTTATTTGCACACATGTCTTTTAAAAGGGCATAGGCCACTTAGTATAGGATAACCTAATTATTTTAGCTAATATTCCCCATGTGACCTTGTGGTAGAAGTAAAGACCCATAAGGGGTTAGGAATATGTTTTAGTGGCATAGAATCCATGTGGTTAGTTGATTGCACAATTTGATTGGTTTACAATGTGGCTAGCAATTTGGCTGCATGGCTTTATATATCCAAGCAAATACCTTAAGATAATACTCAACTTTCAAGATTTCAATGGTTAGTTGATATAACAAACACTACATTATATATATATATATATATATATATATATATATATATATATATATATATATATATATATATATATATATATATATATATATATATAATTAAACTAAAATTAAAACATTGTTTTAAAAAGTTTAGACCTATGTTTTATTCTATCAAACCATAACTTTTACCCTAGGGTGACCCATTTTTTCAAGATCATTTATGAATAAAATGAGACTTAGAGGTAGGGGAACCCAAAATGAAAAAACCCATAAATTTTTCAGTCTCTTTCTTAAAGAATTGATTTCATGGTTAGGAACATCATAACTTATTATTTATGACCTCTTTCTCTAGAAGAGGTTATTTTTAGCCTTGTTACTTAGGACAGGTTACTAGAATCCAAAAAATGGGTTTACCTTAAAATGGACCCCAATTATTTATATTCCCTATATCACTTGAATTAATATTTGAAACCTAAAATTATTTTTTAAATATAATTATTACCTTAAATCTTGTTGGTAACTATTAATGGCTATCATAGAACTTGAAGCTCCTAGAGAGTTTTTAAAAATTATAAGATATTAAATTAAGATATAAGCATTCTGTGAAGATGGGTACCTACAAATTCAAACCAATCATGTATTTATTAAATAAAATTTTGAATATAAAAAAAATGGGTAAAATACCAAAATGTTGAAGGTTCCATTAATGGTAGTTATCCAAGGTTGAGGAAGGAGAGTATGGATGACAATAGATAATTAATCCTCCAAAATATTTTTCCTCCTTTCAAAAATATGAGTTTTTAACTCAATGATTTTTTTTAAAACCTTTATTTACTTCCATTAGTATTTATATGGTTTCCTTAGCTTTGATCAAATCCGATCGTTGGGGTCGAATCACTCCAATGGATGAGATGGAATACACTCCATCCTTAGGGGGATTATTTGAAATATTTTAAACATATTTTTAGGTTGTAAGTGGTTTGTTTCCTCTAAATTAAAGCTAAATTCAAATTATAATTTTATTAATACTAAAGTGTGAACCAAGACTTGTGATTGATTAAATTTACCTGAAGACATTTTTAAGCATAAAAAAAAGTTGGATAGTGTCATTTGATCTAGTGGATTCTCAAATACCTCTAGCCTTAGTTTAGCATATTTTTGGAACCTTGGGGTTTTAGGCCCTACTAAGATTATTTAGAGAGTTTTATGCTTGTGTGATAGGTTGCATGATTATTAGGTCAAGTGGGACCTACATGGATATTTACCCAGTATTCATCTACTTGGATATTACCTCCATGTCATATGGGTATGTGAGTTTATTTATATTCTTTGTGTGTCTCATGCCACAATTATGGTTAGCCATGGGAAATGTAGTTATGAATAATGTGTGTTGTATATTCTCAAACAAATGTGGCATGTTTTTGTGTGTTTTTAGTCATGTCATTTATTGGGCATGACAAATTGTTAATTTTTTATAAAGAAAATTAGAATAACATTTTTATTTTATAACATTGAGAGAAAAGGAGAATTAAATTTAAATTTTGTAACATTTGCATCATATATGGATATATAAGGAGAATTATATTAAATTTTTTTACATTTTCATCATCTAAGGAAAGTAAATAAGAACGAATTTAGACTTTTATAACGTATGCATCATCTAGAGAAGTAAATAATAAGTATATTAATTTTTTGTAAAATTAACATGATTAAAAGAAGCTAAAGAAGAAACATATTCAATTTTTAATATTTAAATTATTGAGAGATGGTAAATAATAATCCCATTCAAATTTTATAATGTTTTCATTGTATAATAAATAAGAAGTAGATTCAAGTTTTGTAACATTTGTATCATCTAGTAAATAAGAAGCACATTCAACTTTTGTTACATTTTCATCATATAGCAAAGAAGAAACATGTTTTAATTTTGAAAAAAAATCATCATCTAGTAAATAATAATAACATTCAAATTTTTAAATATTTTTATCATCTAATAAATAATAATCACATTCAAATTTTGTAATATTTACAGCATCTAGTAAAAAATAACCATATCTGACTTTTGTAATATTTTCATCATCTAGTAAATAAGAAATGCATTCAATTTTTTTAAAATTTTCATCATTTAATAAATAAAAATTGCATTAAAATTTTATAACATTTGATTCATCTATATCATGATAAATATATATGCATGTAATAGCATTAGTATCTATAATTTGACTTATAGGTTGGTTATTGTGCTTATGGATGTATTTTTTATAACATTGAATGTGACAAAATGTATTAAAAATTTGTAAAGATATACAAGATGTATATTTAAATAAACTATATTTAGATTTTAATTCATGAAACATGTGAGTAACATGAATATGGACATCATAATTATATTCCTCTTGTTCTTAATTATGATTAAGAGAGGTTTTTAAATAAGGAATATGGGATCTAGCCTCTTCTATTTAATAAGTGGTATAGTCTTCCTCTTCCTCACTATATGATCATTCATAATAAAGATTATAATCATTACCTTCACAATCATATTCCTCATATACATCATTAGTGTTATTAATCATAAAATTATCTTCATTAAATCATTCATTAGATTAATCATAGGGTATATATTTTCTCTAAAATAGAGAATATAAGGGATGTAGACTACTATGGTTTGGAAAAGAGGTAGATATTTTAGTACATTCATTAAAGTGATTATAGGATATAGTGTTACTATAAAATAGAAAATCCAAGGGATGAGGAATATTATTATTTTGTATAGAGCTATAAAATTAGTACTTATAAACCCTAATATGGTAATAAATGTTTAATAAGAATCATTCCAAAAGCACACTCCTACATACAATCCCTATGGCAAAAGGTTATGTTCAAATTTAGAATAAAAATTAGGTTCACCAATATATTTTTATCTAAAATTAGATTAATGAAACAATAACACTTTAATTAGATAGAAAATAATAGAATATAATTTTTTTATGGATAGGTAGAATTAAAAAAAAATGATTTTGACAACTATAATTCAAAAAACAAGTTCAGAAAATGTAATGAAAGAGGGTGATAAAGACTTAGTTTATTTGTTATACTTTCCTAATCTATGCAAATAAATTTACTAATTGAATGCTATGTGCAATTTGTTTTGTTCATTTATGGATCTGGTGACTATTTTTAGTTTGTTCTAATAGCATTAAAATAAGGATAAGAAAGAAAGTTGATATGGACCCCTACAATTGAAACATGTCCTTGTAATAGACTACTTTCAAGAAACTAATTATAACTTTTAGTTTTAGACATGTTTAACAAAATCAATATTAAAAATTTAGTTGATATTAACCCCTTGGGTAGATCATGTCCTTGTAATAAGAATCTTCTTAGTAACATATTTTTAATTTTTATATTCTAATAATATTAGTATATGCACTAAAGGAATGACAGTAGATATTGATCCCTATATGCCAATTATGTTCTAGTAACAATAAGAGTCTGAACTGGGTCCAAATGTTGTGTCTAATTTATTAATGTACTTTTCTACTTTCTTATCCTTTTTCATTCATGTGCATGTACCTAAAGTATCAAACCTTGATTTCCTACAAAAATATTTGATATACCAAATAAGAGGATTAGGGGAAAGGGATTTAGTTATACTGACATTAGTTAATCCCCATTGAAATATTTAATGTTACACTACATTTTCAATGTTTTGAAGAGGGATAAAACTCAAATATATTTATCCTACCTATATGTATGTTTGAAATGGTGATATCAAGATTTATATGCTCTTTCTTCTAACTTAATATTAGCATAAGGAAGAAATGATAACAACACTTCAAATATATCTCTAATAATTTAGTGTAATAAAAGTGTAACATTTATATAAATATTTAAAAATGTGAATAATTGTCCTAAATTCTGCTTATAAAATTTACTTATATAAAAATATTTTAGAATTTAAATTAAAAACCTAGTGACAGATAAAATATGCCTAAATACCTTAAATGGGATTGAAAAGTAATAGTTAAAAATGGGAAACATTTTGAAAAGGAAATTAAAATACAAAACAACAAGATCATTTCAAATGGGATAAAATATAGGATGGTATTTATTAATATTTATATATATTTTCCCAGGCTCAAAATAACTTGAACATAACAATAAGGTTAATATATCTCAATTTTAAGTGATACTTAAGTAATTTAGATGGTAAAATAAGGTCACAAAGTCCTATAAAAGCACATATTAAAAGGGGAAAACATAGCATGCATGCATGATTAATTTAATAGTGCATAGGTAAGATAACATGCATGCAGGTAAGATAAAATTTAAAATTTAATAAAAAGAAAAAATAACTGAGTAAGATAACATTACTATCTATAAGTAGGTATCACCCAATACAACTTCATAAAACTTAAAAATTATTAGATCTTAAAATAATAATCTTATATAATACTTAGTGACTAAATAATATGCATTCCAAAAATCCAAACTAAAGATATATAAAAGGGAAAAACAAATGTCTTCATAGTATATAAATGAGTCAATCTCTTGAAAATCATTCATTAGTAAAGAACATACAACCAAATATGTGGTTTCCCCCATATTCATATAACCAAGATGTCAAAACAAATATACAAACAACCAAAAATGATAGGTTATAATTTTTTTAAATCATTAGAGAAAATACACCATTAAGTTAACTAATCCACGGTGAGATAATGCTTAGAAAACTAATCTAATACTCATTTAACCTTAAATCAAGTGATATAATAATTATATCATTATAAATATCTATAAATGAGCATAATATGATTGCATAACTCAGAATCAAGTTTTAGTAATCATAAATCAGTATATAGATTTTAAGAAGACTAGGTCTAGATAATATTCCAACAAGGTCTAGATAATAAATCAATGGTTAAAACTTATGTTGGCTAATGTATATTTTTATTCAAATTAAGAACCAAAATTGTATAAAAATGATACTTATTAGGGTTTTTCATTGGAATAAAAAACTACATTAACCAACATTGTATAAAATTGATATCTTGTTTCCATTGATAAAGAAATAAAAAATCTAATACAATACAAATGGAGGGATTTTCAAGAGAATAAGAGAGAATGAATGGAAGTTATACAAAACCCTTGAGTTTTTAAAAAATCTCATTCCAATTAATAAAATAAATACACTTCATTATAAGTTCTTAAAAATTCCATTCTAAGTTTTTCAAAATGAAAAAAAAAATGATAATGAGGAATAAAATGTATAAAAATAATAACTTACTTCTTGAATACACACTTGAATCCAACATATATGGTTATCCTATTTGAAATATTCCTCATTTATTATATTATATTAATTTGTGTTTTTTAAACCTTCTAAATCCATATAAAACACATAAAATATGCAATTGTACAAAACCCATAAAAATAGTCATGATTAGGGCATTATGGTGACAAAAATGGTATGTTTCCAAAATGTCATGGAAAAAATATCTAGGCATGTAGCCACCATTACTACCTTCTCCATTATTTTATTTATTTTTCCATTTTTTCAAGCTCAAATCTTCATGGGTTCCAAATAACCAATAATTTTCACCAAAAACCACTTTAATCATTCAACATGATTAATAAAATCAATGTCTAAATCAAAACAATAATCATCATTTGAAACTAATGATTGGAAAAAAAAAATTGTGCTTAATGGTTGTATATTTTGAAGTCAATACGAAGGACCCAAGTTATAATAATATGCCCATCACCTAATAAATATGGGGATTAATAAATATAACTTTTCTACACTTTACAAGCTTGCACCAAGGATCTAAAATAGATAGCACAACCATCATAATTAAAATTATGGTCTCTTATTCAAACATAAATAACAAGTGCACACATTAGGAAGTTATTATAATTCAAAAAATATATAAATGGGATGGTATAATATAAAAAATTATCTATTAAAACTCATCTTTATATACATGTATATCATTATTGTGATGATTTTATGAAATATTCCATTCTCATCCTTATCTTGGTATTTTTCTAAACATACAATCATCCAAATGACATCAAAAACACTGTTATTAAATGAATAATAATAATAATACTAAACACTAACTTATAAACTAAATAAATAATAATAATTTATTAAATACCAACATTAAATTGAGTTATAGATCTGAATAGCCTAGAATAGTTCATAAACCATTAGGACATGTTTTCACTAGGTACTGAAAGTACTTTAATTTAATACTACCAAAGTAGGATATGACAAAAGTATCATAATTATACTAATTAAATATCTCTCAATATAGTGTCAATTATATAAAATATATATTATAATTATAATTTCAATAGAAACAATCAAAATTTTATGTGTGATAGAAGGACAATAGCCAAAAAAAACTTTATATGTATAAAGGACCATTATTTGATTTATGATTTTATTATCTCATTGAAATAGAATATGATAGATCATGTTTGTATTTTAGAGCACAAAAACAATCCAATAATGTTTTAAATATCATGCTTAAGTGGAATATTTGAATGATGTATAGATGTCATTATATACCAAAAAACAATTATTTATATCATTGTGAATTGCAAATGGATTGTTTAATATTTGTTTCTTTGGTTTGGAATTACAAAATATTCATTAAAAATGTAAGTGTGCCCATAATTTCAGATATTTTATATATTTAATAAATATTTAATATTGTATCATAATTTGAAACATAAATTATTTTCATTACTTAAATTTTGATGGTAATGACAATATTGGTTTGGATCATACCCTTTAGTCAATGCTCAATTTTAATATAGATTATATGCATTTAGTAAATAACTAACATTACATTACATAAATATATTATTAATATTGAGAGGTGAGTATGTTATAAATTATTACTTGGGCCCTAAATTAGGAATGATAAACCTATCATTTAGTTACAAAACTATGTTAATTATCTTGGCCTTAGTCTTGTATTGGAAATTAGGCACATAATTAGTTTTAGGTATAAATGTTATAGTTACTTGAAATTTATATGTATAATAGTAGAAGTGATATATGTATACTTTAACATATTGGAATCTATAACTTAAACCTAATTTTTTTTTGTAGTGTTTGAAAAAGATCAACAAATTAGTCATAAATATGAAACATAAATTTTTATTTGAATAGGTTGAAAGATCATTTATGAATATACTTTTAATATCACTATAAAGGATTTGATATGACTTTTTTAAATTATGGTAGTAAATTTAAACACATATTCAACAATCCATTCATTAATTTATTACTTTGTTTTATAAATTTGATAAAATGTGATGTTTTGGCTATTTTTATCCAAAAAATGGGATAAAAAATTATAAATTAAATCATGTCAATTATACTTAGAGACCATATATATGGGGAAAAACTAATTTAGGGCCTAGTCAGTGAGAATCCTAAAAAATAACTTAGCCAAAATTAATTCATCATGTTGAAAACCAATACAAGATGAAAATAAATCCTTGATCCATTTTGATGGATCCTGATTGCCATTAAATGATGGAAAATTAGGTGCTTGAAATTAAGGAATAAATGGGTGTAAAATAACTTCTATATTCAAAAAAATATGTAATATGTATTAGATGAAACTATATGGAGCCATTTTATAAATTCATGAAATTTTTATTTTCATGTCATTGAATTACTTTTTTACTTTTGAATCATTAGGTGTACCATTAAGTGTATTATCATCATTGATATGCACACAAATATATATAGGTTACCTTTAATTATTATAATTATTTGTATGAGAGGCATGGTGGGTGTTTTGACTATGTTTAAGACCAAGAGATGTAAAATATGTATGTGTTTATGGAGGAACATTAGTAATTGGATTTTTAGGAGGAACCATATAAGACTTAGGTTTTATAGGATTATAAATGTTAACCTGAGTAGGTGTGGTATCATAAAGGGGAGGCATAGTAGGATCAACATCATGAAGAGCACTAGACACACCACCTAATGTAAATGAAGTAAAATCATTTTATGGATCTATATAAGGTTATTTGGGAAATATATTCTTATTCATAATATATTTATTTTAGGATTTGGTAAGTAATAAAATAATAACACCCAATTCCTAAGGATTAGTTGAAATAAAGGTATCAAACCTTGATTTAGTCATATCATTGAATTTTTTTATATCTACTAGTTTAGGTGGTGTACCACCACAATCATGTAAATTTTAATCACTAGAATATCAACATAATTATCATTATAGAAAGGTATATCCTTCTCAAGGTATGTAAATTTATCACTCCCACAAATTTTTGAAAGACAAACATCGATAGAAGGTATCTTAGTATCTATTATATTTTTTGAAGTTGAATGTGATACAAAGTTAATTTAATTAGTTCACAAATATTACTACCCAACCTCTCACTACACCTAATATTATGCAAAGATATATGATTCCTAGGCATAATTTATAAGCATGAATAGAACAAAATAATAAAATAGTAATGTACAAATCCAAAATAATAAGAATATCTAAACATCAAATTTGAAACTAAAGGATTAATCCATAGATAATCTCAAAATATATATGCACTAAATGAATAGAGGTGTATGAATAAAATTATTAAAAAAAATGGATGTAATCCTAAAATAGAAAGAGATGAGAAAAATTAAGGTTTGATATATTTATGTGAATATATATATATATATATATATATATATATATATATATATATATATATTTAGTCATGAAATCCTAAGGGGAACCATCAAAATATATATCTAAAGACAAAGAATGACCAAACCTAAGCAAAATATTTGGATTCTAAGACAAATGATTTCATGTAAGCCTATAGGTTTTTATATAGAGGTAAAAAAAATTGGTTATGAAGTATCCCATAACCTAATAAATTTAAAATTATTAAAAATCACCAAACATGCCAAAATTAGAACTAGATTCCCACCAAGAATCCAACAAGAACCTACACAGATCTAACCCATGAGAAATGAGAAACCCAATAAGAATCACAAAAATAAATAGAATATAATTAAACCATAATACTTTAGCCAAAAATCCTACCTGACATGGAAAAATTCCTTTGAACTTATTACTCTTCATGGTGCTAACATCCTCTGTGTTTTTTGTAACCTCCTTTCTCATGTTATGTCTTGTTATTTAAATATAACCCTCCATGATATATACCTTCAACAGATTCTTAGGGACACTTATGTAATCACTAATTTTAGCCTTTTTTATTATGGGTTTTCTACTTCTACTTCTCTTGAATATCATTTTCTTACTTTTTCATCTTGTGTTCCTCTTTGAATGCTTATTCTAGCTCAAGGTTGAGTATGCTTACTAGATTTTCCAAGCCTAGTTTCCCCTAATACCAACACTAGATTTGGATAGGATGAGTTTTCTAATAGCCTTAATATCATTTCTAGTCTCTCTAGCCTCTTTCACTATAATACTAATTTTCCCTTCCATTTCTTTCAAATTATCCTTCAGGTTAGTAATAAGCCCCTCCCCCCTGATTTCTCAACCTTCTCAAACACCTTCCTCTCATATTTAATTTCTAGAGTTGGTTTCCTTAAAACATTTATAAAACCACGCACATCCTATTCTTTTTCCCATATTTTGGTATTTTAAAAATCTATAGGCTTATTTCTCAAGTCAAATAGGGGTTCATCCTCTAAATTGGTTGGTTTAGGATCATTCTCCCTATATGATATAATTAGTCTCTTCTTAACCCTAGTCCATCCCCTCTTCTCTTTATTCTACAAAAATTGGTCTAAGATCTTCTTTGAATCCTCAGACTCCTCCTTAGAATCATCAGTTGCTTCAAAAAACCTAGCCTTCTTAGCTTCTTTGGGTTCCTCCTACTCCTAAACTTTAAACATTATATCAATCATAGCCTCATCCTTCTTGACTAATAATATAATGAGATCCTGATGAATAATAACATCATAAGTCTCATTTTTTTAGGCTTATTCCATGTATTATATATGTAAAGAAATAGGATGGGTCTAAAAATTATCATACTTAGTGGATTTTAAGCTAAGAGAATTTAATATTACCAAAAAAATCATTATATAGTTATTTATATCAATACATGAACAATTTAGAACTTCCAAACCTAACCAAGGGATATCTTATTACACAACATCAAAGTAGAGGGTTTTAAATCCTCTAGGAAAATGATATTATTCAATAACCCTAACTAGGCCTACAGTACATAAAATAAATCTAATCTAGTGCTAACTAAAGCTTGTAGCACAAAGAAGGATAGTTAAATAAACAAAAAACATGTAAAGAGAACTCTACTCAATTCAGTGTAGAGGTAAACTAAGCAAAGAGTATAAAAATCATCCTATTACTTTGTGAAACAACTATCTACAAAATGAAAGAGTATAAATAGGGAATACTTACCTTTAATTGAACCTGTCATACCTCAATCTCTCCATTGGCCAATGGTAATTTGTAAGAGGTTGTTTTGGCCTTGTAAGTATCACATTATAGAAATTAGGTATACTCTAAAAGCCTCATACTTTTCATCCAAGACATTCCCATAGGACAAGGCTTTTTCCCTCCAAAGAAAAACCTTAAGTAATGACTCCTCAAGTGTAGAATTAGTAGAATTATGAGATGTAATAATGTGAAAATGAATGTTCCTCTCTACTGGATTGAAGTGAAGGGGTTATTTATAGTAAAATATTGATGCTAAACCCTCCTAGGAATTTTTTGAAACGATCGATCGTCTTGATCTTTTTAAGTGGGAAAGATAGTCGTTAGGTCTCAAATGAGGTTGATCAATCTAACATGGTTTTATAACATGTGTTGAATCCCTAATAAGATCAACCTAGCTAACATAATAGGAAAATTAATAAAATGGGTGTTTACTTAGTGATTTAAATTTTTAAGGTTTATGGATTTTAATCCCTAGGTTTTTAAAGGGTGTGAGTATAGTAAATCAAGGTAGAAATATGAAATAAATTCAACCACTATTATTTAATGTAATTAACCTAGTTTGACATTTGTAAAAATAATAAAAAAATGATGTAAATAAGTATTTAGCTATAAAATGATTGAGACAAGAGATCTAGAGGCTATAAACTAGGACAAGCACTGATTTTAGTTTTATAGATAGGATTTAGGTGTTAAAACCCTTCTTGGATAGTAGCACCTTAATTGGATAGTATTTTTAATGGTTTTAGTGTCCTTATTTTGGTGTTAGTGTCCTTTTTTCAAAGTTTATTCAAGCTTTTAGATGCACCTTTATCTGAGTATTCTAATATTTTTCCTATGATCACACGTTTTTATTCCCTATAGGTGACCTTTTTTGACTAATTTTATATTACAACCCTAAACCTCCATTTTGTTAGGGAATTTAGTTGGCACAAGTAACAAAGTGAAATTTTATTGGGGTAGGTTGTACATCTTCAACACCCTACTATGATCAAAGTTTCCTACATACCAAAACCTTGAGGAGGGATCAAGCCCAATGTAGTTATCCCCACATAAGTGTTGGTGAAAGTATAAGTGAAGCTAGTATGAATGCTAGTTTGAGTGCTTTGAGTGATGATGGAGATTAAAAATATATGTATTCTAATATTGAGATGGTTGTGGATGATTGTATTTAAAATTAGTGAATAATATGGATTTATAACCCTAATTGTGCATAGCTTTTTTTAAGCTAGTTTGTGTTATTTGCATCTAGTTTCTATCTAGTGAATAAAGGGCTAAAATTCATGTATGTGTGTGTGTGTATTATTTTGGTGATTTTTTGGGTCTTAAAATATGTTTAGGATGACTCTAGTTGGTTTTTGTTTTGAAAATATATCCATTGGTAGACAAAGGTGGAAAATAAATAATAGCACCCAAACTGGGACACTATCACCATTGGCACTACTATCCAAATTATGGCAGTAGTGTCCAAGTGGTAGAACCTAAGGTGTTAGGGGTCAAGATGCTAAAATGAGGGTTTGTGACTTCTTTATGGATTTTTAGGGATGTTATGGCCCACACAAAGGTTGAATAAGTGTTTAAATAAGCCCTAAGATAGGTATAAGGCTAAGCTAGGGATGGGTGGTCTCAAGTAACAGTCTTAGTACTCAAGTGTAATTTTTAGTTTAATAAATTTCCCCCCTATATTATATAAATTTTTATAAAAAATGACTATGATAAAGGAAAAATAAGAATATGTAGACTTACCTAAGAGGCAAAGCCCATGAATTTGGATTTGAGTATGTGAAGTATTCGATTTTGTGTCTTACAAATGAAATGTGCATAAATTAGTCCTTATTTAAGAGATATAAAAAGTAAAATACAAAAGTGAGTAAATATATAAGAGAGAGTAAAATAATGAATATACCTCATTGGGTACATGAACCAATGCATATCTTGGTGACAACCTGTGTGTGTGCATGTAGATAGTGATCAATCAGTGAATAAATTGGAGTGAGATGATGGCTTGCTCAATCCCCACATGTGGGTGGCTAAAAAAATTGATCTATTTTTGACTCCATCATTTCCTACCCATTCTTGGTGCATCATGACCTATGAATAGCTTATATTAGACTGATGGCGTGTCCATCTATCTCATGAGGTGGCTAAATAAATCAAGTAGACTATGACTTCATCATTGCCTACCAATGTTTAGTAAATGAATTTGATTTGAAATTATGTGATTTAACTAAAATTTTATAATATCGCTCTAGGCCACTTAGAATCTCTAAAATTTAAAATGGATCTAGGCCACTTAGGAATATCAGGTAGCTTTAGGCCACTTGAGAATGGCAGTCGTTATAGATAGAGTAAGGAATCAATATAGTGTGTAACTTGAAACCTAGTTTCTAGTATTTATAACATATATAATTACATGGAATTTGTCATTCCATCTAATCAAATGGTGCATAAGTTATCATACATAAATAATGTACCATGCATATGCCCTAATTCTGATATTTGAGTATATGGATTCTAGATTGAGTTATAATATTTTTTATATAAGTATCTAAAACTAAAATGAGAATGATCATGACATGCATTATTCCCAAAATCTAAGCAAACTAGTAATAATTTATTCAAAATAGAGTGAAAACTAGTAATTTATAACTGAACCTATGCAAATCTATACTATACCTACTATAATTGTCTAGCCAAACTAAAATTTCTTGAAACTAAGGATACTAAACATAACTAACATGTATTGGATAGTATCACTGGTAGCACTAGTGTCCTAATTTGGGTGATAATTTCCAACTATACTTATTTTTTTCTAATTGAAACTAGTCTATGTGTCACTATTTCCCACTATGTTTTTTTAACATTGATTTATGTATTATGTTCTTGTGTGTTGAAAACTATACTCTAGGTGAATTTGGATAGATTGATCTCTATGAAAAACCTCTATGAATGACACCTCATTTGAACCTATGCAATAAATATCCTCAAAATAAAACACTCTATAAAATGTGTGTTAACTAGAGCATATATGATATTTTTATAATAAACCAATATAATATGCATACATAACATCAAAATGTAAGATTGTCTGGGCATAAATTTGTAATGTATGACTTATGTTAAATATAGAATTAATAAGGATGTCAAGATAAATATATAAATATATATGAACAACAAATATGAGTAATAAATTGAGTATCTACCTATGGGGATGGGGCCTGATGTTCATCATTACACCCAAGGAGGAAGGAGAGATGCATGATATCTCTCATGGAATCTAAAAGTGGAGTGTGTAACAAGCAAGAGACAAGTGCCATGGCCATGACACATACAATAAAGCATACATAAAACACACATGAGGCACATAAATTAGGCCAAGGGGCCAAACCACAAGGGACATGGGCACATGTCATTGAATTTGAGAAAGTAAAACATAAAAGGACATGTTCAAATGTCCACATATACAAACAACAAGAAAGTTGGATTATATCCACATGGAAGGACATATTCAAATGTCTACCTACATAATTAATAAATCACACACAAGGATATGGATAGATGTTCAAAGCATACATACAATGAGAATAAGTTGGTGTAGTGCCACAAAATAATGGCATATTCTAATGCCCTTGAATAGAAGAAGAATAAAGATCAAACCAAGTCTAAACTAGAAAAGCTAAAAATTAAATTATGCATGAGCATGTGGTAAAAATATGTATAAGAGAAAAAATTTACATAATCTAAGTTTAAAGTAGTGGTAGTCAACAAAAAATCTAAGTAGGTGTAGGATTATTAATATCAAGATATATAACAATGTTGTATCTATGATGTAGAGTTTAAAAACATGTAACCTAACAATCAAAACTATGTATAAAATTCCCCCAAATGGATGAATGTATCAAATGAGGAACCCATGTATATGTGTATATGCCCCTAGTGGGTATATAGTAACAAATATGGATATGTGTAGTGGACATGGGTCTTGTAAGTATCTATAATCACTTGACAAAAACAAGTGAATAATGTATGTATGACAATAATCAACTATATTAAGATAGCTATCATATGTAGTGTCTAGCAATATAATAGGTGTAAATATGGTAATGTATATAATATATAATTTATATTTTCTAAGTAAATATTTGAATGTTTTTTTCTATTTTTGCATACTATATTGTTTTTTATTTTTTGTATATAATCTATGTACAAGTAACATGAAAATGAAACTATATACAAGGATCAAGAAATAAGGAAACTATGTACAAGAAGGGAGGAACATACTAACCAATGAGTCTCATGGATAACTTGCTATCAATGTGGTATGTGGAAAATAAAGGAACACTAATCATGTGTGTTGTGTGAAAAGGTAACTAAGGTCCCAAGACCTATTTTAATGAGTGATCTATATCTAGCACTACCTTTGGAGTCATGCTAGGAATCCATTTAGCTGACTGGGGTGTCTTATGAATTTTAGGGGTCTTAAGGACCCATATGGTAGAATATGTTTTAGATATCATGGGTGCCTTGTGTTGAGAACCCTGGGAACTCAATAACATTGATCTTGGATGGAAAGGGGTAGAGGGAGGACCTCTAGAATATAAAACATATATTTTATGCATGGGCCTCTGTAACAAAGGTATCCTTTAGAGAGTATGCATACGTGGTAACATTATAGGAGTAGACCTTACTTTCACTAATGGTTTAGCTGAACTTTTTGGTGTATTGATGGTAATTGTGCTCATAACTATAACTAGTAGTTGTGGTATGAATTACTATGGGATAAGTAAAGAATACTCATATGAAAGATCATCAACTAAAACAGCCTAATTAGAATTTATATAATTAAGGTATATGTGCAAAGTGGATATAATATATCATAGTTATTGTATCCATGGCCTACCTAATAATATGTTAAATTTGTGTGCACTAGATACTATTAAGAATCTATTGGCCACCACATGTGTTGGTCCAACATGAAGTGGAATTGCAATATCCTCAATGGACCTTTCAACATGGCCACTAAAACCATGAATAATTATGTTAATCACAAAAATGTCCTAATTTAAATAATCCAAATTTTGTATAAGTGTGATAGTGCACATGTTAATATTTTACCCATTGTCAACCATAACACTCTAAATAGGATGACGATCAATGTAATCTCATACAAAGAGTGAATATAAATCTAAAACATCATCAATAATCTCCTATTATGATAAAGTGATGAATGGTCTATCTAGTAATATAGTATGATACATACCAATGATATTATGTAGGTGATGTGTGTCCTCTATATTAGTGTGATATCATGTCAGTGGTGGATGTGCCTAATATATATAGTGAACACTTGAAGTTCCCCCTACCTCATTAGCTATATGTTTTGCAAATGGATCCCAATTTTTTTTTAAATGCCTTAGCTTCTGACTATTTAACTTGGGTGACTTTATGGGTGTTCCCACATCAATGATTTTGGTCTCTATCAAATCATGTATTTTATGTTTCAAACTAATGCATCATTTTATAGTATGTCTTGGTTCCTTGTGATAGTTGTAGAATGCATTGGAATCATAGTTCTTTGAAACAAGTCATGTTGTATCAACCTCTTTTATGGGAGGGAGAGATATGAAATTGCATTCCAGGATTGTAAAACATGTGTCAACAATTCTAGAAGGTCTGTGAAAACTATTCATTAAAACTAAGTAAGGACGTGGCTCTAAAGATGTGTTAACTATGTCCTTTTGATCACTCTTGTTTTTAGTGGTCCTTAATTTGTATGGAGGATTATTATAACTCATAGAGATATGCTTGACTTCCCTTTCTTTCACTATTTGTCATAAATATATCAATGCTATAAACTTCTTGAACAAGATAACTTCATGCAATACTGATAGTAAACTATGTTTGAATATGTCTTGGACCTCTCTATTTGCCATGGGGATTGTCATCTTTTCAAATATAATTTTATATCACAAGACAACAATAGGATCATTTGATTTTTTTTAAATTATGCCACTTGAGCATATGAGATATTATCACTAATGTTAATTGAAATGTGTGTTAAAAACACATCTACTGATAGATTGAATGTGGTGATAGACTGATTTGGAAGATCATATAACCAATGTAAGGCATAACCCTTTAGGCTACCTGTGAACAACTTAATAAGGATCCAATCATTGGATACATAGTCCAAACATGCTATATGGAAATATCATAGATGGTGATCTAAGCCATCCTTAGCATCATAAAAAGTAAGCTTAGGTGACACAAATATAGATGGAAAAGGAGTTGTCTCTATGTGATATGCCAAATGTGTATGTAAAATAACATGAGAATCCAAGGCATGTGATAGCCTAGTAGTAACCTACTCAATATTTAACACCTTAACATACAAATAATGAATTTCATGCATACTAGATTATAAATATGGAGATGAGTAACTAGCCATAGGAAGTATTTATATTATTGAAGATTACTGATTTAAAATAGGTTATTGTATAATATTAATTGTCCCCAAAGTAGGTGTAATAATATTGTTATTAGGGGGAGTATAACATTGACCATTATTAAATTTTTGAAGTTCTTGGTGGACAATATTGATAAGGTCATCTTGCATATCTAAATCTTTGTAAACTAAATATTTTAATTGTCTCTTATCAGTTTTATTGAATCGGTTATCGAATTATACCATTGTAGGTTTAAAATTAGGAAAATAAATTATTTTATATTTTGAACCTTTAAATAAATTTAATTTATTAAAGATTACCAAAATAAAATAATAAATCAGATCTGAGATTTTTGAATTTATTGTTGAACATAAAAAACATAAGGATACAAACCCTAATAACATATAGGAATAGGGGTTGGGTAGTATGCAAATTAAGTCAAGCTGATCAAATGATTAAAATTTTTAGAGTTTATAGAGTTTAAGCCATAGGTTGTTAAAAGGTCTAAGTATAGTAAATCAAGTTAAAAGTATGAAATAAATACAACCATTAATTTGTAACAGAATTGACCTAGTATCACCTTTATAAAAATATCAATAAATTATGTAAACAATTAATTAGCTATAAATTAACTAAGACGAGAGATCTAGATGTTATAAATTGGGACAAGATCTGATCTAAGTATCATAAACACGATCAAGGTTTCAAAACCCTTCTTATATAATAATGACATAATTGGATAGTACTACCAATGTCACTAGTGTCCTCTATGTATAACTATTCCAAGCTTTTAGGTACACTTGTGTCTAAGTTTAATAATCTTTGTTCCTATGTGGATGAGTTATGATTCCCTGTAGGTGACTTGTTTTAATAGATTTTGTATGCAAATCCTAAACCTCCATATTGCTATGAGATTTTGTTGGTATAAGTAGAAAAGTGTGATGTTTTGATTCCCTATAGGTAACATACTTAAGACCTTGCTATGATGAGATTTGCCTACATACCAATAGTCTGAGGAATGATCAAGCCTAATGTAGTTCTCCCCACCTAAGTGCTGGTACAAGTGCAAATGAAGATAATATGAATACTAGTTTGAGTGTTTGAGTAATGATAGAGACTATAAATCTATGTATTATGAGATTGGGATGGTTGTAGATGACTATATGTATAATAAGGGTAGAATAGGGATTGATAACCTTGAATGTACACAACTTGTTATAAGCTAGTTTGTGTTATTTACATCTAATTTCTATATAGTGAATAAAGGGATGAAATTCATGTATATATATTTTTCTCCTTCTTGTGTATTTCTTAAAATAGGTCTAGGATAACCCTAGGTGGTTTTTGTATGGAAAATATATTTTTTGATGGACAAAGGTGGGAAAAGGATAATAACACCTAAACTAGGACACTAGTGCCATTGGTGCTAGTGACCAGGTGGTATAAACTAATCCATAGGGGGTTAGGATGCTAAATTGAGGGTCTTATATTTATTTATGTTTAGGGATATGTGTGTCTATCATAAAGGTTGGATAAGTGTCTAAATAGGCTCTAAGATAGGTCTAGGTCTAAGATAGGGTTGGGCTATCTTAAGTAACAATATTAGCACTCAAGTGTCATTTTAGATGATTACACTTGGTTAAGGGATCTTTTTAAAGGTAATTTATTAGAGGATTTAGATAAAATTAACTTGTATTGGTTTTAGGTGATGGTATATGGACCCATAATCTTATGAAGCACCAAAGCTCTACCCACCCCTTTCCTAGTGCACCTTTTAAGGCATGCACTCATCAAGATTAAAACTCGATAGGTTCCTACAAGGGATAAAGCATTAATAAATGGTAAGTTTTAAAAATATTTTATGTACATATTCCCCACTCAAAGCTCATCATGTGTCACATAGTTGTAATATGGGATGGTGCTTCAAGAAAGAACATATTAGGTGGAGCTACAAAATAAGCTAAAAATCATTTTTTTATAAAATATGGGGTAAATATAGAAAAATTATCTACATTATTAGGATTCTAAGAATTTTTTAGTTTAGAAAAAGAGTTTTTAGAAATAGATTTATGATCAAAAAATGGAATTTTTTGATAAATAATCGTTAGCTAAATAATTTTTAAATTGTAAATATATAATAAAATTTTAATTATTCATTTGTAAATTTACTATTTTGAAAAACTAGAGGTCTATGTGACCCAGATGAGTTACAAGAGATTTGATGTCATATATTCAAGGAGAATGATGGGGAGGGTGTATTACAATTTATGTGAGCATGATTCAGGTATGGGATGTATTGAATTCATTTATTATCATTTTTAATTATAAATGAGGTAGATTTAGAAAATTAAGTATTGAGGCAAATCCATGTAGAATAATTTGCTTCAAATTTTTGGGTTAGAGTAAAAATAAAGATGAAAAATGGGTAGGGTTCAAAGGAAGGTCATTGATTTCTAGGGAATTAATGATAAATGTGTTAAAAATCACCATAATAAATAAATAGGATCAGCCAGGCTAACATAATTATAAATTAATAGGTCAATGTTAGTAATTGATTATGTATTTTTAGGTCAATATTAATTTTTATTAAGTGGTTGACTATGTGCATGCAGTATAATCTATTTTAATAGTGTATAAGTGGTTGATTGTGTACATCATTGGAAATTAAATAAGGTATTTAGGTGGTTGACTGTGTATAAAAAATGGTTGACTGCATTAATTTAGTGCCTAACTTTGTATTAAGTGGCTAATATAGTAGTTTTATTTAATTTGATATGTATCAAGTGGCTAATGTAGTTACAATAACTATCCAACTTCATATAAAGTGGTTGATACAATTTTATTTTTATAGTGGTTAACATACTTAGATAATGGTTGATATAAAAAATATATTCCTACCCAACATAGTTAGTTATGTGGTTGACATATTATAAAATGTTGATAAAGAGTTAGTATAGGTTTATGAAGTAGTTAATTTTGTTTTAAATGCATATATTTTTCATTTTAGTAGTGTAATTTAATGATTATCTACTATAGAGAATTGATACAAGTTTTATTTTTGATATCTTTTGAGATAATAGAGACCCTCAATATTGGTAGATGTAGTTTAATTACCATATTTATTAGATATATTAACAAAATATAATCAATCATGATTGATAACATTAGTATTTTGAGGCATTATGTAGATCTGATGCATTCTATTTAGTCTTGACTTAGTCACCATGATCTTAGGGATATGGGAGTGGTTAACCAACATTTTTATGTGGTGGTGGATGGGAATACCATTGAGGTGCGTATCACCCTAGAGGATGTCCATGTTATATTAGGACTTCATATTATAGGTATACTCATTATTTATGATACTCCTAAGATAGATCTTGAGACATGAGCCTTAGCTTTATGGGTGACCAGCTTAGAGAGATATTTTAGTTTTTACAAGTTTGATATTTTGATGTCTATGTGTCAACTATTATGGATACATAAAAGGAAATTATTTTCCATGTGATATATCATGTGCTCTATTACAATACATATGGTAAGTTTAATATATTTGTGTTTTCCTTATGTCATTCTATATTAGAACAATGCATTATATATAATATAGGTTCAGTGATCTAGGTGTAGTTAGTGCATGATATGTATAGTATCCTATCATGAGGACAAATGCTTATGGGTCCTAAGATTTTATTGAGTAGTATTTATGGGAGGTTTCCTATTTATAGACCTATGGGGTTATCCCATATGATAGATGATAGTTTACCTCATGTTTTGAGATGGAGACAAGACCATGTACTACAAATTGTACTACATGCCCTAACATTGTAGATAGTTACTTGAGGAGATATCATTTGGTATATTTATACATGTATTGCATCTTTTTAGCATTCTTTTTTGAGTTTTTTTAGGGATTGGGTCATTTTATTATTATAAAACATTACACATGGTGGGTGGATCCACATCTTATTGCTCATTTACTAGGTTAGTTAAGGTTACCACATCTAGCAACACCTATAATATAGATATTTGGCATGGCATGTGAGAGAGAATTGAGGTTGTGGAGGTGAAGGAGAACCTATGGATATGTTTATGATATGACCTCATTAGGTGATACATTGGTAATGATGATGATGATCATATTAGGGAGATGTAAGAGCAGTCAAAAAGAGTTAGAGGTGATGGTTGATGAGGAGGTAAATGTGGAAACTATTGTGCCATGAATTTTTTTACATTTACCACCATTACCACCATGATAATGACATAGAATGAGGTATGTGTAATTATAGGTGGATGAGGAGTTGTAGGTAGAGGAACTATAACATGGATATCCTATAACAAAGCTTGTAGATATATGGTATAGAGAGTGGAAGATTCATAATAGACTACACCTTGCTCATGTTCTCAACCCTAGTTTTGCAACACCATATAGGCATGCCACACTATAGGTACTCAGTGAGCAAGCCAACAAAGAGACTATTGGTGAGTCATTTTTGTTTTGATATGTAGTTGATGTTTATTATGTATAAATGGTAGATATATTTGTTATATACATTTTTTGAGATATTTATCAGATATGATGTACATTTGGTTTATGTTTTGTATATGTTTTTGTAGAGTATTTTATATGGTCAATGATATTCCATGAAGGACATCATGATATATTGGATCATGTGTTATTAGATCATGATACTTTAGAGATGATTGATCTATTTGTACCTTTTAATCCTAATTATGCTAATTAGTTTTGATTGGTCGGTGAGGTAATGAAAGAGCTATAGAGATAAGGAGGTGTAGGACAATAAGTATTACCTCTAGGATTGGGTGATGGAGAGTTACAAACATGAAAAACATTATCTAAGGAGAGGGCCGCTCATTTGGCTACATATAAATATTTGGCACATGTACAATACTAGGTAGCCAATTTATAGGGATATATTGAGGCCTATATACATAGATAGAATCACCATAACATACCATTTATAAAGGGTAGTCTTAGGTATTTAAGGGTAGTGTATCCTATATACCAGATAAGAAGGGTGGACCATAACTATAAATCTAAGATTATATTATGATTATAGATTTTTTTTGTATTATATCAAATATTGGATCTATTTACATATATACATATATATTCATTTTCATATTCGTTATCATGACTCATGGATGTATTTATTTTCTTTTTAACACATTTGTTTAATATTTGATATATGTTGTAAGAAAATGTATGATGTTTTTTTAATTCTTTTCTAGTAATTGAGAACAAATGCATGGTTAAAAATAATGATTGAAAATGTAAAATGTAAAACTTTTGTAAAATATACTAGATATCATGAAAAATAAAAATTAGAACATAGTAAATCATGTTGGGAAGCATGGAAAACAAAAAAATAATAAGAATGAAAATGAAATTAAATGTAAAACATACTAAATCATGTTGAGAAGCATGTAAAATCTAAATAAATGATTGGTAAAATGTAAAACATGCTAATCATGTTGTGAATTCTTTAAAATGTAAATAAATAAATTTAAATAATGAAATACAAGATAAGATATGCAATGTAAAAATAAAAAGTGGAATGACAAGTATAAAATGTAGGATTTGTGTTAATAACTTTTGTTAGCAAAAGTATACTTATTTTGTGACTAAACATGGTATGAAGCTTGAGGATACTTTGTGAGGAAATCCTAGTCCCATCTAAGGTCTTACACTACAACTCACAAAGGGTAAATCAATGAGGTGAATGATAATTACTGTAAATACTTATGAATGATAAGGTGATGTGTGTGAGGAATATTTAATCCTATCAAAGGTCTTATATTACAACACACAAAAGGAGAACCAATGGGTATGATCATATAATAAATTGTATTCATCAAGGAGGAATATTTGGAATGTTATAATGAGAAATGGAGTGGAAAAAAATAGACATAGGTGTTTTTAATAATCATTAATTTAGATACTTGATTTTGACCAATTTCATGCCTAAATTGGCTATCATATCAAGTTCTAGCACATGATGCAATTTAGGCCTATAAATCACTTAAATGTCTAAATTTATACAAATAAGGGATTTAATTTCTCATAAACATGATGATTCTTACTTATTTGGAGTATTACCATGTATGCACCAATAGTCTAGTTCGGTTTCAACACTAGTAAAATTGTAACCTAGTAATTTGATGCTCTTGGCCTATTGATCTATTAACTCAAAACATTTAAAATAATTTCCAAAATCCCAAAGTCACTAAGAAAGATTAATTAAAATGAAAATCTCAATTAAATTTTTTTAATTAAAAATTCCAAGTTGAATTAGTTAATTTCATATATCAAAAAAGAAATTTTTAGCCAAAAATGAAGTCAAGGTCAAAGGAGCTAATAAAGTGATTTATTGATTCTTAAGTATTCCCAATAGGTGAGTCATAAAATCATAAATATCTAAAGTGAGTTGTCATGACTCATTAATATCTAAAAATGAAGTTTCAAGACTTCATGAATGCTTTGAACCAATCCAAGGTTAACCTGACTCAACCTATATTATTTTAGACTCAACCAAAGTTAGAGTTTAACCTAAGATGCCTAGGGTTAGAGTTAGTTATTAGAGATATAAATATAAGTGACCACACCATACCTAAACAAAAATTTGTGTTTAAAGTTATTCTATAGGAATGCCCTCAAGAAATCATTAAAAGTAGGGTTATAATTCCCATTTGATTCCAAGATACATACCAAGCAAAGACAAAGTAAAGAAAAGCCACAAGTGACCATTAGAGAAGTGATACCAACATGGTAAAGTATTGAAAAGATTCAATAATGTCATATACTAAGCATGAACATCCTTATGCCAACAAGTGGACATCAATTTTGACAAAGGAGGTAAAATTAGTATGTGTTTTTATCTATATTTTGTGATCTTGTTCATTATGTTATGCTCCCCCTAGTGATTAAGAAAGAGTATTTAGTTTCATTGTATTATTATTCATGGTTTTTTATTATCTTCACTAACAAAAAACTAATCAACATTTGTGTGCTCTTCAGACTCCTAAGATACATAATGTCACACTTGATAGGACAATGTTGTTTCTATGCAAAATTGCTTTCTACATTCAAAGAAGAAATAAGAAACTAAGAGATGGTCAAGGCTAGAAGATACCTGATAAAGTTGTGCGCACCGAAATCAGACGTTGGAAGATTCTCCTCTTTGGCTATGGAGGAATGACACCTGAGAAGAAAAGAGACTAAAACACAGAAAAATGTTAGTCAAAGATATGGTGGGCTGTCAGGCAAACGCCCGATCTCGAAAGTACGAAGACTTCCTAGAAGGATATCAACCCACTGATAAAAAAGTAGAATATTGGACTAAAGTAGATATAATGAAAGATAAAATGATAGAAATAAAGGATAGAAAATAAAATGTGTACCTGATAATGAAGTAAAATGTTCTATGCAGTTGCCGATGTCGGTCTCTATAGTGCCGGCGTCGGTTATAGAAAGTGTCAACGTCGGTTAAAGTGCCGGCGTCGGTCGGGGTAATGACCGGCGTCGGTCGGGGTAATGACCGGCGTCAGTCGGGGCAAGTTCTGGATAGAGTCTGGATGAATTGCAGAAGGTCTGACAGAGTCGAGATAGGGTCTGGTCAAGGTCGGGACAGGGTCTGATCAAGGTAATGTCGAGTCTGGACAGGGTCTGGGGGTTTTGGTCGAGTCTGGACGGAGTTATAGACTGGGATAGTGGGCAGAGATGTAAGGAAGGGACTCAGGGCTCAGGTCTACACTCTGAAGATCTGAGATGATAGAAATAACAAACAAATAATAACCAGAAAGAAATAAAACAAACAGAAGAAATACTTACTTGCCAGAAGACACGATAAAAGCCATGATTGAAGTCGATGAAGCGTTGCTGTAAGTTGATCTAAGCGAATGCAGATTGGTTGAATGCTAGAGTTGGTTGATCGCCAGAGCTGATTGATTGCCAGAGTTCTGTGAATGTCAGAGTTTAGGGGTCGATTGATTGATTCAAATGGTTTTGCTGATGAAGGCGCAGAACGGTTCGAGAGACGGTTCGATAACCGATCGGGAAACTGAATGATAACTGAAAATGGGTAACGGTAAGGTGACTGACGTCGGCAGAATTGCCGACATCGGCCGATAAGTGACCGATGTCGGCGACGTCGACCGGGTAACGACCGTCGTCGGCAGATGCACAATGGGGATAGAGTCTAGCTTTAGCTTTGTACTCCTTTTTTGCATGCTGCCAGGGTTGAGGCTAGTGGAAGAAGTGATCGGCAAAGGTTAAATAGGTGAAGAGGAAGAAAATGGGGGATGACCAGGGGAGTCGACACGATTTTGGTGTCTACATTTGCCCCTTTTTGTCTTGTTGGTTGTTCTGGACGAACTGCAAGACAAAAATAGGAGTGATTGCCCCAGGTGTGGGATAAGGTTGATTTCGTCTTGTTGGTTGTTCGAATGAACTGCAAGACAAAAACATGAAGCGGATTGCCCCGATTATGGATGAGGTATTCCCCCTCAAAGCAGGAGTCGAGGGAAGGGAACCGGGAATCGGGTGCTGATTTGACAAAGAGTGGATGAAAAAGGGGTGAGGGTGAACGCTACAAAAGTTGTGATTGCAAACATATGACTGCACGAGATGGTTAGGTCAAAGTGTCGCAGGTCAAGGGTCGAGGAGTGCCAAAATTGAAATAACCGGGCCCCAGCATTTAGTCGTCTGCTGATCGGGTTATTCAATCGAAGCTGAAGCTCTAAATGGGTCGTCACGTTCTAGGTATCCCGGGCTCAGGAAATACTCCTAGAAACACGAAAAAGTCACAAGTAGTGTGGATCAATCGGCTTGCGATCCTATACTTGTGAGGGTCCAAAAAGGTCTGCGCACAATTCTGCTAACCAGTCATGAGGTAGCATACATGCAAAAACAACCAAGGCAACAATGTCTTGGAAGTGGTCAAGGTCGGAGGAGATAGGTATGATCTCCAATGGTTGGTGGTTGAGGGGAGGAATGGGCGAAAGGATGTGGCCGAGCTAACCCCAGAAGACCCCATGTCAACTGAGTGCTGCCTACATAGCCCTGGTGATAGGGCCTCAGGCCAATGTAGTTCTCCCGAGAAGGGAGGGAGAGACAAAGGGATGAAATTGGTCGTGGTCAAGGGCAAGGTTATGGTTAAAAGAAGGAAAGAAGGTTTGTCCATCAGAGAGATGAACAAACGAGAATGGTCGAGCTAACCCCAGAAGACAGTCATGTCATCTGAGTGTTGCCTACATAGCCCCTGTGTAAGGGCCTCAGACCAATGTAGTTCAAACAAAGGGTCCGAGTAGTAGACAGGTGGTCAAAAATGGTTGATAGATTGGTCTTGGTTATGATGAAATGATGAGGAGAAGAGATGTTCCAGCCTTTTCCAAATGGTGTATTCTGCAACATTGGTCGAGAGGTCTTTCATCTCTAGCAATATTCCATATTCGTGATGGATGTATGCTAAAAATGAATTGAGGTCTATTTATGCTTCAGCAAGTATTGGTTTATGCTGAACATAAATTGTGGCGGGTCGATAGTTTCCATGTGTATTGGTGTCCATAGAAACTAGGGGGAATAGGCTATGGGGGTGGTCTGAAAAGAGAGTTGAGTTGATTGACAAGTGATGAAGGTGAATGTGACCAAAGTGCAGAAGAAGTGAAAAGCATATTGCTCTTTCATTGACAAGGACCAAAAAGATAGCATAGATAGGGGTTATGAGAACCAAGAGCCCCATTCATGCGTGACGTCGTTGACCATAGTTATGTTAGAGCGGTAATCGAATCACTTCGACATTAAAGTGAGCTCGAAGTCCCTTGAGCAGGTGATAGGAGGATATAGGGTAACCCGTTTTAAGAGCAGAGATAACTTTGCCCCTTTTTATAGGAGACCCTGAGACAACTACAAGTCAAGTCCATGATTCATTTTTTTTTCTTTTTTTTTTTTTGGTGCAGACTGATCAATGCAGGAAGCCTGCATGGAGATGTCATTTGCTTGGTGGTCAGTTGTGAAGCTGATCAATGCGGGAAGCTTCTAAAATAGTGTTGTTTATTGCCAGATTATTCATAGCCATCCTTCAAGGGAGTGGTCTAGATTTTTGTTTAATATAAGGGCTTTTGAATAGCTATCCTTCGAGGGAGCAGTCTATTAATTATAGTAATGATAGTACAGCTGTCCTTCAAGGGAGCAGTCTGCCTTTTGATTTTGATATTGATATAGTGACCATGGATATTGTGACATCTTGATTTGTTTTTATAGAAATGTGAGTCATGGACAAGATTATAGAAGGTCAAGGGCTCCCTTTTATTAGGACAAAGCATCCATACAGCATAAAAGGGTTATAGAAATTGTTAAGAGGAATAGGGTTGAAAGGAATTAGGAATAAGAGGACGGGGATTGCTCAAGGGACGAGCTCAAGTTAAGTGTCAAGTGGATGAGTACTCGACTAGCAGTAGAACGGTCGCAGATGCAACGCATTAAGAGGCTCAAGTTCTGATAAGTCCCTAGTGTATGCTAGGGTCCAAGTCAATTAGGAGCAAACTTGCCCCATTTGCCTCTTTCCAGATTGGTCAGGTGCTGATTGAGAAGTTGGTTGATAGGATTGTTGATTGATCGAGACTGGTTGAATGTTTTGATAAAAAGGTTGGTCAATGTTTGATTGAGATTTGGTCATTTGATAGTTGGTCAATGGTTGGTCGAGGGTTGATTGGTTGGTATTTAGTCTTTGGTGGGGTCGAATGTTTGGTTGAGGTCGGGTTAAATGTTTGGTTGCTAGTCTGGTTGAGGTTAAGTTGAAAGAGTGATTGATATGTGGTCGAGACTGTGTTGAAAAATTGGTCGAGGTTTGGATGAAGGTTGAATTCCCCCAGCGGCTAGGGAGAATTTTTGACGGATTGGTTAAGGTCGATTGAGGTTTAGTGGTCAGATGGATAGTGTTGATTTCAAATAAGGGGGTTAAAGGCAGCGAAGGGACCCTAGTCTGGCGTGGAGATCCCGATTTAGGTGACGAGGTTGGAGAGGCATGGGTTGGTGTTGATGATTTGTCGGAGGGGTGGTCAAGAGGATCCTTGATGAGAAGGGTATCCTTTCTCCGTTGTTGACGAATGACAGCTTTAAGAGCGCAACAACGCTCAGTGTCATGTCCCGGAGTGTGATGATAATGACAGAATTTAGAGTTGTCGAACCAAGATGGTCTTGATCCGAGAGTTGATGAGTGGGGTGGTGTTGAAGGTTGATTGATGATGTGGTCGAGAAGAAGGGTGTCATTCCCAAGACATTGGCGAATAGCAACCTTGAGGGCACAAAAATGTTCGGTGTCGTGCCCAGGCGTGCGATGATACGCACAAATGCGAGTGTCATCGAACCATGGTGGTTTTGGTCCGAGAGATTGATATGGTTTAAGAGGCGGGAGATAGATACGAGAGGACTGTAACAATTGCCGTAACAGCAAGGCATAAGATCCTGCTAATGGGTCTAAGTGTCTTGTTGCAGTAAGGGTTGATGACTTTGGTTTGAGAGGCATAAGAGACGTTGATCGATGGTTTGGAGGAGGTATAAGTCTAACGGGTTGAGGGAGTAATGGAGGCGATGTGCCTCTGTGAAGTATGGGAGTGGGAAGCACTCTGAGTAAAGTAGACGGATGTGGGCCCAAGATTGAAGGTAATGACGAAGATAGGGGAGGAGGCCTCCGGTGTGGTTTAGTAGCCTTCTTTGGTTTGGGTTGAGGGCCACCTTTGTGCGAGGTGAGGTTAGATGTGGGGCGAACACCAAGAGGTTTAATCGCTTTGGGCATGATGGACGCCTGCGCTGGTTTGGGCTTAGATGTGGATGGTTCTTCTCTCAATGGAGAAGGGATTAAAAAAGTGGGCTCTTTAAGTGGAAAGAGCTCTGGAGTAGTCATGGCTTCTGTGTGTGGTTGAGGAGTCAAAAAGGTATGATCATCTATAGATGATAAGAAGGATGAAGGCGAGGTAGCTAGTGTTGATGTGGTCAAAGCATCCTCCAATATGGGAGAAGTTGATGGAGGACAAGTAGGAGAAGAAAGTTCTTCACCATGTGGAGGAAGTATAGGGGAAGAAGGGTCTTCTACCTGTGAAAGAGGTTGGTCAGGGATAAGAGAAAAGATAGTGTCGACCGTGTGTATATCATGGTCTTGAGGGTCATTGGTCATGGTTTGGACGTTGTCTTGAGTAGGCAGGTGATTAGGAAAGGGTTGCTTGAGGATGTCAAGGTTTTGGTTGGGCGGTGCGTTTGGGTTATCCAAGATAAGATCCCCCTTGTCTAGCATGTCCTGGATGATGTTTTGGAAAGTTTGATAGTGATCCGTGTCATGGCCTTTGACACGGTGATAGTTGCAAAAGTGATTCTCCCTGTACCATGCAGGGATAGGTGTTGAGGGGTCGAATTGATGTGGTCAGATTGAAGGGAGATTGAGGACCCCCTTCTTGACGAGTTTATCCAAGACAGAGGCATATGACTCCCCAATTGGAGTGAATTGACGCTGTATGGATTGACGTTGAAAATGTTTATTGATGTAGTCTAATGTTGAAGATGATGGTCGGTTGGTTATTGTTGAAGATGATGGTCTAAAGATGACAGTGTTTTCCGACCCCTTGGATTGAGAGTGGGCAAAAGAAGGTCTGGAAGAAGAGTGGTCATTGGTTCTTGTGTTAGTGTTACGCAATTTGACCTTATCTTCTTCAATGGCGCGGAGTTCAAGCTTTCGGGCCATGGTGAAGGCCTCGTCAAAAGTGTGAAATGTTTGAACCCGCAAGGTGGATGAGATGTGACTGGCACATGCTCGGGAAAAGAGCTCAATGAGCTCGGGCTGAGGCAAGGAGAAGGAGAGCTGGTTAATCAAGTCTCTCCAACGGGTGACAAAATTGACTATTGATTCATCGTCAAATTGCCTAATAGAGTAAAGGTCTGTGATCGAGACTTGTTTAGTGATATTGATTGAGAAATGGTCAACAAATAGTTGGGCAAGTTGAATGAATGAAAAGATAGAATGTCTGGCAAGAGAGCTATACCAGTCAAGGGTAGGGCCAGAAAGAGACATAGGAAACGTGCGTAGAAGTAACGCATCATCGTGGGCGATAAGGTAACAGGCATGTCTGAATGCCCGTAAGTGTTGTTGTGGGTCCTCCTTACTCTAAAAGCGAGTAAATTTAGGAAGCTCCCAATGGTTGGGGTATGGTCAGATAAGGACAGAAGGATGGATGGGCTCGTTGTAAATCTGGTCATATGAAGAGACATTACTTGAACCGGAGATAGAAGCTTCGAGACTGGACATTTTATCCATCAGCATCTTGATGACGTATGCTGATGGATTGGCGGATGGAGTGCCCCCTTGGTTGTAAGGCGCTTGAAACAGGCTAGAAGAGGCGTACGACATAGTCGGTTGTACCAGTAAGGGCGCAACGAACAGATGACTAGTTGCAGTGGTAGAAGTAGAAGCTAAGGGTGGTTGGGTTATGAAGGTAGAAGGCATAGGCTGACTAGATACCGCCAAAGGAGGTTGTGTGGCGGCATGGGCAAAAGAGGAGGTAGGCACTCCTGCATATATGGGCGCAAGAGTGTGTGCGGTCGAGACAATCAAGTTCTGGTATGATGCAGAACTTGGTTGAATTGAAGGTGGTTGAGGGGGTAACGAAACCCTGATGGAGGTTGGTCTAAAAATAGACGAGGAGGCCAAACTTTGTGTATTGGCCATGGTCGGGTTAACGGTTGAGGTGAAAGGTTGAGTCGTAAAAGGTTGGGTGGCGAACGGTGTTGATGTCGTCGCCACGTCGCCCGAAAGGTCCCGCGTTGGGTTTCTCGCGAGATAGTTTTGGAGGGCTGCGGTATTGAGGTCCAAGAATCTTACAAAATCTTGGTCCCCTTCTGGGACAATAGGCGTTTGGGTCGGGGATGGTCTAGTAGGAGTTCTTTCGGTTTCTGAGTTGAACTCCATTATAGGGCTGGTTATAGGTGGGGTAGATGGAAGAGGATGATGCCTCACGTGATCAAGAAGAGCCTTGGTTTGACTACAAGTCAAAACCATTCAAGGCAAGGAAGAACGTCCTCACAAGCTCAAACAAGCAGATAAGAACTAAAAAAAAGATGAAGACACAAGCAGATCCTAAAACCCTAGGATTAAATTTTTAAGATTATAGTGGCTTATGCCTTAGAATGTGTGTAGAGGAAGGTTGGCTTTTGAGTCAAGTCCTAGAAGAAGCAGTCTATGGATGGTTTCAGGTTTTGTTATGGTGCTCAAGAAGTCTATGTTAGGTTTGGTATGCGGCCTGGTGCTAAGGAACAAGCTCCCCTCACTTCACGATTCCAGTGGTTAGCTGGTTTCGCTTAGCCAAAATATACCTCGCCTATAGATTAGACTCCGCCAGAGAACGGAGTGGGCTTTCCCCTTGGTGATGAAATCCAAGTAAGATCACCGAGACGGGTAAGGTATCCGCTAGGGGATGAAATCCCAGTCGGGCCTTGTCTCAGGTAAGTTAAAATGTTTGTTTTGTGCAAGTGGTTCGGTCGTGTAACATCAAGTGATCTAGATTAATTCAATATGCGGTTTAATTACTATGTGTGGTCTAAGAGATGCAGGCAAACAGAAATGAATGCAAAGTGTTTTAATGCCCAAGTCGAAATGTTTGTTCGTATGAAGATGAATGGAGAAAGAGTCGAAGAATATGAGTTTTAGCTGGTCTAGAAGTGCAAGAAAGAAAGAAATGTTCTTTTTAGTCCTGCTTATGATGTCGTTTAAGAAGAGACGAAAGGGGGCGAAAAGGAAGAAACCTAATGCACCTATATGAATGAAAGAAAGAAAGAACCCAAGGAAGGCCCTAGGGTCCCACCGGGCGTGCCAAAATGTTTCTATGCAAAATTGCTTTCTACATTCAAAGAAGAAATAAGAAACTAAGAGATGGTCAAGGCTAGAAGATACTTGATAAAGTTGTGCGCACCGAAATCAGACGTTGGAAGATTCTCCTCTTTGGCTGTGGAGGAATGACACCTGAGAAGAAAAGAGACTAAAACATGGAAAAACGTTAGTCAAAGATATGGTGGGCTGTCAGGCGAACGCCCGATCCCAGAAGTACGAAGACTTCCTAGAAGGATATCAACCCACTGATAAAAAAGCAGAATATTGGACTAAAGTAGATATAATGAAAGATAAAATGACAGAAATAAAGGATAGAAAATAAAATGTGTACCTGATAATGAAGTAAAATGTTCTATGCAGTTGCCGATGTCGGTCTCTGTAGTGCCGGCGTCGGTTATAGAAAGTGCCGACGTCGGTTAAAGTGCCGGCATCGGTCGGGGTAATGACCAGCATCGGTCAGGGCAAGTTCTGGACAGAGTCTGGACGAATTGCAGAAGGTCTGACAGAGTCGAGATAGGGTCTGGTCAAGGTCGGGACAGGGTCTGATCAAGGTAATGTCGAGTCTGGACAGGGTCTGGGGGTTTTGGTCGAGTCTAGACAGAGTTATAGACTGGGATAGTGGGCAGAGATGTAAGGAAGGGACTCAAGGCTCAGGTCTACGCTCTGAAGATCCGAGACGATAGAAATAACAAACAAATAATAACCAGAAAGAAATAAAACAAACAGAAGAAATACTTACTTGCCAGAAGACACGATAAAAGCCATGATTGAAGTCGTTGAAGCGTTGCTGTAAGTTGATCTAAGCGAATGCAGATTGGTTGAATGCTGGAGTTGGTTGATCGCCAGAGCTGATTGATTGCCAGAGTTTTGTGAATGTCAGAGTTCGGGGGTCGATTGATTGATTCAAATGGTTTTGATGATGAAGGCGCGGAACGGTTCGAGAGACGGTTCGATAACCGATCGGGAAACCGAATGATAACTAAAAACGGGTAACGGTAAGGTGACCGACGTCGACAGAATTGCCGACGTTGGCCGATAAGTGACCGATGTCGGCGACATCAGCCGGGTAACGACCATCGTCGACAGATGCACAATGGGGATAGAGTCTAGCTTTAGCTCTGTGCTCCTTTTTTGCATGCTGCCAGGGTCGAGGCTAGTGGAAGAAGTGATCGGCAAAGGTTAAATAGGCGAAGAGGAAGAAAACGGGGGATGACCAGGGGAGTCGACAGGATTTCAGTGTCTACAAATGCATCCTATATGGCCAAGAAGAATGATGTGAAACATTTAGTTTTCTTAAAAAAATTATTTAATTCTTCAAGTTTTGAGTTTTATGCTTTAAAATCCTATCATTCTTTTTTCTCTATAATCTATGACTTCACCTTGTGTAACAATGACTTCACTATTTCTATCCTCTATTTGAAATCTTTATTTCTATAGAAATAATGAATTCAAAATGGTGGCTTTGACCTATGTAATGTCAGATTCAACAAATATAAATAGTGACATTGACCCTAATAAACAATAATTTCAACAAGTAAAATTACAAATGATTTGAGTGACTTCACCTAATTTTAGCATATAATAGATGACTTCACCAAATCTAATCAATGAATTCACCCTATTTAACTTTGATTTCACCAAAAACTAGTCCATTTCTATATGTGTTCATAGGGAAAACAATGACTTCACTTGAAATGATGAATTTAGTCTGTTGTAGAAATGGCAGCTTCACTCTATGTTTTTAGAAACCTAAGAGTTAAAAATGGAATGTTGTTTATTGATTTGATTTTTACCCTAAAGATAAGAGAACCCCCTAAAATTTTTACATGAACCAAGGTGTATAAAGAGAGGCTTAAACACTTCTAAATCTCACATACACTTCTATTTTGGTGATTAAAATCAACCTAACCAAACTTGTCTTTTAAAATTTCAAGTTTTTATAAGAAAAAACAAGGCCAAGGGGTCAAAAATTCATTCATATCTGATTTGATGATTTTAAAAAGAGCGTCTGATTTAATTTAGAGGTATTAATAGCTTTTCTTTTTTTTGTTGTTGTTTGTTTATTATCTAGTTTCAAATTTCTTAGATTAAATTCTTTCTTTGTTGCAGATAAAATCTTTGTGTATATGTTCTCCCCCCATCTCCTATAGGTAACTCAGGTGACCAAAAGCACTTTATTTATTGCCTTTTTTATTTAGTATTATTAGAATTAATTTCATGTATGCTCTCCCTAATATTTGAGTGACTTTGATTACCCAAAAATGAACTCTAAAGTCTTTCCAACTTTCATTTATTTATTTTATTTCATTTGGCTTGTGGGTAGGAGTTCATCGCCTCCTCACAAGCTCTTTAAGGATGTGTTGACCTAGGCTTTCATCTCCCAGCATTGTACTAACCCAAATCTATGGTGGGGTATATAAATTTTTCATGTCATATAAGTATTTCTTGGGGATGAGCAGTTATCCTTCTAATCCTAATGAAAACCTAGGTTAGTTCATGCTAAACATCAGACTTCACTATGCCGTACATGGCTAAAGTTGTTGTGAAAAGGACTAGACCTTTGCATAGTAAGTTAGAAATTTTAAACCCAATTGATGTGATTTACCCTTGTGTTAGCCACACTTAGGACCATTTAGTGTAGTTATAAACTTATAAATTTTAGTTGACACCATTTTCCATGGAATTTATTACCAAATGTTAAGTGTTTTTCACTCTAAGTTTATGCCACGTACCAATGATTGAGAGATAGATGGGGTCTAAAAATTATACCTACACATATTATTTAATTTTTAGATTAACACTTAATTCTTCATGAGCATTAGTATATCAGTGGAAATTTTGGTAGAAGCTATGCACACCTTATTAGTTATAGGGATAGGATGAGCCATTAGTGTTATTTTTATTTTATTTTATTTACATGTGTGTTTTAGACTAAAATTATTTGTTTGTATTGTCATGTTGAAATAATTCATAACCATCATGTTTTTTCACACCAATTTTATTTAAGAGGTTTTACTCTATCCATTTTGTTTCACATTTTTTGCCCTAAATTTTTATTCCAAAACCATTTGTGTATCACTTGTTTAATAGGGCATCGTTATGTTGCCCATTTGGTTTCAAACATTTTCCTTAGATTCTTAGTTCTGAACCATTATTTACCATTTATTTTAAGGGATAATTATTATTCTACCTTAATTTTTACAAAAAAATTGTATTTGAAACCAAGATCTAAAACCATTGTTATACTTTTTGTTTCAAACATGTGGTTATGCTACCTATTTGGACTAGCCTACTTTTTCATAGAGAAATTGAGTCTTTTGCATTAAATTATAAATTCAATTTTTCAAAGTACAAATCCTAAACTAATCAGGTTTATGCCAAAGCTTCATCTAATTTGGGCTTAGGTAGTCTACTTTTTGTGTTTAGATTGTGTTACTTGGATTGATTTCTTATTTGATCTAAAGACCCTTTGCCTAGAGTTAGTGGTTGTTTATTGTTTGGTGTCTTGTTATAACATCCTTTTTGTTAAGTTGGTTACCATGTGCCTTGTTTGAATTTTATTTTGTTGAGTTTAAAATATCCTAGTTCATTATAAAATATGTCTCTTATGATCCAAATACTGAGTCTTAGTGAGCCAACTACCGAGTGTATTCCAAGATAATTACCTTAGAATTATATTTTTTTGTGAGTCATTTACCAATTTTATCCAAGCCAATTGTGTTAGATTTAGCTTGTTTTTTAGTTATTGTTTAGGTCAACCTCTTTGTTTTTGAATATAGGAGTGTTTTCCACATTAACGATTATAATCACCTTTGGGCAAATTATTATTATCCTTTTGACATAGTTAGCGATTGTTCTAACTTATATAGATAATTTTATCATTAATTATAACTACCTTTAGGTAAATTAGTACCTTAGCCATAAACAAGTTTCAAGATTTTGTGATACTTTTGCCACTAATTATAACCACCTTTTGGGCAAATTAGTACCTTTGTTAGACCAGTTTCATGTTTTTATTATATGTTTTCCTAGATTAGTTGACTTACCCTTTGGACCTCTTTTACAGATCCAAAGATTATTTTTTTAGAACTTGGTATTTTTACCATTTTAGACCTTTAATTTTCACTTGATCTAGTCATAAATATAAACATGCCTTGTTATAAATGTAGTAGGACTATGTACAATCCAAACTATGATAACTTTGTAACTAGTGACCCCTTTGTCTAAGAGCCATATGTTGATGACATAAAATATGAGACATATCAATATACATATTATAATATTCCATATTTTGAACAAAGGTCAGACCCACTAGTGTAGTATTTGGTGACTACACCTTTCTATCCAGGCCAATAGAAAGAGCAAATAGCATATTAACTTGCTCAAGTGATGCTTATTATAAAATAAAGCCAATAATAAGAGACTTAATATGTAATGACACCATCACAAATAAGTTATGATTTATACTTATTTGATCACCATTTTTTAGATAGTAAAGATATAATTCTAGTTAGGTCTCTCAAAGTAGGAACTAAATTCCTGCCATACTTTTCACATGAAAGTTTGACTAATTTGATTAGAACCCCTAGTAATGTGCCTCAAAATTAATATTTTGAATAGGAATCAATTAGTTACAATCAATATTTAGTACAAATGCATCAAAAAATCCAAAGTACACTTGAAAAGGGGAAAGGTCCTTTGGATGATCAATTGGAATAAGTACAAGAAGCATGCCAAAATTATTTTAACCTCACTCACAATTTCAATGAAATAGATGTTTCAAACACTAATAGAGATAACTCCATCAATAGGAACACAAGTAGATGTTTCAAGCTATGAAAATAAAAATATAGACCCCTTTATCCAAAGTACTCTAGTTGGTGACATGGTTAATGTCCCCATAATGATTGAATAAATTATTTCTCAAATGGAAGACCTCACTCAAAAGATTATGAATATCACAAAAGTGATTTATAATTTAAACCAAAGTGGTTCTAATATTTTTCCTAGAAATACATAATAGATTTCTGTAACCAAAACTTTGAGTGGATTAAAAAAAATAAGGGATAGGTACACTTATTTCCCAACCATAACAAATAAACTCCACTCCTCAACTATCTTCTCCCTCGAGTACACAACACAAAGAAATGAGCCAAAAATAATAGACTAACTTACCACCTCAACAAGTGCAAAATAATACACTACCTCAACATGTGGCAATAAATTTTCCACCACATTAAACACAAACTAATATACCTCAAACACCACAAATGTTGCTTAACCAACAATGTGTTTTTATTGGTCAAAGATTTTTAGTTGGTCAATAATAATAAATTCCAAACTCTAAACAAGTACCTAACTAATAAAAAGTGCCTATACAATAATAGGTGTTAATAAATAACAAGGTTCCAATATACATAATGTACCAAGTGCTAGGAAATAGTTGCCTTTCACCCAATGGGTATCACACATACAATAGGGATCCAATTTACAATAACTTCAATAACAAGGTTCAAATCATCAATGCATTCCCTCTACATAATAAGGTTTGATGAGTAGATATACAATTACTTCCCAAACTCAGCAATACCAAAATATCCCACTTAGCCAAATTTCATTACCATAGCTATAATTTTCTAACCAAGTCTATGTATCCAATCCTAGCTAGAATGTTTTATAATAACAACATATTATATATCAACAATACATTCCTAATACATAGATACATATACTTGGTCATTCAACTAATAAAACCAACATTTTTTAGTATGCCATTCCTTAATATTGTAGTCAAGGTAGCCCACCTTTAATCATGCATCCCCAATAGCAATAGGCCACCCTAGCCAACTTAATTACTCAAGAGTTACAACAAGTTAAGGATGAAATTAAATCCATTCAAATTGGAAAGTAGATAAATAAGTTTAAGCTAGATGAAATATGCTCTTATATATTTAACATGGATTATCTTCAAATATCATTTCCACTAGGTTCCACTAGGTTATGAGCCACCCAAATTTGATAAATACAAGGGAAAATCCATCCCCAAAGAGAATATGAAAGAATTTTTTGTTGAATGACAACCAGTGGCATACAATGTCATATATTTTCTTCTCTTCTTTCTAAGAAGTTTGACTAGATAAGCCTTGGAATGGATTTTAAAATTGTTGAATAATTTTATACCTGGCTTTGATCATCTATCTTAGAAGTTTGTATATCACTTTTCATATAATCTCAAACACAAGATTATAGTTATGGACTTGCATCAAGAAAAATAGAAAAATGGTGAAAGCTTCATTTCTTAATTTCAACAATGGAGATCCCTTGTAAGCTAATTTGCTCATAACTTGCTAGATAAGTAATTAGTTGTGATATTTACCAGGAGCTTACATAGAAAGATATCTTATCATCTCAAGCTGCAATGTGCTCATACATTTTAAGAGGTTATTGATAAATAGATACAGATTAAAAAATCCCTTGTCAACAAAGGTATCATCAAGTTATCTTATTCTAATTGGAGCCAAATCCAACATATATGCCATCAAATCTAAAACTAAAACTATAGCCAAAATTAGAACCCTATTCAAATATCGACTTTAACACCACCTCAGGCCAATGAAAATGAAAGACCAAAGGACTTCAACTGCAAAAATAATGTTTTTGGTAATGGGGGAAATAAATCATGCCATGTACAAATGATGAAAACACTAGTTGTCCATTTACCTATGCCCATTCATCAACCACCACCTTCATGCATTTAGCCAAGGCCTCCATAAAACTAGTAGACACATAATCAAGTTGAATTACAATCCCCTCCTCTAAGGAGAAGACCACACATTTATAGACAATTTAATGACCTCAGGGAACTTATTAATTTTGCATTCCAAAAATTAATTTAGGAAAATATGATTAGCTAGCCGATACCAAATTTATTTTCTAAAGGAATTCCTTTTCTAGATTAGTACAAAGAACATGAATCTTGTGAGTACCATAATGTCAAAGGACATTCTATATACTAGTGTATTCAACTAAGGCATCTAATTTATATTATTTTAGAGATTGGGAAGATACAACAAAATACACATGCTCACACGACTAATCATAACTTGGGCATCTATTATAATCCATTTCCCCAATATAATAATAAAATAACCATCAAGAGTACTAATAAAAGAAATAGTAATGGAAAATAACTCTACCACAAAATGAATATAAATAATGTGAGCCACAACAACATCAAGAGAATAGTTAGAACTAAGGTAAAATTGATCAAACCAACCAAAGATGACATCATGTTATCATGTATACCTAAAATAGTGTTGTAGGACACATCTTAGGTGATCATATTTTGACCATTACCATTAATCCCTGACCAACTACCAATAGATCAAGACCTTCACCTAATAATGCCTATCAATGAAGTAATACCTACCAACCTCCTTATGATATTAATTCTTATTTAGATCATGTTAGTAGGTAGGCTCAACACTACCTAAAAATTACCATTTTAGGCCTTATTACCTCCCCAACTAATTACCAAAGACTTATGCCAGATTGATATTTCATAATCAGAACTCGACAAGCTAAGAACACTATCAAAGGACTATAATTGAATACCATAAATGAGCCCATTTAGACCTCTATGCCTATTAAAAACAACACAATTTCCATAATTAAATGGAAGACCTAAGACATTGTGGAATAGCTAAAGAAGACACCTATACAAATATCCATCATGGATTTGTTGCAGACATCATGCATCTAGAAATACATTCTGAATGAGTACTTAAGCCAATTATTCATACTATACAGCATCACTCTAGATAAATTTCAAGCCATGGTAAGACACTTAGCCCCTGGATAATGCCTTAACTTTGGGCAACATGATATGTCATCCTTGGGCCCATTACATAATAACCCATTGTAAATTGAGGTTAGTATAAAAACCCATAAATTTAAATGCATATTTGTATAAAATGCTTTAGGCCTCAAAATTTCATCACTAAAGTTGATCAAGCATCTTGGATACATAGAGATCGACCTAAAACCAAATACCATCATTATCAAGGCATATGACAATAAGGAATGGAAAAATCAAGGTACTATCATCTTGTTAGTGGTCATTGGGCCTTTGAACCATGATACTCTATGCCATGTTTTAAATTATAATTATCTTAAAATTTGTTATTGGGCCAACCCTAGACCCATTAATGGCATACTTTCCACATTGCATAAGTGTATAAAATTTCCTCATTCAGGGACGGAAGTGATTATACCAGTTGATCTCCAACCCTATCAATATTGTAAATATATCTAAGGTGAGTACAAGAGATATAACTATGATTTTATCCTAAATCCTATGTCTAAGTATGATGGAGAAAGAGTTAAAAAAGCTAAAGCCATTAAATAAAGACCATAAGCCAATTACATTGACCTAAATAATTTATCTTCTACTTCATCTATTTCTCCACCAAATGTTGATAATCACTTTAATATAATTGATAAAGGTTTATAAAAATAAATTAACCATGACTCCTTCCACATTTCCAAGTCGTTGTAGAATCCAAAAGCTTGTGAGAGACCCAAGGCCAAGACCACTCACATGGGGTGGTAGACCAAGTGATAATCTTAGCTAAAAAAACTCATTATTTTCAAACTGACCTCTAGCCTAGAATAGGACCCTTTAGCCAAAGATGATTCATGGCTTTATACTGATGAGTTAGTTGACTATTACCGAAGTGCAAAGTATCTTATTTGTAATTAGATTATGGATCAATATTATGAAGGTAGAGGCCTATGGATATATCAACAAGGTACTATTGAACAAATTTTAATGATCAAGTACAAAGAAACCCATGGTATCTGATTTAAACTATCTGGGGGTGACTCCACATACCTTATTTGGGTTCTTACACCATCGAATAGTGAAGACAATGTTTTCCATGACATAAGGTTTGACTATAACATCTATGGTGACATTTCCAATACAAATTTGTTTAACCCCCATGTTTTTTGTACTATTAACCATGTTTATCACCCTTTTATATTAATCTTTTACAACTTAGATTTAATAGACTAGTACTAACAAGAGTCAACAATGCCATTAAATGATGTTGAAAACAATGAGGCCATATGTGACTTTTTGGGATTGAGGAATAACATTCCTTTTGAAGATCACAATCAAGGCTTTTCTATCAAATTGGACATTTTTGGATTTTTTTTAGAGTGATTAAACTTCCTTGGCCAAAATAAAAAACAAAATCAAACATTGAGGTCTAAAAATGAAAACATCTTTGAGGAACTTTCAAAATAGGGTAAAAGTAAATGAAAATGCAAGTCTATTTGTGAAAACATGTTTCAAGTGTCATTAGATGGGGATGTTCACCCTTCTTCACATGAAACACAAGAGACCCATAGTACAAGGCCTATTTATGGATTTGATATTTGTATTGAAGAGAAACATTATTTTTCATAAATGTTCAAAAGTGCCCTAAATTATTTTTCACATGGAATTTACTATCATTAGGAGATTTTGATTCATCCTACTTGGTATAATTAGATGAACCAATCTAGCCAAAGGACTTTACCATTATCGACTAGTTTACCTCCTTATTGAATATTTTAGAAGATGGTTTTACATTCCTCATCAAAGACACTTTAGAGGTTAATATTTAGACCCCATAGGACCCAAAATGGATCAAAGTAGGTATGTTCCTCATGGATGAGGAATATGAAGTATTTACATCTTCTGAGGGAATTTGTTGACATATTTTCATGGGCTTATTTAGTTATGTTAGATTTGGACCCTACCTTAGTTGTACACCATCTTGTTATACATCCTAATGCCAAACTAATCAAGAAAAAGTTTTGAAAAATGTATCCTCGCATTACTATGCTAGTGAAGAAAGAGTTGGCAAAACTCTTAGACATGAGATGCATCAAGTTGATCAACTATTTAAAGTGGATTTGTGCCAGTGAGAAATAAAATCGAAGGTATCAAAATATCCACTAATTTATGGGATGTTAAAAAAGATTGATTAAAGGATTAATTTACTATACCAAATATTGACGTGATTATTGACTCAATGGCTAGTTATTAAATTCTTTCTTTTATGGATGGGTTTTTAGGATATAACCAAATTAGAAATGCACTAGAGGACCAACACAAAACAACATTCATCACTCTTTATATACTTAATAATGGAGGATCCACATACCAACAAGACATGATAGTGATTTTCCATGATATGTTTTGTGACATCATTAAAGACTAGGTCGATGAAATCCTAGGTAAATCAAATACCTATATCAACCACCCATTTGTACTATAAAGAATATTTAAGAGAATTCACAAGTAAAAAGTTAGGTTGAATCTAAATAAGTGTGTATTTTGTGTGACTTTTGGAAGATTATTAGGATTCCTTGTCTCTCACAAAGGAATTGAAGTTGATGTAGTCAAAGTTTGATCCATTAGCAAAATGTTACCGCCATCTACCTTGAAGCAACTTTATATTTTATAGGGTAAGATCCAATTAATCTGATGATTTATATCATATTTGGCCAAAAAATCCCCTCCATTTACACAATTAATGAAGAAGGGAATTAATTTTTCTTATAATGAAGAGTGTTATAAATAATTTGAACATCTCAAGGAATATTTAGCCAATCCACCTATTTTATTACCACCTACACATATACCCCCAATAAATATATGTCTAAGTATCACTTGCATCTACTTCACCTCCTATATAAGCAAAAATAACTCATGGAATACTTAGATAGATAGTAGTGTTCACACCCCTTTAAATGACATGAGTGTCCTAGTTGAACTCCCATGTGATGTGTGCAAACTATTTGGGCCCTTCAGGCACATCTTGTGTGAATCTAAATAATCATAATACCCAATCAGGGTGGTACTCCTCGATGATGTGAGAATGTATACTAGTAATAAAATACTTGGTAGTAATGTATGCCATATACTAGCCTTTTTAGAACCAATATAATGGATATGTGATGTACAACCTATAGATGAAGAATTATGGGGTGTTATCATCAAACATCTGGTGATAAAAATATATCTCCCCCTATGCCCTCAGCATCCTACACCAATCTATACCTATCCATATACCAATGGCTCCTCAGGGTCTCACACCCATCACTTCCCCACTAGTCACTCAATGGTAATGTGCTCCCAGCCCCAGACCATTAGTAGAGTGGAGACCTTAATGTTGTGTCCTCTATAATAATCTATCATGTGGAGCTTTATATAAAGTTGAGTGAGGCTAGCTAGCCCCCATGAAAAATGTATTGACTCATCCAACATGATATGAACTAAGTCTCCAAGGCCCTTATGGAAATACTAGTCACTCTTGTTAGGTAGCAATATGCCACTAACATTAGCCACAATAATAATGACCTCAATGAAAATAAATGTTTGTGGTGAAGGATCTACAGTGGTAGATCATCAGGTCAAATATCAATGTATGTCTCAATCAAGTTTATGTTTACCTTCCCTTGAACTATGGGGATGCCCTAATAGCTAACCAAATCATCTAGTAAGGTCTATTATTATGTTGTAGGTGTCTAGAATATCCTTCATCCTTACATCAATAACTTGAGGATATTCTAGTTATCCTCAAGTGTAACTTTCACCTCTCTAGTAGGTAGATGGAAATTAGGTGTCTCACTATACAAGTACTCAATGAATATAATAAATTAGGCTCTATCTGATTGGATGACTAGAATCCATGCCACATTATGTATATCTAATTATTATAAGAATCTTACCATCCCCTTCATCTAGATCTAATGGGTATGCAAGTAGTGGGAATGTCTCTCTCAACATGTCAAGACAACCAGTCTCTCTTGTAATCATAAATAAGTTAGTGTTCGCCTAACTCTATACTTCTACTTAAGCCTTAGTCTAGCCTACGAAACCTATTTTCCCCTTTCCTAGAGTTTGGACCCCTTTTATAGCCCTAAAGTAGGTTCCTTTGGATTCTAGGGTGAAGTCAATTTTAGGAATGATGAAGTTGCCATTTACATGATTTTGCACCTTTTTAGGTGAAATTGTCATTTCCATTTTCATGAAAATGGTGACTTTACATAAAAATAGGTGAATTTTTGATTTCACTAATTTACACCCATTTTTGGTGATTCTATTATTTCTAATAATGATGACTTCATACAAAGTCACCATTTTCCTTGCAAAGTAATTATTTTGCCTAAAACACAAGTGACGACTTCACCATTTTTAACCTAAACCTACCATTAAATGTAATAAAAATGAATTTAATGATAAAGATGGGGGTATTTAATAGTGGTGGTCACATATGCTCCCTCCCTTAGTCTAAAACATGTTGTCTAATGCCTTTATGTGACACTTTTCTCAACTCACTAGTGTAGGAAACTAGAGCTCATAAATTCAAATGGCTAGGGTGAAAATGAATTGTTTTTCACCTAATGGTGAATATATAGCTTGAAATTTGAATTTTTACCCACCAAGACCTATATTTCATTTTATGCACTCCAAGAATTTTATTTTTCACATATGTGGTCTATTTTGAATGCTATTTGATCCTTTGTACCTTATTTTTAGGCCATTTTGTAACCAAACTTCCTTTTAGGGCCTCTTCCTGAGACCCATTTAATAACATTATTTTTATACCTATACCACATGTTTGTGCAAACATGCATCTTTGTACTGACACTTAGGATAGAAATGTGTTTTTATTCTTTGCTAGATCATCATAAATTTGTTTTACATACTTTTCACATTAGCTTCCCTTTCCAATTTGCTCTGGTGCGGTAAATCCTTTTCCAATCGATCAATGATATATTCTACCTTTTTGGGGTAAATTTCTTTTAAATCACCTAATTTAAATGTGTGAATGATTATAACTACATTTAGGAAAATCATTCTTTTTTGACCAATTTAATGATTATAACCACTTGTGGGCAAATCATTATTTTTGTATCTTGTGCTAATGATTATAACCACCTTTGGGAAAATAACTATTTTCCTACTATACCTACCCTATAGGGGAAAATTCATGTCTTGATGATTATAACCTTGCTTGAAAAAATTAGTGTACCACACTCTGTTAATTAACTACCCTTCAAAAAATTAATAATTTCACCCCTGTTGCCACTAGATCGTGTCATTTTCTTCATTTTGAGGGAATGTTTAAAAAATCTATTTTTCCACCCATCCCCTCAAGGGAGGAATCAAGGGATAATTGATTACCCTTTAGGACATGAAATTTTTGACTCGACACATTTTGCATTCTTTGAAAATAAATTATAATGTATGTGTCTCGTAATGTATTCTCAAATACGAGCAAACTATAGACACTCAATTTTGACCACTTTTATGCTTAAACTAGGTATCAAATCAATTTCTAGCACATGACACAATTTAAGCCTAGAAATCTCCTGATGCCAAAATTCATATTCTTAAGGTATTTAATTGATTAGAAACATTTTGAGGCTTGTTTATTTGGGTTATTACCCTATATGCACCAATAAACTAATTTGATTTCAACCATGGTCAAATTACAACCTAGTAATTTGATGTTATTTCCCTATTGATCTATTAATTCAAAAAAATTACAACAATTACCAAAATCTAAAATACACTAAGAAAGATTAATTAAAATGAAAATCTCAATTAACTTGCCTAATTAAAAATTCCAAGTTGAATTAGTGAATTCCATTTATCCAAAAAGGCATTTTTAGCCAAAAATGAAGTCAAGGTCAAAAGAGCTAATAAAGTGATTAATTAATTCCTAAATATTTCAAAAAGATGAATCATAACCTCATAAATATCTAAAGTGAGTTGTCATGGCTCATAAATATCTAAAAATAAGGTTTCAAGACTTCATGAGTGCTTTGATCTAACCCAAGGTTAACCTAACTCAACCTAGATTATTTTAGACTTAACCAAAGTTAGAATTTAACCTAACCTCCATAGGGTTAGAGTTGGCTAAATACAAGTTACCACACCATACACAAAGAAGCTTTTGTGTGTAACATTGTTATGTAGGAATGCCTTTAATAAGCCAATGAAAGTAGTTTTATAATTCCCATTTGATTCCAAGTAAATCAAAGCCACAAGTGACCAATGGAGAAGTGATACCAATATGGAGAAGAATTGAAAAGAGTCTTTAATGTTATATAATAAAAATGAACATACTTATTCCAAAAAGTAGACATTAATTTTGGAAAAGGAGGTAAAATTTTTGTGTGCTTTTATCTCTATTTTGTGATCTTGTTTATCATGTTATGTTCCCCTAGTTCTTATATAAGAGTGTTTAGTTTCATAATATTTTTATGTATGGATTTTTAATATCTTCACTAACAAGTAACTAATCAACATTTATTTGCTATTATGACTCCTAATATATACTTAGTAGGCATGAGACATACTAAAAAAATAGGCAAGTGCTAAGAATTTATTGGATGACCAATTTATAAGATATTTGCTCATATCAAACACAAAAAATTTAGTGTAACAATTATGGTATGCATATCATCTCATGAAGGTTATATATACAAGAAATGTAAATTGGGCCCACCTTCTCACAACATGTTCTCTATTCCTCAAGACCCTTTAAAGAGTCATCAATCTACTATGAATATTGGATACTTGTGTGAAAAACTAAGTATAACTATATAAAACTTTGAGACCTCATATCCTACTCTACTAGTCTACCACACCCCAATGGACCTTGGCTCTATCATGAAGCCAATTATGGAGTATGAGTTTTGACTAGAAATAGTATATGTTCTAACATATGAATAAAGTCTTTTGGTATGATTTTTAATTTTGAATGTATGTTTTGCATTTTTATGATTTCCTTTTGTTTAAATGATTCATATTTTAATTTTTTATGGATTTATATATTCTTCCTCCATACATAATGAAAATAACCAAACATGAGTGATAAATTTGAAAAACATAGATAAGCTTTAGGCTTTGGTGATAAGATATAAAATGCCTAGAGATTTTATCAGCTTGGTAAATACTTAGACTTTCTCGTAAATAATTATGTGATCTCAAGACTAACCATATTCAGGCTTAGTATGAAGTGGAAATAAGGGAAATTGAAGTTCATATAGATATATGCATGTAGTGGTACAATGAGAAATATGCTTGTTAGTTTATCATAGGGTAAATATAGGATATTAGAGGGTGTGGGTTAGAAAACATTTCAAAATAATAATTATCTAATTCCAATACATTATATAACCAATATAAGAAGAAATTTTCCTAAAGAAAATAAGGGGAAAATAAAGGAAAATGAAATTAATCCATGAAACATTTTTAAGTGATAAGTGACACAAAATATCAATATATGCTCATAAATCAAATCTAAATCATATGAAATTGTAATTGAAACATTATGATGTGTTCACAAATACTAATAAATTTCATAGAAAACATCATCCATAAAATTTGATACATCTTTATGTAACTGTATTATAACTTTAATGAAATTCTCATCAATATTTGTAGAAAGTTATGAAAAGACTTCCCGATACACTGTCTCTAATGAGAAAGTGGGGATGCTAGAAGAAGAATGACACTCATTAGGTAGTTACTATAAGGGATAATTAATGCAAGTAACTGATGTCTATCTATGATTAATATCTTTAGATTTGGGAGTAAATGTGGGATGCAAAGAAGGGTGAGCCTTTGTCTATAAACATCTTAGAGTATGTGGTTAAGCCACTAAAGTTGTAGACTATGGAAAAACATGAAAGTATTATTGTAGAATTTTACATCTATTTATATTATGTGCAGTACATTGACACCAAAGATATTAAACTTTCCCATATTTAGGGATGTATTCTAGAAGTATATTAGGAGGTGGTAGGGTCTTGTCAATAGACTATGGTTTCTCTAGAAAAAACATATCAATGTATTTTTGAAGTTGTTGGTAATGAGTAGAAGAATTCATATGCATTTCATGAAAATAAAAAATATGGATAGAATTAGTAGACTATGAAGGTTGGATATCTTTAACATAATTAGAGCCTCAATATTGTTGTTGTTGATGTGAATGGAAATCTTGGTCCAAAGAATGACAAATCTATACAAGTCATAATATGGCTAATCTTCCTATTTTCATGGTATAGGATCAAGATTATGCAAAGGTTGTATTCCATCACCAATATGAGGATAACTCAGGATAGGATTAGGACTACATTGGGCCACTTCAAGAGAGGAGTTCAAATCAAGTTAGCATAGTGTATCCAACATCTCTAGAAGAAGTAAGCTAGAAGGATTTGAGTATGTAACAAACTAGTAAGGTCTTGTCATAGAATAGTTAAGAAGCATAATTTAAAGGGGATTAGTAATGACTAGATGAGAAGTGGTTTCTTTTTTCTCTATCTCAAACTTGTGAACATCAGATGAGGAATAACTAATATCAAGTACTATATAAGGATATGGAACTACATGAATAGAACTAATAAAATGTTGTAAATAATAATGATATCTTAGTATCTTTGTATTTTTATCTTGAACAAATCCATATAAAAAGGGATCATCAAAATAATATCCATCATCATAGTCAAGAGTGTGAAGCTCAATAGTACACACATTGGTGATTTTATCGATCAAAGAGGCATGATGGATGGAGTGTTTAGTTTTTTTTAGAGTGATAGTAATTTTATCTATGGTTTTTATGAGACCGAGGTCATAAAGGAGGTAATTGAGTGATTATAGGAGGAAAGAGATTATAATTTTTTATTTTCAAACTGATCTCCTAAGGTTCATCATCCAATTCTAATCTATTATGTGGTATGGTTCCTATTAATCCAGGGTGACCATTATAACCTCTAGTAGATTTAATGGAGTAATTAAAATTTTGTGATTCATGAAATGGTATGTTAGGTATAGGTTATAGAATAAGTATTTTAAAAACACCTCATTCTTGGAATTGTTCAAAATTCTAAGGATTGGTATATCCTTTAATATTATATATATCACCATTATAGGTAAAATTAATAGATTGGCATGATAATAATGTTATTTCTCTCATGAGATGTGTCTAAGGTCAATTGAGTAAGATGTTATATCATAGTGGGAAGTTAAATATCATGACTTTGATACACACCATAACAGGTGGAATTTTGACAAGAAGACAAACACACCCTAAAGGAGGCATTTTTATTCTATCATATCCTTGACATGTACATGTAATTTGAGTATATTTTAGATTACATTCAAAATATCCAAGTTTTTCAAGGGAAGATACACAATTTCATGAACCTTCATCAATCAAAGCACACTTGACTTGGATATCTCTTATTTGGACACTAATGAATATTGGAGGATCATCCACGAAAAATAATATTTCATTAGGAATTATTGAAGTGATAGGAAATTTTTTAGTGAAAGATAGGTATCTACCATTTCACCAACATGGATAAACATTTATTCACAATTCTAAATAATGTTATCTTTAGATCTCAAAAATGTAGCTTATTTCCACACACATGGGGGATGAGGGATGTTCATTTCAAATAAAAGTTACATTAGATGATTCTAATGATGAAGAGAAGTTATCATGTTTTCTAATAAATGTATTTGAGATGGGAGACATGAAAGTTTATTTATAGTATCCCATTCATCATATCCCATTAGAATTTTATCATATGAAAGTGCATAATGTTAAAGTAAATCCTTTGAGGGTGTATCGAAACTAAATTTAAATTGATATTGGTAAGGTATATTTGATTATAATTTAGTCAATGTGGGTTAAACAATTATATTTAACTAATTTTATGTAGATGATGTGGTTTAATCATTGGTTGTATCTTAGGAATAAGAGGAATAAGTACCAGTCAGAATATTTTTGGATTTATGAGTGAGCTAACTTAGTTAAAGGAGTAGAATTTATATCAATAGAATGTGATTTTTTCTAACTATATCATTGTATTTTACACTTGTGAGTTTTTTGAATTTATTTTAATTAGTTTTGTGTTCCCCAATTCCATGAGATGAGATAGGTAAGAATATCTAATAATGCAAAATGTTTGGAAATTATTATAGTTGGAATATGGATAAGGATCTATATAGGAAACTGCTATCCTCATTTTATTCATATTAACAAAATTATCATCATGTAAATTAGTGTTAAGATCCATAAAAATTTTGACATTATTGGTAGTGGGAGGTTGAGGAGTATTAACTTGATGATTAGGATGGGGATCCTTGTAAATAGATAAGTGATTTTTATCTTGACTAAGGGATTCATTTTTAGTTTTAGTTTCATAAGCCTTAGTTTCCACTTTATAATATTGTTGACATATATTTATGAGTGATCCATGATAAAAATTAGGTTCAAGAAGATATTCCATAGAAAATTTTCTTAATTGGTGACAAGTTTTTTGAGAATGGCCCCAACTTGCATGATGCAAATAGAATTTGTGTGGATCATACCAATTTTTGGTAGTATGAATAGGATCAATATCTTATGGAAAAGGTCAAGGAAGATGTTTTTTAATATATACTAAGGAAAGTATTCTATGGATATCTACATTATTTACTTGAGAAAATTTAGAACTATGATGAGAATTATTAGAAAGTCATGATGAAATAATAGGCTCCATGGGATTACTTGGCGAAATGGATTGAATGTTATGTATGGAATAATAGATATTCATAACACAATCATTGGTTTCATGTCTATTTTTATCTTTCATAAGCATTTGATTTCATGTGGGAGGGTATGAAGGTTCAAATTTCCATATAAGAAAGTCTTGATGTTTGGATTGATTGAGGGATTCTTATAGTTATTTTAGAGAAAGAGTCCTCACATGATATTATAATTTAGATTGAAGAGAAATAGTAAATAAGTGAAAGATATTTTCATCTGACATGTTATGTTCATCTTTGTTAGACAATGATTTACACTCTTTGATGAATACTTGGGTTATTTTACATTTTAATTTTTTAAAATTTATTAAAAAAGATAGGTTATTTTTATGGAAGATCATTAGTTTGGAATTCTTAAAATAATACATTGACTAAGTCTTCCAAGCTAAAGATATAATGTGTTTCAATTTGATTATATAATTTAGAGTGTCTCCTAAAATTTTCTTAGCTAAGATCTTTGTGGTGGTGAAAGTATTGAGTTTAACCCAATCTTTTTAAAGGTTTCCAATATCTTTCAAATGCAAGGTTGGATCAGTGGATCCATTATAAGTGATAGTAGAAATTATATATACATAATATTTTCTTTTATTGATTACTGACACTTTGTATCTTTTAGGAACCTTTCAAGTCTAAATCTCTCTTAGTACATGCCTCAAAGGGTGCACTAGGAGAGGGGTGGGCAAAAAATTGGTGATTCATAAGATTGTTGTCCCTTTTTCCACTTGAAATATATACACTCATATCCTAAAACCATTTACTCTAACCTTGTTCTTCTCAGTCCTACCCATTATAGTCTTTTCTTCCTTTTATTACCTCAACACCCTTTTGGATAATTGGCTTTAATGGCTCAACTGGGTCAACCCAGTATAGTTTAGTGGTATTTTTCACTTTCTTAGCTTGATAGCCTTTTGGCCAACATAGCTCAAACCTAGTGAATTGCCCCTAAAACACACTAGGTTGACTAGGTCAACCCTACATAGTCAACATTTCTAGGAGGATTTAGGGAAATATTTGTAGATATATACAAATTCATTTCCCACATTTCATAAAAGAAGAATTAATAGCAAAGAAGTGTGAGTGAACATATACTTATTGACAATTAAGCAAAGAAGTGTGAGTGAACATATACTTATTGACAATTCTACTTGAGGAATAAATCTTAGGGTTCCATACTTTATTTAGAGATATATATTTTTTCTTATGGATAAGTCTTTTAGATACTTAGATAGGTTATGTAGCCTAGAGCTGATTTATCTTGGTTATCCTTACATACTACAATAATCTCTTGCAAAACACCTTGGCCAAGGGAGAGATTAAGGCTCGATGGGTTCATATTCAAAGATAAGGATACCTAATTTTATTTCTCCTTTGTAAGAGTAGATAGATAATGCATTTTTATTTTTCTCCCATGTATTAAGATTATATATACATTAATGTGAGTATATGTCTTCTAATACATGCTAAGTTTAGTTGTTTGTTTTATTTTTTCTAACCCCCACTTCATGCCATAAGCTATGGTGTGCACTAGATCAAATTTACTTTCTTGCTATTAAAATAAGTGAAATGTTTTAAACCTTAGGACTCCATTATGGTTGTTTGATTGTGTTAGACTATATGATTTGGAATCCTTCCTATCATTATGTGTTGTGACAAGTGATAACCTAATAGAGTCTATCAGATCCCCATATTAGTCATACTCTCACTTAACAAGTGTATCCCCAATCAGAATTGTAGGTATGCTCTATCTTTTTTGAGCTAGGATTGATTTATAAACATGATGCATTTTTGATTGAATACATTCTAGTGAACCTGACGTGAAACTAATCCTTACAAGATTTATTTCACTTCTTTATTTCTTTTAGTCATTCTTTTGATCATCATTTTAATCATATATTTTGACATACTAGATCAATTTTGTTGACCCAACTATTTTTCTCTATGTGCAAGTTTCCAAGAACAGGTAACTGGATTGACCCAGTTAACCTAATATAGGTTTCCAACCTCTTAGATACCCAGTTCAGCCTACTAGGTCGATGTAGCTGACCCCTTATAGTTTTGTAAAAAAGTTAGTATGTTCTTATATAGCTTGATCAATTCTATCAACCTAATTTGTATGTTTCTCAAACATACTTCAAGGTTCTTCATCAACAATCTTCTTTCATTACATCTCTGATCCACCAGGGTTCCTTTCTACTTATCTATTTTTCTTTTTTTTGTATTTATCTCCATATTTTATAGTCTTCAAAACTTCCCTTGCAAAATCAACTAGATCAACACTACCAACCCAGTTTTGTGTTCTATGTGTTGTCTAAAATAACTAGATTGAAACTACTGGCCAAGTTCATTTTTCAGACTTACTGCTATAGTACAGGTTCAACCCTATCAACCCTATTCTATATTTTTTACATATAATGTGAACACTTTACCTTATTTCAAATTTGAATTAACCTCATATCTGCTAGTAATTAGTTCACACCTTTCTTTTTTTGTTACTTGCATGCTTAGAATAATACACAGTCTAATTAAGGGATTTTTAATAAATTGCTTAGTTTCATTATTTCTATTTTATGCATACATGACCAAATCACATAATCTGAACAATTAATTTAACATTTTGTCTACCTAGGATAACCTACTTAGATTTCATCACCAAGGGGGAAGTTGACTTGATGCTCTGGTCAAGTATAAAGCATGGTTAGTGGTATATTCTAGCTAAGAACTCGACACCCTTATCATTGTGGTGTGTTAAGTGAAGGGGTAGGCCCAAATACCAAGATTGTATCATTACCACTATGGTCCATTTTATCCCAGAATACCTAAAACCATCCTTAGATTTTTTTCTAGTACCAATTAGTTAGCTTTACTTTTCAAGTTATTTTCTTTATCTTTGTTCAATTTTGTGTGTAAAATATTGTATTAGCCAATGTTGGTGTAAGATTTCACTTTGTGTGTTTCAATTGTATTGGCCAGCATTACTCCAATCCATTGTTTATTTACTTTTAGTACTTATTACTTTTTATTACTTGTAAATTTATCTTGTTTCATCTTACAATTTGTCTTTAGGATTCTTAAATTACCTATTTTGTATACTGGATTGACCCAGTCAACCTAGTAGCTTTTTTGCCTTCTGTACACTATACTGGATCAACCCAGTCAACCCTATACATTTTTACAATCCATGTTTCTATAATGGATCAACCCAATTGACCTTATATAGTTTCAGTCACCTTTTTGACCTTTGATTTCTTATCTCTATTCTTTTCCCTACATCATGCACTTTTTATTGGATAATGACACTAAGTTACAATTAATAGACATGATGAACTTTACCAATCCTAATAGGGTCTCCCATAGGTAGAGTAGGGCTCATATTTTAGATGTTATTAATGTTTATATTACCACTTGCATAATTAAATATGGGACCCCTCTTCATACCTATTCATATCATAATCTTCTTTTCTCATTAGAAGACCAACCTGAGTTAGAGTATACTCTTGAAATGCTTTTCTTTATCTCTAAATTTCCTCAACATAGAGGAAATGATCATTCTACTATTTACAACCTCATGATTAGTGGTCAAATTGAAGAGCTTCATTCACCTACTCCTACATTTAATATGATATTTGGAGGTACCAATTTTTTTGTTTCTCAACCTCTTCCTTCAATTTCAACTCCTTCTTATGCCATGACATCTTCTTCTCTAACTTCTACCTCCATGCCTAGTATCTTAACTAGCATGGTGGGTTTTACATCTAGTAGACCTCTCATAAATTCCACCATCCTTAATCATTTTTCTATTTCATTATTTTATACTCAATGAAATCATGCTTCTAGTGCTTCTTCCTTTCAACCATTCACTATTCCACCTTTTTCTTCACAAGCAAATTTTGCCACTAGTGCCTCAAATTATCACAATCCTTCTAAATCTCATACCAACACCAATATTTGTACCCAAGCCACTAATAACAACACAAAGACTAATTATAATACTTCTAATGTAATAAAACACACCAAATTTTATTACAAATTCTAAATCAAATGAATACCTTTCAAGCTCATAACACAAATCAAATGATAAGAATGCAAAACCACCTCCTTAATCTTCAATTTCATTTGTAAGCAATGGCTTGGGGCACACATAACCAAAATGTTCCCCCTCCTCCTTTTTAATATTATCAAGGAAATCTCATTCCTCAACCTCCTTTGATCAATAAAACCATTAATCATCTACAAAATTAACCTCTCACTACTCAAATTGACAACATTGATATATGAGGTATAACACCTAGAATTTATTATAATGGGCCAATTGATCCTACCCATCACCTCAAAACATTTGGAAATATTTACAAATATTGGGTCAAGTTAAACACCTTTACTGCTACCAAGATCCTAGCTAAAACCCTCACAAGTGATGCTTTGGATTGGTACAGTAAACTTAGAGCTCATTCCATTTCTAGTTTGGAAGACTTAGTAAATTCTTTAATTCAAAAATTCCAAACTAATGATCTTCTTGAAAAAACTTTGGCCTATTTAAATAATTACAAACAACATGAGAATGAAACTACCCAAACCTTTGTTAAGAGATGGAAGACTTTGTCAAACAAATGTGAACATAATATGGTAGATGACAACCTTTTTCATCTCTTTACAAATGTTCTCTTTCCTAAACTTCACTATCGAGTCTACACTCTCTCTCCACATACCTTGGATGAGGCTATTGACAAAGATAAAAGACAAGATTTCATAATGCATCAATTTGAGCCACCCCAACCTTCTACGGGTCCTCATCTATTACTTAAGAATAAAAACCACAATACCACCAATGATGGTGTTACCAATTCTTGTAAAACCATTCATAATGTTCAAATTTTCATTCCTAACCCTTCTTCGAAACCAACTCCTTCTTATCAATAATATACTAATCCTCATTTATCTTCACCCAATAACATCAATGTTCACAAACCTCTATCCTTGGCTAAATTAATTAAGTGTTTACCTAGGCCTCTTCCATGATAACTTGACCCTACCCATCTTATGAAATCATGGTATGATCCTAACAAGTTTTTTTTGTTTCACGCTAGTTGGAATCATTCTCATTATTCCATTATTTTAGACCTAATTTTGACCTAATTTTTTAGATCTAATTTTGACCATGATTCCATTATCTATAAGCATCAATAAGCCTATGAGATTGTTTCAAAGAATATAAATCAAATTATAAAACTCAAGCCTTGAATCAAGAAAATGCTCATTTGGCTATCTATAAAGATCCTTTACCTAATCATCAACCTATATAAGACAATCAAGACAAGCCCACTTCTTCCACCAATAATGTAGAAAGGCTTATTGAACCAACTTCTGAAGAGATTGTGGTTACCATGACTAATATGTGAAGGGTGGTAGCTTTAATTGATTCCCAACCTATCTATACTCCTTCCCATAAAACATATCGTGTTATCCATGATTCTTATCTAACTCATTTAAATGAGTTGGGGCAAGAAGATCTTATCACTTTTGATGATCCAAATTTTGATTCTCCCTTGGATAACACATCCCATTCTATTTATAACACTCTTTCATCATCTTCCAATACTAATGATAATAAATATTCTACTAACACTTCTTCTTCTCCTTCTCAAAATCAACTTAAACCAACTAGTTCATCCTCTCAACATGATTTACCACCTTGTTTTAAACCTTCTTCTTCTTCTTATCAAAACAAATTCCAATTTACTTTAATTCCTCCTTATGAGGGCCTCCTTAACCATTACGCACCTATATTTAACAACCTTCTTATGGTCTATGATGAATGGGATTCCATTGTGTAACTCACTAATCTCCCATCCCAAACTCCATTTCTTGAACTTATGAGGACTTCCCCACATCATATAGACCATCTCATGCAGCTCCTATTTGAGATGAATTCCCTCATCCTCCCCTAGTAGGATGGGAGGTAACTTTATCCAATTCTAAAGATAATATTTTATAATAATGTGAAGAGATGTCTATCAATGTTGATGAAACTATATACACTTCTCTTTTTCTATGATTTCTTATTGCATCTATGATTCTTGATGAGATTCTACTTCATGCAGATGATCCTCACTCATTTATTAGCATCTAAATTTGTGATATCCAAGTTAAGTTTACATTGATTGATGAGGGTTACAACACCTATGTCACTTATATTGATTTCATTAAGACTCTTCGGTATTATAAATGCAATCTTAAGTCTATGCACAACATATGCTAATGATACATTAAAAGGCAAATGCCACCTTTAGGTTGTGTGTGGCTTCCCATTACCATCCCACCTACCACCATTTCATGAAGGTGATGATTTTTAGCTTCCCCCTTTCTTATAACATCTTTCTTGGTAGGTTATGGACTCATCGCATGAGAGCTATCACTTATTCCACCTACCAATGCATTAAATTCCCTCATAATGGAGCCATTTATAGGATTCAAGGTGACACTAACCCTTAAAATTTCAAATAATTCCAAGATCATGGTGTCTTCAAGATTCCTACTCTTGAACCTTTTCCAAGTGTTCCATTTTATGAGTCTTAATGCTTTAAATTTCTTGTTAATTCAACCCATGGTTATAATGGGCATCCTAAGCTCATTGATAACATTCCTCCTAATATTTTATATTTTGATGATGTTGAACCCTATGAGATTAATTTCAAGATCAAAACTTTCAATATTTCACCTCATCTCAGCTCATAATTTCTTGCTTCCTTGCAGCCTCATTCTCGTAAACCTCCTTGTCATGATATTCTCATAGTCTTAGACCAAGACTAGTCATTTTATTCACCATGATTCATCGGATGACAAGGTTATCCCTATCTGTGTTATTGATATTCATACCCTATATTATGATGATGGTTATTCTTTAGATGATCCATTATTAGGTAGTCTTTTATAGGCTTGTGATGTCAATATTATCCATTATCATTCTTCTTTACTTGAGTATTTCCATGCATCTCATAATTTTCCTTCACTTATAGTTCCTAATTTTTCCATTTCTCCCCTTTATCAAAGGGTAGAGATCGTGTTGACACCTCTAGTTTTTGAGGAGCCATGTAGGAATATGTTCATGGATCATGTTATGACTAGGCCTTACTATTTTGTTAGGTACCTTAACCCTCATAGTTGGTTTACCCCTGAGGTTAGTGAAACTCTACTTAGACCCTTTATAGATCCTTCTCCTCCCTCAGTAGAGTTAGTTATAGTCAAGCCTCTTCCTACTTTTACTATAGTTGATCTTATTTTTGCTCCTAATGTTATTGAGCCTAACCATGCTTCTGATGTTATTGCTCCTTCTATTGAGTCTAGTTCCATTCTTTCCTTGTCGTCACCTTCCTTTGGTGATGGTTTGCTTCCTTTTCCTAAGATGGCTCCTCTGCCCACCAAATGGGTCGATGAGTGTTCTTTGGATTCTACCACTCCTATTTTACCTTCTTCTATGAATGCTTCTACTAAAACCATTCATAAGTGTATTTATTGCTTCTATGGGACAAATAACCATTCTTTAGTAATATATTGATACCTTTCATCCTTCTTCCCCATCATCAGACAAAGCTATACCTCCCCCAAAGGTAATTCCTAAATATCTACCCAAGTATGGTGAGGTGTATTGTTTATGGCATCTTTGCAACACCCATTACAGTGATCATTATTGTATCCTATAAAAACATCTTAAATATCACCTTATAGCCATTACCAAACCTTCTACAACTCCTCCCATAGGTCATTACCACAAGAATGTTCCTCCTTCTTCTCCTATGGTTCCACCCTAGTGGTTTCATCACATTATGTGGTCCCTTCACCACCTTATATGCCTCCACCTATGATTCCTTTACCTATGGACCTTCCCTCACATGGATTCTTCTCCACTTATGAGTCCTTCACCCATGGATATTTTGCCACTAGTGATTCCTTCTCCCATGCATTCTCCTAACCATCATTTGCCTAACTTTTCTCCTCAGCATGATCCTTTGAGCATTAATAATTTTTTAGTTAAGGAGATTAGAAAATAAGTATTTTCCCAATATTCATTGAATATTGATGAAACCTTAACAATAGTTCAATTAAAGCTTCATAGAGACTTATCCGATGTATTAGATAATATGTGTGGATAGATTTACCAATATATATGAGCACATACATCATGATTTCACATTTATATTGAATTGGATGTGTGCTCCAATCTTATTTATATCTATTATATCATTTGACACTATTTCAAATTTATGCTTATCTTATATCATGATTTCTTACTTATACTATATCTTACTTATATTTTATATTTTACATATGATTGCCTTTTATTTATCATTGATTTCTCTTCCCTTTTCTATAGATTTTTTGTCAAAATTCTCTTTCTTTTATCTTTATTATTATTTTTATTTTTTATCCTTGTTTTTCATAGATAATTTTCCATGGTGATTTGGTTATACTTACCTTGTTACCCTTTTTTATTATCTCCCTTTACCATGTGATCAATTAGCAAAAAATCTATCTCATTACTATCCCCTTTTACTAGTCCACTTTGGATCTCTTTTTACCTTCTTCCTTTTTCTATAAACTAAGCATATACATAGTTGAGACTTGAGATCACATGCTAGTTCATTGTCAAGCCTAAATGTCCTAGTCATTCTTTATTTTTGGTTACTTAGCTTCCTTTAGAATTAGCCTAAAGTTCATTCATGTGTATCACTATCTCTCTCATGATTAATCATTCCAAGTCTATATGGAAGTGAAATATTAAAAAGCCTTCAAAAGAATATTAAAAGCCAAATCATTTAAATAAAAGTTAATGATATCAAAAGGAAAAATTATTCTTAAAAGTCAAATCACACTAAAAGACGTGATTCATAGCACACCTCCTTCTTCTAGTCGAAGCTCAAACTCCACAATTGGCCTCATGATAGATCCAAGGTCCTTTATGGTATAGTAGGCTAGTAGATTAGAAGAGGAGAATAAAAAACCTTTTAGTGCTACCCACTTTCTCATGAAAGTACCCAATCTTCGTAGTATACTGACATCTCTATAAGGGGTCCTTAAGAGCAGGGAACATGTTGTGGGAAGGTATATCTATTTTTATTTTTTTGTACCAATCTACCTTCATGAGTTGATCTTATTATCACACTTATTTGCCTACAAAGATTTGTGTCTATAGCGAATAGGTTTCCTTTGTATATAGACAACCACTAGTCACTTAGAGTCTTCTCATGTCCTTGTATGCCTCTTGCCTCCTAAGGTCTTATCATAATATGCCTAAGTCTTGATATTTAAACCCCCTTTTTCACTCCTTATTTCCCTTATATTTACTCTTGAAAAATATTATCTTGTCTATTGATCACTCCCCTTGGGTTTTCATTTGTGAGTTACTTTGTAAGACCATGGATAGGACCCAACCATCCTCACAAATTACCATCTTTTCCTTCTTATTACCCACATCCTTGATCACCCAATTTTCTTGTTTATTCCACCCTAGTAGTGTTTTCTTTATAGAATTATAGTGTAAGACCATGGATAGGACCCAACCCTCCTTATAAAATTTTCCAATACCCAAGTCACCATCCAAATTACATGTGTCAAATTTGAGATAAGATTTGATCGATTATGAATTTACACGTCATTTTACATGCTTCCCATCTTGATTTAGTATGTTTTATGATTACTTCATTTTTCTTTCACCTTTTTTTTCTACTTATTTTCTTAGTGCATGTAATATTTCAACCATTATTTGAATTTTTCATACTTCCTAGTTTGAATTAGTCAGATCGATTCAAGACCAATCCTTTGCAAATTTTTTTCTTTCATACTTCCTTGTATGATCTAGTATGATTGATTGACTTAATTAATTTGTTTTTATTACCATTTGTGCCCTTTTACATACCTTCCATTTTATTAATTTATTTGTCATACTTCCCAATGTGATATTAGTATGATTTTACTTTTTTTAATTTGGTGAAAAAATCTTTCACATTGGTTTAAAAACAAATTCCTTTTTGCCATCTCATTTTTCCATTTCTTGGTTCTTTATACTTAGTCATTTCTTGTTATTACACATTCCTAGCTTGAAATAGTGTGTAGTAAATTTTTTTTATTAATTATATTTTTCTAATTCCTTTTTCCTATTTCTTTTTAACCATGCATGTGTTATTCATAATGCTAGAAAAGAAACCACATCTCATATATTTATTATAGCATATACAAAAAAGCTAAACACATGTGATAGAAAGAAATATATCCTAAGAATCCACATCCTTAACCATAATAAACAACCAAAATCAACCATGATGACAACATACACATCTAACAACAATATGACAAATATATATATATATATATATATATATATATATATATATATATATATATATATATCATGAGTTTAATACAACAAATTCAACCATGTACAATACCCCAACTCTATGGCTAGGTCCCATCATGTCTATCTCATGGCCTTGTCATACTACTTACTAAGGCATCAGTCTAGCTCATCTTGATGGTATGATGTAAGGAGGCCATCTAATATCTCAATCCCTTTACCTATCCTTTTAAGTGTGTTACCCATATTTGTGACTCCACTAGGTAGGTCCAAATATTTATAATATATGCTATTATATCTAGATACATAGATCTCTTATCTACTAGGGCCTACCATGTATATATCTCCCCTACACCCATCACTAATGGTGGATTAATCCTCTCTCTTTATGCCTATATCTACCTTGATTCCTCTCCAGCTAGTCTAAACTAGCTCACCTGAGCTGGGGTAGATGGTAGACTTGGATCTTCCAGTGTCATGGGATCATATGGTTGTAGAGTCTCATCCAGGATGTCATGGAGTGCTCCCCTCACCAAGGACACCCATCTCTCCTCTTCATCCTCAACTATACCTAAAAATCACACAAGATGGATATTAGATCACTATCATATCTCATAATATCTATCTTTCTTTCAAACAAAATATAAGCAATAATTTAACCATCTCTTTTTACTTGTCTATGTCCTAGCTACTATGGTCTTGCCATCTACACAATCACCTAGAAAAATCTCCCTATCTCAATGAAATCCTAGCACCTCCTCTATAGGCCACCTCCTCAGCTCAAACCCAACTATCATGGCTCATGCCAATCTCATCTTGTATCTAAATGGTCTATCTATCATCTCTTTTGGCTTACTTATGGGGTCATTTAGGATGGTAATAGTCTCCACTCTCTCCCCTACCTCCTACCTCCTACCTCCATCAATGTTGTGTCCTCTATGGTCATTGCTCATCTCAATGTGGAGATGGTAATGGTCTATTTGGTATTTCTACCTCTACATCCCTATCCTCTTACTTAGCTCTTCATCATGCCTGACCAGTCCAAGATCATTCTTAATAAGGCCTCAATGTTAGACTCACTACTAGTTTCCCTAGTCTTCTCATCCCTTATGGCTTCCTAACATTCCAAACCCACTACTTGAGCATTAGTGTTAGTGCCATCTAATGAGATAGGCCCATCTACCCTAAAACCCATACCACTAGATGTGGCCCTCTCTACCAAAAATAGTGTCCAACTACCTCTGTCCTCTTTATCATTAGTGTAACTATGTCCCATCTCACCCATGTAGTTGTTATGTGCTCATATGGCTACCACATAATGCTTTTACATCTTACTAACTACAATGTTAAAATGTGGGGCATGGCTCATGATACCTAGTCCTCCCTCTATCTTTGCACCTAAGGTGACCTATCATTGACCTCATGGGGTAACCTAGCTAGCTAATACATATAAAACCTCTCATATATCCAAGATGTTAGCAATATGATTGATCCCATGGTACTTTTCCCTCTGAATAGCATTTTGTACATATCATGTACCAATTGGACATAGATGATAGATCCTAAGTCATATAGAATTTGCTCCTCCAGGATCATCATTTTCAAGGCCTATATAGCCTTTCAAATATCTATAATTTGTGATGTATAGACATCAAATATATTCACTCTCCTACCTAGTATTATCATCTCTGAGAATGTATCCCACATGGCTAAGGCTCTCCTCTCCTCTAGACTATTTTTTATCCCCACGATCACCTGTGCTCCTACTATAGGTAGCCCTAAGATGGCATGGGCATCTTCTATCATAATATCTACCTCTATTGTATCCCTATCCACCTCCTATCTAAAGGTGTTAGTCGATCATTTCTAACAATTGAGGAACATGACTATTAGATCGACATTGAGGGGGTTCTAACACATTTCTATTATCATACCTAGACCTATGGATCTTAGTCTAACCTTATCTCCAACTGATAACCTATATAACAAGTCTGATAACCAGGCCGTATCCACAAGTATCTAAAATCTTCATCATCCCTACACCAAATAAATAATAAAGGATGTATTGGTTCTTCCATGTCATGTTTATTCATAATACATTCTTTTTTACATTTTAAATAAAAAATAAGCCTAAAATTACTTTATTTTATTCTCTTTAGCTTACTTTTATCCTTTTTGGTCCTTCTTGATCTTACTTGGTTATTTTAGGCCATTTTATCCCTCTTTTGGCCTTTTACATGCTTTTCCATATCATTCTAGCCCTTTTATCAACCTAGTTTGACCAAAATTTTCCTATATTTTTGCTTGGTTAACCCAAAATCTGAGTCAACCCCCTTATTTTCCCCTCCCCAGTGCTGAGTTTCCATTATGGACCTTTCAAAACACCTAAAAACTCCAAAATAGGCCTTTATCCTATAGATTATATAGGGTTGACCTATACCTACTAGGTTGACACTGTGGATTTTGCTTATTCTCTAACTTACTAGGTCAGTTGGGTTGACCCGATACTTTTTACCTACGTATCCCTTGTATTTTATTAAAAAGGTGCAATTTTCTTGCTTTTTGCCTAAACCCTGCAAACCCATTTCCCATATTCCTATTTTCTACCCCTAGAATCTAATTTTACCTCATTTTGACATCTATAAATGATTAAAATTCAAAATTACTAAAAATTCACTTAATTTAATAATAAATTTAAAAATCTAGTTTGAGATTCTTAGTTCCATACCTGTAGTGCACCTGATATTGCCTTTGGAGCCTCTCCCTGTCTAGCATATCATATCCTTACCATCATAACTTGTTTATCTCTAGATATCTATTTTCTCTCCTTCACAAGTTAGAATGACAAATGACTTGTCTTTTCCCCTATTTTGAAACACTTTTCAAAACTCAAATCTTTCAATTATTGTCCTATAGATTTCTTTTTTTGCTTCTATCTTTGTTTCTACTCATCTGATTTACAAACCATAAAATTTGTTAGATTCATGATTACGTAGAGATTCTTTTCTACTATTATATGCATATATTCCAAAAAAATTCATTTTTGGCTATTTTTTTGACCAACTTCTACAGGTTCATCTAGTGTTATCTACATTGGACACCTTCACATTTATTATAGTCTACTTCTTTATCTACGGTACTAAGGTAATTTAAATTTAAGTTAAAGGTATGTGTTTTTCAATTTATTCCTTTCATTTATCTTATTTTATACTTATTTCACTTTACTTAGCATCAATAGTGTGTGTTATCATGCTTTATCTCAAAGTACCATCCTATGTTGTACTTACATGACATGTGATGAGCTTTGAGTGGGGCATATGTATACACATAATATTTTCAAACTTTTATTGATTACTGACACTTTGTATCTTTCAAGTACCTATTGAGTATCAATCTCTCTAAGTGCATTCTTTAAAGGGTGCATTAGGAAAGAGGTGGGCAAACCAACGGTGCTTCGTAAGATTGTTGTCCTTTTTGCCACTTTCCATGTACGCACTCATCTCCTAAAACTATTTACCCTAATCTTGTCCTTCTCAGTCCTACCCATTCCAATATTTTCCTCCTTTTATTCCTTTTCTTTCTTTAACACCCTTTTGGATAGTTAGTTGTACTGGGTTGACTGGGTCGACCTAGTACAGTTTAGGGGAATTTTTCACTTTCTTAGCTTGTTAGCCTTTCAACCAGCGTAGTGAATTTTCCCTGAAAACACATTGGGTTGACTGTGTTGACCTTGTATAGCTAAAGTTTTCAAGAGAATTTAGGGCAAGATTTGCTTATATATACAAGTTCATTTCCCACCATTTTATAAGAGCATAATTAATAGTGAAGAAGTATGAGTGAACATCTATTTATTGACCATTATAATTGAATAATAAAGATTAGGGTTCCATACTTTCTTTGGAGATATGGATCTTGTCTTGTGGAAAAGTCTTTTGGATGCAGATAAGTTATGTAGCCTAAATCTGATTTATCTTAGTTATCCTTACATACCACAACAATATCTTATGAAGCACCTTGGCTAAGGGAGAGATTGAGGCTCGGTGGGTTTGTCTTCAAAGTTAAGTATTCCTAAATTTATTTATCCTTTGTAAGAGTAGATAGATAATTAATTTGTATTCTTCTCCCATGTATTAGGATTCTATATACATTGACGTGAGTATATATCTTATAATACATGTTTAGTTTAGTTTTTTTATTTTATTATTTCTAATCCCCACTTTGTACCACATGCTTTGGTGTGCACTAGATTAGATTTACTTTATTATTATTAGAATAAGTGAAAAAATTTAAACCTTAGGACTCCATTAGGGTTGTCATGTGATTGTGTTAGACTATAAGCTTTGGAACTATTCCTATCATTATGTGTTATGACAAGTGATACCCTAATCAGGTCTAGTGGATCCTCATATTGGTCATACTCCTTAACAAGTGTATCCCCAATTGTAAGTGTAAGTATGCTCTATCTTCTTTGAGATAGTATTGATTTTTAGACATGATGCATTTTTTATTACATACAGAAACTATGTCACCTATGTCAATGTTTACAATTTAAGGAACTAGATGTTCATTTTTAAATGTTTAATAGCCTTATTAAGAAGTGGATGTTATGGTATAAGGTTACCATGTGCATATATAATGGGGGTGGGGGAATTAGGATTTTCACCCCTATTGTGTAGGTTAAGGATGAGTTTGGAAATGCATTTTTTATTTTGTATTTATATCATTTGATTTGAAATATTAGTTTGAAAAGTATATATTATATTTAAAGTTTTTAATAATATTTGTTGAGTATTGATGGTATTTTGACTATTGGAAGTAGCATGGGATGCATTAATTTTATTCGAGTCATTAATAGTTTGAGATGTACTAGTTTATTGAGATGCACTAGTAGTTTTATGAATTTGAGTATTAGTGTGAGTATTTTGAGTATACCCAATAAAGGTCATGACTACCTTGTTTGTATAAATGGTGGGCATGGAATATGAATAATTCATGGAAGATAATGTCATTCTAGTATATAAATGCATGAGAGAGGAGAAAGGTGTGACAGAAGTCATAGAATGACTCACCCAAAATCCTTTAGTAAAGCTAGGTGAGGATGAATGGGGTTCTCTAATGTGAGGTCCCACAATGAGGTTATGAATTACTATGGGATCCTTACCAATGTTGGGGGTTTTCATTGATGAAAAGGATCATTTTATCCATATACTCAAGATCACTTTCATTCTCCACCATAGTTATGAATAGAGGATTAAGAGTTGTAGAATGGGGAGGAGTTACATAATTAGTGGTTATAGTATTAACATGGATATTGTTAAGATCAAGATTGTCTACCACATGATATGATATATGTGTCTTAGAGGATTTATGATGGTTAATAAAACTCATCATGCAAGTTTGGTTTTATTGTGTAGCATTATAAAATATATGTTGCATGGTAAAATTTTTTATCTAAACACTTAATGGAGAAGTGATAATCTAAAAAGTAAAAGTAAATGAGATCAAATTGGTTGATATAGTTACACTAATATGATAATATAAAAATAGACTAGATTGAGCTGGTAAATTTAGTTGGAAAAATAGGATAGTAGAGAAGTCTGTAAACTGATTAGATCAAGTTGGTTGATCTAGTTGGAAAAACATGAAAATAGAACATGTTGTAAACTAACTATATGGATCTAGTTGATTTAATTATAAAAATGTATAGTAGAGTAGTCTATAAATTTACTATATTTCCCTGGTTAATCTTATAAGAATGATAGGAAAATAGAACATGTTATAAACTAAATAGATTAAGCTAGTTGATTTAGTTTGAAAAATAGGAAAATAAAATAAGTTTTAAAATGACTAGATTGATCTACTCGATATAGTTGGAAAATAATTTGAAGAAAATAGTCTATAGACTAACTAGATCAATATATTTGATCTATTTATAAAGATAATAAAATAGAATAGCCTATAAACTAACTATATCAAGATGGTTGATCTAGTTATTAAAACAAGAAAATAGAACAAGATGTAGACTAACTAGATTGAGTTGGTTGATCTAATTGGAAAATGGTCATAAATATGGATGATTTAGTTTTAAATATATAAATTAAGTTAATCATGCATGTAACTATATCAAGGTGGTCAAATTAATTGAAACACACAACACAAAACTTATATTAACATTAGCTAATACAATCTACAATACAACATATAATGATAAAAAACAAGAAGCAAAAATATATTTGTATGTTAAGTAATTATAAAAAAATAAAATCAAGAGATTGTACTAAAGGTTGTGTTGGACCATGTAAAGTTCCAAATATATTGGCTTGTCCACTAGATGGTGTTGTCCTAATGTTTCAGAGCATTAACTATGGAAGAAGGGCATTCCCATAGCCCACTAAACTTTGTTTTAAGGGAAATATGGAAGTAACTTTTTAGTTATAACTACTAATTGATGCACCACACAATTAAATGGATAGCTGGATTTTTAAGGCTCAATATAAAGGGAAATTCTAGATGTTTTTGAAATACCTTGAGGTATGTGGAAACTAAAGACCATGTTTAATTATATAATATGGCTATGATTATTAGTTAAATATCATCACACCATGATATCTATAAATGACATATAAGGACCATAAATATAGCATCATGTATCCCTTTATGATAGTAGCTAAGTAGTTTTTAAACTATTGCTACAAAGTTTCTAGGCAAAACCAAACAAGATGAAAATAAAGGTGAAAAATAATTTTGTTGAAAGCCAAGTTGTAATATGTGAAATAAAACAAATAATTATCCAACTAAAAATTAAAATTGATTGTAATTAATATGAAATAGAGGTTAATTTAATATACTTACATTAGAAAGTTAAACATATAGAACTGTTTAACCCTAAATTGATAAAGAAGCTATATCCTACTTGGTGGTATACTAGGGTTAAGAATATAGAAATGATAATGTAAAAGGGTGATAATCAAATCTAAAACATGCCAATTGAGTGATAAACTCAGATATAATCATATATTAAATTTATTATGTTGATTATATGATAATATAAAAATTACAACTAAACTATGCATGTAAATGACAAAGAAGTGATATACTTAGTTGGTTTTGATGTTAACATAGTGATGGATCTAGAACAGGTAGGAAACTAGATAGAATATGTTTCTAGAATAGTTTTCAAATTATGGATCTAACACTTTTGATGCTCTAGACACTAATGTCAGCCTAGGATAGTTGCATCAACACTACTATATGGATTCGATGTAAGTCTCCTATATGTAATATTTGTTGGAAAAGGATGTGACCACCTGGATGCTTTTAGGTTTAACTTTTCCTTCTCTATGATGTATTCATATTTAGGTCATGGAATATCACTCCTTATGAATTTACAAAACCCTATTTTTTTCATTTTAATATTGATCTTGGGGTAAAATGGTTTACTAAGCACACAATGTCAAACTGACCCCAAAGACCCCATTTCTAGTGGGTACTACCTACAAAACCAATACTATATATTAGGGCCTTAGACTCATGTAATTCTCCATTTCATGTTAGCTTGTGTGTGAATCATGCAATATGTGGAAAGCAAGTACAATAGTGACCTATCTTTTAACTATGTAAATTGGGCTCTTGGGCTTATCCTTTAGTACTTTCAACTTGTATATGTGTTATATCTCTAACTGGTATGGAAATATGGAATATTTGTTCAATTGAATGCTTAATAGAGTACTTTAGATAAGTTACCTTAGCCTCTTTGGTTTTTTAATACGTGAAAAATGAATGAGGGTTAATCTTGTATTTATATCAACCCCTTTGGAGTAATGACTCACATTAAAGAACTTAGGTATACCATTACTACATGTTTCACTTGTAAAATATACAACTTTAGAGCACTAGACACTTGCATCGAGTTAGGAGACTAACATCGACACTAGTGTCTATCTCAGACATTAGTGTCCAAGAAGCAAGCAATTAGGTACAGGTTCAAAACTTATAGATATGTAAATAAATATATTTTAGGCATTTTGATCAAGATATAATACTTGGGTCATCACATAAGACAGGTTAGACTAAGATATATAAGCCAAGGGGCATAAGTTCAAGTAGATATGAGACTTATAGAAGTAAGAAAGGTCCATAACCAAGAGGAACAACCAAGGTTTAAGTTTTCCAAGTATACAAGACTAAGGTTCTATATAATACATAAATATCATGTACATTTTCCCCCATTTAATCTATTAATTAATTACTATAGTATTGACATGTACGCATACTCTCCCATGGAGACCATTATTAGAGAGACCCCTGTGTCAGAGATATGTCACATATTGTATATGGCTTTTGTCTACTCACTTTTTACCAAGATTAATATTATTGGGTTCTCAAGCTTCTTAGTACAAGACACCTATATCACCTACAACTTATTTTACCAAATGGTTTCCTAAGACCCCTATAGTTCATAACATACCATAGTCAGTGCCACAAATTCCTAACACCATTACATAGGTAGATAAAGATACAGATATAGATAGATATTACTCAATATAACAAATTATAGGATCATAGTTGCCCTTTCACACAACATGCATGATCACAGTTCCTTTATTTGACATGGGTCATAGTGATAGTGAGTCTCCCATGAGATTCATTAGTTAATATAGTTTATCTTTTTTTATACATACTTCCCTCCCTTTTGCTCCTTGTACATAGTTCATTTTCATTTGATTAAACATAGTTTATATCCATAAAATACAAAAATAATATATGTCAAAAAATGCAAAAAAATTATAGATTGTATGCATTGTTATGTTTACACTTATTATATCCTCCAGACACTACATATGCTAGTTATCTTAGTACAGTCAGTTTTATCATACTACATGTTTCACTTGTTCTTATTGAGTGCTTATAGATTGCATATAAGATTCAGTTCCACTACACTTATCCAAACTTGTTATCTACCCACTGGGGGCATATACATTGATTCATGGTTAATCATTTGACACATTCACCCACTTAGGGGCATCCTATACATAGTTTCCATTACCAAGTTCTATCCTTAAGTTTCCATTACCAAGTTATATCCTTACATACTCCACATTCTAGCTTTAGCATTGTTATATACTTATATTGAACATTGTTACTCTATCTTTTTTGCCAACTATTACTACTTTAGACTCAGCATATGTACATCCTAGCTCTTCAATAGTTTTATATTTCATACTCATGCATGCTTTCATTTCTAGATTTCATAGTCTAGATTTGATTGTATTTATATGCTTCTTTTATTTCAAGGGCATTTGAATATGTCATTGTTATTTGGCTCTTTACCACTTCTATTCATAGTATGTATGCCTTGGACATGTACCCATGTCCCTTGTGTGTGCTTTCATGATTGTGTATGCAGACATGTGAACATGTCCTTATATGTGGATATTTGAACATGTCCTCGTATGTCTTGTTTTTCTTAGATCTAGTGACATGTGTGCATGTCCCTTGTATTGTGGCCGTTTGGCCTATTTTACATGCCTCATATGTTTTTATATGTATGTTTTCTTGTATGTGTCATGGCCATGACACTTGTCTTTTGCTTATTACACACATCATTTTTTGATGCCATGAGGGACCCCATGTATATACCATTCCTACTTGGGTGCTATTATGGACATCAAGCTCCATCCCCCTGCGTAGTTACTCAATTCTACCAAGATTTATTATTACATACATTGATTACATATATCTTGACACCCATGTGTAATGCTATACATGACATACATCTTACATTACATACTTATGCTCAGATTATCTTATATTCTGATGTTATGTATGCACATTATATTGGATTATCATGCAATTATCATATATGCTCCAGCTAACATACATTTTGCAGAGCTTTTTCTTTTGAGGATAATTCTTACACAAGTTCAACAACTATCCTCAAAAGAGGGGGAATTCAGAGGGGTTTGTCACTGAGATCAGGCTATTATATTATACTCACAGTACATTTTTTAGCACATAGGCGTAGTTATAGAAAATCAGACATTGATAAACATAAAGGGAAAATAATGACTTAGAAAGTAGTATAGCTACATAGATTTCAGACTAGAAAGACATTAGTGCCCAAATAGGGACACTAATGCCACATAGCACTGCTATCCAATAGCCTTAGTTTCAAAACCACTCAGATTGGCAAAAATATTATAACATAGGTTTGCACAGATCTAGTTATAGGTTTATTAGTTATACTCAATTTTTACTCATATTCATATTAGTTAATCAAATTGAGGGCATCATGTGTGGCATGACTATTCCCATATTCAGTTCAAATACTCAAATATAGTTATTATAGCTCAATTTAGAATTAATATACTCATATATCAGATTGGGGGCATGTGAATTGCACATTATTTCCATATGTTTAGTTACACATCGATTGATTAGATGGAATGGTAAAATCTATGTCATTCTCTAAGTTGTATACATTTGACATCATATTCTAGGGTATCACCAATTTCAAGCCTTACTCCATCTATAGTGGTTGGCATTTTAGAGTGGCTTAGAGTTGCTTAATATACCTAAATGGCCGTAGATCCAACATACACAGTTAGATATAATCAGTTAGATAGTTTTAGTACTTCACATAATACAGTTTCAAATGCATCTACTACACATGGGTGAGAAATGGAGTCATAGCCTACTTGAGTTCTTGAGCCACCCATATGAGAGGGTTAGACACACTATTGGTCCAATCCAAGCTATTCATAGGTCATGATCCACCAAGCAGGGGTGGGCAATGATGGATTCAAAAATGGATTAAGTTTTTGAGCCACCCATAAATGATGATTGAGCAAGGTATTAGCTTAGTCCTAGATATTCACCAATTGATCACTATATGCATGCACACACACTATTGTCACTAGTTTCTTGAATTAGTTCACATACCCAATGAGGTGTATTCATTCATTTCCTCTTTCCCATCCCTTTACTTAATTTTACTCTATTACTAATTTACTCAGCATAGTCTTTCACTTTTGACATCCCTTAAGTAAGGATTGATTTATGCACGTTTCATTTGCAGGTCATGCATTGGATCATGCCTCACATACATAGACCCAACTTCACATACTTAGATTTAGATTCATGGGCTTTTCTTCATAGGTAAGTCTAGGTATGCTTCTTTTTCCTTTATATTAGTCATTTCACTTTGTTGCATTTCTAGAATAAGGGGGGGGCATAAATGTAATCACCTAAAAGTGGTATTTGAGTGCTAAGAGTGCTAATTGAGACTACCTATCCTTAGATTATCCCTAGACCTATACTAAAGCCTATTATCACACTTATTCAGCCTTCACGTAGGCCATAAGCATCCCTAATCAGTTCAAATACAGTTTTAGACCCTCATTTCTTGATCCTTGTCATTCATGCCCAGTATTCTGCTAGTTGGACATTAGTGCCACATTAAGGACACTAGAGCCATGTGGCACTAGTGTCCCCATAATGGTGTGTATGTCCTTTACCCTAACTTTCTTAAATGAATATATTTTCAAAAGTAAAACCCTCCTCAGGCTAGGCTAGACATATTTTATTATCCACACAAGCAACATAACACTATAAATACATGAATTTTAGCTCTCTATTCACTGGATAATAATTAGATGCAAAATACTTATTCAAACATGAAATAATTTGAGCAAAATCAAGGTTACAATTCCTATTCTGCCCTACTTCTGTATACTACCATATACAACAACATTAAGGTCAGATTTTCTATATTTCTAATCTTAATTACACTCAAGGCACTCAAAGCCACTATCATCCTAGCATCACTTGCATTTGTACCAATACTTAGGTGGGGAGAACTGCATTAGGATTGATCCCTCCTTGGAGAATTGGTATGTAGGTAACTCTCTTCACAATAAGGTTTTGACGATGTCTAGCCTATCCTACTAATGAACACACTTCTTAACGCATACCCTACTTGTAAGGAGGATTAGGGTTTACATCATAAATTAGTTATTTTTGATCCTGTAGTAACAAATTAGGGGTTAATTTCCTAGTCATACTACTCATCCCTTTAATCAAACATAAGAAGGAATATTCTTAGATGATCCTATTCTCTTTGTATTTAAATCAATCACCTTATTTTTTTTCTCTTTTTTTCCCTACATGCATAGGGTTAATATATCTTGTGTTTTTTTTTAATTTCTCTATTCTAATATTTTTAGAAAATAAAACCTTTATCTGTAAAGCAAGAAATGTTAATCTAAAAAGTAATAATTTTAATCTATGAATGCAATAAATCTTTAAGCTAGAAATTGAAATAGAAAAATAGAAAAAGACAATTGCCATGATTAAATATTTTTAGTGTCTGACACCCTTCCTCAACAACAATGCCAAAATGACAAGCAATCTTTTTACCTACCAGTTAATTGATATGATATACACAACCTAAACCACATGGACTAGGGTAGTTATTAGTAACCTAAAACAACATTTTCATTAATTTTCAAACCAGGGGTGTAAGCTTGATAGGATTACTTCATTGTATGTGCACAATAAATATTCTAATATGACTCTTATTGGACTTATGAAAAGGAATTTCATAAAATGAAGGTGCTTGTAAAAGATTTAAACTTGCAGGAAATAATTGACTAAATCAAACAATTGAATTGGAAGCTTCCCTAAGACAATTCTAAATCACAAAAATTAAATGCACTCTCTCTCTCTCTCTCTCCTCTCTCTCTCTCTCTCTCTCTCTCTCTCTCTCTCTCTCTCTCTCTCTCTCTCTCTCTCTCTCTCTCTCTCTCTCTCTCTCTCTCTCTCTCTCTCTCTCTCTCTCTCTCTCTCTCTCTCTCTCTCTCTCTCTCTCTCTCACACACACACACACACACACACACACACACACACAAAATTATAAAAACAAGATAAATTACTTAATTATACCAACAAGTTGGATCTCTATTACAAGTCTTCCTCAGGGGGCCCTCCTCTCTCAGCCTTGAAATTCAATCTTCTTCTTAACAAAAAACATAATTAATTCAGAATGCTATTTTTATTAAATCATGTAACAATTAAAAATTGTTACAACATGTTACAATAAATCTTGTTCAATTATTTTCTATGTTCTGCACACTCTTAATCTCAAAACAACTTTATAATTAATTTCCACATCTTTGTCATATTATATTTATACCAGAGATGGTGATTTACATTTATGGCCTAATTAGGAATACAAAAAAAACATTGTTTCAATGAGATCGTTCAGCGATAGGAACAAAAAGTGGTTTTCAAGGTTTAAACTTTGTATAATAGAACTCATCAATTCTATTAAGTTATTTACAACCAAAGTTGGTTAGAGATACCCTAATAGAATCAATATTGTAGTCAAATCTTACTGTTACAACCTCCAAGAGTTGACAAGTAGTGTCAACCTAGGCGAGTTTTAACTTTATTCATCTTTTAGTAGCCTTGAGCTTTCTATAGGTCATTAATTATTATGGAAGATTGAATCGATAGTTATATGATATTCATGTTACTATTTTATTTTCTCATTGACTATAAGATATGTTGACATAGGATTCTTCAACTGCAGGATGTGTTGAATAAGATCCTTCTGCTGCAAGATATATTGACTCATGTTGCTTCAAATATTATTCTTGTTTTGCCTTTGAAATTTATCAAACAAAATGATAAGAAATAATCATATAACAAAAGATATATGTAATTACTTGAATCACAAAACAAAATCTCATTACTCAATGAAAGATAGTAAAATATATTCATCATGTATTAGACTTGTTTTGAGTAGGAATATACAAGGGCTATTCTCAAAAAGAACATATAAGAAGAGATTATGGGTAAGCAATAGGTGTTCAAAGTATGATATTTTTGGGACTCATCACAAGTTACTATTACAAATTTGTGAAAAATAATGGCAGTATAGCAACACCACTCATAGATTTATTGAAAAATGATTCCTTCTATTGGAACGAAACAACTACTAAAGCCTTTGAAAAATTGAAGGAGGCTATGTGTACCACTCCAATTTTGACTACCCCTAATTTTCTCAAATTATTATTGTTGAATATGATACATCAGGATATAACATGGGGGAAATACTCATGTAGGAAGGAAGATCCATTACATTTCAAAGTCGTCAACTCAAGGGTTAAAAATAGGCTAAAGTTAATTAATAAAAAAAGATGTTGGTTACTCTTCATATAGTCAATCAATGAATACCTTATCTAATGGGTAGAAACTTTAAAGTAAACACTGACCATGATAGTCTAAAATATTTTTTTAAATAATGATTGTCATCAGAAGAATAAAAAATGCATGACTAAAATGCATGCACTATCCAAGATGGATAAATCCACTAAGGTATTTTTATGTGTAGTGACCATTTGGTAGGTATATTCGTTGAAGAGGAAAGATCAAAATGAGATAATGTCAAGGATACATAAGTTCTAATTAAGAATTTACAACACAATTTTGGTGCTTATGGACAATTTGAGTGGAAAGAGAACACATTATGGTATAAAAATCAACTATACATATGTAAAAATTATATCCTCAATCACAAGATCATTCAGGAGCTTCATGCATTTCCACTAGGGGGAACTTAGCATTTTTGAAACCCATCATATGATCAAGCATGATTTATTTTGAGAAGGACTCAAGGGGGATATAATGAACTTTGTGGAACCATGTCTTATGTAGCCTTTATCCATCTATATCCAGAGCTGGGAGGAAGTTTCTATAAATTTAATTATAGGGTTGTTGAGGTCCAAAGGTAAAAATTCATCATGGTAATTATGGATAGGCTCATAAAATATTCTAATTTTTTCTTCTTGTCACAACTGTTTGTATCTAGTATAATAGTTGTTTTTTGCATACAATTTAAAAGTTGCATGGTACTCCCAAGATCATTGTAAGTGATCGTGATCCTATCTTTACTAGTAATTTTTGGATTAATTTATTATCGTGCTTAGGTACTCAATTAACTCATAGCTTGTCATATCATCCTCAATATAATGGGCAAATAGAGGTGGTCAAAAAATGCCTAAAAGGGTATCTTCATTGTATTACATCAAATAAAAAAGAATGGTGGGTTCATTGGCTGCCACTAAAAGAATGGTGATATAACACTTCCCTCTATACATATTCCAAAATGTCTCAATTTGTGGCACTTTATGATTATTAGCACCCATCCATCATGTCATCCTTGATAGTGTAGCCCAAGGTTTGAGATGTTGAATAACACATTCAACATCAACATGAGGTATTAGCTACTCTAAGAGAGAATTTAGCAATGGAACATAATAGAATGAAGCATCAAGTAAATCAAATTTTTAATGAGAGGCATTTTTGACATAGGTAATTGGGGATTTGTGTGCTTGTATCCATATAAGTAGATATATATAAAACATCAGAAGAAAGGATAACAAACTTTCTCCTAAGTATTAGGGCCCTTATAAGATCCTATATAAAATTGGCAGTGTTGCATACAAGTTGTAGCTACCCCAATCCACTTGCACACATCCCTTAATTAATGTATCTTTCCTAAAAAAGGTAATTAAATAGAGAATTTTTGACCAAATTGAGTTACCATAATTGGATGAATAAGGTTGAGTCATTCTAGAACTTGAGGAGATCCTTCAAACATGCACTAAAATGCTAAGAACAAGAGAAATTGAGTATTTGATTAAGTGGAATAGCCTAAATTGTGAAGATGCAACATGGAAAGATGAAGCTTTTATATAGTAGCATCCAAATTTTTTCAACATTGAGCATAATGTTGTTTTGAAGGGAAGGTTCATGATACACACTTAACCTATAGTATGTCCAGAGATATGTGTGTCTGAATTGTGGCTTACATAACCATTCATATTATTTGGTCACATTTATCTATGTTATTATATTGTTATTAGGGTCAGCCTATGAAATAACCATGGCTTAATAAAAGTATATATAGGAGGTAGTGGTTAGTCTTTGAATACCATATTATGAATATGATCTTATTGCATTGTTAGGGAGGTTCCCCGTCAAAGTAGCTCAGTCATATTTATCAATTATTCTGCTCTTCCATCAATTATTATTGTGCATATTATTCCATTGATGCAAAACATCTAATTAATTTCATTACACCTAAGAAGCTTTGAATCTTTGTGTCCATACAATGAAATTCATCTATCTAATGTGTCTCTGTATGTGCAATATTTGATGCTAAACTATGTGCACAATTGTAAAATATTGCATCCTTCTCCTTAAAACACTAGGTCCACTTGTGAAGGATTAAAACATGTAAAAAGTGAGGAAGTGTAATTGCGTTGAGCTAACCCAAATCACCCCCTTGATGATTGACTACTAAATGCATATATAATACTTTGAAGAGGGAAGTCAAGACACACATAGTTCTTTCGCTTAGTGTGATTGTGAAATTGTGTTCTTTCACTATATGAATGCACCTATAAATATGTATTTTGATCTTGATAATGTTAGATTTTGTCCTAGCTTGGTGTACTTTAGACTTGGTTGATGACTACTCCTAATGACTGATTTGTAATACGGGAAGAATATAACAAATTTTTTCAATGTGCAATGGTGGATAAACTTTGATATATAAGTGCCAAATGATCAATATGTTTAACCTTAGTTTGTAGTTATATGCAATCAATTAGGTAATTTATTGTGCCACGAATATTCTAGGTGTATGGCCCAACCTATGGCAATGGTTTTATTTTGAAAAATAGAGGTTGTTAGGAAAATGATGTAATGTCAACCTCATGAAATTTCCATTAACATTATGGTCTAAGTTTGAATTTAGAATTTAGGAGACATGACTACAAATGTGGTGATCTAGAAATGTCTGAATAGGATATTTCACTAATTTAGCATAAATTGAGATGTTCATATAGGTAAGTAATAACAAATTAGGATATACTAGACTCATAATTAGTACATGAGTGTGTGGGAATGAAAAATAAGAGTTTTTTGGAGATGCACAAGCCATATAGGATAAATATACGTCTAGATTGACATTGACAAGTGTTTAATATTAGATTTTAGTATCTATTATAAAAAATACAAAAAACAACATTTAATGTGCTTAAGTAATAAATTTTTGGATGTAAGCTTTAATCATGTATGATTTTTCATGTTAGAATGAATATGTGGCATAAGTGTTAGGTTGTGGAGCTAAAAGCTTCACTGTATGCAAACATGGAGGAGGTTGCTGAGTGTCACAGTCACCGGCATAGGTCAGGCCAATCGACGTTGGTCAGGGGTGAACAAGAAGCTACCGACATCGACAGGAGTCAGCCGACGTCGGTCACCTCCAGTCAGACAGGGACCGACGTCGGTCGCCTGTGCAGTTCCAGAATTGTTCGTTGCACGAATAATTAGTTTGTTGAACTGATTGTTTGCATGTAAAGACTATTTTGAGTCTTGAGATGCGTGTCTAATTATTGTAAATTAGAAGTCTAAGTTATTGTTTAGTATGGGATCTATTTATAGACTCATTGGCATGTATTGTAATCAAAGAACAATAGAGGAAGGCAAGGTAGATCCTTCCAATTGTAAGATCATTTGAATTGCAGGTTGTTGCAAGTTCATGGTAGATCTACATGTGTAAGTAAGATCATTTGAGTTGCAGGTTGTTGCAAGTTCATGGGAGATCTACTTGAAGTACTTTGAGTACTTGTGTACTGGTAGTGTTATTACTGACTGGTTAGAGGTGAACACCAACTCTGTGTTTGAGTTGTGTGTTGAGACCATTTTTGGTAAGAGAGTGAACTCTTGATTGAGAATTAATGGGAGCCCTTGAGGTGTGGGAAGCCTTATAGAGGTGTGAGAAGAAGTGGCATCTTCTTTATTGTATTTTCTTTCTAGATGAGTATTAATACAAGATTGTGTATTGTCTCTCATATTCTGTGTCATTTGTGAATTCTAGTTACTTGTTCATTCTGGTATAATTCCGTGATTAGTTACTTATACAAGGTAATCATATTGCACTCTTATTGAGGAGTAGGATCCTGATAGTTGGTATTAGAGAATTTATGTTCTAGGTGCCTTACAAGTGGTATCAGAGCTTTTAGTTGGGTTGACTAACAGGTTGTATCAGATCTGGTTAGTGTTTGTTGATTATAGGTCACTCATAGGGGTTTCTGTTTGAGTGGGAGTATAGCAATGGCAGAAGAAAGTAAGCTACGAATGGAGAAGTCTAATGGCAAGAACTATCAATTATGAAGGATGCAGATAGAAGATTATCTGTATTAGAAAGATTTGTACTTACCATTGGGTGGGGTTGCATGCAAGCCCACAGATATGAAGGATGAAGAATGGGAGGTTCTTGATCAGAAGGCTCTGGGATCTATAAGGTTGAGCCTTGCATCGTCTGTGATTTCCAACTTATCACAGGCTAAGACAACGATAGAGTTGATGGAATCTTTGGCAAATTTATATGAAAAACCCTCAGCTTCGAATAAGGTATTTCTTATGAAGCAATTATTTAATTTACAAATGTTGGAAGGTGGATCTGTTCATAGTCATCTTAGTGATTTCTATGGTTTGGTAAACCAGTTAAATTCAGTCAATATTATTTTTGATGATGAAATTAAGGCTCTCTTAATCTTATGCTCATTACCTGAAAGTTGGGAGAGTTTGGTAATGACAGTTAGTAATACTGCATCTGCTTCAAAAATCTTAAAAGTGGATGATGTTGTGAGTGTAATATTGAATGAAGAAATTCGTAGGAAAAGCACAGGTGAATCATCAAGGAATGCTTTGAGTGTTGAAAGTAGGGGAAGGCAAAGAGAGAAGATCGAGCAAGGGAGATCAAGGTCAAAGATAGGTAGGAGATCCAAATCCAGGTATGGCAAAATAACCTGCTGGAAATGTGGAAAGCAAGAGCATGTAAAGAGAGATTGTTGGGTGAATGAAGATCAGCATGAAGGACATGAAGAAGCAGATGTTGCAGATTTTGTTACAAAGGATGCTCTGGTATGTTCCTTAGATAAAGTAGAATCTTGGGTTTTAGATTATGGTGCCTCTTTCCATGCATCCCCAAATAGGGAATTTTTTCATGAATATGTCTAGGGAGACTTTGGAGAAATTTATTTAGGGGATGGTAAGCCTTGTTAAATGGTTGGAAAAGGGAAAGTGAAGCTAAAATTGCAGACAAGCAACACATGCGTGTTGAAGGAGGTCATGCATGTCCCAGTCTTGAAGCAGAATTTGATTTCTGTTGGAAAGTTGGGTGATGAGAGTTGCATAGTAACTCTCACAGCGGACTCTTGGAAAGTTTCCAAGGGTGCACTTATTATAGCAAGAGGTAAAAAAGTAGGTACGCTTTATCTATCTAATTGTATTACTGATTCTCCTTCTGGTTTATCTACTTCAGCTGTAGATTCAAAGATGTGGCTTAATAGGCTTGGTCACATGAATAAGAATGGGATGCAGTTTCTTGAGTCAAAGGGTATGCTTTCGAATTTGAAAAGCATGGATCGAGATTTCTATAAACAAAAGAAGAAAGTGACGTTTCTTGATAAATTTGATGTTCGTATAAGAACAGGAAAGCCTTGGTTTTCAAGGAGAAGATGATGGACAGAGATCAGCACAAGAGGCTGAAGAATTCTAAGCAGAGCAAGGTTGATATGGACAAGGGTTTGATCCAAAAGGAGCTCATGGGTAGAATTCATCACTCACAAGTAAAACACAGAGACCAACGTCGGTTAGAAAACTGACGTCGGCATCCAGACAGGGACCGACGTCAGTTATGTGCAGCTCGATGTCGGTGAATCCAGACAAATAAAAACTAGCGTCGATCAAGGGGAACCGACGTCCGTGATGAGGCAGTCGCATGGAACCAACGTCGATCGAGTGCAAACTGAGATGTGACCAACATCGGTCATTGAGATAGATTTTGGGCAGACATCAAGCTATCAAAGAGTCTCAAATGCCCATATGGAGGACTGAAAGGGTAAGCCTCAAATTCATCATTTCCCTTCTTTACACTACTTGTTGCTCACTGATGGTCAAGAACCAGGAAGTTATTAAAGAAGCAGAGCAGGTAGAATCCAGGAAATAGTGGGAGCTTGGCATGGATGAGGAATGTGATTCCTTGGAGAAGAACCAAACGGGAGTTTTTTGGTAGAGTTGCCGGCTAGAAGAAAGCACTGAGAGACGAATGGATTTTCAAGATAAAGAAGAGCGGGAATGGACACGTGAGACAGAAGGCCAGGGTATATGGTCTTGAGTAAGCTTCAGGACAATGGAGGTTTAACCATTGTGTTTTCTTTACCAAGTTGGATAATATTAGCTACACTATCCTGTTACTGTATGTTGTGCTTGTTGTAGAGTCACATATGCAGGGAGTTGCTGAACTAAAGGTAAAGTTAGTTCAGAGGTGTGTCATGAGGAATCTGGGAGCAGCAAGATTCTTTGGCATGAGTGTGTTTTAAAGACATGGAAGGTCACAGGTTGATTTTGTCTCCAGATGATTATGTGAAATTGGTTAGCACACCGATGGTTGGACAGTTATATGAACAATGTCCTGATTCACATGATGAAGTTAAGTACATGTGTACTAGACCTAAGATTTCCCAAGCAGTGGGAGTTGTCAGCAAGTTTGGAGCCAATTCAAGAAATAAGCACTAGAGGGCAGTTCAGTGGATTCTCAGATATCTGAGAGGGAACATCAACAGGTATACATGCTATGCAGGGTCAAGCACTTCTCTACATGGGTTTGTAGAATAGGATGTGCCAAGGTGATTTGGATGACAGGAGGTGCACCACAAGATTTGTGGTGGTTGGTCTTCAAGAGTGATCTTGAAGAGGGATACAAAGCCAAGAAACAAACTAGATGATGTATAGATACATGTATAGGTGCAGTTGTTTATCTCCAAGTGGGAGATTGTTAGGTTGTGGAGCTAAAAGCTTCACTGTATGCAAACATGGAGGAAGTTGTTGAGTGTCACAGTCACCGACATCGATCAGGCCAACTGATGTCGGTTAGGGGTGAATAAGAAGCTACTGACATCGACAAGAGTCAGCTGATGTCGGTCACCTCCAGTCACATAGGGACCGACGTCAGTCGCCTGTGCAGTTCCAGAACTATTCGTTGCATGAACAGTTAGTTTGTTGAATCGATTGTTTGCATGTAAAGACTATTTTAAGTCTTGAGTTGCGTGTCTAATTATTGTAAATTAAAAGTCTAAGTTATTGTTTAGTATGGGATCTATTTATAGACTCATTGGCATGTACTGTAATAAGAGAGCAATAGAGGAAGGCAAGGTAGATCCTTCCAATTGTAAGATCATTTGAATTGCAGGTTGTTGCAAGTTCATGGTAGATTTACAAGTGTAAGTAAGATCATTTGAGTTGCAGGTTGTTGTAAGTTCATGGGAGATCTACTTGAAGTACTTTGAGTACTTGTGTACTGGCAGTGTTATTACTGACTAGTTGGAGGTGAACACCAACTCCGTGTTTGAGTTGTGTGTTGGGACCATTTTTGGTAGGAGAGTGAACTCTTGATTGAGAATTACTGGGAGCCCTTGAGGTGTGGGAAGCCTTATAGAGGTGTGAGAAGAAGTGGCATCTTCTTTATTGTATTTTATTTTTGGATGAGTATTAATACAAGATTGTGTATTGTCTCTCATATTCTGTGTCATTTGTGAATTCTAGTTACTTGTTCATTCTAGTATAATTCTGTGATTAGTTGCTTATACAAGGTAATCATATTGTACTCTTATTGAGGAGTAGGATCCTGACAGTTGGTATCAGAGCATTTATGTTTTAGGTGCCTTACAATAAGGAATACATGGTTTAAATTTTGATTCAAATCTGCTATTATAATTGCTTTAAATGTTTTAATTATGCCCTAACAATTTCACAATATATCTCTTCAATAAATGCTAGACTCTTGCTTTAAATTTCAATTGTCATTCTATAGATGATATTTATGAATTATATAAAACCTTAGTCTTGTACACTTGGAAAATATAGACCTTGGTTGTTCCTCTCAGTTCCAGACCTTTCTTACTTCCTCAAGTCTCACATCTATTATCACTTTGTGCTTCATTGCTTATCTCTTAGTCTGACCTATGTTTTTAGATGACTCAAACCCTTTATCTCACCCAGAATGTTATAAACATGTTTATCTTCCATATTTACAAGTTTTAAAATTGCATGTGTTTTCCAACTACCTAACCACTTATGTCCCAGTCATATGTTTGTGTTGATGTAAGTGTCTTACACTAGTACAAGTGTCCAATGTCATAAAGTAATCCATTTTTCAAATGAAACATATCATAAAGGTCGACCTAAGTGTTTTAGTTTGAGATATTCTCCAAGAGGATTGGTATAAATATAATATCAACCTTCATTCATTCCTCACATGGGAAATGACTTAACATAGACAAAAAAACACTCAATCAAGTACTCAAGTGAGAAAAGGTTCCCTATTTCCTCCCATTTCTATATCAGTCTTAGGTATAGCACATCTACATGTCTAAAGTATTGAATGAGCATCCCAAGAGCCATATTTGCCAAGTTACAAGTTAGGTCACTATTATACTTGCTTATCACACATTGCATGATTCACACACAATCCAACACATAGGGGATAATTACATTAGTCTGAGGCCCTCTTCAGAGTATTGGTTATGTAGGTAGTGCTCATTGATAGAGGGGTCTGTGACATAGCTCAACACCATGTGCACACTAATCCATTTTTATTAAGGTCACTACGAATATGAAGAGCTAGGGTTTTATAATTTGACAAGGAGCAATAGTCCATGATCAAGATATGAATGCACCAGAATAAAGGTGACACATAACCTAGAAGTAACTAGTGGTCACATCTAATTTCAAGAGGTATTTCATACTAGACACTTATATAAAATCCACATAATAGTGTCGATGTAATTATCCCATGCTAATGTATGTGTCCAAGGCCACAAAGGCACTTAATCCAGAATTTGGTGATTATTATATAATATTATTTTAGTCTATTTCATGCATGTTCTAGATCTGGATCTGTATTAGCATTAAAACCAACCAAGTATCTTGTTTTTATTACCATTGCAATATATAACATAGTTTTGTTTCCCTATTATAAACATATCTTAGCACAATAAATTTAGTGTATGTTGTATTTGAGTTTTGAAATTAATTATCCTTATATAGATATGTTTATCACCCTTGTACTTATTCATTTCTATATTTTAAATCCTATATATCCCATCAAGATCCATTTCCAATTAAAGGTTAAACATTTGGTGAACTTGACCTATGGTGAATAAAGTTTATTTTATTTTATTTTTTTCTGATCTAAGGCTTCCAATCTCCTAGGGTTTCAATTTGTTGTGATGGATTTTCAAATTTGAATCTTTACCCTAGGGTTTTACCCTCCTCTGGTTACAAGGGTTTCATGTGCATACACTTACAAGTTGATTCTTCCTTGATTACCACATTTTAGCCTCCTAAAAAATCCATTTTAACATTCCTCAAAGTTTTTTCATAATCCTATTGATATAAATGAAACCCTATTTTTATTTGCCAAAATATTGTATGGATGTTTCTGATTTAGCATTTTAGTATTTTTTGTAAACTTAGACCTAAAGGTTGTACATTGTACTTTTATTTTCCTATTTTTATAGGTTTATAATATTTCATATTTTTTCTTACAAACCTATTTCATCTTCTAAAAATTCTTATCCAATCACTTTATATTTCTTTCTCTTCATTTGGCACATTGTGGTGACCCTAACCTTTGGTCTCAAAACCCTAGTTGACCTAGGGTCTCCAATCTTCTCTTTGTTATCTAATTTTAGATTACTATAAATTTTCAATTTTGAATGTTATTATCATGATTTATTTATCCCTGGAATTTACATGCATTTATTATCATGTCCTCATATATATTTTTAGAACACTTAAAATGGATATAAAGGAGCCTCTTGCTCCCCCTAACCCTAAGGAGGGCAATGGTTGCTATCCCTCTAACCAGGTCCAAGCTATCACTCCTTCAAGGGGTAAGGTATATGATTTATGCATGAATATCCAAGTTGAGATACCTAAGGTTTGTTCTTATGAGACCCTAAAAGATCAAATCATCCTTATGAGCAAGTTAATATAAGAGTTACAAAAGCAAAATCAGTACTTCATTTCAAATATCATATTATTGGAAAATCAGATTCCATATGCCCAAAATCTTAAACATGCTAGTATTAATCATGTGTTTGCATCTTCATCTAGCAATGTTATACCCAACAAGGTTTCATGTCTAAATGAAAAGCTAAAATAGAATACATCTAGAACAAGTGATTCAAAAAATGAACAAAAAACTACTAAGAAACCAAGTGAAATCCTAAGAGAAATGATTCAAGATAAAGTGATCAAATTACCTCCTCCACATCATATCAGGAGATCAAAATACTATTATACATGTCATAAAATGCATGGAGATTATACATTTTATTATTTTACATTGAATAACAAAATACAAAGTCAAAAAGGTAGTGGTGATCATATCATTAATACGTCGCCCAAGAAAACCACTCACATTATGAGTTCCTCTCCTAAACCAAAAGTACCAAAATAACAAATGTGGGTACCAAAAAAAAAAATAGTGAAAAAATAGTCACAAATTTCAAACTTAGTGCAAGAAAAGATTCAAAAAGAAAAATCAAATCAAGAAAATGATACAAATTTACCTCTCAATAATGATACCCAGTTTTCCAAAGAATATTATTTTGGAAATAAATATTTAAAAAACTTTGGTTATCATGTTCAAGGATTGGAAAAACATTCAGAAGGCATCACTTATCCTATTTCCACATTTGATTAGAATTACTGTCAAGGCTTGGGCTATATTGAAAATACTAATGCAAGTTATTCAGAGATACATTTTGTCAAAGAACAAGAACCTACAAATGAGAACAAGTCAAAGAATAAAGCATGGATAGAAAAGGTAACATCTCAAAAAGAGCAATGGGCACATTAAATATTTAAACTGAGATATCTAATAAAAGAGGTCAAAAATCAAGAGACACTTGATAAATCTAAATTTCTAATTGTGGTTACAAAGGGGGAACTACAAACACTTCCTCGTATCAAAACACTTCTACTCTCACTACTCATAGAAATGGCGAGCAATCTACAGATGAATAGTTTAACAAACCGTGTTATAATATGCTCGTTAACTTACCACATGATCTATTCATACCTTCAGGACCTACTACATATTAGTTGAATCCATCACTAACATATGAGAAACTAAATGCAGATAAAGCAAACCAAAGACACCACATATAAACTTAGCAAAATATCATGATACACTTTCTAACTCTATTATGCATGAATATGGCACATCTCACTGAGGATGGGTTATATATTTACCACTCTGTGATGATTTTTATCCTCTGGATGAGATAACAGGGTAATTTTTCCTTTTAAATATTCCAAAAAATACCCAAAAAAATCTAAAATTTTCCAGCATGTACTCATCCTATTAGCTCCTTTACATCAATGTTGTTAATTCCATGTTGATGGATAACATATTAGTTATTTATATATAAACATGTGTTTCATGCTTTTATTTGAGTGTGATACAAGCATACACAAATGCATGATTTATGTACTTGTGGATGTTGGGCATTCCTTCTTCTCGTGTCACCAGGATGTTGGGGGCATATACCTTCTCTGGTCATGATATATCCAAGTTATTTCATTCTATGGTCACTTTACATTATCATGTTTAAGATTATGTACTTACACATTCCTTTAGCCATGTTTATATCTTTTGTAGTGTACTTGATATGCTATATACTTGATGTTTTTTGCTAAAACATTTGATCCATGGGCTAATATGCTCTGTTTATGTTGTTTGTTTATACTTTCATCTATGTACTTCCTTGAGTGCCTTGCCTTGTTATTGTCTTATTTGTTTGAGCATTTGAATATGCTCCATTATTTGCAACCCTCTTGCCTTTGTTTTCTTTTTTGACATTTGATATGTCATTGGTTGTTGTGTGAAAATTTGAATATGTCATTCTTGTTTTTATGAACATTTGACTAAGTCATATCCATTCGACTGTGCGACATTTGAATATGCCCCTTATTTGTAGTCTCCTTAGACCATTATTTGTTGACTTGTTTTTTAGTGCTCTTGTGTATGTGTTTGGTTTCTTATTGAACTTTTAATGTTACTATCTAGATGTTTCCATAATATTTATCATGCATCTTAGGCCTTGATGTGATCACATTATGGTGCTTCAATGTTACATTTATCTAGACATGTTCCTTCTATATGCTACATGGTTCATTCATAGTTGTATGGTTATCTTATCCTTTTGAGGTGAGGTAACAAACAATTTTTATCTTCCATCACTTCAAAGGGAGGGAATATTAGTGAGTGCATGTCATAGAGGCATGGCTTCCACATTTTCACAGTTTAAGATTTAGTGGGGGCATGTTTTGGAAACATGTTCTCCATACTCAATATTCAACATCTCAAGATTATAGTCGGGGCATGTCTTGGAAACATATTCTCCATATTGGCACTTATATCAATTTTCAAATTTCTCTTTCACCACACTTACATAGTTTTAAATTGGCTAGGTTGCATAATTATATGATTCAAATACATATTTATGGCATAATTTTATACATCGGTACCATTCATATACATAGTTTCAACACAAGACATATCCAAGGTGCATATGATATACAATGTGCACTTAATATTACAAAATACAAATCAATTTAAATTTTGAAACAATTATATAGACTGGCATCACCACTAGGTTGGACTTTTATGGATTGTATTGAAATAATCAAAAGTAGTAGTTGGTTCATTTTTGGTATGGTTGAATTTATTTGATCACTCAATATTTCTAAGTTTATAGGTTGGACTTGATTGTATCATCTAGCCTCACCAATTTTATAGTGTGAGTTAAACTGGTTTACTCACACTTGCATCCTAGTCAGATGCTTGTGTCAACGCAAGTGTCCTACCCCAATGCAAGTGTCCAGTGCCCTAAAGCCATCTATTTTGCAAATGAAATGTATCATAAAGGTCAGCTTAAGTGTTTTAGTGCAAGATATTCTCTAAGATGATTGGTATAAATATAAGATCAACCCTCATTCATTCCTCACCTGGGAAAAGACCTAACACATGCCAAAAACTACTCAATCACGCACTCAAGTGAGCAAAACTTCTCTATTTTGTCTTATTTCCATATCAATAATAGGGGCAACACATCTACAAGTTTGAAGTACTGAAGGAACATCCCAAGAGACATATTTACCAAGTTACAAGTTAAGACATTGTTTTACTTACTTATCACACATTTCATGATTCACACATAAGCCAACACACATGGGAGAACTACATAAGTCTAAGGCCCTCTTCTGAGTATTGGCTATGTAGGCAACACTCATTGACATAGGGGTCTTTGGGGTAGCTCAACACTATGTGCCCACTAACCCATTTTTTCTAAATTTACTATGAGGATGAAGAGTTAGGGTTTTATCATTTGATAAGGAGAAACAATCCACAACCTAGATATGAATGCACCAGAGTGAAGATGACACATAACCCAAAAGCATCTAGGTGGTTGCATCCAATTTTAATAGGTGTTTTGTTTTGGATACCTACGTTTGATCTAGACAATAGCATCGATACAACCATCACAGGTTAATGCATGTGTTTAAGGTCATAAAGGCACTTAATCCAAAATTTGATGACTATTCCATAATATTATTTTAGTCTATTTCCTGCATGTTCCAAATCCATATTTATAGTAACATCAGAATAATCTATTTATCTTGTTTTCATTACCATTGAAATATATAACATAACTATGTTTCCCTATTTTTATCATATCTCAACATTATACATTGAGTATATGTTCTATATGAGTTTTGTAATTAATTGGCTTGCTATAGATTTATTTATCACCCTCATGCTTATTCATTTCTATATTATTAACCCTTTTTATCCCATTAGAATCCATATCTAATTTAGGGTTAAACACATTCCTTATCCTATATGCACTAATGCATCCATGTATTTAAAGACTTCTCATATTTAAATTAAGACCAAATTGGTGCACAACCTAACACACATCAAGTGGGAAAAGTCAATAAAGACATAACACAAGGCACAAAATACCCAAAACAAGGGTCATAAGGCCCTATGTTAGAATAATACATAGTAAAATCATGGTGCCACATAATTGTATAAAGTAAAATTATAAGAAATAGGCCCAAAACCTAATAAAACATAAAAGGGAGAGAGAAAGTGATTTAAGAAAATCCAAATTATCTTGTAATCCTACATCAATCACTAATATTTTAGACTATAATATAATATAAGTTATGTTGTGTGTAAAGTCTTATTGCACATAAGTTATTTGCATTGTTTTGTGCTACCAAAACACACATATAAATCCCTTATAGTGTTGTTGTGTATTATATTTGAGTGTGCTTGTTTTTTTTTGCATAGCTAGTGTGTGCAATTTATTGTCAATTGTGGACCACTGTGTTGATCTTTGTTCAATTATATTGTGATACCAAAGATTTCTATTACAAAACTTGTGATATCTTATGTAGAATGATAGTGTGTAGTGGCACCAATTTATGGATTGTCATGCAAGGAATATTTGACACATCGTTTGGTTGTGAAGTCTTTCAACTTAGCCTCACAAGGTTGCGACCTCCACATAACTTATTTATGCATAGTTTATTCTAGGTGCACATGTTCTTGTGATGTGTTATGGATAAGGAGCCATTATAATCCTTAACCATTTGTATTTAAATCCTTGAATCATGGAAGGTTATTACGGTTTCATTTAATGTCACTTTATAATGTGCTTTGTTGTAATGCCTTATGTTATGATGTGTTATGGTGCATTGGGATTATATTGAATGTTTAATGTTTGTGGTGCATGTCAATGTGTTGCAAGTATTAAATGCTTATAATGGGTTGTTGATAGCATTAGTGTAATTAGGTGGGTATTACACCTATATAAACATGACCCTACACTTGAGTCAGCTAGTCAATGAACTTAATAATCATAATGAGTATTTTGAGAGATAATTATATTTACAAAGATTATGAGTTGACAAGTAAAGATTTGAGGATATGATGTTGGAATGCAATCTCATTTGAGAATGTACATTATTGTAGTGTGTGTGCAAGTTGTATTTATTATTATTGAAATTGAATAAAGAGCTAAGTTTTTGTTGTTACATTACTTTGCATTATTCCATTGTGTAAATCTGAAGGTTGAGTAGTCTAAGATATCTCTTCATTGAGACCCCTAAATGCAACTACATTAGAAAGATGAGAGAGAGAGAAACACAGGGAAACATGGTAGAATATGACCAAAATATGGAACAAAGTGCACCAATAAGAGCCTAATATGAATTGATAATTACAAACACACAAATACCCCAAGACAATATAATTCAACAACTAAAAACTATCCTAAACCAAAATAAAATGTCTATAATTAAAAATTTCATCTCATAGACTACTTGGTCTTATGGATGTTATTAAAATCATTTATTCATGAATCTTCAGAGGCAGAGCCATGATGATGTTTTAAACTAGTGCCTAACTACTCAAATCTTCTCTTTTTTTCTAATGACTTCTTCACTCCCTTAGTTATAATTTTTTTTCTTAGAATCCTATAAACTATTTTAATCTCATAGACATTATTTTTTATTTTATTTTTTTAAAAGCCTGGTAAACTTTTTAACGTGACCGGCGCCGCTGGCTAGACACGACTAATACCGGTACCATGGGGCCAGGGAGGGACTCGAACACTAGTGGGCAGAGCCGCAACAGAAGTACCCGTCCAACCGACTACACACCCCGACCCAATCTCATAGACATTATTATAATCTATATCAATCTATCATTTATTAGTCCCTGCCAAGGTAGCTTGCCAAGGCAAGACTAATGGAATCACTTTTTAATTAGTTAGTTTTTGTTCACTCAATCAAATATACTAAAATATATATTATAATAACAAGTATAAAGTTTTGATAAAGTTTGACATATAAATAATAACATATTCCTTTGGTGATATTAGAGCATATTTATCTATATTTAATGTAACTTTAAATGCATTTGGGAAGCTCATCCTCATATTTATATACATTTAATCCAACGTTGACATATGTCCCTTATAGAGTACCAAAAATGATAGCTAATAAATGACAAATCTAATAAATTGATAACATAGTGAATAAATGATAGCTTATTGGTTAACACAAAGTAACCCCATGCCTTGGTCTTCCAGAATTCTACACTGGCCACTTTGGCTATTACATAGTTTTTCCTTTTTTTTCCCTCCACTATATCATATTCCCATTGCATACCCAATCTCGAGTGTACATATGGCAATATACCATGCTTCCATAATATCTCATTACTGCTCCTTTGGATATCATACTATACTATTGAACATGCATCCTATCCATGTGAAACTGGTGTCATTCTAGTCTCCATTTTTATCGATATCGAATGCTTAACCTTGATTTGTCATTGATTTAATTTCAATTTCAAATCTTTCCTAGGCTAAACAGAGCCCTTCAATTCATTCTTTATTATTTCCAAAACTACATTTCTATTAATATTATTGGAACACATAATTTTTTTATGTCATTATAACATTTTAATTATTTATTATTATTTTAACATGCATATATATTTTTAATTCAATATGCAATTTTAATTCTTTAATGATATTATGTTATACACCCCATTTTTTATTTCAACATCAAATTTTAATTATTTACTATTAGTTTGCAGGACTTATGGAGATATGTGTGGTAGTCACATGAGAATAATCTATAATTAACCATTGACCTAGGATAATCCTCTTATGATTTATTGGTATCTTGTTGCCTAAATAAATTTACAATCATTATTATTATTATTATTATTTGCTACATAATTGATATTATGTTTAGGTCAGTTGGGTTTGATTTTATGTTAAGAGACCATTGTGTTATAAAAACTAACTATCCCACATGCAAAAGATGACAGACAACAATGGAAACATGCTGACTACAGTTGTAGGCTGTTATCACAACAACTTGCAGTGCATGGATTCTTGATTAAAAAATCATAATATTTTATACATTTATGTAGGAGATATTGATCAACACCACATGTCTATTACTTATCAAGATCTAAAGAGATTTCTTTTTATAAGGGAAACTCTCAATTAATTCCATCGCACGCCACTCATCTAATAGTGATGAAATTACATAAGTACAAGAAGCTTTTGAAAAAATTCACAAAACAAGTACAGGCTACAACATAAACTTAATATTCTCCCTCGTTGACATAGGGGTCTTTGGGGTAGCTCAACACTGTGTGCCCACTAACCCATTTTTCCCAAGGTCACTATGAAGACAAAGGGCTAGGGTTTTATCATTTGACAAGGAATGACAATTCATAAACTAGATATAAATGCACCAGAGTGAAGATGACATAACCCAAAAGCATCTAGGTGGTTGCATCCAGTTTTAATAGGTATTTTGTATTGGACACCTGCATCTGATTTATATATTAGCGTCGACGCAACCATCCCAGAGTAACACGTGTCTGAGGCCATAAATGCACTTAATCTATAATTTGGTGACTATTCTAGAATATTATTTTAGTCTATTTCCTTCCTATTCCAGATCTAGATCTATATTAATATCAAAACCATCTAAGTATCTTGTTTTCATTACCATTAAAAAATATAACATAACTACGTTTTCCTATTTTTAGCATATCTCAACATTGCAATTGAGTATGTGTTCTATACGAGTTTTGTAATTAATTGGCATGCTATAGATTTGTTTATCACCCTCATGCTTATTCATTTCTATATTCTTAATCCTTTATATCCCATTACGATCCATATCCAATATAGGGTTAAACACGTTCCTTATCTTATATGCACTAATGCATCTGTGTATTTAAAGACTTCTCAAATTCAAATTAGGACCAAACTGGTGCACAACCTAACACACATAAGGTGGGAAAAGTCAAAAGAGACATAACACAAGGCACAAAATACCCAAAACAAGGGTCATAAGGGCCCATGCTATAATAATACACAATACAATCATGGTGCCAAATAATTACATAATGTAAAATTATAGGAAATAGGCCCAAAACCTAAGAAAACATAACAAGGAGAGAAAGTGATATAAGAGCATCTGAGTTCACTTGTAATCCTACATCAATCGTTAATATTTTAGACTATAATATAAGCTAAGTTTTGTTGTGTGTAAAGTCTTATTGCACATAAATTCTTTGCATTGTTTTGTGCTACCAAAGCACATATATAAATCCCTCGTAGTGTTGTTGTGTATTGTATTTGAGTGTGCTTGTTGTTTTTTTTCATAGCTAGTGTGTGCAATTTATTGTTTTTTGGTGACCATTGTGTCAATCTTTGTTTAGTTCTATTGTGATGCCAAAGATTTCTATTACAAAATTTCAATATCTTATGCAAAATGTTAGTGTGTAGTGGTACCAATTTATGGATTGTCATGTAAGGAATATTTGGCGCATCATTTTGTTGTGAAGTGTTTTAACTTAGCCTCAAGAGGTTACAATCTCCACACAACTTATCTTATGCATAGTCTGTTCTAGGCACACATTTTCTTGTGATGTGTTATGGACAAGAAGCCATTATAATTCCTAACCATTTGCATTTAAATCCTTGAATCATGGAAGGTTGTTACAGTTTCATTTAATGTCACTTTATGATGTGCTTTGTTGTAATGTCTTATGCTGTGATGTGTTATGGTGCATTATGATTATATTTAATATTTAATGTTTATAGTGTATGGTAATGTGTTGCAAGTATTAAATGCTTGTAATGGGTTGTTAATAGTCTTAGGATGATTAGGTGGGTCTTGTGCCTATATAAACATGACCCTATACTTGAGTTAGCTAATCAATGAACTTAAGAATCATAGTGAGTATTTTGAGAGATAGCTATATTTATAATGATTGCGAGCTAACAAGTAGAGATTTGAGGATATTATATTGCAATACAATCTCATTTGAGAATGTAAGTTATTGTAGTGTGTGTGCAAGTTGTATTTATTGTTATTGAAATTGAATAAAGAGTTAAGTTGTTGTTGTTACATTACTTTGCATTATTCCATTGTGTAAATCTGAAGGTTGGGGTAGTCTAAGATATCTCTTCATTGAGACCCCTAACCACAGCTGCATCAAAAAGATGAGAGAGAAAGAAACATAGGGGAACATGGTAGAATATGACCTAAACACATGACACAATGCACCAATAAGAGCCTAATATAAATCGATAATTGGCAAACACATAAATACCCCAAGACAATATAATTCAACAACTAAAAACTATCCTAAACCAAAATCAAATGTCTATAATTATAAATTTCATCCCATAGACTACTTGGTCTTATGGATGTTATTAAAATCATTTGTTCATGAACCTTCAGAAGCAGAGCCATGACAATGTTTTAAACTAGGGCCTAACTCCTCAAATATTCTCTTTTTTCTGACGACTTCTTTACTTCCTTAGTTATAATTCTTGTTCTCAAAATCCTATAAACTATTTTAATCTCGTAGATGTTATTATGATCTATATTCATCTATCATTTATTAGTCCCTACCAAGGCAGGACTAATGGAATCATTTTTTAATTACTTAGTTTTTGTTCACTTAATCAAATAGATTGAAATATATACTATAATAACAAGTATGAAGTTTTGCTAAAGTTTGACATATAAATAATAACATATTCATTTGGTGTTATTAGAGCATATTTCTCTATATTTAATGTAACTTTAAATGCATTTGGTCAGCTCATCATCATATTTCTATAATTTAATCTAACGTTAACCTCTGTCCTCTATAGAGTACCAAAAATAATAGCTAATAAATGACACATCTAATAAATTGACAACATAGCGAATAATTGACAACTTATTGGTTAACATAAAGTAACCCTGTGCCTTGGCCTTTCAGAATCCTACATTGGCCACTTTGGCTACTACATAAATTATCCATTTTTTTCCCTCCATGGTACCGTATTCCCATTGCATTCCCAATCTTGAGTGTACATATGACAATTATCATGCTTCCATAATATCTCATTAATGCTCCTTTATGATATCACATTATATTGTTGAACACGCGTCCTATCCACGTGAAATTGATGCCATTCTGGCCTCCATTTTTATCGAGATCAAATTCTTAATCTTGATTCATCATTGATTCAATTTCAATTTCAAATCCTTCCTAGGCTAAATAGAGCCCTTCATTTCATTCTTTATTATTTCCAAAACTACATTTTCGTTAATATTATTGGAACACATACAATTTTTTATGCTAATATAACAATTTTAATTATTTACTGTCATTTTAACATGCATATTTTTTTTTACTTCAACATGCAATTTGAATTCTTTAATGATATTATGTTCTACACACCATTTTTATTTCAACATCCAATTTTAATTATTTACTATTATCTGCGGGACTTGTAGAGAAATGCGTGGTAGTCACACGAGAATAATTTGCAATTAACCATTGACCTAAGATAATCCTCTTACGATTTATTAGTATCTTGTTGCCCTAAATATAATTATAATCATTATTATTATTTTCTGCAACATAATTGATATTATGTTTAGGTCGGTCAGGTTTGATTTTGTGTTAAGAGACTATTGTGTTATAAAAACTAACTATCCCACATATAAAAGACGAAAAGACAACAATGACAACATGCCAACTATAAATTACAAACTATTATCGCAACAAATCGTAATAAGTGTATTCTTGATTAAAAAATCATAATATTTTATACATTTATATATAAAATATTGATCAACATCACATATCTATTACTTACCCACATCTAAAGAGATTCCTTTTAATAAGAGAAACTCTAAATTAATTCCATCACACGTCACTCATCTAACAATAACAATAATAAAATTACGTAAGTATAAAAAACTTTAAAAAAATTTCCCGAAACAAATGTAGGCTACAACATAAACTTGAACCAATACCTCAACTTTAACCATTCATCCCTATCTAAAATCATATTTATTTTTATCTATTTCAATTAGCAGGAATATTGTCATTATAAAACCCTAACGCCTACGCGGATAATTATTTCCAAATAAATTAATAGAATATTTAAAAAAAAAGAAAGAAAGAAGAGGAGGGGAGGGAAATGATGACTGGAAATTATGACAAAACCCCCGTTGTCGTTAAGAAGCATACGCAGAGTGCAGAGACACAGAGGAGGAGAGGATAAGGGAAGGGAAGGGAAGTATGTTTTATTTGATTGGACTGGGTCTGGGAGACGAAAAGGACATAACATTAAAGGGATTGGAAGCCGTGAAAACATGCAGCCGAGTATATCTGGAAGCTTACACTTCTCTTCTCTCCACCGGTCTACGCCTCTCTACGTTGGTAGTATTCTATTACAGCCACCACTTCTCAGTACCATCTATCGCTGTTTTTTCATCCTTTCTCATTTATTTATTTTCAGGAAGAACTATATGGGAGGCCTATTATTGTGGCGGACAGAGAGATGGTGGAACAACAAGCGGAGCAAATATTGGAAAACGCTCACACATCTGATATCGCTTTTCTTGTTGTGGGAGATCCTTTTGGGTAACTTCTTAGCCAACACCGTATTTGCTTGCTATTACTTTCTTCTTTATAATTGAATTTTCATATAACTACAATGCCAAACCTGCACTAACTTCTCAAGCATTTCCTGCCATTTAAAAAGTTTTATAAGTCATTTAGGAAGAAAGTTTTGGGATTATGTATACTTAGCAGTGTTTTGTGTTTTTTTTGGTTTAATTATGTGATTTTTTTGAATACATCCATTTTCTTTACAAATTCACATTCTTTTAAGAGAAATAGGACAACCCAAAATTACTGATTAATTGAAAGTCATTAAGCTGTTACGGTTAAGCACGATTGAGCTGGAACAGTACCAGGATGCATGATCTCACAGGGAGTCACAGTTACTGGCTCCAAAGTCCCAGCGGTGCAAAATGTACCAGCAGTGCAAATTGATGCTATCTGACGGTTAATTTCACTAGTTTCATTCCCGCTACACCACCCCTGTGAGCATTGTTCTATGCAATGAGTGCCAAAAGAACCATTCAAGCTGATGAGAGATGGATTATCGTGAACCACTACTCATGAAGGATGGGTCACACAGATTGAACCTATATTAAACATAGTTATTGCCCCCAAAAATGATATTTGATAATGATGCATTACACAAACATCAAATACATAAAAATGAAAGAGATAGAGCACTCCAAAATGAATGGTTCATAAGGAATAATACTTGCTAAAGGTTTTGCAAATAAAGTAGCAAGTTAAGCAGGATTAATTGTGGGCAAAACTCCAGCCGGAATAATATTTGGATGTATGGCCTATTGGGAAGTCACAGTTATTGGGTGCAAGTTGCTATGATGACGATTGATGCCATGCGATTGTTCATGTTGTTAGTTTCAATCCCACTGCTTGACCCCTTTGAGCATCACCTGATGAAATGAGTGCCAAGTGGATTATTCAAGTTCATGAGAGATGGGTTATTGTCAACTATTTGTCACACAAATTGATTTGACATTTAGCATGCAGTCGAGACATAAAAATAATTGGAAAATCATCAACTCATCAGAAATTCTGGCAACATTGATTTTTAAAGATGTTATTTCTATGCTGAAAACTATAATTACCAAATTCTGCTGGATCTGGCTCAAATACAGTCGTATCCAGATTTTTCAGAATACCGAATCAGTCTTGATCAGATCTCGAGATTTTTCTTATTTTTTATTTTATTTTTATAAAAAATAAAATATCATTTCTCTACAAAGTCCAGCTGCCTTGCTCAGCTCAGGCCAGTAATTAAAATTCTACATATGTTTATGTTATATTATTTTTATATAAACATATAATAGAGATGTATGTTTGAGTATTCTGGAGTTTTGGAATGTTTCCCCCCTTGTATGAATTCAGATTTCTGAACTTGGTAACTATGCTGAAAACTGAACTATAATAGATATGTAATAGAGAAGAACCAGAAAAATGAATTAATCTATTAATAATAAGGAAATATAATATTGTAAAAGAAAAGAAGTGGGGAGACACCCTAGCTTTATGGTCATCACTTATGGAAAAGCTTTTACCCTTTATTAGGATGGCTTGAGCATAAACATGGGCACCTACTCGTTTAGCAAATGACAAATCTGTTTAAGGTATTTTAAGCATTTTTAAGCCTTATTCAGTGAATGGCTATATAATTATGTCCAACTACTGCCAGATTAAGAAGATCAAGATTTCTTATAGGCCAATTGAATGCTATTCTATCTTATTTATACATATTAAGATATGGTCCTTTACATCACATGCGGATGTAACCTATCTAACCTTATTGATGTAACTATTTTGTAGGGTATAATATCCACGCATGATCTCCTCATTTTGCGCACAGCATCATGGTATCATTTAAAATGGAAAAAGATGAAGAGTCAACTTTTTGGAGAACAAAAAATTTGCTTAAGAATATGATGAATTCAATTAACTCTAGAAACTCAACTTGTTTGTACATGAGAAGTGTGGGAACTTAAATAGGGATTAAGTCCTTTTATAATTTTGCCACTTTTGTCAACTTCCCATTTATAAGAGCTACAAGTAATTAGAAAAAATACTTCACTGAAAACAAAACACATTTAAAGATGGAAATCATCAAGGTAAAACATACGCTAAAGTATGAAAATGAGATATACAAAAAAGGATGAGCACAAATAGTTCAAAATCTAATGACCTTCCTCTGAAGGTAACCCTATTTATTTCTTGCTATAGGCTGAAAATTGTGCTCATTTATGATACAAATGGGGCATTTGCTAGTAAAAATGGATTAAGACAGGCATTTTGTTTGCAAAGACAAATATTTCTCGTGGATTTAGGTTTCATTTGCTAGAAAGATCAGTGAAATGCTGTAAAATCTCCAAATCTCCACTCAATGAAATGAGCTGGATGGTTGACCCAAAGAATCAATTAGATCTGTAGGTAATGATGCTCTTGAATCTTGAATTGAGAACTTTTGAATTGCAGAAGCTGACAATCAAAGGATTTCACCCGTCTTGAAGTGCTTGAAACTTTGTTGGAAACAATTGCACCTAACATTTGTATAAGTACACTATATTTTATCATGTGGGCAGCCCCACTTTGGTATTTATGATTTTTTATAGTGGTACCCACTATTTACATTAGTTGTTGGGGTGATAATATTAATTTTGGTAGCTACATACAATCCATGTCACAAAGTTTGCCAATTTTCAAAGAAAAAATCGAATTTCAGTGAATTTAATCAAAACCCTCAAAATTCATTTATATTCGTCAAATAAATTCGTACAGTTTGAATGCAAAACAAATAAAAATGCGTATTCCTCCGACCGTCAACTGATATGTTCTTGTTTTCCTATGACTGCCAACTGACATGTCCGTTAGAGTTTGTCTTTTTTGATACATAAAACATTTCAGTGATGATGATTTACAGGAAAGAGTTTCGGATGGATTTACCTCTAACCAGTGAGAGATTTGCTGCTAATCGATGATGGATTTGCCCTTAATAGATGAATTTTCAGGGAACCATAAGAGTTGTGATTGGATCCAATGACAGATTTTCCCTTAATAAGTGACAGATTTGAGGCAATAATTTACTGTGTGCCGTTTCACAGGGCTGACTTCACAGTTTGGCATTGTATTTTAAAGGAGCAGTTGAGTAATGTGAGGATTCGAGGGGTAGTGAGTTATTAGCTTCGGCAGCATAGAATTTGAGAGTTGTTTCAAGTTTTTTTTACCTTATTCGTTTTTATTATAGTGCCAATGGGTGGTTGGACTAGGTTTCTTAAAGGTTTATTTTTATTTTTAAACTTTAACATAATAAACATTTTATCTCAAAAAGCAAATTTAACATAATATTTTTTTTTATTATGATTATAGAAATATAAATATTTCTTTAAACCTTTTGGGTCATTTATTTATTGTAATTATTTGGGGGACATTAATTTTTTATATTTATATATATTTATTTTGTAATATAACCAACATCTTTTGAAGTATCTTAAAATCTCTAATTTCATGCTTTTAATTTTCTAATTTTATTATTTTTTCATGACTTTTTGTTTTGACATCTTCGTACATAGTTTTAGAAGCTATTTACCAACATTTGTCTATTTTAATTTTTAAATTTTTAACATTGTTGTGTATTTATGTTTTATTTTGAAAATAAAAATAATAAAAAACACAGATTTATATTGTTTGAACTTAACCACGAATTTGTTTTCCTGAATTTTATTGGTTGGCAAACTTGTTTTGAATTTTATGGTTGCCGAACACAAACACGAGCACAAACCTTGTGACTTAACATACATGGCTGAAGCATTTCACCATCTGGTTATGTACACCTTGCTAGATGTCGTACCCTTTTATATTTGGTCAAGACTTTCCACCATTGCACATTCTAAGATATGTGGTGTAAGTTTAGTTCACATTCTTCCATTGGATGGACTGACCTTTGTAAATATTATTTTTCGTAAAAATTCCATGATTCACATTGCAGTTTCATTTTCTCATGCATTGTAGTTTGGTGTCTGGTTGTAGTTAGCAAACTACTTGGTGATTGATGTTCTGGTTCCATTGATTCAGACATTTGGGCTTGATGTAGGTTGGTAAGCAGACTGTGTGTATTGTTTGCATCTGAACGTTGCCACCTATTCACTGAGCAAACTACCACCTAGCTTGTTGGCATTATCGTGACTAATGAAAACCATGGCAAAGGATATAGCATGAACCTTTATTAGTTAGTTGTGGGAAGGTAATTGAACATAATAAAGTTACAAGAGAAGGAGGCTGTTGTAGCAAACTTTATCATGTTGTGGAGCCAAGCATTTAAACATTAGGTAACACAAGAGGCTAAACACACTGAACTCACTGCTTAAGAAGTGGAAATGAAAATGTTATAGAGAAAACAGAACGAAATTTAATGCATGTCTTCCTAGGTTGCTTCCATATACTCTCTTTCAGTTCCAAAATTGCATGTCAGTACAATTAAAAGAGGAGGAAAAGATGCAAAAATAATAGACAGGACACAGTAAATCTAACAAAGAAGGAACACACACTTCACATTACTGCTGTTCGATTTCAAAGCAACAATAATAATTTTGCAAGTTCCATAACCAAACAAAACCAAAAAAATAAAATAAAACAATGTTGCATCTGTAAGGAGGTCTGCCAACCATATAAAACAAAAGAAATAACCAAATCATGTTACATCTGTAAGATCTGCCAGCACCCAATTAAAAAAAAAAAAAAAAAAAAAAAGGCAACAATTTAGAGAACAAGTAGTCCTAACAAATTCTTCTTTGGGATGGTGTAAAGAACAATTGATTCCAATACTTGAGTATAGTGAAGTCTACTAAAAAAAAAAAAAAAAAAAAAAAAAAAAAGGCAACAATTTAGAGAACAAGTAGTCCTAACAAATTCTTCTTTGGGATGGTGTAAAGAACAATTGATTCCAATACTTGAGAATAGTGAAGGCTACCAATCATTTTCAGTCATGTTAAAATAGGGTGGAAATGTTGGTGTGAGTGTTTATTGCAATTTAGTACAATTCTGCACATGCTGACAGTGGGATTCTTGCAAGAGCACCAGTTAGAATATTTTACAAGAGATGGAGAACACTATGCAACATTGAGAAAAGTATAATACATTCACAGTAGTTGAAAACTAAATGTACATTGTTGCATTCAAGGAGAACAACAGAACTTGACACGATGGCAATGGTAAGTTCAACTTCACAAAGGGATATGACGAGGTTGACCACTTGTAGAGGGAATGCCAAAAGAGACTCTCTAGGCATGTAACATATGTGAAACAATCTAGATTACAAATTGGCGAATTGATGAAAGATATAGGATCCCATTTTTTTTTACCGTGTTACTATATTTTTTTAACGAATGACACAGAATTTTAACCAGGTCATTTAAAAACATGGACCAGGCTCAAAGGTGGTTTTGAGGTAGAGACTTTGAAAGTGACATTCAAGTCTTGGATGATACATACAATACAATTCGAGGTAAGAAAAAGAATAATTTAATTTACAAAAAAAGGTTAAGGCATTAATGGTAAGGTTGAGGACTCAGGGTATAGATGAACTAAAGCAAAAATGTTCATGGAAATATTGTATTAGTACAACAAAAAATTGAAAGTGGCCCCAACAACAATGTATTAAAGAAAATGAAAAAACTCTAAACTTGGAAACAATAGACGAAATTGAATTTAGAACAGTTGGTGGTTCTAAGGAAGATGACACAGACTCTTGTTCACTAGTTACCTTGAGGAGGAACTCAAATGGATAAAAACAATAACATAAGGATGTACAATGCATGAAGTGCACCATGGAAGGCCACTTGGTGTTTAAATAAGCCAACATCCAAAAATTGTGGAAAAATGGCTATTCAAGTTGTAGAACAAAAATAAGGGAGAAATGGACAAGTCTACGTGGCTCATGCAACACTTAATAAGGAACATGGCCATAAATGGAGGAAACAAAACCCTTGAGAAAACAATCAAAGACAAGCAAGACCTTAGTCTCCACGAAGATTTAAATATGATTCCAATGCTAGGCCACTATTTATTGCAAAAATGTAGACAATGGAGGCACTTTTCACATGATTGTCCCAATTAGAGTCCAAGAAGCGAATTTGTTGTGCTCTTAATGTGGACATCATGGTCATGATGATGATAATTATCCCAAGCATTCAAAGAATATGACAATTTTGGCTGCAATGGAAATTGCCCTAGAAGACATGGGCATGACAAGAATCAAGCAAAATACAAACATTACCTTGAAATGGATTTTGAAAAATATAAAATGCAAGAAAGTTGTTAAAGGCCTTTTGAGAAGTGATGAAGACACGAGCATTGCCAAGTAAACCACCACAAAGGGTTGTGAGTGAAGTGTTATGGTCTTTGAACTAGCAATATGGAAGATCATGCAAAAGATTGTTAGGAAAACCATTATGAAGAGGATTGTGAAAGAAGATCAACATGAGGGACACTATTGTGTGAGGAAGGCTGAAGCCATCAAATACTTGGCCAAGCAAGTATTCAAAGCACAATTTTGAGTGAAAGTGGCAACTTTGGTGTAGATGGTGCTAAAAATCATGGATTTGGTAAGGTTGCTACAACAACTGAAAGTGGTCCAAGAAAATATTACGATTTGTTACCAAGGAGCATGGTACATAACTAGACGATGAAAATTACATTAACAAAAGTGAATGTTTGTGTAGGCTTCAAATTGATTTCTTGCCATAAGATATTTGGATGAAGATGAGGGATGAAAAATTAGATAAGTGTGGAGTCTTAATAAATTTAAAGATCCAAAGGACATAGACACATAGACCAATATTTATGGTTGATTGTTGCATGATTTGAAATATGTTAGCTTATGATGATGATGGCGGCTTTTTACATCATTTAGATCCAATTGGTCTATAGGACCCATCAAAGTGTACATACAATGTAATTCTTTATATCCTCACTAAAAAGTGAGATCCTGGAGTTGTCTTTGTTCACACCAACCTTCGCTATCTTTGGACTTTTCCCAACTGAAGTGCCTTTGGAAAGAAAGTAACGAACTTCAAACAACTTAAAATAGTAAATGATTATACACAAACACCCAAAATGAGAAATAATTGAGAGAAATGATTGTTAATACCCTATTAGGCCATGTACTGTCAAAATCACTTGCTTGTTTAGACAATTGTTTCAATGGGCACTCAGATTAAGAATAAAATCTTCAAGCTTTGTTTGGTTATTCTGTTTTAGGATTTCATGAACCGGGTTGTGATTGCAAATATTTGTGTAAAAATGATTAATATGTTAGGAATAAGTGATTAATTATGCAATAAAATATATATAACATGGAATTCATTCCTCAGAATCACAACAATAAAGACATATGAAAGAAAATTCAGATCTAAGCAAATACACACATAACACCGATATAACGTGGTTCACCCAATGTGGGCTATGCCCACCAAGAAGCTTTCATTAATATTATAAACAAGAGTACAAAACAACTCTCAACAAGAACCTCTTACATAGATAACTTTCTCCACCCTGAATTCACACCAGAATTCTCGAGATGCTAAAGCTACATCTCAAACCCGATCACACCAACCGAAGAGAGAATTACAAAGCTCAAAATGAGATGCAAAATGCAATGAATAATTTGTTACCCCTCACCCTTATTTAGACTTTTCAAAATCCCTTGAAAAATGCGCCATAACCATAGAGGTAACCATATCCCCACAAAATAAGGCAAAAAAATATGGGAGGTTTTAACCACATAATCCCCCGATTCTCTCAACACCTTTAAATCATACCCACTTCCCAAAAAATGTGCCACAAATAGGGGAAGTGGTTAAAATTCGTCCCACCAATGTAAAAGGTAAATATTTCATGTTAAAAATGTCCTAGTAACTCTTTTTTTTTACCATAGGGTTGAAACGGACTCCATATTCAACATAATATCATTGTATAATGGACATTTTTGAAGGAAATGTGCTTCATCTTCTATGTCATTTAATTTCCATACCTTACAGATTTTTTTTCCCACGGTTGGTTTGGGAGTGTTCATTTAGTGGTTTTATAATGTATCTTGTGTAGTTAGTTCTTAATTTTGTAATATGGATAGGATGGGTATTGAAGTTCGGGGTTGACGATGTCTTGATAATAATGTGGCTTTCTTTTATCTTTGATTTTTTCATCATTCCAAAGTTTTTTCAGATACTTTATTTTCAGTTTTTAATTTTAGGTTCTCGTCCATTGAGAGAGTTATATCATCATGGATGCCCCAAAAATTTGACTATCTATCGAAGTCCTTTTCCCAACCTCTATTTACATGTTGTGTTAGGCATGATTGTTGGGCAACGATGGGAATTCTATCTTGTTCTATCTTAGTTAACCTGTGTTTGTATAACATATACAATTTTAAGGCTTCATTTTTGAAGGGTAATTGTTTTGATTAAAAGTGGCTAATGGTCAAGAGACACTACACTAATCTTCAAAAGGGGTTGCACAAGATAAATTTGAACTAAGTATAGCAATATATGAACAAACAAATCTGAAATGTGTAATAATAACTGAAGAATTAAAATGCTTGGAATAGACAAAGGGGGTTCTTAGATAAATACCCGAGTTTCCTAGAGTAAATGCAAAAATATGGTGTAGATCAAAGTAGTGCAGGAAAACAAACAAAATCCAAGGGTTCAATTTTGGCAATGACCAAGATTGTACGGCTCAATTTCGAAAGGGATGGTTCAATTTTGGCAGTAGAGTTCGATTCCGGTCAAATGGTGTTAGATTTTCCCGATATTTTGCAAGTGCCTTTGTATGCGTCTTCTAATCAGCAATCTCTCCCAGATTGTCAAACCTCTCCCAGATTGTCAAATTGATGCATAGATCTTCCAGAGTTTTTTCTTTCTCCAAACTCCAGTCCACTCCAAGAACCTTGCAAGAGCATAGAAAATGGGTGTAGTTATGAGGGTCATGCCTTTGTCATACCCTTGTTCTTAGACGGTTTGACAATCAACACTCATGTAGTCCAACAAGTATTTAGTGTAATATGAAGATCCCAACCCTTATCTCCATGTAGTAGATTCAAGCAACTAGTAGATTCTACTTGCTCTTTCACTATCCTTCAACGTTTGGTACAAAGGGTGCAACACTTCAATAGATGGCAATAGTAATAAAAAACAAAGTGCAACCTCAGAGAAAATAAATAGTTGATATGTAGGTTTTTAGGTGTCCCAATTTGAATGATGGTATTATCATAGTCTCAAAACAAATCGAAACTAAAGTTGTAAGGACAACACAATTAGGGGATGGTAAATGGGGCCCAACACAAGAGAAAACACACTAATAAGATCCTAATCTGAACCAATGATCCATATACAAAAAAAACACACTATCATAGCAAATAACTAGTCCCATACCAAAATTAGGTTTTTACATAATGCTCCACTTTGATGCGTGTGTGCGTACATATTAAAATAAAACAAACAAGGGCACCTTGAATGTTCAAAGAAGAATTTGTAGCCGAAACATGTAAATGTTGCTCGAAGTCAATATTGGATTTGATAATGAGCTGAAAGTCAAAAGGAGGAGAGAGGTTAGCTTATCACAAAGTCCAACTTTTGCGACTTGCAAAACAAAAAAACCCAATTTCCTCACTAATATGCATGAATGTTTTGACTGCTACTGAGAGTCCATGAAAAAGTTGTTTAACCCTAAATTGAAAATATATGGGGATCTAGGGTTAAGAAGATATAGTAGTCTAGGGCAAAGGGGTGATAAACTACCTCAATAGTAGGCCAAATAATAGAAAATTCAGACAAACAATATTATGAATTTATACAACTGAGATTGATAAAGATAATAAAGTACAACTATTGATAGATATTGCAATAAATTGGAAACAATGATACTTAGCTAGTTTATTGTGCGTGTGTAGGTCTGAAAAAGAACAGACTGGAAGTGGATTGGATGATGATCCAGGAACAATTGTCAAATTTTGGAAATATCCTTTCTGTAGCCTCAGACGCTTGTGTTGGATCTGGACTGTTGCCTCGATGTAGATGTCCACCTCAGCTATAGGTGTCTTGCACAAAATATTGATTGGATTTGGATATGACCTATTGGAGCCTTTTGGGTTTTCTGTCGCCTTTCTTCTGATGTCTTTAGAATGGGTGCACAGGTTGTTGCTCTTTGTCAAATGATCAAACCCTAGCTTCTCATCCTTGGCGTGATTGTGGAAAAAATGGGTTAGTGGGCTCACGGTGTCGAGCTGACCCCAAAGACCCCTCTGTCAATGGATGTTGCCTACATAACTACTACTCTGAAGAGGGACTTAGATTGATGTAGTTCTCCCCTACATGTTGACTTGTATGTGCACAAAGGTGAAATGTGTGATAAGCAAAGAGATGCAATGACCTGGTGTGTAACTTTGCAAATATGGCTCATGGACTGCTCTTTGAATGATTCAAACTTGTAGAAAGAATGCTCCCATGACTAATATGAAAATAGGGACAAATAGAGGAGATTTGCTCACTTGAATGCTTGATTGAGTGCTCTTGGTATATTACCTTGTGAGTTGTATGTGATTTCTAGGTGAGGAATGAATGGGGGTTGATCTTGTATATATACCGATCTCTTTTGGAAATATCTCGCATTAAAACATAGGCCAACCATTTGGATATGTTTCTTTTACAAATTGGATGACTTTTGGGCACTAGACACTTTGTAGGAAAATTGACAGTGGCGTCAACACATGTCCGCCTGAGACGCAAGTGTTCAAGTAGCTAGAAAATAGGTATAGGTTCAGAACTGAGAGCGAAGGATAAACATCAGGTTTAGAGCATTTTGTACATCATAGAAGTCTTGGATAATTAGAATAGCAAGGGTCAAGGTAAGAGATAATCAATTAGGCACAAAGAAATAGCGAATGTGAGCCTTTTGGTAGTGGGAAGGTCCAGAACTGAAAGTTACAACCATGATAGGTATTTGCCAAGTGTACAAGATTGAGGTACTATATAAATCAGATTTTAGTATCTACATATTGTTGAAAAATATCGTGCAGAAAGAAATAATCACAGTGAAAGAAAATAGATTCAAGACACATACCCAGATATTACGTGGAAAAACTTGGCAAATCATCAAGTAAAAAACCACGGGAAAAGGTCTTCAATATTTTATTATCCAGGAATTAATCCGCAATTACAATAATGGCAGTCGTCACGCACAAGCTTAGAAATGAGGACAATGAGTACAACTCAATAATATACTTTACAATTCATGGGTTCCTTATATAGGAAAAATACATAGTACAAAACCGCATTAGTACGAACCCGCGTGCACTACAAAACACGTGAGTACAAGTCCGCGTGTATTAACTCCTCAAAAAACGTGTAGTACGGAATTGTATGGAATTTGTCGCTACTTAGAAATCCACGCTCGGGTTAATCTTCCAACTTGCCAGCTTGGTCGCCCCTTGCTTATTTAAATGTTGACTTCACATATCAACACATATTGCCCCCCTTTAATTTAGTAATGAAATTGTTAGTTCAAAAGAAAGAAATGTGTACCTGGGTGTGTACAACACACCTTGTCTTTGCGTGAATCCACCTTGAGTGCTTTGCTGGTTACTGACTTGTAGCCAAGAGCATGCTGCAAAATGTGTATGAAATTTGAGATTGAAAGAATTTGAAATGCTTGAAAGTAAAAAAGAATAAGGTTAGGAGTACACTTGTGTGTCGATGCAACCATCTTGCCTTTTGACAATTTGATTTAAAAGGATGCCTTATTATGAAGCATTGAAACTGAGATCAGAACAATTTTAAACATGCAAGTGCATGTATATATATAAATTGGAGAACAACATGCCTCCAATCTTGGTGTAAAGGTGAGTTGCAACACAGCGGTTGAACTTGTTTCATTTCAATTGTGCAACCTAAATATGTGCATAACCTCATGAGTGTGAGCGATTTAATCAACTTGCACTATATATCTGGTGAGGGTGGATGATTTAATTAAATCCAACCTGTAAGTCTGGGGAAGTTAGATAATTTAAATAAAATCTAACTTATAAATTTTGTAAGATTGAGCGATTTAATCAACTCAACCTTTCAAAGGTGAACCGACTACTGCATTAGATTGATTTGATAACAATCCATCTTGGGTATGATAACAATCCATAATAGTATTTGAAATTTGGAAAATGATTTGATTTTACAAAATTTAGGTGCCTTTTGCATGGCATATGCACCTCGTATATGTCTCAAGTTGAAATTTGGATATAATAAAGTACCAATGTATAGAATGCTGCTATGAATGTGTATCTAAATCATACAATTGTGAAATCTGGCAAACTGTAAAACTGGTGCAAGTGTGGAGGACATGTTTCTATGACATGCCCCCACTGAATCTAGAGAATTTGAGAACTGGTGCAAATGTGGAGAACATGTTTCTATAACATGAACCCACTATAATTTGAAATTGTGGAAGTCATGCCTCTATGACATGCCCTCACTAATATGCCCCCCCTTTTGAGGTTGGGAAATAGACTCTGGTAGTTACCTCAAAAGGATAAGATAACTGTATAAGTTGTGTATGGATCATGTAACATATATGAATAACATGTTTAGGTAGATATAACATTGAAGCACGCAGTATTTGATCACATCAAGTCCTAAAATGCATGATATAGATCATGACAACGTCTAGAGAGTAACAGTGCAAACTCAACAAACAATCAAACACACACATAATAGCACTTAAAGGCAAAGAAAAAATAAAATGGTCCAAAGAGATGTCATACAAAGGGCATGTTCAAATTCTGCACAATCAAAGAGATGATTTAATCAAATGTCCACAAATCATAGAATGACATATTCAAATGTTCATACAACAAACAATGATATATTCAAATGTCTAAATAGGCAAACAAAGACACGTGGGCCACAATCAAAGGTTTATATTCAAATGCTCAAATAATGAAGACAATGCAAGACTACTAACAAGCAAGGCAAAAGACTCAAGGAAGTGCAAAAATGAAAGCATGGAATAAAAACAACCAACATGAATATAACATACTAATTCTTACAAACATGTGTTAGCAAAAAACCTTAAGTACATAGCATATAAAGTACATTGTGAAAATGTTGGAAGCACAACCACTAAGAGGAGGGGTGAATCAGTGAGCTCTTAAAACTCTTTTTTTCAAATTCTATAGTTAGCCAAGCATCAATGCAAAATCCATAGAACAATCAAACCACAACAAAGAACATAAAGACATAACACATGATATAGGTGGGAAACCTTTAAAGGGAAGAAAAACCCACATTGATCATTGCATGGACTACATGTCCTAAATTAGATATGCAATGAATCAAAAATATTGCTGAGTACCAACTCAGCGTGAGGCACCAACCCCAAATAGTCAAGCACTAACTTGACAAAAAGATTCAGCAAGCACCGACTTGCTAAGAAGCACCAACTCCTTGATTTGTAGATACCAATCTATAAGAGGCTTCAACCTCCTTTGCCAAACACCAACTTAGTTGTTTCAAATCATCCACCTTTCTTAGTTGCTTCTGTCAACAAATGATGGTACAATTCCGCTTTCTCTGCTTATCGATCTCAGATTCATTCTACCGTTTTTCTGCTTATTGATGTCAGAGTCATTCTACTGTTTTTCTGCTTATTAATCAAATAGACACATTATGCTCTCTTTCTTTGCTCTTTATTTTCAAAGACTGTCCTCTTTGCCTTCTTTACTCATATCTTTTAGTAGAATCTGTATACTCTAGGGTTAATCTTCCTATGAATAATTTGATGATTTTATACCCACGTCTCTTTGGCCATTTGTTCCTCAATTGACCTCTGCTTTGCTCCTTAGCAAATTTATATTATCATTCTCCTTTTTTTTCTTACTTTAAAAAGACAATTTGATCTTGCTTATATACAAGACGGTGATTGACAATTTTTTGAAAGTCAGTCAAACAAAACTCTATAGTTGGCTATATAATGATTTATTCTCTTTTGAAAATATAATTCACATTAACTTATATAAAAACTCACTCACATAGATCGGCTTGAGTGAAACGAGGCTGGAATAGACCAAGCAATCATTAGAATACATTTAGAAATACGTTTGAAAGAAGTCCGTAGTAGTTTTGTTGAAGCCTATAGTAGTCTTGATGCAGTTCATAGTAGCTTTGATGCAGTCTGTAGCAATCCTGATGTAGTTCATAGCATACCTGATACGGTCTGTAGCTGTTCATCTAGTAGCTCCGGACACGATCTTATTCTCCATAATCCTTAGATCGCCTTCCTTCACATAGATCAGATTATTTAATGGTCTTTAGTTTGAATTAATTTTGCAGTCTATTTCTGTGACTCCATATGATGTAAAATATAGATAACAAGTCTCTTGGCCCAAAAACAACTTTCATGGCAAGCTATAGGCTACGTCAATAGCTACATACTCTACAAAAACTATGGACTCTTATTAGCAGAAATTCCTTGACATCAATGACCATATTCTTTACTAAAATAACAAACCTTTTGACATCAATGATATTATCTCAACGAACTCCCCCTTTGTCATTGATGACAAACCTTTACAAGCCTTTACACTAGAACTTGACATCGGTTTACTCTTTCCCTTGTCATTTCTTCACTAAAAGCAACTAGACAACAGATACACAACTAGCTATTTCTCTCCCTTATACAACTATCTCTACTGCTGCATTATTTCTTCCTGAAAATAGTCAGCTTGCTAATTCTCCCCCTTGACATCAATGGCAAAGGGTTGCACAACCTGAAGTCTATTTGATCCCAAACAAAGAGTTGCTTTTTCAAAACTGATAATATCCATCTGGGAAACTCAGTTGGGAAACGTGTAGAGCAAAAAGAATCCAATGAGGATGGAAAGCGTTGTACTCTCTTCAAAATAGGTGCAGGATTGCGGAGTTATGGGATTGGAAGACCAAGAGAACACTCTTCGGTTTGTTGGTTATCCTGGTGATTCTCTACGGGTGTGAAATTTGGGGCAGCAGTATGTCAGATCAGAAATGGAAACAGATAGAAAATCCAGAAACACTTCATCATAAGCAGTGTCAAAGTCAAGAATTCGGTGCCGTATGAGATCCTACTTGTTGAAACGGGGTCCTTCCCTCTAGAGGCAACGACGATGATACGGTTACTGAGCTACCTCAAGAAGATTCAAAACATGAAGAAGCACAGGTGGCCTAGACTAATTATGGAGGAAGAGCTAACTAGAAGAAAGAACACTTGGAGGAAGCAAAATGACAAATGGATAAAGAGGTGGGATATTAGCATGTAGGAGTGCCCAAATACTAATGAAGAAATAAAAAAATATGTAAGAAGGAAATTCAAGTGCATCATGTGGACAAAACAAATGGGCCGTAAAAAGGAATACTACCTCAAAGAATTCAACGCCACAGGTGATTTTGAAGAAAAAGCCTATATAGGAGCAGACATTAAGTGGAAAGCGAAAATGCTGATTGCCCAACTTAGGATGAGCTCTCATCATCTTAGGTGTGAAACGGGTGGATGGCTAACTCCTAAAGAGGACTGGAAGGAGAGAATATGCCACTTTTGCAACAAAGACGTGGTGGAGACGGAACGACACTTCCTCTTGGAATGCGAGGCATAGAAAGACATCAGATACAGTTATGGGGAAACTTTGAAAATTACCAACCTGGACACCCTGTTTGAAGCGACAAGGCTGGGTAATACGACGAACCTTGTGATCAAACTTCACAGTAGAAGGGAAGATCTCAAGAAGGAAGTTCATGCAACTTAGGGAACGTTTTTGGGGCTGAGGTCCCGTTTTGAAGAGGATGTGTGCAACGGATGGGTCCCATAGGCTGTTGTGGTCTCGTGGACGTTATTAAAATCCTTCATTCATTCATCTTCATTTCTATGATGAGAATTCTACAAACTTCTCAAAAAAAATCTGCTAGATACTACTCACTGCCACTTGAACATCTTTTGACTGTAATAGACTCTTGACTCTTGATCCTCGGAGCTAAAAGATACCCAAAGATTAGGTCCATTCCTTTCTTAGTGATTGACAAAAGAAGGAATTACCCCCAATTCTTGTCTTAAGAACTCAAATTTTGCCTTTTGAAGAGGTTTTGTAAAAATGTCTGCAACTTGTTCTTTTGTGGTTACATACTCTAGTTTGACAATCTAATCAGCTACTTGCTCCCTTAGAAAATGATACTTGATTGGAATATGCTTAGTCCCAAAATGCATGATTGGATTCTTAGAGATGTTAATGGCATTGATATTGTCACAAAATATAGAAATTGGACTGTCATTTTTAATCTTAAAGTCACTCAAGGTCTGTTTCATCCATAAACACTATGTGTAACATGACACTGTTGCTATGTACTTAACTTTAGCGGTGGACAAGGAAACTAATGGTTGTTTCTTTCTCAACCATGAAACAAGACTCTTTCCAAGAAAGAATGCACCACCACTTGTGCTCTTTCTGTCATCAATGCTACCTGCCCAATCTATATCAGTATATGCTGTTAAAGTGAAATCCTTACCTTTTGAGTACCACAAACTAAAGTCCATAGTACCTTTGAGATATTTGAATATCTTCATGACTGCTTGTGTCTCTTTTGATTTTGCTTGAAATCTGCCCACTAGACCTACTGCCTGCATGATTCAGGTCTTGATGCAGTAGTATACAATAAACTTTCAATCATGGATCTATACAAGGTGATTGACTTATGATGACTTATCTTCTTGACTCAACTTGCAACTTGTTGTCATTGGAGTACTTACTGATTTACAGTCTTCCATATCAATCTTCTTCAACATTTCCTTAATGTACTTAGCTTGAGAGATGAAGACTCTCTTATCTGACTGAACTACTTGCAATCTAAGAAAAAATGACAGTTCCCCTAACATAGACATCTCAAATTTTTGCTTCATTACTTTTGCGAACTCCTTAGACATCTTGTCAGTCACTACCAAAGATAATATCATCAACATACACAACTATAATTAATTGATGCTCACCTTCTGTTTTGATGTAAAGGTTGCTATCAACAACACCTCTCATGAAACCCTGATCAAACAAGTATCTGTCACGTCGTGCATACCACGCTCTAATAATGCTTTCTTCAGTTTACAAACATAGTCTTTATTTCTTGACAAATAGAAACCTTCAAGATTCTTTATATACACTTCTGAATTTCCATTGAGAAATACAAACTTTACATCTGTCTGATATATCTTGAAATTCTTGAAACTAGCATATGCCAAAAATAGTCTTATGGCTTCTAGTCTTGCCATAGTTGCAAAAGTTTCTTCAAAGTCAACACCTTCTACTTGAGCATAGTTTTTACATACTAGCTTTGCTTTGTTTCTCGTGACCTGATCATCTTCATTCAATTTGTTTGTAAAAATCCATTTGGTTCCAATGACATTCTTGTCCTTAGGTTTGGGAATAAGTTCTCAAGTCTCATTTTTTTCAATCTGATTGAGCTCTTCTTCCGTGGCATTCACCCAATGCTTATGACTTCCGGCTTCTGAAAAAGTTTTTGGTTCTATCTTTGAAAATAGAGAGAAGTTTACATTTTTCGATGTATTCATAAACCTTCTCCTAGTTTGCATTCCAGCATCAATATCATCGATGATTTGACTTTCTGCATGATTTTTCTGAACAAATCTGGAAGGTGCCCTTGTATCTTCCCATTTTTCTTCTTGACTTTCTTCTGATGTTTTTTCTTCTTTGAGGTCAATCTCCTCTCCATGAACTCTTGATTGTGTGCTAATCTTCTTAGATCTGGTTTTATCCACTCTCACATGTGTACTCTCCACAATCTTCTGTAGTCTCTTGTTGTAGCATCTATATGCAAAACTAATTGAAGAATATCCAAGGAAGATGCCTTCATCAACGCTTGAATCAAATTTTCCTAGATCCTCTTTATATATCTTGATGAAACACATGCTTCCAAACACTCTAAAGTGTTCCACTGAAGCTGGTCTACCTTTCCACAGTTCATAGGAGGTCTTATTACTTTTTATTCTGATTTGATCTTTGTTTAGAATGAGTACTGCTATGTTTACAGCCTCTCTCCAAAGTCTTTTAGACAATTTGGACTCATTTAACATTGTCTTGTCCATTTCTTGAATAGTTATACTCTTCCTTTCTACCACACCATTCTACTGTGGTGTCCTTGCAGTTGAAAACTGTCTCTTGATTCATGTTCCTTACAAAAGTCATCAAACTCATTTGACCAGAATTCTTCTCTATTAGATCTTAGACACTTGATTTTTAAGTCCATCTCATTCTCAACTAGAACCTTGAACGTCTTGAACTTATCTAGAGCCTCAGATTTCTCCTTTTAAAAGAACAACCCAAGTCATTTTAGTGTAATCATCAATAAGAAGCATGAAGTAACTTTCACCTTGAATACTTTAAATTTTAGTCGGACCACATAGATCTGTATGAATCAACTCTAAAGGTTTTGTAGTTGAATATTTTTTTGTTTTAAACCTTCTTCTTGTTTGTTTTCCATTTTGGCATGCCTTACACAGCGTGTTTGTAGGCTTAGTGATCTTAGGCATGTTTCCAACTGATTTCTTAGTACTCATTTTTACTAAGTTGTCAAAATTCAGATGTCCTATTCTTCTGTGCCAAAGCCAACTCTCATCCACTTGACTCATAAAACACATGTCCTTCTTGATCTCATTCAAAACATATAAGTTATTTGCAATCCTATCAACATCTGCTACCAATCTTCTTGAACTTGCTTTTCTTATTTCACATCCTTCAGCATGAAAAGTCAGAGTATGCCCTTGATTGCACATTTGACTAACACAACAAACTATGCTTCAGTCCTTTTACATATAACACATTCCCAGTTTTAGTTTTCCCATTGTCAAGACTTAGTATTCCCTTGCCAACACTATTAGTTGTTGTATTGTCCCCAAACTTGACTGTACCTTCAATAGTCTTCTTCAAAGATATAAATTTATTCTTGTCATCTATCATATGGTTTGAACAATCACTGTCAACGTACCATTTCAAACTCTCATCTTGAATTTGAAAAATAGTGTGCTAAGATGGATTCTTCTTCCTTTGGACTATCATTTTCTTGCTCTTTTTTCAATATTTTCAAAGGTTGTGACTTCTTATCAATTTGAACATACACCTTGTTTTGACTAGGGGGTTTTACATAACCTAATTTACAAAATCTTGCAATATGTCCAATTCTATTCTAGTTGTAACAAAGCACATTGTTTCTATTGATATTTGACCCTTGGACAAATGAATTTGAGAATCTTTTTGTAAATCTCTGACTCTTCATATCACTTCTGCATGCATGATTGTTTCTAGCCTTTGATCTACAAATTACAACAATATATTCAAACTGATTACAAGAAAAACAGTAGCCATAGAAGAAATTCATGTACCTTATTGCATTCGGTTGCTTGATAGGAAATGATCTTTGAAGATTTTTGAAATGCATGTTGACACTTTTGTTATCTCTGAGAGGAGCGATAATCTTCTTGACCTGTCTTGATCTCTGACTGTCATTCAAAATCTTAGATTTCTTGAGAGCATCAGCATATGTCTTTGGCTTATTGATATTCTGTTGTTCCTTGCTATGTCTTTGGCTTACTGATATTCTGTTGTTCCTTGCTATTCTTCTGGTCATCCATGTATCCAAGGCTTGTTTTGATGAGTGGTGAATTTTGACTGTTCAATTTGTCATCAAGAATTTCATTGCTCTTTTTAAACTTTCGACAATTTTTTAATTTGACTATGAATTGTTCCAAATCTGACTTTAATAAATTTATCTTAGATTTGTACTCATTGCACTCTCCTTCCTTGGACTTCAGAGTTGCATTTGCTTCTTCTAACTGAGTCTTGAGATTGTTGATGACTTCCTTAGCATCCTTGGCACTTTTAGTTATCTTAGTTTCCAAGATACATATCTGTTCTTCATGACTTTTGACCAGAGACTTCAACTTTTGATTTTTCTTTCTTTGACTCTTTGATTCATCCAAAGCACTGATAAGTTCTGCCTCAAGATCAACCTCGACTTCTTCTTCATCTACTTCTTCATCATCCATGAAGACTTGTTTTTTTGAACTATTCCTATTTTCAACTTCAATGGCCATGAACAAAGTTTCATCACTTCTATGGTCTGAACTGCAGTCATCACTATTTGAGATATCTTTATCACCGACTTCAGAAGAGCTGCTGTCTTCTTTAGAATTTAGATTCTTTTTGTTATTGATTTTTTTCTTGTAGTCACCTTGCTTGAAATTTTTCTTGCTCTTGTCATACTTGTTAGACTTCTTATTCTCTTCACCATGTTCTTCATCATGATCATGTTTTTCTTTTTGAGGACACTTGGCAACAAAATGACCAATCCTGCCACAATTGAAATATTTGAATGGTAGCTTGCCTTTGTACCTACCTGAAATTTTTCTCAGTTTCCTCACAAATAAGGCGCCAACTTTGTCTTTATCAACTTCAGTGTCACTGTCAATTTCAACTTTTTTGATTTGTGTTTTCTTTGCAACCTTGAACGCTGCTTCCCTTTTGAAAAATCTTCCATCATCAGTCCTCATCTGATAGGCCACAAGTATTCCATGAAGCTCATCCATTTGTAACATGTCTAAATTTTTTACTTCTTCAACTGTTGTCACCTTTGAGTCAAATCTTGGGGTCAAGGATCTTAGGACCTTTTGAACAACAATTGATTCATTAACCTTTTCTCCAAGACCTCTGATTATGTGACTACTTAATCAACTCTAAGAAGATATGCTGGAGTATTCTCTTCTTCCTTGATCTTTAGACCTTCAAATTGTCTTTTATAGGTCTAAAGCTTTGCCAATTTTACCTTGGTGTCACCTTCATAGATGAGCTGTAACTTGTCTCAAATTGCCTTAGCTGACTCACATTGCATCGCCTTGACAAACTCATATTCTACCAATCCACACAATATAGCATTCATAGCCTTTGAGTTTTTCTCACTTGCTTTCTTTCTTGCAATTTCAGTTGGAGGAGTTTGAGGGATAGTATACCCATCTACAACTGACTGTCAAATATCAAATCCGAGAGCCATCAAATAGGTCTTCATCCTAATGCTCCAAAAGACATAATTGGTTCCAATGAACAAGGGGGCCTTGTTGCTGAAAACCCTTCTTGTGCTTGATGACTAAACATTGTGCTTCTTAGGATTTACCTTTCAGCTATCAAGCCTGACCTTGAAGGACCTTCTCTAATACCAATTATTGGAAGCACAACCACTGAAAGGCGGGGGGTGAATCAATGAGCTCTTAAAACTCTCTTCTTCAGATTCTTTAGTTAGTCAAGCATCAATGCAAAATCCATAGAGCAATCAAACCACAACAAAGAACATAAAGATATAATACATGATATAGGTGGGAAACCTTTAAAGGGAAGAAAACTCACGTTGATTACTGCATGGATTACATTTACTAAATCAAATATGCCATGAGTCAAAAAGATTGCTGAGTACCAACTCAGCGTGAGGCACCAACCCCAAATAGTCAAGCACCAACTTGACAAAAAGTTCAACAAACACCGACTTGCTAAGAAGCACCAACTCCTTGATTTGTAGATATCAATCTACAAGAGACTTCAACCCCCTTTGCCAAGTACCAATTCAGTTGCTTCAAATCATCCACTTTTTTCAGTTGTTTCTGTCAACAAATGATGGTACAATTTTGGTTTCTCTGCTTATTGATCTCAGATTCATTATGCTGTTTTTCTGCTTATCAATCAAATAGACATATTAGGTTCTCTTTCTCTGCTCTTTATTTTCAAAGACTTTGTCCTCTCTGCCTTCTCTACTCATCTCTTTTAGCAGTTTTTGTATACTCTAGGGTTAAATCTTCCTATGAATCATTCGATGATTTTATACTCACGCCTCTCTAGCCATTCGTTCCTCAACGAACCTCTACTCTGCTCAGCGAATTTATATTATCATTTTCTCTTTTTTTTAACTTTAAAAAGACAATTTGATCTTGCTTATATACAAGATGGTGATCAATTTTTTGAAAGTCGACCAAACAAAATTCTATAGTTAGCTATATAATGATTTATTCTCTTTTGAAAACATAATTCACATTAGTTTATATAAAATCTCACTCACATAGGTCGGTCTGAGTGAAACGAGGCTGGAATAGACCATGTAATAATTAGAATACATTTATAAATACTTTCGAAACAACTCTGTAGCGGTTCTGTTGAAGTTTGTAGTAGTCTTGATGCAGTCCGTAGCAACTCTGATGCAATTTGTAGCAGCTCTGATGCAGTCCGTAGAATGCTTGATATGATCCGTTGCTGTTTGCTCAGTAACTCCAAACATGATCTTATTCTCCATAATTCTTAAATCACCTTCACACAGAGCAACTTATTCAATGGTCTTTAGTTTGAATTAATTGTGCAGTCTATTTCTGTGACTTCATATGATGTAAAATATAAATAACAAGTCTCTTGGCTAATTGTCTACTTCACCAAAAACAACTTTCATGACAAGCTACAGATTCGGTCAGTAGCTACGGACTCTACAAAAACTACACCCTTATCAACAGAAATTTCTTGACATCAGTGACCATATTCTTTACTGAAATAGCAAACCCTTTGACATCAATGACAACATCTCAACAAAAAAGACACGAGCATGGATATAAGCATGTGTAAATATAGAAGCTCCAACATGATAATGGAAAGTGATTATAGAATAGTATAACTTGGGTGTATTGTGATCGAAGAAGCAAATGCCCCCAATGTACTTATGACTTGAGTAGAGGGAAGACCCAACATCTGTATGTGCATATATCATGTATTTGGATATCCCTGTATCACACTCAAATGATGCGTGAAACGTGTAGATATGGAAAGGAATGATATGCTATTTACTAACATGGAGCAAACAACATAAGTATAAGAAATAATACAACTAGGAACACGTGGAAAACAAAGGCATGCGGGCCACAGTCAAAGACACATATTCAAATGTTCAAATAAGCAAGACAATGCAAGACCACTAGTAAGCAAGGCAAAACACTCAAGGAAGTGCAAAAATGAAAGTATAGAATAAAAACCACCAACATGAACATAGCATACTAATTCTTACAAATGTGTTAGCAAAAAATGTTAAGTACATAGCATATAAAGTACATTGTGAAAAGAAATGAGCATGGATATAAACATGTGTTGTGATCAAAGAAGTAAATGCCCCCAATGTACTTATGACGTGAGTAGAGGGAAGACCCAACATCTGTATGTGCATATATTATGTATTTGGATATGTCTGAATCACACTCAAATGATGCGTGAAACATGTGTAGATATGAAAAGGAATGATATACTATTTACTAACATGGAGCAAACAACATAAGTATAAGAAATAATACAACTAGGAACCCGTTGAATATTTTTTAATTTTTTTTGAATGTTTTTGTATTTTCTTGAATATTTGAATTTTTTGTATTTTTGAAATATTTAATTGATAAGCACAAAAGTTATGGACAAAGGAAAAGTGTTACTAGAATCCAAGGAGTTCATCAAGGGGATGCCTCTCTGAAGGCCCTATATTATGTGTCATATTCATGTGTTGCATAATCAATATTGTTAGGATCATACCAATCTTTTGTATTATTAAGATTATAATCATCAATGTAATTATTATTATAGGAGACATAACTTCGTAGGTTGTTCTTCAACGTGTGATATATTATTTTGAGCATCTGTGTATGCAAAACCCATTGCACCATAGATTGGAGTTTCCTTCTTGAAAGTTTGTGTTTTTTGAAGATGTTCATAATTGTCAAAATGTTGCGTACAATTATGAACTAGAGAAGAGTCATGTATCGTTGCTTGAACGCTAGGAAAAAATGTAATTTGTGTCTTGACTTCTTGTTCTTCTATTTATAAAATAGATATGATGTTTGGATCCTTAGCAACCATATTTGTATCATTTGATTTTGTAGGCATATCTTGCTTTGAAAACTCTTTTGTTAGAAACTCTATTTTTAGAATGCTTGTTTGCTTATTTTGAGTTTGATTTTGCAACTTCTGTTCTTACTCTAATTGTGCCTTTTGAATATTTTTTTGCTCTAAGTTTTGAATTTGCAAGTGTTTTTGTTCTAAAGTATTAATTTAGGTCCCTATATTTGCTGTTTTTGCACTTGTGTTTTAGGAGAGGTACTCATAATGTGAGTCGGTGGGTTGATTGATGTATCAATGATATGATCACCACCATCATTTATCTTTTGTATTTTATTCTTCGAGGGAAAACAACCGGTATGATTCTCATGCATTCTATGATATGTATAGTAGTATTTTGATGTCCTTATAGGATGTAAAGGAGTATTTGAATCACTTTGTTGCGTAGCATTTCTCTTGGACTCGTATTAGCCTTTTGTTCATTTTTTGAATCACTAGTTGTAGATGAAGTCTTTTTTAGCTTCTTATTTTGATATGAAACCTTGTTGGGCACAACATTGCTAAATGAAGATGCAAACACATATTAACACTAGTATATTTTGGATTCTGCATGTATGTAATCTGATTTTGTAACTCTTTTATTAACTTGTTTATAGTGGTGATTTGATTTTTAAGGGCTTCACAACCATAAACCCTAGGTGCTTCGGATTGAATATGCGTATACACACTGTCTAGAGGGTATGTGGGAGGTGGAGGGGTTTGACGAGGGACAGGTTGATTACCTTCATTTGAAACTATGGTATGAGTCATCTTACCCCTTGGAAGAGTGATAACATGGACCTAGTTAAAGGGATGGTAGTTATCACCCTCCTTAGAGTTAGGAAGAGTAAGAGGTTCTTTTCTAGCTCTATTTTAAAATTCCTCGAAGGTTTCATCGAATCAAGTTGGTATATTCAAAAACCTCTTTTGTTCACCCAAATTCTTTATGGATTTTTTGATTTTTACAATTTACTATTTTTGTTCACGTCGGGTTCACCAAATGTTTAGCCTTAAATTGAAAAAATGTGGGGATATAGGATTAAGAAGATAGAGTCGTCTAGGGCACAAGGGTGATACATTATCTCTATAACCGAGCAACTAATTGAAAACTCAGACAAACAATATTTTGAATTTATACAACTGAGATTGCTAAAAATAATAAAGTACAACTATTGATAGATGTTGCATTAAATTGAAAACAATGATACTTAGCTTGTTTACTATGCGCATGCAGGGTTAATCAAGAATACGCTGGAAGTGGACTAGATGATGATCTTGGAATAGTCATTAGATTATGGAATATCCTTTCTGTAGCCTCATATGCTTGCGTCGGATCTGGACTATTGCGTCGACGCATATGTTCACCTTGACCGTAGGTCTCTTGTATAGAATATTGATTTGATCTGAATGTGACCAACATGAGCTTTTTGGGTTTTCTGTCGCTTTTCTTCTGATGTCTTTAGATTGGGAGCACAAGTTGTCACTCTTTGTCAAATGATCAAACCATAACTCTTCACCCTTGGAGTGATTATGATAAAAATGGGTTAGTGAGTTCACGATGTCAAGCTGATTTCAAAGACCCCTTTGTCAATAGGTGTTGCCTACATAGCCACTACTCCAACGAGAGTCTCAGATTGATGTAATTCTCGCTTATATGTTATCTTGTGTGTGCACAAAGGTGCAATGTGTGATAAACAAAGACGTGTAATGCCCCTATTTTGGGCCAAATGACCAAATAAAGGTTTCCCCTAAAATCCACAAAATTCTGAATTCTGGAATTATTAAAATCAACAAACTCTAGCTCAAAGAGATACTTAAAAAACATGCAATATACTTTCAAACCCTAGGTATCAATGTGCAAATAATATATAGGTAATTTCCAGCAATTACTTTGAGCAAATAACACCTCAAAATTATCCAAAATAAGGCATGAACTAAAAATAGAGATTTTATACCTTTTTACCTTTTGTATGTGGATGAAAATCAAATTTAACCTTGTTGTAAAATATCTGACTTTACACTTAAAATAATAGCTAAATATTTGTCAAACCCCTATCAAAACTCATGAATAAATTACCAAAAATAGCCACAAATTCAACACTCATTTTGGGCCTTCAAAGTGATCAAATACCACTCCAAACCTAGTCACCTTAGGTCAAAACTGGATATAAAAATTAGAATTAATTTTTATTCTTCAACTAGGGTTTTAAACCCCTTCAAATATCAAAATATCAATATCAATCAAGTCGTCACACTTGAAAAAATTCACAGAATAAATATTAGCCATAAATTCACAATTTATGAAGTTAAACCCTCATAAAATCTGTCCAAAAATAAAAATAAAAAAATCAAAATTTATTATTTATTTATCCACTCGAAAAGACCTTGAAAACCTTGCCAAATCATGTAGAAAGTCAATGGCACACGTCAACAATATTCATCAATAAATTCCAGCAATGAAACTAGGTCAATTGGACCTCAAATTGTCCATGAAATTCATACAAACAAGTCACCAGCAAGTTGTTTCACACTAGGACAATTATCAAATCCACCTTTGCAAAGGTGGCGTCAAAAGACACCGTTTTGTCGAATAATGAGTTCCAAAACCTGCAAACAATTATTGGGCATGCATCCCAATATTTTTTCAAGCATGAAAAATCACAATATCAAATTTTCGCATATACTTCAAAGGAGAACTCCACCATGTACTTGTACCCTTCAAATGGGGGCAAACCACTTTGAGAAGACCAAATACTTCTTTTTAACTCTCTTTGCCGACTTCTAGAATATCGTCTCTTTGCCTTGATAACTTGCAAGCCAATATTTATTTTTTACCAAAAATAATAATAAATTAATTGACTAAATAATAAATAGTAATTAAAATTACTTCTAGGCAATAATTCAATAATTATTTCAATTAAATATCTTGGTGGTAAAAACCACTTTTATAAAATATTCTATTAATCAACTAATAATTGCCTTATATGAGCAAATGATTAAAATCATTATTTGGACAAATATATTTAATTAATAATATAAAACCCTAAAAGGAATCCTTTAGTCTATGGGGAAAGTAGACTAAAGGTTTTCAATACCTGTTCATAAATAATACGGAAATGGAGAATTATAGTCCTCCCCACCCAAATTTTCTTGTCCTTAAGCAATTGCAAAATCCAAGTAGGTGTACCAATACACCTTATCAAGCAATGTCCACCTTTACCTCTTTCCCAATGAAAGAAATCCTCAAATGGCTTCTTCATACTGCTGTATTTGTGTTTCGGGGGCTGCCTCCAAGTGCTAGAGGTGCCCTCATAGCCTTCCAAAGGCTCCATATGTTCCCAATCAACCATCCCTTTTAAGACCAAGTGGAAGATAAGTAAACTCCTTTCCCTTATACCTTCAAAGGGGCTGTTATGTGACCCAAAGTTGCAATAAAAAACATGAGAGAATATGATTACCTACTGCCCCGTGGGCAAAGAATTCCAAAATGACGGGTCATCACTATCCAACTATGCAAAAAGAAACCAACAAGGTACCTACCATGTTGTGAGACCTCAAAGACATACCACTCATGCATGTATATCCCGGATTTTTCGTGTTGACTAAATCTGAAATTGATAAATGCATACTTTTTGTCATACTGAAATCTGAACTTAATGATCAGAGGGCTGTAATTAGACTTTTCAGCGTTACAAATGCCCCAAAAATTCACTCAAGTTTGGAGAAAAGAAACAACAATGAACTTCTTTTGAATCAAACCTTGGATAAGAGTGTCATGTAGATGCAATCCTCCTTGCATGAACCTTTTTACCGGTGCCATGTATCTTCTAATTGATTGTCCTTTATCAATATCTTTGTGCATATAAAAAACACATTGTAAGTCAAACAAAACCTTCCCTTCAACCATGAGAGGGTGTTGTACCTTTCTTATGCTCTCCCATCTTTTATCGTGTATGAAGAGATCCCAACTCTGAGCATTTTAAAAAAGTGCTAGGGGCTGGAATATATCACAAAACTCAGAATTTTTCCCTTTAATGCATGGCTGAGTTCGCTTTTGCAAGTCTGATTTTTCTAAGCAATAAAAATTAGAATATATACATACCTTCATCCTTCTCACTGAGTGTTGGTTTATGCTCAAAATTCTCATGTTTTCTCTTTCATAAGCCTGCTGCATTTGCATATAGAAGTCTGATTTTTGAGACAAATAAAAATCATCATATGCACACTTACCTTTCTCCCTTATCCTTGGCATGGGGTGCCTTCCAAAGCATGTAGGGGGCTGCCCCCTTATATACCTTTCCCTCTCATGGGGTAATAGACATAAATGACAAAATTCAGATTTTAACATCCTTACCAATGGGACCACGGATCTCTCATAGTGTTGGTCATGAAGTCTTATGGTGGTTCTTGCTCCACCTCTTCTTCCCAAACTCCTTCTGCTCACACCACAATTACCAAACATAATGTTAGATGAAGATGTGGGACCCTCTTCATCATTTAAGCCATGCTAAATGACTTCCTTGCTTGCCATTTTTACAAGGGATCTTCCAAATAAACCTACACATGGAACAAACAAATTAGGAAAATCATTGGTGTTTAATAACACCTTTTTGATTCCCTCATCAAGCTCTATAATCATGAAGTGTATCACTTCTTGAGGCCTTGATCCTTGTAATTTCCTTTCATTCGGAATCTAGCAAGTGTGTTCACGTTGATCTTGTCATGGTTTTAGCAAGTCTTTTCCTTCCTCAACCTTCCCTTTATAGTGGTTGGAAGTCCACTCATATAAGTGTGAACCCCTTCCGTGGTGTTGAGGTGTGAGAGACACCTTCCTAGGGCCAATATTCATCATGACAACAAGAAACTTTAGAGAAAACAAACTGAAAATATGAAAAACAACAGTCAATGATTTACCAACAACCCTTGCAATGACCCATGGGTCATAACACTTGTTACCTATCACCGCCTTTATGATTAGCCAAGTTGTTCCTTTGGTAAGTCCACATAAAACACAATATAGGTGGGCTATATAAGGACTATAACAGCCATGAATTGCTTATTCCTCCCTCCAAAACAATGATGCATACCTTGCAAGATTTGCACCTTGTGTTCTTCCTCTAGTCACAACCATTTCATGTAGCATATAACATTCAATAAATAAATTGTGATGCTTACCAAATTTTATGGATTGTTTGCATGCCTTCTAACATGCCCTCCACCTTGTCTTTTTCCCTGGTATGATCCTTATCTTGCACTTTTTTTAGTTCATGCTCCTTGATTTCCTCTTCTCTTTTATCATCCACTTGCACCCCTATGGGCTGTCCATCAAATTCTGATTTTTTTATTTCATTGGCTCCTTTTAGGAGTCCTCATAAAGGGTTGTCCTTTCATTCTTTTCCTCCAATTCTTCATGTAGTTCTGTCCTCTCTTCCTCTGCATGCTCCACTATCAAATAAGGCCTCAATTTTCCCTCACAATTAATTGCAACATTTTCAAACAGCATATGTGCAATTGGAAACTTTTTATTTTCTAACCTGAAACCTATCAACAAGATAGATAATAATGGCTTGGAAAGATTATCACTCTCATTGAGTGTCAAGGTCAAGATTCTTTGCATAGAAGCTACAACAGTTTTGGTAGGATTTGTACAAGCAATTGCAAGGAAATGTTGAAACATCTTAACAATAAGTTCATTACACTCCATATCTAACATCAAAATACATGACCTGATTGAAGCCATAGTTTCCAGGATGTTGATCTTTCTAGCTAAGAAGTGTCCTTTGTTCTATTTGAGACCTTGGAAGCTCTCCACAATCAACAAAAATATTTTTCTCATGATTTTATCACTGTAGGCAACTTCGGGAACCATTAGTCTTAAAACCTCATTAATACTAGTAACCAAGAGCCTTACCTCCTCATCTGTATCTCTCAAGAATTAATGTTGAACCAAGTAAGTCTTTGAACGCTGTACCGCCCACTTCATGGACTCATAATGTGATTGATTTACCTTGGATAACCTTTTTTCTACTTCTTCCAAGGTGCTGATTATATCCTCCATCAGTTGGCATAGGCCTGCATTTTAGAGCCTTTCTTTCTCCATTTCTTTTATGGCTTCTTCCTCTTCTTTGATAACACTGAATCTTTTTATCTACTTGCAACCAAACCTCACAAATGGACAAGATCAATGCTCTGATACCATTGTAATGCCCCCTTTTTGGGCCAAAGGACCAAAAAAGGGTTTCCCCTAAAATCCACAAAATTTGAATTCTGAAATTAGCAAAATCAACAAACCTTAGCTCAAAGAGATGCCTAAAAAAATGCAATGTACTTTCAAATCTTAGGCACCAATGTGCAAATAACATATAGGTAATTTCCAACAATTACTTGAGCAAATAACACCCAAAAATTATCCAAAATAAGCCACGAACTAAAAATAGAGATTTTATACCTTTTTACCTTTGTATGTGGATGAAAATCAAATTTAACCTTGTTGTAAGATATCTGATTTTACGCCTAAAACAATAGCTGAAAATTTGTTAAACCCTTGCCAAAAATAATGAATAAATTACCAAAAATAGCCACACAAATTCAACGCTTTTTTTGGGCCTTCAAAGTGATCAAATACCACTCCAAACCTAGTCGCCTCAGGTCAAAATTGCATATAAAAATCAGAATTAATATTTACTCTTCAACTAGGGTTTGAGACCCTTTCAAACATCAAACCCTTAATCGCAATCAAGTCTCCACACTCGAGAAAATTTATACAATAAATATTAGCCATAAATCCACAATTTATGAAGTCAAACCCTCATAAAATCTGTTAAAAAATAAAAATAAATAAATCAGAATTTATTATTTATTTATCCACTCGAAAAGACTTTGAAAACCTTGCCAAATCACATAGAAAGTCAACGCCACATTTCAACAATATTCATCAATAAATTCTAACAATGAAACTAGGTCAATTGGATCTCAAATTGTCCATAAAATCCACACAAACAAGTCACCAAACAAGTCCTCCCACTCTATGGCAATTATCAAATCCATTTTTGCAAAGGTGACATCAAAAGACATTGTTTTGTCGAATAATCAACTCCAAAACTTGCAAACAATTATTGGGCATGCATCCCAATAGTTCTTCAAACATGAATCACAATATCAAATTTCCGCATATCTTTCAAAGGAGAACTCCACCATGTATATGTACTCTTCAAAGGGGGCTGAACCACCTTGGGAAGGCCAAATACTTCTTTTTAACTCTCCTTGCCGACTTTTAGAATATCTCCTCTTTGCCTTGATCACTTATAAGCCGACATTTCTTTTCTACCAAAAATAATATTAAATTAATTACCTAAATAATAAATAGTAATTAAAATTACTTTTAGACAATAATTCAATAATTATTTCAATTAAATACCTTAGTGATAAAAACCACTTTCATAAAATATTCTATTAATCAACTAATAATTGTCTTATATGAGTAGATGATTAAAATCACTATTTGGGCAATTATAATTAATTAAAAAATAAAATCTCAAAAGGAATCTTTTAGTCTATGGGGAAAGTAGACTAAAGGTCTTCAATACCTACTCTTAAATGATGTGGAAATTTGGACATTACAACATGCAATGACCTAGCTTTTAACTTTTCAAATATGGCTCATGAGTTGTTTTTTTGTATGATTCAGATCTATACAAAGATTGCTTCTATGACTGATATGGAAATAGGGACAAATAAGGCGGATTTGCTCACTTGAATGTTTGATTGAGTTCTTCTTGGTACATTGCATTGTGAGTTGTATGTGATTGCTAGGTGAGGAATGATTGAGAGTTGATTTTATATATATACCAATCCCTTTTGGAAATATCTCGCATTAAAGCACTTAGGTTGACCTTTTGGAGACGTTTCTTTTGCAAATTGAATGACTTTTGAGCACTAGACACTTTGTAGGAAATTTGACAGTTGCGTTTATACATGTATTCACTTTAGATGCAAGTGTTCGGGAAGCTAGAAAATAGATATAGGTTCAAAACTGGTAGTGAAGGATAAACATCAGGTTTAGATCATTTTGTATAGCTTAAAAACCCTTGGTTATCAGAATAACAAGGATTGGACTAAGATATAAGCAATTAGTTACAAAGAGATAACGAATGTGAGCCTTTTGACAGCGGGAAGGTTTAGAACTGAAAGGTACAACCATGATAGGTATTTGCCAAGTGTACAAGATTGAAGTACTATATAAATTAGATTTTAGTATCTACACAAGCATCAATGGTCTTGTGTTTGGCCTGTGAACATCTAGTGTACTTCCAAACAAACAAGACATTTGCAAGTATATCAATGTCTATATAAATTGTTTGTAAAGTACTAATGAAATAATTGAGCAAAATAAAAGAGTAAGAACGAATACATCTTGTGGCATGCAAATTGTGTCATCATCTCTGTAGGATCTTTGAATGTGTGGAAAGTGTCTTATAACTCTTTGGTGTGCATAGTGTGCCTTATGACTCTCTGGTGTGCGCCTCTTAGCTGTAGAAGCAAATAATTGTAGTGTGTCATGTTGATCACCTTTGGAGCAAATTGAAGAATGTTTGATGATTGCCTCCATCTATGCGGGAGAAAATATCTTGTAACTCTCTGGTGTGTATATCATGTATTTGAATTAGAATAAGCGGATCATATGCTTCCTTTTGAGGTGTGGGATAACTTGCATATCACTCATGTCAAAGGAAATGGAATATGCGTACCATGTGTAAAATATATATCATAGCTAATGCAATCTTGTAAAATAAACTTATCTTTTTATTGGTATAATTAAAGAAAGATATCATTGTCAAAGCACATATATGACTCAAATGAGTACGACCTTTGGGGTTTTAGCTATACAAGCAAAAATAGTAAGAAAATGCCTTTGCTTTAGTGGGGGTAAGCTTTAAGGGTGCAAATTATATGCCCCAATGTAAACAAGATGTAAGTAGTGAACGAACAAGCAATACCATGGCCCAATGTAGACAAGATATAATCAATGAAGTACAACAATATTATGCCCCAATATGGACAAGACATAAGAATGTATAATCAATGTAAGCATGGGTGTATCATGGCCCTAATAAACAATATATAATCCATGAAGCCTTGATAGATGCTTGTTATAAACCATAGTTTGCATACTCACCGAGTATTCGCTGAGTATGCGAGTAATTACCTGGGCGAGTATTCGTCATAAAAATTGCCAGTTTTTTCAAAAAATCGACTATTATGTACACAATGGTCGCTGAGTATTGGCAAGTACTAGCCAAGTATTGGCTAGTATTCAGTGAGTACTGTGTATATACTTGCCAAAAAGATTTACACACAATAAACTCCAAAAATGTGAAAAACATGTTGGTGAGTATTCGCAGAGTATTTGCCGAGTAAACTTTTTTTCCCCTGGGTGAGTACTCTCCGAGTACGAGTATACAAACTATGGCAAAGCAGGCAACAAACATCTAAGCAAGCAAGAGCCAACATGCATGATATGAATCATGGCAATAATCATAGTAATACAAAGTAAACAAAGCAAGCAAGGTAACCACACCAAGCACGAAGAAATCATCACTCTAAGATTAAACATGGCACATGGTATTATACACAAAGTATACAAGTCAAACAATGTCGCACAAAGTAGGCAAGTCACGCAATGTCACATAGATTAAACAAGTCAGAGTGTCACACAAAGTAAATAGGGTAGACAATACCACAGAAGAGTAAATAGGTCAGGGAATGTCACACATAGTAAACAAGAGCAATCAAAACACATACAACAAACATTTGACACAAGGTATACAACTAAAACATCCACCATAAGGAAAACAAGAGATACATGCCAAGAAATATACACATGCAAGCAGAGCAAACAGAGGGAAAACAAGAGAAACACAATGTAGTAATTTTGTGAAGCAGTCTAGAACTAATGCCAAGCACTCATATAAAAAAACACAAAACAATCTTGAAGCAAAGCACACAAGATATATGCTAACTAGGGTATATGTAATCAAGTATAAAGCTCAATATGATATGGAAACAAAGAAAAATAGAACTTGAAGCACTGCTGGGGATTCCCTCAAGAATGACACAAGAATGCCCCAGTGTGAGCATGAGATTGGCCCGAAGTAACCGTGAATCTATAATCATATATAACACCTATATACCCTGCATCTAAGTCCATAATACCATCAACAACACATACATAAGCAATATGTATAAAACTTCTAGCAATAGGTAGATAATCATGATATGCTAAGTTGTGTAACTATGTAATTGAAAAATATAAAGGCAAATAAATTTTTGGTTTTGTTTTATTATTTTTAAAAGATCGGAGGCAAGACTTGGAGGAAATCAATCAGGGAAGAAAACAAACCAAGTGGTGAAAGAAAGGAGAGAGGGATCCCTACTAACCTATAACCTCCCTTAGAACTTTGTGCGCTTTAGGGTGGAAGGCCTTGATATGTAATGTGTTGTCATCACGGGGAAGCTCACGCAGGCTTTTGGAATGGGAGACAACAATCAAAATCAAGGGTTTGAAGAAAAGAAACAACACAATCAACATAAATTAAGAGGCTAGAAGAATGATATAATATCTTAACCAAAAATTGGAGAAGGAAGCCAACAAACATCCAAAACATGGAAGCAAAGAAAGAAAATGTAACTTTAAAATTCAAACAAAATAGATGTCAAAATTAGAAGATGCTGGAGAAAGAAACCTTCAAAATCCATATGCAAGATAGAGAAGAAAGCGAAATTGTGGACCAAAAGAAAAGAAAAATAAAAGAAAATTATGTACAAAATATATCATGCAAATCAAGCACATGGGGTTAGCAAGCCAGGCTAACCAATAAAACTGTCTAGCTGACCATACTATAAGTAGATGCAGCCATGTCCTTAGGGTCTAGATTTGAATGTCTTGGAACCCATGAGTTTCAGAAGGTTAATGCATCGTCATCATCGCTATCATCATCAATATAATCATTGACACTATAGTAGGTATCATCATTAAAATCATTGCCATTGGAATCGTATTTATTAAAAATGGTTGCATTATCTGTTTGTAAAGTTGCACTATCCTTTATATGAATGGTTCATCATATGATGATTGGATCTTTGGTAGGTACTTTAGTTTGGATAGGTGCAAAAGGCTACGCTAATATGACTTTGGTCTGTGGATGAGTAGGACTTGTACTTTAGGTGCATGTGGTTGAGGTTGTATGATTAGCTTTTTTCGGTAGCTCTTTAGGTAACTCTTCATGTTGCATTTGTGTGGGACGTTTGTAAGTAATGCCTTGAATAGTAATCATTTTATAATTATGGAAAATTTTTAAATGCTAGGGAAGGGTTGGGATTGTTTTCATTTGATTAAGCCAAGGTCATCCAAGAAACATCATGTTCCATTATTTGACAATACATGAAACCAAGTTAACATAGTCTTTGGATCAATGGTGATAGAGAAGGTAATGCAGCTAAGAGGTGTCCTAATTATGCCATTGTATAATCTAATAATTGTGGTTGTACCAACTAATTTTTTTTGTGTATCCAAGATTGGTAATAAATTGAACCGTACATATATTTGATGCACAAACCGTTATCTACCTTATTGCATCTGTTAACCTCAAATGTGTATCTATGAAAGCTGGAATGAATGGACCATTGTTAGAATCATTGCTTAGAATCTCGTGGTTGTAAAATGTAATCAGAGGAAGCCCCTTATGTGTGTTGTTGACCACACCTATGAATTTGTCAAGGATATGACCATTATCAACCTGTGGAGGTTGCTTTTGAGCTATCATATGAACATTATCTTGATTTTTAGATTGGGTAGCATGATTGGGTAGAGGATTGGTAAAGATTTTCAAATGATAACTAGGTTGGGCAACTGATTCATTCAAAGTAATGTTGAATTTCTACTTGGATTTGGTTGTTGTCCATCAAGTTTTGGATTTTATGCTTCAAAGTTATGTATTTGTTTGTATGATGTCCAAAGAGTCTATGATAATCACAATATGCATTAACATCATGGTTTTTAGGCAGAGGCCGTGACAAGTCCCATTCTCTTTGGGAAGGTAAAACTATCATATTGCATTCAAGTAAGTGTTTAAGCACATTTTGAGGATTCTCCCTTAATCATGTATATTATCTCTAGCCTTTTTTTGGGAAATGACTATCCTATTTGGTGGTTGATCTACCACATTACCTAATTCTTGACGTATTTGGAAAGTATTGTCATTAGCCTTAACTTTGAATGCTGATTAACCTTGATATTTAGCTCCACTAGAGGTGGGGGCATTAGTCTCATATTTGAGCATGTTAGCGTCTAAAAGCTTGATCTCATAGTTCCTAACCATGTGACAGAGTTCATCCAAGATTGGTAAAAGTTGAAGACCACTTTATCTTTAATGGGTTGGAGTAAACTCTTTGAGAATATACTTTGTAATACACTATTTGATAATAGGTGAGTCATCTTGGTAAGCATAATTTTGAATCTAAGCACATACTCACTAATATTCTCATTAGGTCTTTTTTTAAGTTGGGAAGTCTATGAAAACATGACCTTTATGCTAATGCCAATTGAAAAATGAGCTAAGAAATTTTTGGCCAAAGAATTGAAAGGGTGTACGGATCTAGTTGGCAAAGTGTAAAATCAATCAAGAGCATAGTCCTTAAGGATTCTAGGAAATATCTTTGTCAATAGGTTATTCTTATGCCCAAAATCAAGACATGAAGCATATAAAACTTGATATTGTGAGAAGGAACACACTTACTATTGAATAACTCAAACTTAGGAGCCATAGAGGCAGTAGACAAAGGATAGGCAAGGACCTCATGAGCCAAAGCAATTGAATATGTTATTGCATAGCTTGCATGGTTTGTATAGTTTGTTGAAGAAGTGTGGCTTCAGGGGTTGGATTCAAAGGAAATAATAAGTAGGAATAAAGACATTAGGCAGCTAAGAAACACTATGGACAAAGGGACAAGGTTGAAAAATATGCTGAGATGGTTGAACAACTTGAGGAGCGATAAAAGAAGTGTTAATAACAATTTGAGAAGGCAAAAACTTAGCAATCAAGTATAAGAAATAGGGGGAGGAACAATAGTAGAAGCAATCTGAGATACAAACACATTAGTTGGCATGGGAGGGGAACCTCTAGAAGGTAGAATATTAGAAGCATTCAAAAATTCATTATTAGTTGCAACAAGTATTTCTTCAGGTGTGGTTTCCTTTTGCACCTCTTTTAAAACATCTAATTTTGCATTCATTTCATTAGGATGTTCTTTGATATGTTTTCGAAAATAGCAAGTCTGTCTATCCTATCTTTATCTACATCAAAATGTTTAATATTCTGAGTTCGACTAGAACCAATATCATTCAAATCATTTGCATTTGCATTTTTATCCACGTGTATCAATAGAGGAGTATGAACTTCATCAACAATTGCTATTTTATTTTCCAAATTAACTTGATTACTAGTTAAAGGAAGCTCTACAAAACCAATTGGTTTGGAATTCAATCTACCACTTCGCCTAATAGGGGACTTAGATCTAATCTTCCTTTGTGGCATAAGATGTGAACATATAGAGCATACAAACAATGGTTTGGAACAACACACAAGGAGCTAGGGCTAATGATGCAAAAGGAAATCAGCACAACCTTAGATAAATCACATCTATACTATCAAGAGCTAACTCTAGAAGGGAAGGAAGCATACAAAAGAAAGTGGGTTGATATGAAAGATCGAGATTAATATGCAAGATAAGCACAACCAAACGCTAGAAGGAGCATACAAAGCAAGCATGTTCACCAAAATGTTTTGATGAAAAGTGGCTAATGGTCAAGAGACATTAATCATCAAAATGGGTTGCACAAGACAAATTTGAACTAAATATAACAATATAGCAACAAATAGATCTTCAATGTGCGATAGTAATTGGAGAATTAAAATGCTTGGAATAGCCAAAGGGGGTTCTTAGATAAAAACTTGAATTCTAACTTATATGTGCACTGTTAGATGCTGAAAGTGACGCGAAACTGGTCTGTAAGAGTAGTGCAAAAAAACAACCAAAATTGAAGGGTTTGATTTCAGCAGTGACCAAGATCGTACGACTCGATTTCGGCAAAGTAAGGTTCGATTTTGGCATTGGAGTTCAAATTTTGGTCAGATGGTGTAAGATCCTCTTGAAATTGTGCGAGAGCCTTTGTTTATGTCTTTTGATCAAAACTTCTCTCAGATTTATCAAATTGATTTGGTGATCTTCCAAAATTATTTCTCCTTTCTCCAAACCTTAATCCACTCCAAGTGACCTTGTGAGAACATCAAAAATGGCTGCATTTATGAGGGGCTTGTCTTAGTCAGATCCTTGTTCTTAGACAGTGGCAATCAACACTCATGTAATGCATTAAACAATCCAATTTGATATGAAAATTGCAATCCTTATACCTATGAATGAGATGCAAGGAACTAGTAGATTCTATATGCTCTTTCACAACTTTTGGTACAAGAGGTGTACACATTTCAGTAGATGGAAATAGCAATAAAAAGCATAGTGCAACTCAGGATATGAATTTCAATCCTATACTCGTCACTAAATGTGTTCACATGCTTGTGTATATATAAACTTCTTGAATTTGTTAGGGAGGAATGGACTGTGAAATTTAGAACAGGAGATTAGGAGCAAACAAAAATTGTATTCATTTATTAAATGAATTTATTAAATGAAAAGCAAGAGTACATATAAATAGCAATCTATGTGACGGTTTAGTTCTTTTTCAAGATGATTGTTCACATTCTACAAGAAGACAAAAATATTACTCCTAGGATTATGTACAATACTATTACATCCCCTCCTTTAATTTGTAGGGGTTATAGTGAGACCAAGCATGCCTATGCATTTTTCAAATTTCTCTCAACCTAGTGGTTTTGTAGAGTATCTGCTGGTTGCTTTGCAATTAAACATATTGCCAAATCAAATGGAATTTGGTGTTGATGTGATTTGTTCGGTTGTGAAATACTGGATTTTTTGCCATTTGGATTGCAGAAGTGTTATCAACCATGAGTGGTATAGATGAAACTTGTTTTACCTGCAAATTTGCAAGAGTATCATTTTTAGCCATATGATTTCCTTAGTTGCCTCTAAAGCTGCCATATATTATGTTTTTATTGAAGAAATTGTTGGCACTCACTGCTCTTTGATTTCCAAGTGATGATTACTGTTCCTAAATCCATCAAGAAAGCTGATGTAGATTTCCCATCTTCAAAATCACTTGCATAGTCTGAATCTAAACATCCAACTAGTTTGAAGTCTGCTGTCCTGGATGATTTTAGCCCATAATTTAGAGATCCCTTTAGATATCGAAGAACTTTTTTTGCTGCTACCCAGTGACTTTCTCTAGGTGGTTGCATGAATCTAGAAAGAACATCAACAACAAAAGAAATGTCTAGTCTAGTTGTGGTTTCATAAATCAAGCTTCCAATGAGTTATCTATACTCAGTTGCATTTGCAAATTCTGTAGTATCATCTGATGTCAACTTTAAATTTTGTTCCATGGATGTTCTGAGTGGTTTATGGTTTGTCATTTCAAATTTGTTCAATATTTCACCAATGTACTTCTGCTATTAGATGAAAATGTACTTCGTTTTTTGAATCACTTCAATACCCAAATAGTTTTGAAGGTAACCAAAATCTGTCATTTCAAAACCTTTCAACAATTTTGCTTTGACCTTTGGAGTGTACCTTTAATTATTTCCTATGAGGAGCAGATCATCCACATATACAACTAGATATACGATTGTTTTGACAAAAAGAGTTGCTTCTACAAATTCAAAATGCTTGTAGTTCATGTTCAAGAGGTGCTCAGCGAGCTTTTCATACCACGCTCTTGGGTCTTGTTTCAATCCATACAACGATTTTTCAACTTGCACGCTTTGTGTTCTTAGCTGTCAATTGCAAAACCTTCTGGTTGAGTCATGTAAACTGTTTCTTTGAGTCACCATTTAGAAAAATAGTTTTAACATCTATCCAATGAACTTTTCATCTCTTTTGTGCTGCTAAAGCCAACAAAGTCCAAATAATAGTTCACTTTGTTGTTGGTGCCAAGGTTATATTATAGTCTATCTCTTTTTTTTGAGTATATCCCTTTGTGACAAGCCTTGCTTTGTGTTCGTCAAGTGAGCCATGTGCTTTGCATTTGTTTTGAAAGACCCTCTTGCAACCAATGGGTTTTCAATTGAGTGGAGGATCGACTAACTCCCAAGTTCCATTCTTGACCAAAACATCATATTCAATTTTCATTGCTTTTCTCCATGCATCAAACTTTTCAGCTTGTTTGAAAGAAGTTAGTTTTAAATCAAAATCAATACTGATTTCTTCTTTTGGATGGTTTTCCAAGGTAAACTTTTCTAGCTTATCTTGAATCTCTTCTAGGAACTTGTTTGTTTGTTGTGTGGCTGTGTGTATTTCTAGTATCCCTTTTTTCAACTTCATTAGGTCAAACATCTTTCAATGTTTGTGTGGCCCATTTTGGCATCTTTTTCTGTGTTGCTTGTAAGATAAATGGTGCCCCATTTTCTTGACTTGAAGCTCCTTCATTTTCCGACATATGTTCATCTTCTGATGAAGTTTCATTTTCTTTCATCGGGGGAGTTTCAGTTTTAATTATAAGAGATAATACAAATTCAACTGATTCCCAATTACTTGTCTACCTCTCATTGTTTGGAATCTCCATATCATTCTCCTTGAAAACATCAATTTTTGCAAATTTCACAAGTCGACTCAATTGTCAATCAATGCTTGCTGTGTTCTTTGTGGTTTCATAGAAGACAACATCTTTTGTAATGAGAAACTTATTTTTTTCATCAAATAGTTTGTAGGTCTTTTGAGGATTCTGAATATCCCAAAAGGATGCATTTTGATTCCCGTGGTCCAACTTATTCCTTTTCTCCTTGGAAATCAATGCATAGCATGTGGATCCAAAAACTCAAAGATGTTGCACTGAAGGAAGATGACAAACCAAACTTCATATGGAGTTTTCATTTGAAAAGCCACTAATGGTGACTTGTTGCGGAAATAAACAACTATTTGAGCTGCTTTTGCCGGAAAATATAGATTTACTTCTTTGAAGTACAACATTGTTCAAACCATGTTCATCACAATTTTGTTCATTCTCTCAACTACTCCATTTGGTTGAGGAATGTAAGGGATTGTGAGATGATGCTTGATCCCATTTGCTTTGAGATAGGCATCAAACACCTTTGATGTGAAATCACCACCATTGTCAATCCTCAGTGTCCAAATGTGGGCTTGTGTTTCTTTTTCAACCATTGTTCGAAACCTTTGAAAAGCTTCAAATGCTTTTGATTTTTGCTTTAGAAAATAGATCTAGGTCATTTTGCTATAGTGATCAATGAACAACATGAAGTACTTATGACCATCAACAACAAGAATTGGTAGAGAACACAAATCAGAGTGAATCAATTGCAATTTATTTTTAGCTTTTCAGTTTGATTTTTGAAATGGTTCTCTTTATGTTTAGCCAAGATGTAGGGTTCACATTTTTTGATCTTTTTGGGCAGAGTTGGCAAACTTACAACATTGTTTTGCATGGTTCAAATGCTATCAGTGGGTATGCCCAAATCTTGCATGTCACAAAAGACTTGTTGACATTCCTCCTTCAATGAGATGAGCAATATTTCTTGAGATTGAAGGCTCACCTATGAGTTTCAACAACTTTCCTTCCTCAAATCCAGTTAAGACAATTGCATTATCACGTTTTCTTTTGATTTTTACCTCTTCATCATCCAACAAAATGGAGTGGCCTTGTTGTCGAATGAATACCAAGGACAAGAAGTTTCGTTTCAAATGAGGAAGGTATAGGACATTGTGGAAAGTGAATTTGGAAGCCCTGGTGACTTGAGTCAAATTGTTCATTTTCCTTCAGGTTGCAGACTTGTTCTGTCTGCCAAATATACTAGAACACATCTTTCTTCACGAAACTCCTCAAAGAAGTTCCTTTTGAAAGTCGTGTCACGTCACACAAATATCTAGGACCCAAGTATCATTCCAAGTTGAATTCATTGAGGCATATTGGCTTCATTAGAAATGGGAAACACAGATTCACTCGTGACTTGAGTTGAGTTTGGTTCTAAGGTTTTCTTCTTTTCCTTTTTTTTTTTTGATAGGTTTCAATCTTGTCCCATGATGTTTTGCATTCATGAGCCTCATCCCTTTTCTACCACAATGTTTGCAAAACAAGTTTTGTCTGTCATTTTTATTTTCATGATGTTGACCATTGTTTTTGATAGTTTTGCCTCGTCCCTTATTTCTTCCTTTGCGTTTATTATTTCCTTCATTTTTAGAACAAGAAGCCTTATTTGAAGAATTGCTCTTTTGATGTGCATAACAAATACTTTCACCTATGGTTTCAACCTTTCTTCCAAAGGCCTTTTCTCTTTCAGCCATCTTTTCGACCAGTTGATCAAAAGTGAGTGTCTTCAATTGACTGCTTGTTTGCAAAGACTCCGAATAGGTTGAATATGTGGGAAGAAAAACTTTTATAAAGTCAATCACATATACATCAATTTTTACACCAAAAGCTTTAACATCATGCTTTATTGCGCAGATTTCTGAAGCCAAACTCATTATATCACAATTTTTCAACTCAAAGCTAAGCAATTTCAATTTCAATTGTATGTATTCCAATTCTAAATGAGAATCATTCAAATCCTTTAACTTGTTTAGTGCTTCCCATAGTGTGTTACACCTTTGTATATGGTGAAAAACTTTTGTATATCACCATATCTATATACCAAATCTCTTGATATGCTCACCCTTCTTATATACTCATTGGTACGTAGAAGAAGCTTGTCCTTTCGATATACCTGACAGTGCGTGAAGAGACATTAAAACGCGTGAGAGCAAAGCGATATGTGGCACTTAAGCAGTATGAGAAAAAAATTTGTTTTATGAATGACAAGAGAAACCCTTGTACGCGGGCATAACTTCTTTATATACCTAGCATTTATTATTGTTAAAATTTATGTCTAGTGCTAGAGATGAGTAGGTAACAAAGGGAAATGAGAAAATGAAAATTTGTCTTTATTTCTCCCCGGTCAAATGCCATTGTTGCAGATATGTTAGGCACCGTATGTAGTAATTCAAATTTGATGACATTACTCATAAACCTGAACTAGAGGCATTGCATATAACGAACATTATGTTTTTTAGGTTTTTAAAATTTGCTTTATTTTGAAAAAAGAAGCTTGCACCAAAATGACTTATTTTTAAAATATTTAACTAAGCCAAAAGAATCCTTCAGAAATTATATATGATTTTTCAAATAAAAAGCATAATATAAATTTCAAAAATTTTAAAAGGATTTTATATTTTGTATGACATGAATTTGAAAGAAAGGAGACCAAGCGACGATGGAGAGGATTTGAACAATGTCGTATTGCGTTTTTCCACGTGGAATTTGACGTCCTCTTTGTTCACACCAGGGAACTCGGCTTTCAAGAGATGAACGGAGTAGGTGGATGCCACGTGAGTAGTTTGAAAGTAGGTTTAAAATTTATTGGTAACGGTAGTCGAGTGGCAGGTTGAATGCAAACCTCCAATGTTGAAACGCCAATTGAACAGATGAAACTTCATGGCAACGCTGTAGATAGACGCCAAAACAAGTTATGACAAGTGCGTAGGTTTTGTTGAGTTGATGCTCACAAAGCATGTAACCACGTGATTGAATGAGACAATCTTCTCATGGAATATCTTAATTGTAGCTTACAAAAGATTGTGGCTTTCAACAAATGCATCCAACAGGTGTCCAAACTTACTGATGCACGTTTGACAATGTACTCCAACACTTGAATAGACACATCCAACACATGTACAGAGACCTACATAGAATTTGAAACTCAATGCACAATTCCAACGCGAAAAATATAATGAGTAAGCTTGTGCTCTAATACCAATGTTAGGGAGGAATGGATTGCGAAAATTAGAACAAGAGATTTGGTGCAAACCAAAATTGTTTTCATTTATCAAATGAAAAGCAAGAGTACATATAAATAGCAATTTATGTGTCGGTTCAGTTCATCTTCAAGATGATTGTTCACATTCTACAAGAAGACAAAAATGTTACTTCTAGGATTAACAAGGGGCATAGTTTCTACCCACTTGGTAAAGTACTTGGTGGCGGTAGGAATGAAGACATGGCCATCTTGTGATTGAGGTAACTTATCGATGAGATGTAATCTTCACATAGAGAATGGCTAGGGATATTCAAAAGTTTGATGCTCGATGAAAGGAGAATGAATAAGATCTTCATGGAGCTGGCAAAGATTACACTTCTTTGCAAAAGTGATGGCATCCTTTTCAAGAGTAGGCCAATAGTAACCCATACGTAGGCATTTGCAGGCTGTAGCATGTATGCTACAAAAGCCACCGCAAATGCCCCCATGCTCTTGCTCAAGAAGAGAGATAAATTCTTATATAGTAACACAACGGAGTAGGGGGCCTTTGACATTATGATAGTAAAGGATATTATGTTTAAGAACGAATTTAAAGGCTTGCTTTCAGAGTCTAGTCTTTTCACGGAAATCAACTTCGGAAGGATAAGTATGTTGTTCAACAAATTGGATGATGTCTTTGTACCACGAGCTTTGTCGAGTAGTGACAACTTCAATGTGGAAAACAACAAAAATATCCTTAGGTGCTAAGGTACATGGAGACTTCCTCATGTGGACGAGGAATTGTGTATCATGTAGTGCTTGATGAGGGTGAAAGAGGGACATCAATGAGGCAAGAGAGTCTACAATAGCGTTTTGCTCATGTGGGATTGGCTCAATGGTGAAAGATGCAAACTCTTTAGCAAGAGTAGTAGCACTCTTATGATATTATATAAGGTTTTTGCTTTTGCATTGATGTGTGCCACTAATTTGGTGACATATACGCTGTGAAGTACCTAAAGCATGTAAGTAGGAGATGTCTAAATTGATGGCTGCAAATCACATAAAGCATGTAAGTAGGAGATGTCTAAATTGATGGCTGCAAATCACATAAAGCATGTAAGTAGGAGATGTCTAAATCGATAGCTGTGAATCACCTAAAGCATGTAAGTACATTAAATCGATGGCTGCTTGCATCCCAAGGATGATATCTTCATATTCAACGATGTTATTAGTAACATCGAAGTCAATTGAAAAACTAAATGAATAATTTTGTTATAAGGATCGGTGAAGACACATCCTACCCGGACTCCTTAAAGGCACTTGGCTCTATCAAAATGAAGTTTCCAAGTATCCTCATGCAAATCAATGATAACCTCAGGTAGTTCTTTTAAGGTAGCTTTCTTAGATGTTTTAGATTTAGAGGCTACAATTTTAGGTTCTTTGAGGATTTAAGCCTCGAGATCAATCGTGAAATTATGGAAGTAGTTGTTAAGGGCAATAGCTTGATCAATGCCTTTGACCAAAAGGATGTAATGTCCCCTTTTTGGGCCAAAGAGTCAAATAAGGTTTTTTCCTAAAACCCACAAATTTTTGAATTTTGAAATTAACAAAATCAGCAAACCCTAGCTCCAGTAGATGCTCCAAAAACATGCAAATTGCATTCAAACGCTAGGTGCCAATGTGCAATAAATAAACAGGTAATTTTCAGCAATTACCTTGATCAAATATCACTTCAATATGAGACACAAACCGAAAATAGAAATATTGTACCTTTTTACCCTTTGAATGTAGATGAATTTCTGATTTAACTTTGCTGAAAAATCTCTGATTTTTTGCAGCTGAATATTCACCAAATCTCACTCAAACCCTTGCAAAAATCATAGATAAGTTACCAAAAATATACAAACAATTCCAGCACCCTTTTAGGGCACTTAAAGTGGCCAAACAACCTCCCAAATGAAGTCGCCTTAGGTCAAAAGGCTACAATAAAATCATAATTAATTGTTCTTCACTAACTAGGGTTTTTGGCACCCTCAATGCCCTTCCACACATGCCAAACCAAGTCACCACACTTAGAAAAAATTATGCAATATTTATTAGCCTCAAATTAGCAATTCATGAAGTCAAATCCAGCATAAAAGCTGCCAAATAAAATAAATAAATAATTCAGAAATTATTATTTATTTTTACACACAATTTACCCTTGCAAACCTTGCCACAACTCAAAGAAATCCAATGCTGCACTTCAATTCAATAATAAATTCCAGCAATTTAAATCGAGCAATTGGACATCAAATGGCCTTCAAAACACTCTCCAAGACCTCTCAAAGCAAGTCTCCTCAATCCTAGGGCAACCATCAAATAAACCTTTACAAGGTGGCGTCAAAAGAGACCTTTTTGTTGACAAATCAGCTCCAAAACTTGCAGTAACAATTATTGGGCATACATTCCAATCATTCTTCAAGCATGGAGATTCACAATATCAAATTCAACATATCTTCAAATGAGGTCTCCACCTTGTATTTGTACCATCTAAAGAGGGGCGAACCATCTGAGGGGGGTAAAATACCTTATGACTCTCTTTATCGACTTTTTAGGATATCTTTTCTTTTCTTTGCTCAACTCCCAAGCTGACATTACTCTTTTTCAAATATAATATTAAATTAATTGCCTAAATAACAAATAGTAATTAAAATTACTTTTAGGTAATAATCCAATAATTATTTATCTTTTAAATATCATAGTGGTAAAAACTATTTTTTTTAAAATATTTTATTAATCAACTATAATTGCCTTATATGGATAAATGATAAAAATCACTATTCGGACAATCATAATTAATTAATCAAATAAAACCCCAAAAGTAATCCCTTAGTCTATGGGGAAAGTAGACTAAAGGTTTTCAGTACCTGCTCACAAGTGATCTTGAAATGGGGACATTATAAAAGACATCTTCGTATGGAAGAGTATTTTGAAGACGTCATTGAGGTGGTATAGGTACGATTGCAAGTTGATTGGCATTCACTTGGACTTCTACTGATTTTTGAGTGACAATCTTAAGGTCAAATTCTATCAAGAGTACCATTGACTTGTTGATGCGTTATCTAGGCAAGAAAGCCTTAGAGAAGAAATGGCGAAAGGAGTTGGAGTGGATTGTGATATAAGTAGTCTGATAAAGCATGTAATGCCAAAGTTTTTCGACAACAAAGTAGATTGTGAGGCAGTCACGTTCCACCTTGGTGTAGAGGGTCTCATAATAAATCAAAGCGTGCTCGACTAATGTAGTAAATAACATATTCCTTGCCGAACTCATCTTGTTGTGCAAGCATTGCCCCAATTGAGATAGGGGTGGATGATGTGCACAAAATGAGAGGGCAGTCACTAGGTGGTTGTAAAGTAGGAGGTCAAAGTAGAGATTTATTCATGTTATCAAAAGCTTGTTGACAAGCATTGGTCTACTCAAGCTTAACACCTTTCTTGAGAAGAGAGATTATCGAATATGTACGACAAACTAACTTGAGAACAAATATGTGGATTTCCCTTAGTTTCCCAAGATAAGTGGAGATATCAGGAATGGATTGAGGGATATGCATGTCAAGAATAGCTTTGATCTTAGAAGGATCTACATCAATCCCTCATAGTGAAACCAAGAGTCCTAAAAGTTTTTCAGATGTAACACCAAAGGCACACTTATCGGGACTAAGCTTAACTTTGTATTTAATAAGGCTGTCAAAGATGATAGTGTTAAGCACGGGATATACTGAGAGGGGGGGTGAATCAATATATCATATATCATTTAAATCTTTTACTTAATCAAATTCCTTTTCTTTAACCACTTAATTGTACATTCAAGATATGCAATAAAACTGAAACAATAACATGCACCACACAAGAGAGAGAGACACCAAATTTTTACGTGGAAACCCAATGTGGAAAAAACCATGGAGAACTATCTCAAGTATGTAAATGAGCACCAATTCAAGTTTACAAAGTTCGTAAGCACTAACTTGTAGGAGCACCAACCCCTTTGCTGAGCACTAACACAACAATGATTTGTGAGCACCAACCCACAGGGGCACCAACCCCTCTTGTGTATAAAACACAACTATCTTTCTATGTTGCTTTCTCAACAAATGATAGAACTCTACTATATCTCTTTCTATTTTCTCCTTTTCTCTTTTATGCTATATATAAAACAATTACAAACCATGTACACTCTTGCATATAACAAATGGCTTCCCAAGCCTCCTTTTATAGCTTTCCAAATGACCTTTGGCATTCACCCTTTGTGACCTTTCAATCCACATGGAAAATGGCGCCAAACTTGCATGACCCTTCGAATTGTTTCATTCGAAAAGTCACATGGTGACCCTTCATGGGAAAATGCATCATTTCTTTTTTTTGTCTTTATCCGGTGACCTTTCGAATTCCTCAAGGTGACCCATCATGGGAAAATGCGCCCTTTCCCTCTGTTGTCTTTACTTGGTGACTCTTTGACTTCCTCATGGGCTCTCTTTTATCTTTATGCAACCAAAAATATATGCGTTAATATTTAATTAATATTAACATACTTTAGCCAAGATATGAATATGAAAAACACCTTTAGACAATAAATGCTACAGGGCCTTTGTCACCAATACTGCTAGACCTTTGACATCAATGACAATATTTCCAATAGATATCTAAGTCATGAAGACGATTTTTGTGGTGCTTGTATTTGGCTATAAGGTCATCCACATAGGTTTCGACTATTTTGTGAATGAGATCATGAAAGATGTGGGTCATTGCATGTCGTTAAGTTGTCTTGGCATTTTTAAGGCCAAAGGGCATCTTAATATAGCATTATGTACCCCACTTAGTACTAAAGGTAGTCTTATGTTGATCCTTGGGGGCGATGGGGATCTGATTTGTAATATCCTCAATTAAATCATTCAAGTGGAACGCCCATATAAACAACAATTAGTAGAGTATTAATTAATTAAGTAGTCATTAAACATTCATTAAGTAAATGGATGCCACCCTTGGGAAAAGGCATTTGGAAGAGACACATCTTTCAATGGAAGATCATGAAGTATTAATAGTCATTCATTGGTATGGAAGGAATGCATTCAATTTGTATTCAATCATCTAACTTTGTATAAGCGTCATGCTATACAACCACTCTCAAGGACGAAAACCCTTGTGATTATAACAACCCAAGGACGAAACCCCTTGTGGACTTATATTTTATTTAATTTATTATTTTAAATGCAATATTTATATTTATAAAAAAATAGGATTTCCGAGAAAACCAAATTAATGTAAAATATTCCGATTTGGAATATTATAGTGGTATCAGAGCTATTTTTCTTGCCAACTTGTGAACCATGGGGTCACTACATAAGAAAATTATGGATAGTTTCGAGTCATACAACATCCTTTCAACAGAGATTCGAAAAGAAATCTCATTTTCAGACTTTTTGAAGTTGAAAGAGTCATGGAATGGAAACAAACACTATGAGGAAGACAAGTTCGTGAATCATAGTTATGACAGCTCAGAATATGAAGAGAAATTCAATTTTCAAGAGGTCATAGAAGAAAGGAAAACAAAAAAATCAATAATGAATGTATGTCCTGCTGGCAAGGGTAGTGAGATGGAAGAAAATTGGAGAGAGGATGAAGGTTACATGCCAGATTAATTCCAAATAGGTATTCCTCACGATTAAGATAATAATAATCTTAATAAATGTCAGAAAATAATTGAAACAGTAGCTGACAATGCCAATCTTAACCGTTACAGCACAGTCTACATTTCAATCCATAACAGATTTCATCCCGCCTAAAGAAAAAATGAAGGGTAAAAACTTGATGAGCAAGCTTTAAAGGCATGAGATGGGAATGATTGGGAGGAAGGCTCTCCACAACACAAGTTGTGAGATATGCTTCACGAATTTTCAATTGCAGGAAGAGTATGATGCTTATGACCCCCTCTTGCATTGTTTCGTAAGCGATAATGATTATATATTAAGCCACCGTTGGACATTGTGGAAATATATGGTGTTGAGGATATCATATTTTCTATGGATTCGAGTTTTGTTTGTGCAGCGTTTGGTAGAATCATTAACAAAAGACTTTGCTTCTTGAATCAGACATTTGATGAAGAGATTATCATCTTGTTCTACAATAACAACACTGCTTCCCTTATCACAATTTCAGAATATCCTCTACCAAATGACATCAACTCATTCAAGATCCGAGCGATCCCAATTGATTATATTAGGAAAGGTAAACCTGAAGCTCGTTTAGACTTAATTGAGACATAGATATCCTCAGAGCGTGTGGAAGATTATGCAGTAATCGACCATGTCAATGCAAAGGCTATTATCTCCAAAGATGGTAATATCAATGTGTTTGATCTGAACAAATATACACTGCTGTATTCCGTTTCTGATAAAAAAACTCAAGTGAGGTTCGGTGTTGGTATAATGTTGATAACTTTATATCATGCAAATTGGAATGAAGTTCCTATTGAGATTTTAAATATAGTAAATGGCACTGTTTTGAATTCATTTACCCAACAATTAAATCCCCAAAAGCCACAGGGTTATTTTATTGAGTTGTTCTGTGAGAAGGTTATCATAAAACCTGGCTATGAAAACATCGAAATAATTGACATTTGGACAGAACAACGGACAAAAATGAGAAGCACGAAGTTGGTAAAAACATTATGTATTAGTTTATTTGAGCAAAGCCGATCGTTTTTGACAATTGATGAAAAAATTCTTTCGATATGGAATCTCCATGGACAACTCATAACCTCATATGAAGACTGGTTACTATGGCTTAACCAGGAAAACCAAACGTGTACTACTGGAAATGAAGATTTGATTATATCTCAACATCTTGAAGGAAATGGCAACGCAATTAACATAAGCCACATCTTGATAGGGAATTGCATTGCCAAGATTGATTCAAACGTTGAGATTAGTTGCAGGAATGGGCCAAATGCATTACTAATTCAGAACATAGTCTAAGAAGCCCTTCAAATTGTTACTGCACTGAAAATCCAAACTTATTGGCGAGGGTGGCTTAGGCGCAAACTTTACAAGGTTGTATGAAGGGAAGTGGCATCAATTATTCTTCAAAAGTACACTCACAGGTGGTTGCTTCAAAGAGCCTACATTGATCTCCACTATGTAGTTAATATTGTACAGGTAGGAATTCGTTCATATTTTGCATCAAGAGTATCATTTGAGAAGGCTAACATTGGCCGTGGTTAATATTCAGAAAAATTGGCGTATGTGCAAGGCTCGTTTGTATTTCCTTAAATTGTGGGTGACAACTGTTGCTTTTCAATGTGCTTGGAGGAGCAGGCTTGCAGTCGAATATCTTCATCAAAAACAACATATCCATTCTCACGTTGAAATTAAAAAAGATGTTAAGCAAAATGAAATCGGCATTTTATCTAATGCAGGAAGCGTTTTGAGACCTTCCCTTATAGTAAAAAAATAAACTGTTATGCAAACCTAAACAACAGTTTGAAAATTTTATGAAAGGTCGCAACCCTTTCATGTTTCTTATACAAAAGGGCATCATAGAAATATTTGATCTTGAGTATGGGTTGCCGGTCTAAGTTCGGGATACAACGTTGGCCATTAATACACATGATGCTATTCCAAAGAGTGATGTGAATAGAGAATATTTTGTAGAGGGGAGGGTTGTGCCAGCAACTATTCACAGGTTCCTTAATCAATGTGTTATTGTGATTTAGAATCAAGCATAACAGAATGATTATTATGACGGAGCTTTCTGATGATAGAGATATAGATACTGTAGAAAAGATCACGGAAGGCAGCATCCTTATCTATTGGGTGAAAAGTTTACAGAAGTTAGAATACTTGTTTGATTTAACCTGCCCACTGAGTGAGTTGAGGATTGATCACCAACAGAGTAGACGAGATCATGATCGTTACTAAGCAGAAGATGAATGAATTTTACAAAGGGAACAAAAGAAATCACGGAAAGAGGAGTTTGCAAATAAATGTTTCAAACCTTGGATGATTGTGCTTCCACGATTTCATAATATATCAGCAAGTGATGCCATTAAGGCAGATGTTGTACTGCAAGTGTCCAAGGCAGGGGACACCGCCTTGGGAGAGGATGGCATCAAACATAAGTTGTTTGCAGATGCTTCCTATTCTAAAGAAACTCATGTAAAACAAGGTCAATGTGCTATGTCTCTTTACATTGATCAAACGAGAATGTTAGAGAAACACTCTTCAAAACCGGCACAATTATACGAGGAAAATGATAGATGGGTTTGTGGACTTGTCAAAGGGCTTAATATGGGAAGTGGTTCAGATCGTGGCATCCTTGATCCAATAGATATATCATGGCTGAAAAAGGATTGTTAACTTGCAGATAAAATATTACTTCCATACACAATCCTCACATATGTGTTGTTTACAAATACATCCTCGCTTCGTATTCTAAAGACCATTGATAAGTTGAATGTGCAGGGATTTCTTTATGAATTTGCAATTTTCTATGACTTTAAATAAGAGAAAAACTTGGATCAACGCAGGGCCACTGAAGGATCAGTGTTTGCATTCCATGGAAGTTCTACATGTCATTGGTACTTTATCATGAGGACTGGCTTAAGGGGTTTGAGTAAGATTAAGTATATGACTGGGACACATGTATAGGACGATGGCATCTACCTTTCAATTAAGATGAGCTATTTATATTTTTATTGCTACACTTCGTTGTTTAGTGACAATGAGAAAATTAAAGATTACAGAATGTTGATTATTTATGAGATTTTCTTATGGAGAAAGTATACACAACCCTCTTACATTTTGGTGGTCCCCAAGGAGAATAATGTTGTCATACGGTATTTGATTGTATTTAGGTCTTTTGATCCTTCTACTCATAGATTGCCAATAGAAGATGCCATGTGGGAAGGATCAGTCAATCTTGAACATTTCAATTTGTAATTGCTTGAGGACAAGCAATTTGAGGAAGGGAGGTCTGTAATAACCCCAATTAAATCATTCAAGTGGAGCGCCCATATAAGTAGCAACAATTAGTATAGTATTAATTATTTAATTAGCCATTAAACATTTATTAAGCAAATGGACTCCAGACTTGGGAAAAGACATTTGGAAAAGACACGTCTTTCAATTGAAGATCATGAAGTATTAATAGTCATTCGTTGGTATGGAAGGAAGGAATTGAAATATGTATTCAATCATCTAACTTCATATAAGCGTCATGCTATACAACCACTCTCAAGGACGAATACCCTTGTGATTATAATAGCCCAAGGACAAAACCCATTGTCGACTTATATTTTATTTAATTTATTATTTTAAATGCAATATTTATATTTATAAAAAGATAGGATTTTCGAGAAAACCAAATTAATGTAAAATATTCCTATTTGGAATAGTACATGATTGTACTTTGAAAAATCGTCCATGAGGGAAAGCATCTCATAGCCAGCTGTTGAACCAACAATGGCATCTATGGAAGGTAGATGAAAATTGTCTTTAGGGCACACTAAACTAAAATTACAAAAGTCAATACAAATGCAAATGACCATAGTGAATTTCTTATGAACGGGTACTATGTTAGAGACCCGTTCGGAGTTATCTACAGGTTTGATAAACTCAACATCTTGGAGCTTAATGACTTCCTTGTGACAAAGGGTAGAAACCTCAGGAAGGAAATTCCATTGCTTTTGGCGAAGTTTCACATCTAGACAAGTAACATGTTATGACAACAATACTAGGGTCAATATCGGGCATATCCTCATATGACGAAGTAAAGGCTTCACAATATTTATAAAAAGATGAGTTAAAATTGTCATTCTCTTCATGGTAAAGCTCCTTCGAGATAAGGATGGATTGAGGATTTTTAGATGTACCAAAGTTGATAGATTGAGTTTCCTTGATAAGCATTGTGTTGCCATCTTGGAAATGATATGATGCAAGGGGAAGCTTGTAAAGGGGAACATGTTTAGGATCAACACTAGCAACGAAATTACTAAAGCAAGGAGAAGTATTCTAAAAGTGGTCAAGCTTGTGATGTTGGTGTGGAAGTTAGGTTCTCTTGCATGAAGGAGTCCTAAAATGGATTTGTTACTAAGGAGCATAGGCAATGGGCCATAATAGTCAACATCGACTTCAAGATCAATAATTTTATTATCTTTTTTGTCAAATTTTGAGTGGATTTGTCTCACAATAGTGGCTTTGACATCTAGGTAATTTTAGGTTCTTGGGGAGATGTGTTTGAGTTTTGCTGGACGGTATCAGCTTGGCCGAAATAGTCTGGTACAATAGGAATAAGCTGAACTGTATCATGTTGGTTGATATAGTTGATAGAGATTCGTATGAAGTTGATTGTATCGAGCTGGCCGATATAGTTGGCTGAAGTAGAAGTCAAAAGGTCGATATAGTTAGAATCAAAAGCAAGAGAAATTAATATTGTATTAGTTCTATCGAGATTGTGGCCGATACCGTTGGAAGAATCAGTGGATGCTGATAAAACTGTATCGACGCATTGTATTGGGTGGCCGATGCAGTTGGAAGACGATGTTTGAATTGTATCGATGCTTTGTAGTGAAAGATGTTGCTACAGTTGGAAGACAAAAGCTGAATTGTATTGACACTCTGTAGTGAATGATGTCAATACAGTTGAAAATATCTAGGTGATTCCACCCTGATACAATCGGAAGAACAGGAAACTTTCTGAATTGTATCGAGTTCGTTGATATGATCAGAAGGATTGGAAATTTTATGAATTGTATCGGGTTGGTCGATACAATAAAAATACTGGGAAACTCAGAAATTTGCTGAACCCACAAAGTGTTTGCCAATGGTGGGTTGATAGGAGGAACATAGTCTTTGGGTTCAAACTTATCCTCTTCATCACTAGAATCACACTGAGGAATGTGGACTAAGTGAACATCTTGATTAATAGCATGAATCGAGCAAGAGATTTATGATAATGAAGCATATCCAAGTTCCTTGATTGAACTTGGGAAGTGATATAGTCAGCGTCATAGGATGGGGAAATATTACAAGCATGCATATGTTGAGAATTTTTATTGGAAGTATCTTTAGCCAATATTGTAATTTGACTAAAGGTATGTGGGGAAAGTGCTAAGGGATCTTGGAAGAGTTTGGCTATGCCAAGTTCATTGCATGCGAAATCATCTTCCGTATAGGAAACTTTGTTAGCATTGCAAGGAGGTGGGCTCTTAGCATCGTCATAAGGGTCCTATCTCGTGGAAGGAGAGACATAGGAAGCCATTTCGCTATGTAAGGAGGTAATTTAGTAGTGTTACAAATGGTTTGAAATTCATTAGGTTCATCATCATCAGAGTCAATAAGAGTGACGTGAATTTCAGGATGCATGTTGACAAACTCAGGAAGAGGGGGATTATTAATATTAGGAATAGTCAGGATGCAATATTGAGACTTAGGATCTGGCAATTTGAGATCCTATGGGTGGGGGATCAACTTCTTGTTTATAATGCTTACCATTGTGGTTGAACCTAACACATTGGCTACTGGAAGAAGCGATAGCTCTCATGCAATGAGTCCAAGGGCTGCCTAAAATAAGATTTGTAAGATAGTGGAAGATTTAAAACTGTAAGCTTGGTGCACAATAGTTTGGGTCCAACGGTAAGAGGGAGCCAAATGCAATCAAGAGGCTTTTGGTTGGTCTTGTCAAACCCACGGGATGTAAGTCCAGTTTGTTTAAGGTCATCGCTGGAATATCCAATTTGTTGGATTAACTAAAGGGAGGTAACATTGAATCTTGAACCTTCATCCACTAAGACTTATTTTTATGAGAGTGTCATTGATTATGATTCTAATAAAGAGGTGGATCATCGGTTCGAAAGAGAACTTCATCATTGATCATGTCATCCTCGAGAAACTCAATGGAAAGTTTCTTAGAAGGGGGAGGATGAGAGATGGCTTCAATGGCATGAAATTTAGTAGGTGCGGGACCTTCAGGATTTTGAGAAGGTGGTTCTAGCTTACTAGATGGAGATTCCTCTATGTCTTGCAATTGTTGCATGAGGAATTTATGATGATATGGTGATGTCCTCGTGAGTTCCATTAAAGGAATCTTGCAAGACATGGAGTTAATCTCATCTAAGAAGTTCCATTTTGATTTTGGATTAGAACCATAATGGCATTTAGGTTGATTTGGAAGGTTGACTTTAGGAGGCAAGGTAGGAGGGGGATATAATGTACTAGGTTGAGACTCTGGTGGTGGAGCAGCCTCATCACTAGGCTGTAAATTGGAAAAAGTAATAGTAGTATCCTTGAGAAACATTTCATCGGGGGAAGGCTTCTTAGGCTTAGTAATGGGATCTTTGTGAGTGGGCTTATGTTGGTAGTTAACCTTGGCCGCATTCACATATTGAAAGTTAGTGTAATAATGATTATATTTGGCATCGATAGCACAAACATATTAATGTTGTGCATTTGAATTAGATGTTTGAGGGGGTTCTTGCGATTTTGATTTTGAGATTTAGATTGGTTCTTAGAAGCTTTTAGATATTCTTGATGATCTTTGATAATAGTCATGATTAAAGTTTTCTCCTAATACGAGATTCACAACAAATTTATGGAGGGCACAACATATTTCATGAGAGTGACCAATGTCGACGTGGAACCAACAAAATTTGTTGGGATCGTGCCATGGTGGCGGGGAAGAAGCATGAATGCAAGGTCTAGATGGCGATAACAACTTCTTAAGTTCCTGCAAACTTAGGGAAGGGCACATGAGAATTTGATTATTTGGATTGTAGACCCCCGTTTTAGGCTTGGGAAGACTTGTTTTTTAAAGGTATCAACATTGATTGCATTGGTTGAAGTTTGAAAATATTTATTTTTGGTGTTTTGGGATGGTTCAAATTGAGTCATGAGGAATTAGTCTTTTTGCTTGATTGAGGGCCTCTTCTAAAGTCTGAGGAGAGAAGATCCTAACTTCGTATTGAAGGAGGGGCTTAAGAGCAGTAACAAAGAGTTTGAAGAGATTTGTCACTCATGTTATTGTTCATTCTATGTGCTAAATATTTCCATCTTTTGATGAAATTGTGGGGAAATTCGTTAGGAAGTTGCTTATTGTTAACGAAATTGCTAAGACTATTCTCAGAAGTTAATTATGTTGGAATTCCTCAACTAAAGCATCGACTAAATGTTCTAGTTGTGCAATGGAATGTCTAGGAAGTTGGTTGTATCATTCTAATGCATCTCCAACAAAGGTTTCAGCTAGAAGTTTGATATTAGCATAAGTGTTAGTTTTAACCCATTTCTTATACAGGTTGCCAAAAGCTTTAAGATATAAGCCCAGATTAGTAGTCCCGTCATATGTAATGGTTGGAGAAATATTTCCAATATCCATAGATACAATGAAGGGAGCTAAAGGTTCACTTTGAAGATTTGAAGCAATTTATTTTGAATTGGAGGTTAAGGAATAAGATTTCCATTGGCATCTCTAAGAGGAGAAACATAATTTTGATTTGGTCGATTCATGATGACTTGAGGAGCTTGATTAGCAAATTGTAAGATGTGATTTTGCATTTGCAGGATTTGACTGCTACTGGAAGCTTGCATAAGGTGCATTTGTTGAACCCATAGTTCGCATACTTGCTGAGTATTGGCCGAGTATGCGAGTAATAGCTGAGAGATTACATGGGCGAGTATTCGCCATAAAAATTGATAGTTTTTTTTTTACATCGGCGATTATGTACACAGTACTAGCTGGTACTCAACAAGTACTTGCTAGTACTGCGTATATAGTTGCCAAAAAGGTTTACTCTCACAATAAACTCCAAAAAAGCAAAAAACATTGTCGAGTATTCGCCATGTAAACTTTTTTTTCCTTGGGCAAGTACTCTCCGAGTACGAGTATGCAAACTGTGATCGAACCATTTGTGCAAGGACTTGTGAAGTATCAAGAGGAGGATTGAAATTATTGGTAGGATTTTGATTGGAATTAGGTGAAGGATTGTCAACCTTGGTGTTGGTTTCCCTAGTTGATGTAGTAGGTAGAAGAAGTTTACTAAGACCCCTGTTCTTGTTTGGGGTATAAATGGTGTTGTCATTAAGATTATTAATAAGCTGATTAGGATCTCCTATATCTGAATTTTGGCTGATCTGAACCATGTTACATTCGATAGATCTAGGCTGAGATTGAGAGAAGTTACAACATGAGGAATTGCCGTCAATGGTGGACAAGGCAGGAATGAAAGAGCAACCCGTGTAGAATCTAAATGGGTCGAGACTTGTGAGAATGATCTTAAGAGGAGACATCATGATGGACATCTAAAACAAGAAGCTGAAAAGAAAGGGATAATATAAAATTCAGTTGGACGGTATCGGCCTGGCCAATGCATTTATAAGTATATGGATGTAGAAATAGATTGTGTTCAGCTGGTTAATGTAGTAGGAAACAAAAATCTATAATGGGCTAGCTGATGCAGTATGATTCAAAGAATGAACTGTATTGAGTTAACAAATACAATTGCTAGAGGCACAATTGTAGTGAGTTGGCCGATACAATCGTGAAAAGATGGAAAAAGTATATTGGGCTGACCGATATAGTTGCAGAAACAAAAAAAATGTATTGGGTTGGTCGATAGATTTGAGCTAAAAGCTTCACTTAAATGTATGATGATAGTGAAGATAATGCTAAGAAGCAAAAACGAAAAATGTAACCTAAGGTCAACCAATGGATAAGTCAAGTGGTGCAATGGTCAACCAATGGGTAAGTCAAGTGGTGCCAGGGTCAACCAATGGGTGGTTTATGCAACGTAATGTGATAATGGCAACCCTAAGCAACCCTATAGTTATACCAACTTATTCGGTATAAAGAGGAGAATAAGCAAAGATAAACAACACATCTACAATAGCAATGAACAAAGCAATATCTAATCTGTTAAGTAAATATAGGAAATAGAATAGGATAAAGATACTTAACTTTGGGTGGACTCGTCAGTGCCTCAATCTCCCTTTTTGGCTCAAGTGGCACTTTGCAAGAGATGTTGTAGGTTGAAGATCTCAAATGACAAGAAGACAACCTAGATATTCTTAGTTGGGGACTCCAAAGATTGGGATACCTCAGCATGACATCTCCTGTTGAGCTTCAAAGACCATAAGCAAGACTAGACCTCCAAGATAAGAAACCTCTAACTCTTCCTTTTACTACTCAAGAGCAGAATTGCGAGCACAAGCAGAGCAAATGAGTGTGTTATATCGTTTGGGAATGAAATATGACCCCCATATATATGGCTTTAATATCCAAAACTTATCCTAAACTCTAAGTTGACGGTATCAACTAGACTGATACAATTGGAAAGATGTCCGACACAGATGACAAAAGATAGACTCAAAACCGTCATTAGGTCGATACAGTACAGGGATAGACAAATACAAAATAGACTGTATCGGCTTGGTCGATATAATAGAAATATAGGGTGGCTAGCAAGACTAAACGAAAAGTAGACAATGGGGTAGGACGAAAATAGTAGAAATATACGGTGGCTAGCAAGATTGAATGAAAAGTAGACAATGAGGTAGGATGGAAAAAGATTTAGAGGTCAAACTGATAGTAATGATGGTATGATAGAATAGTATGCAAACATTTTTTGTAGGTCTCCATTCTCGGTGCACCCTTTAAGGTGTGCACTCAGGGAGATTGATTTGCTGGCAAGCCCTTGCAAGAGAAAATGTCAGCAAAGTGATAAAAATGAAAATTTCAGGTGTATATAGAAAGATTTTTAGGTTTAGTAATGGGATCTTTGTGAGCGGGCTTATGATAGTAGTTAACCTTGGTCGCATTCATATATTGAGTATTAGTATAGTAATGATTATAGTCGACATCAATAGCACGTGCGAATTTGTTACTATGTTGTGTATTGGGATTAGATGTTTTGAGGGTTTTTTCAGAAGCGAATGAGCGGGTCTCAATCAACCCACCCTCCAAAACTTTTCAAGCAAAAAATATACAAAAATAACACTTTGAAGAGGTAGAGCCTCAACAAGCTCACATAGATAACGAGTTTGTAGTATATCATGTGGAGTATGAAAAACTTAGCCTTATAGTACAACAAGCCCCAACTTTCAAAGAGTTCTGTGATTTGAAAATGAAAAAAAAAAAAACCAAAAGAGGAGCAAGTAATCAGCGAGATCAGCCCTAAAAGGACATTCAACAACAGTTGGGTAAGATTACCATTCCTATTTATGATGGATCAAATAAATGTTCGGCTAGGTCTTGGTTACAAAAACTAGACACTTAATTCTCATTGAATCCGATGTATGAAGAAAAGGCAATCAAATTTGCTACCCTCCACTTGGAAGGAGTGGCACATGAGTGGTGGTATCATGGTATGTACACCCAAGGAGACGGTTCTATCTCTACCGTGGAAGAATTCAACCAAAGATTGATGGAAAGATTTGACAGGGAAGAACCAAAGATCCATTTCAGGGAGCTAGCTCAAATTAAACAGGAAGGAACAATGGACAACTACATCGCTGAATTTCAAAGGTTATCCATGATGGTATTAGATGTAATTGAAAGAAGATTGGTGGTATTATTTGTTGAAGGCTTGGTTGAACCTCTCAAGGGCTTAGTAAAAGTTTTTGACCCTTTGTCTCTACAGGAAGAAATTAAGAGAGCATTGAAACTGGAATCATCAGCTCCAAAGGGTAAAGTTTTGGCTGTAAGACAACAAATGACAACACCTTATGGGCAGCTAAAGTCAGAACCTTATAGCAGCAAAAAAAGCCATTCCAGCAAGGAGGGTTGCAACAAATAGAGTTGCCAAAAGTGAGCAAAGAGATGGAAACAAGGAATGAGCTCAGAAGGAAAAAACTATGCTTCACTTGCAAGGATCCATGGGAGCCTAACAGAGATGTCTTGGGTGTGGTCAAGTGCATTACAACGAGGTGATATCAAATGCTGAATCAGAAGTAGAAGACCCTGATGTGAAATTGAAGCAAAAAATCTAGAACCAGAAAGAAAAGAAGAATATACTTTAGGAGGCATCCTTGCTACATTATCTGGTGCTCCTCAATATCATCCTTTTAGAGTTCAAGGAGTTTTGCAAGGGTAAAAGGTCATGGTGTTGATTGACAGTGGGGAAACTCACAATTTTATTGATGAAGGATTGGTAACCAGGTTGGGTTTGAAAGTGAGATTTCATTTCAATGTGGCTGTAGCTGACGGCTTCACCATTCCATTTACCAAGAGAATTCAACAGCGTATTCTTAATTTGGAGAGACATAAATTAAGTGATGACTTCTATGTTGTAGGCATAAAAGAAACATATGTGGTACTTGGAGTACAATGGGTACATTCTTTGGGAGAATTCACCCAAAATTATCAAACTACAGAGCTAAAGTTTGAAACAAATGGGAAAGAGGTTGTGCTTCAAGGCATTACCAATGGAGCTCCTAGAGTGGACACGGCTAAGAGGATGGAAAGAGCTTTTAATAGAGGACATGTTGTTTGGGCAGCCCATTGTTTGGTCACTACAACTTCATTTACAAATAAGAAATCCTACTGTTGTGAAATTTTGCGTTTCGTGACAACACCTCCAATTGCACTCATATAGGGCAATTGAAGGTTTTTCGAAGACAAGGATATTAAAAAAAAATTGAAAATAAAAAATATTGACTCCATAGCTCAATAGACAAGGCTTGGTGGGATTTCTTGACAATTTGTGTAGACTATTCAGTTGGAGTCTCAAATTACAAAACGGATAGCGCCATCAGATTCAGAAGGTGCCAAAACCTTAAGATTCACTGTAATCACAACTTAGTTTCATGACAATTAATTTTTGGTCATTTTGAAGGGTTTCAAGGCCTTTTTCGGCGATTTCATGAAAATTCGTATAGTCAGGTTCTCCAAAAGAATTTTTTTTTCTGGGTTTTTGGAGATCCTTATGGGTCTTTGGTGGATTTTTCATAAGCATTCTAGATTTGAAGATTCTGGACTGGGCGGGAGTTCATCCTTTGTTTGCCCCTACAACAACTAAAACATAAAAAAACCTAAAAAACTAAAGCTTATATCTCTCTACCTCTCAAATCTTCACATTACATAATGCCAAACTGTGAAGTCAGCCCTGCAAAATGGCACACAATAAATTCTTACCTCAAATCCATCGCCTATTAAGGGAAAATCTGTTATTGGATATGTCATCAACTCTTACAGTTCCCTACAAATCCGTATATTAAGGGCAAATCCATCATTGATTAGCAACAAATCCGTCACCGATTAGAGGTAAATCCATCCTGAACTCTCCCCTGCAAATTGTCATCATTGAAATGTTTTATGTATCAAAAAAGACAAACCCTAACAAACATGTTAGATGACAATCAGAGGAAAACACATGTTAGTTAACAATTGGAGGAAAATGCATTTTTATTTGTTTTGCATTCAAATCATATGAATTTATCCAACGAATATGAACGAAGTGTGAGGGTTTTGATTAAATTTGCTGAAATTCGTTTTTTTCTTTGGAAATCAACAAACTTTGTGACATAGCTAGTAACATATGTTCATTTTGACGATTCCTTAGCAGTTTACAAAGTGCGATCCATTCCTCTTCCTTTAGTCAAGGGATCAATGGTTTTTATGTTCCCTTGGAACCAAATCTTTTGTCAGTTTGGAGTTGTGCAAGTTTTCATTAGAGGCAATGGTAAAACTTTCCTCAACAAGGACTAATAGAGGTATCCCAGAAGTTCGACATTTTGCATAGAACTTCTACCCCATACCACCCTCAAGCCGATGGCCATGGCAACTTTACGAAGACCTCAAGCCTCATCTTGTAGAAAATAGTGGTAAGAGTCCAAAAAAGATTGGCATTTGGAGATCCTTGTTTCCCTTTGAGGATACAAACATTATTTAGGATGCCAACTAGCTTAACCCCTTTCACCTTAGTCTACAAGGTGGAAGCAACGTTCCCAGTTGAGATAGAAATTCTATCATTGAGATTTGGGATGGCGAAGAATCGTAAATGGTAGAAAGTTGTAACTTGAAGAGTTAGAAGAAAAGAAAACCCTTGATGGCTAGAGTCTAGCCAAATAACCAGCTCATCAAGGGAAAAAAATTCAATAAAATGTTTTGTCGAGAAAGTTTTTTCATGGCGACATGGTTTCAAATTGCCATCACTTGTATGATAGACAAGGGGAAATTTCCTCATGGATGGTAGGCTTTGACCTTGTACAAGATGAATATGTGTATATGTGTCAACAATGTTAGACGGTGAAGTGTTAGAGTTTGTTGTGAACAATAAACCTTCAAATAAATAGTTTGTGTAAGAGCAATACTTCACATTGCATGCTTTGAAGAAAAAAAGGTTAAAAAATACGAATAATAAAATACACAGAAATTTATATATTTTCATTCCTATGAATTGACAAAAAATGAAAAAAAGGAGGTTGTTTGGTAGAATTTAAAAATCCATTGTTTGGGAACAAAATTTAGTCATCGTGCCTAGTTAAAAAAATAACTACCAGGTCTTGGGTGTGAAAAACATGTAAATCTGAAAACTCCTACCTTTGAGAGAGAGTGCTCCCAGAGTCTGGCCCTTGGGGTATATATCCTTCCGAGTGATCCTCCCTCAGGGATCAGTTCTGCTTGAAGCTTTGTGTTATATGCGGGGTTTGTTCACTACAATAGTAGTGACCACTTGTATGATACGATGAACCATACTATGTAATTATTTGGTATTTTAGGGTGAAGACTAACCTAGCATTCAAATCTTATGTAAACATAGTTATGAGGTATCCAAGGCATTAATTTTTTCATTATACAAGTTTATGTTATAATTCACAAACAATAGTTATGGGACATCTTTTTCACTCTTAAGGTTATGTATTTGTTCCTCTTCAGATTGTTATTTTATTTTTGGGTTGTCTCATAATGTAATTTTGTGTATAGTCTCTTCTTGGTACACGAGATTTGAGTTATGCGCATTTGGTATTTGGAATTCTGTCCTACATTGCTTTTGGTTAGCCCTCTTTTTAGGTTCTTTTTCTTCCTAGATCTAGATCTAGTTTTAGTTTTAGTTTTTAATTTTAATTTTAATTTCTGAAAGTCTTTTTAGCACACCTGATTTGCTATTCTAACTTGAATATCTGTGTTTCTTTACCTACTTGTCTCATTTGTGGACATCGATATTCTCTCTTTCTTTTGTTTGCAAGTCTACAAATGATAATTGTCGTTGGGTGGAGATTACAATTCAAGATATTGTTGGTTCTTGCTCGTTTATATATGTGTTCACGAGCATTATCCTTATCAAATGTTATAGTAGTAATAAATTGAAAATTCATTAAAAATACAGTCAAGCAATGTCAATAGGCTGTTCCAGGCCCAAAGAAATATGATTAATGCTCATCTACATATATCAATAACCTTCAACTAGACCTTAGAGTTGATTCTTCCATGGCCACTTATTTCTGCTGGTCTTTTATAGCGATGACATCATTTATTTATGTCAAGATTAAATTTAGCTTGTTGGGTTCAAGGAATTCACACAAGCACATATGTTTTCAAGTTTGTGTCCCAATATAGTTTTGTGCTGTCAGTTTAACATTTCAGAAATTCTAATTTATTCGTAGGAGAAAATGATTGAATGGTTACTTCATTAAAATCTTTTTGATGTCATTGCGGTGCAACTATGCATTCTGATTTATCAAATGTTATAGTAGTAATAAGTTGAAAATTTATTTAAAACACAGTCAGGCAATGTCAGGTCCCAAAGAACTATGATTACCACTCATCTGCATATCTCAGTAACCTTCAACCAGTCATTCGAGATGATTCCTCCATGCCCACTTATTTCTGCTGGCCTTTTGTAGCGATGGCATCATTTATTTATGTCAATATTATATTTAGCTTGTTGGGTTCAAGGAATTCACAAAAGCACATATGTTTTCAAGTTTGTGTCACAATATAGTTTTGTGCTGTCAGTTTAACATTTTAGAAATTTTAATTTATTCTTTAGAGAAAATGATTGAATGGTTACATCATTAAAAATCTATATGTCATTGCAGTGCAACTACGCATTCTGATTTATTGGTTCGAGCTAGGAGGATGGGAGTTGAAGTGAAGGTGATCCACAATGCATCAGTGATGAATGCAGTGGGTATCTGTGGTCTGCAGCTTTACCGTTTTGGGGAGGCTGTCTCTATACCCTTCTTTACAGAAACCTGGAGACCTAATAGTTTCTATGATAAAATAAAGGCAAATAGGCTACTCGGATTGCACACACTCTGCTTGTTAGGTATGTCTTCAGAAAATTTTAAAAGGATTGTGTCGTTACAAAACTCAGGAGGATGTTCAGAAATCTGATGCTAATTCAAGTGTATCCTATGAATATCAACTGACTGGATGGAAATACTACTGCAGACATACGTGTAAAGGAGCCAACAATAGAATCTTTGTGTAGGTAAGATATGATTCAAAGATAAAATACGAGTAGTGGTACTAAATGCCAGTGCCTGCTTGTTGTGTTATATGCAATATGAATGGGGTTTCGAGTTGTTATATATTACTTTTAATAACTCCACTTTGATGCCTTTGCATGGCACTCAATAATAAATTAATGGAGTTTAAGGTACATGTGTATGTCAACTTTTGACATCCTCAATACTGGTGATTTTTATAGAGGAAAGAAAGTTTATGAACCAGCAAAGTTCATGACCATAAACACAGCTATTGAGCAGCTACTCGAGATTGAGGAGAACCGTGCTGAATCAGGTAATTTTTTAATGATCTGTGTTGAGTAAAGAAAACTAGAAAATTGACTTATATTGTTTTACAGTTAACACACTCCATTTTTCTCAATTGGATATTTAGCAAGGAAGCTTGAAGAATATGGTACATATATCCTACTATCTAGACACATGACAATTCACCTATTTGGAAGTATGTACTGGTATGCCTTTGAAGTAAAGAATATCTAACTCATAAAATCTCAAAATTTTTTGGAGAGAAATTTTCTAGTGGCTGAAAATTGCCATGAAACAGAAGAAACTCAGTATATAGTCTGTGGAAGACAGTTTTGTTTGATTTGAAGAGAGGCTGATCGGAGAAAGGATCTGCCCCTTTGCAGGAGCCATGGTCTCCTCATAGAGCACTCTCTCTCTGTAGTTAAACTCAAATTTCATATCAGCTGTCTGCCATGATACAAATAAAATCTGCAAGGAAGATTTGCTGCACTTCATTCCGCACCGCATCCATAGGAAAATTATTGGGCCTTCTTTCCCACCAAGAAAGAAAATGGCTGTTACCTAGGATGGAAACCTTACCAAAGGTATCAATCTACAGGGGTGAAATTGAAAATAGACTCTGGCTGCTCAAAGAAAACACCCTTATTTACAGATTCAAGGGGGGTTTTCCAAGGCCTAAATCTCTGAAAATATGGGTGCAAGAACATTGGAAACCGTCAGGATCTGAAGATATTTTCATGATGCCAAAGTGATTCTTCATGGCCATCTTCTCCACCAAACAAGAAAAGGATCTAGGTTTCCAAGGAGGGCCTTGGTTTATGAAAAAAATGACGAAATAAAAGAGGCCTCTCCAAACCCCTGTTGGCAGAGATTATTTTAATAATATCAACAAAATATTACAAAGCTTGTGATGGGTATCTATAGGTTGTTATCTTATGCTTATACAATTTGCTCAATGGTAAAAAGAAAGTTAGAGAAGTGGAAGTCAAAGTGCATGTCTATTTACATTCCTATTCTGTGTAGGTGTCTAAATGACGTATTAAAGTTTTACATAAATTAAAATAAGAATGACTCTTCAACTTCATTCCTCACATGCACACAAAAGTATTTAAAAAATGAGAATGACTCTTCACCTTCATTCCTCACATGCACACAAAAAGTATTAAAAAATTTGTTTTAAGTAAATAAACTACATAGGCGGATACATCCTTGCAGGGCCATATATCCTGATATGATACATGTCGGTTACATATCCCACAATGATACACCCCGGGTATGCCTAGGGTATTGCAGGGCCCTTGCGGCACTCTAGACGTACCTGGGGCGTATTAGTGGCCCACAACAAGTTTTTTTATTTTTTTATTTAATTTTGCTTTATGAAAAGAATATGGTAAGGGCTTCTATGGAGAAGATCTAGAGAAGATTTTACTACTCCTTCATGACACAACCCTCATAAGGTCACCCTAGACGTATTTGGGGCCCAAAATGGGTTATTTTAAATTTTTCTTTAATTTTGCTTTACGAAACGAATATGGTAAGGGCTTCTATGCTACGTTGCTGATACGGATACGTGTACGAAAATCTGATACGGGAAATTTTTTTATGGGGGTTTGGATACGTTTGGATACAGCTATACAAAAATATATATAAAAAAATAAAAATATAGCCATATAAGCAAAATTAACCACATAATATGCATAGAGGAAACAAAATAAGTTAAATAACCACAAAATATACCCATTATTCAATGCCAAATATCATAATATTCAATGGTCGAACTTAGATTAGTTTTATAACAGGGACATGGTATAAATGTTACAATGTATGGACAAAAATAAAGACAAATCAATATATTTTTTATTCACTATATTCATTTTCGTCTTCGGCTACGATGTTGTCATCATCATTTGGTTCATTAGAACCACAAGCTACAACAATGCCACTCCCACTAGCTCCACTATGTAGGTCGTGTGAAGCATCGTCTAGCTCCGTGTCAAGCAATGAAAGGTAGGCAACGGAGGCATCCAAGTCAGCAGTCTCTGAGTTCACATCCCAACACTTTGTTTCCCCTTCCTTGTAATGAGGTTGTTTGTGAGAGAGAAGACGCAAGTTGGAATGCACATAGACCAAATCCTCTGCTTTTTTTTTTGCCAACTTGTTGCGCTTAATTGGGTGGATAAAGCCATAGGTAACCCAATTCTGCTCAGTTGAAGAGGAACTTTCACCCTATTGAAGCCGCAAAGTCAATTAGAATTTATAAAAATTAAAAGTTAAAACTTGAAAATTTCAAAAGGGTAGACTAAAAAAAATTAAAATCTTGTGATATCATTTTTATTGCAAGTGGTTGGAGGTGGGTGGATGCTCTCCCATGGAGGTATCACAAAAAATGAGCGTCCATCTTGTACTTGTCATGAATAGTGCCAAGGGAGTTGCCCACCAAGGATATGAGATGCACAAACTTTTCCTTGACGTGGTCTTCTACTTTTGGATTGGGAAAGAGTCTAGAGAATGTTGCTTTATATCCCTCGACAACCTCAACATCTTCTAAAATTAAAATCTTGTGATAGAATTTTTATTGCAAGTGGTTGGACGTGGGTGGATGCTTTCCCATGGAGGTATCACCAAAAGTGAGCGTCCATCTTGTACTTGTCATGAATAGTGCCAAGGGAGTGACCCACCAAGGATATGAAATGCACAAACTCTTCCCTGACTTGATCTTCTACTTTTGGATTGGGAAAGAGTTTACAGAATGTTGCTTTATATCCCTCGGCAACCTCAACATCTCTATATGGTGCGACCCTCCTGAGCAAAGAAAGGATCTCTGCACTATAGTATTTGGGTGTCAAGGCAAAAACAAGAAGATGCAATCGGGTGGTCATTTGTTTCCACCTTTCAATGAGATGCGATTGCACTTCCTTGAAGAACCTCTTCGTAGGATCCTGCGCTTTGGCATGTATGAAAGATTTAATGTTCTCAGCCATTGAGTCAATTTCATCATAAAACTCACCCAAACATGGACGATCTATATCCACATATCTCAACACGTTGACGATGGGCTCGGTAAAATTGAGCAAATACTCCACACGTTCCCACCACATATTATCCAAAATCCACCCTTTCACCTTTGTGGTCTTCTCACTGTTTGTCTGCCTCTATACACTCTAAAGGTTGTTGATAACTATGCTACTCAATGCCTCATGCACTTTGACAAGTTGTCTCAAGACAAGTGTGTGTGAGGTAAATCAAGTCTCAACAACCTAATACGAAATTAAAACAAATAAAATAAAAAATAAAAAATTCAAAAATTAAAACACTACAAATTGCAAACTTATAAAATTAAATAAAAAATATACAATGATACATGATTCAGAAATGATAAAATTAAGAGTTACCTTTAACAACTGCAACTTTGAAAAGGCCTTGAAGATGCCTTGGGACATGTGATGGTTGGTTATGAACATTTGGATCTCGCTCGCCTCCTCATAGACTTGTTTGATCCAGTTAATTTTTGTCCCCAATCTTTGCAACATAAGGTTGAGGGAATGAATGGCACAAGGTGTCCAAAATATGTGCCCATACCTTGCTTCAACCAACATCCCCACAATTTTGCAATTTTTAGCGTTGTTCGTTACAATTTGGACAACGTTTTGAGGCCCCATTTCCTAAATGGACTCTATCAAGATGTCGGCAATGAATCGTGCATCCTTCAATTGCCTCTCACAATCAACGGCCTTCAAAAACATTGCCCTTTAGGGCTCACTCTGACCACATTAATCAATGGCTTATTTGCCATATCTTTCCATCCATCGGAAATTATGGACACCCTTGTTTCGATCCACGAATCCCTAAGGGGCTTTAATGCATCTTCAACATCTTTTCTTTCTTTTGTCAATAAGGTGGTGCACACCTTTTCATAACCTTGGCCAACGAAATTTTTAGCGGCAACATTGATAGATCTCACCATATCCTACTAGTATGGTAATCTAAAAACGTTAAATGGCAGCCCCCATGCGTAAAGACATTGCGCGATGCTCTGCTCCGTAATGTCCCTGAATTCATTATGGAATGCCCTGTCCAATGGGCCTACATCTTTTGTTCTCTTGCGACCAAGAGGTGAAGACTCTTCCTCTTCGGTCACAATGGGTGTAGCAAGAAAGGGGTGTGATGGGGTCATCACATTAGCACGAGATGGATCAACAGGGGGTGATCCTTTCTTTCTCAAAGGATGCTTCAATCTTTGTCCAACATTGACATTTGCCTCTTCGTGCTCTTTGACATATGCAAGGATCTTTGCCTATGGCAAGCCCTTTCCCGGCCTTCCATTTATGCTTGGCCCACCACAAACTTTGATTCTAGCGCTAGGAATCGCACACAAATGGGCTTTCGCTTGACTATATGAGCTCTTATATTTATAGTTGCACTCTGAGCAAAGCCAATGAAAACACCCTCCACCAGGGATCTGTTCTAATAGTCACATACTTCCAAAGGGGTGTTCACGGATCAAATTTGGGGGCTATCCCTTGGCCCATCGAACTAGCATTTGCAACCTGAGACATTCTGACAAATCCCTATAACCTTGGTAAAAAATAAAAATATTGCTATTAAAAATTAAAACATAATCATTGCATTTGGTATTTGTGGAAATAATGGCTAAAACTTAAAAGAATAACAAAAAATAAAATAAAAATAAAAACTAGTTACAAACAAAACAAAAAAAAAGCCACAAATTTGAAAACGTACCTTAAATCAGCAAATCCTCTTCTTTGCAAGCATCTCAAACTCCTTGGCACCAAATAAGTCGAGGTAATGGTGTAGGTTTAACACAAGGAAGGAGTTTCAAGCTTATGCAACTGAAAAATTGAACGAGTGAACAAATGTGCAGTGAGAGTAAAAAATGCAATGAAAGGTAAATGTGTTATTTTTTGATAAAATGAGTGTGAATGTTGCTTTTAGGTTTGGGAATCCACTTTACTTTGTTTTTAATTGTATTTTGAAGTCAATATTTGGCTTTTCGTTGGGCGAAATTGAAAAAAAAAAGGTTTTTTACACACAGGAGTGGGCAGAAACGCCCGAGCGTCTTGAGCTGCAGAAATGCCTAGATACATCACCCAGACATATCCAGGCATTTCCGCAGCCCAGGGACGCTCCTTGGGTGTATCCCCCATGCTCCCCCCACACTCCTGTATTCGGGAGCATTTCCCCTGCATTCCCTGGGCCTGCAAATGCGTATCTGGCCACATAGCTTCTATGGAGAAGATCCAGAGAAGCTTGGATTGCTCCTTCGTGATGCAACCCTCACAAGGTCACCATATTCTTCTTTATTTCTTGAAGAGGTTGTGCTGAAGTTTTGTGGCAGACTACTAGTCACAGTAACACCTAGCCCCCTTGCAACGAGCCCGCTATTATTGGCTCTTCCTGCATGTTAAAAAAAGCTTCTGATATAATAATCCTTGGCTTTGACAAGGTAGGGAATAGGGGACAACATCTTTATTTGTTTGTAAATGGACTTCCCTGGGGACTTTTTTCGTAACACCCGTAGTGGCATCGCCTTCCATTGCAAAACAATCAAGAGTTATTTTGATACAAATCAAACATAATGGGAGTGCTGTATCTAAAATCTCGATAGGTACTAAGCGTAATAATTTGACATGAAAGTATGGAATTGTTTGAAAAATAATGGAGCACCTTTAGCGTTGTGGCATATAAAGATAAAATTGTGTCTGTGATAGCAATACAATTTAAATAAAATATGATAATGGGATCATAGTGGGGCGTCCACGGGATTGTAAGAAAATGTCAAATAAAGGAAATAAAGGCTAACTTAAAATGTGTCAACAAATCAGATAGGGGTCGCTTTAACACAAGTTTTGAGGCTATGGAAATGGATAAATCATAAACTTGATGGATGGAGGCCTTGATCTTCCCTGTTTTAAAGGTTGTAAAGAGTAAATTACAATGTAATTATGTAGAAAAACACTTCCAACATGGCATAATTATTATTATATTTGGCATTGAATTATTAGTATGTTTTGTGGTTATTTAACTTATTTTGTTTCCTATATGATGCATATTATGTGGTTAATTTTGCTTATATGGCTATATTTATATATATAGTTTTGTACGGCTGTATCCAAAAAACATATTCAGGCCAAAAAAAATAACCGTATCCACATATTCGATTCCCTTATCCATATCGGCTAACTAGTTAATAAACTATCCTACACTACTAGTCTAAGGCTTAAATTATTTACTTTGGATCAATATTCCTAAAATGCCCCCTTGTGATCCAACGTCTTATCTTCAATTGTTGCTACTTCTTTATTTCTATTTCATCCCAAGAAGTTCTTTGAATTTCTCAAACTTGACATGATCCAAAGGCTCCATGAAAATGTCGATTTGTGTTAATCTGTAGGATTATATATAGGAACAATTATTTTCTTTGTCGACATCCTCAAATAATGATACTTCATGTCCATGCTCTTGTTCTTTGCATGAAGTACATGATGCTTTGCATTTTGATTGCACTCTGATTATCGACATTCAACATTGTAGGGCCTTTTTCACCATTTTGCAACTCCTCAAGAATGCTGCAAAGATGTACTACTCTCAAAGCATCCCCTATCATTCACACTGCCACCATTGTCTGCATCTAGAAAACCCACAATCTTGTAATCATTATTTCCATAGTTATCAGGGGACATGCGGGTACAGGTATTGGTATGTGGACGGAGTAAGTGAATAAGGGTATGACTATATTGTATATAAATACTGTTATAAAAAAATGTGGGCATGGATATGGGTATGCAGTCCTCATACCTGTATTGGAGTTTCCTTGTAACTATGCTTATTTTTATTATATTTTGTGCCAAAAGTTTTAGTACCCTACAAGTATCTTACTTCTTTGGAGTCTTCTCAAAAGTAGTGCGATTTTCAGCAGCATAATGTCCAACCTTTCCATATCTATAGCAAGTGATATCTCTCTTACTTCTACTTTGGCCTCTTTCTCTTCCTCTATCATGTTTTCCTCTTCCTCTAGTCTGATAATCTATATCATGCCCCACATGTGGATGACCACATGTACGTCCACCGCCTCTACCAGAATGATGATGAAAATCCATACCTCTTCTAACATTGTTGTATGTGCCACGACCTCTACTACCTCTACCTTTGCTCAAACAAGTCTAACTTGTTGTAAAGGCCTCTTCTAAATTAGGTTTTCTCCTTGGTTGGTTGTTAGCACGTTGAATTAACAACTCACATAGAGTGCCATATTTCCATGCGCTCAAATATCTGTTAGTTGCAACTTGTAGTGTGTCAATAAAATTCCTATAGGAAGAAGGAAGACCATTCATTGTAACTATTATCATAGCTATATCATCTATTGCATCAAACCCTACTTCGCCAATTTGTGTGAGATTATTTTTCATTTTATACAAATACTTATTTCTCTAGCCTTTGTCAACTCTTGATTATACAATGGTAGCATTAGATCGATATGTTTATATTGTGAGTGCCTATCATATAAATCGCTAAGATTGTGCCATATCTCCCAACTATTTTCAGATGAGTTAATATGCACGTGTCTGACGTGCAATAACATGGAATAATTACAAGTGCTTTTTGAAATTCAAAATCAAATGTGACTTTTTCATTTGCATTAGCAGGTATTGTTGGTCCATTTGTATCCATTACTAAACTCCACAAAATCATCAAAAAATTGGTTTTTACTTAACAACTCTTTTCCGTTATTCAAGGTGGAGCCGTTAAGCGTACTTGATATAGGGAAAAGTTGTGAAATCTTAGACATCATGGATCATAGGAGTTTGTGCAAATCTGTGCTAAAAGCCCAAAAATCAAACAATTCCTCTCATCATTGAAACCACTAAAAAATCTACTTATCCCTCCAATTTTATTTGAAAAGTTAAAAAAAACCTTACAACTCCCCAATGTCAAAATCTGAGAAACTATTTTTGTTTGCCAACCCCTTGTTACTCCAAAGTTGCCTCTTTCTAACTTTCAATCACAAAATTAAACTTCTATCCAAATACTTTATCATCCAACAAAACAAACACGGGGAAGAAAGTTTTCTACATACCTGAAATGCATTGTATCACATGCTTTGTTTGGACAGTTTGGCTTTTATACTGCACGCTTCATGCTACTTGAGAAATGGCCTGCTGCCCACCTCACACGGCCTGTAAAAATTTATAAACAGAAGTTCTGATTTTAGGGGATCGTTTTAACGTCTGAAACAACTCAACATCTTAAACAACTCCACAAAGGGACAACTAAGCTACCATGGACGCTTACTGCCCTTTGCCACAAATTTTAATGCACAAGGGATGGCTTTGATCGAGCTCTTGGCTCTACTTCTATTACATAATAAAAAAAAAATCTCCAAACATTTTTTTATTATATCATTTCTATCAAAACTAGAGATTCAAACTTACAAAATCAAGCAACATTTTAAATAAAAAAACAAGTCAAAAACCCAAACACCAAAATAACTCTAGGGTTTATTCATCCATGCTTTGATACCATATGATGAAATAGAGGTCTCTCCAAACCATGGTTGACAGAGACTATTCTATTGATATCAACAAAATAGTACAAAGTTTGTGATGGGTGTCCATAGGTGGTTATTCCATAAACATTTTTCTCAAAAGCAAAAAGAAAGCTACAAAAATGGAAGTGGAAGAGCCTGTCTTTTTACATCCCTCTTCTACTTAAATGTCTAAATGACTTGTTAAATATTTACATAAATCAAAATGAGGATGAATCTTCAACTTCATTCCTCATGTGAACACAAAAGTAATAAAAAAGTTATTTTAAATAAATGAACTAGCTTACATTACTAGTCTAAACTCCAAATCATTTTCTTTGGACCAATATTCCTAACAAAAATCTGGTTTGTTCATGAAATATTGGTCTCCTACCTTCAATCCCACAGTTGATCGTCTGAGTACAATTCTGGTTTGAATTAGGTACCCTTGCTTCCTAGTGAATATTGGCAAGAATCCACCCTCACAAAAATTGGAGGAGCAATAGGTGAGTATATTACCATCTTTGAATTTACCAAGTACCCTGAGGTGCTAAGGTGATCTGGTCCCACATTTTCTCTACTTGTCTTTACATTGATCTTGAATTGGTATTCTTGGAAGAGCTTCAACCATATCGAAATCCTTCCTCAAAAGAATGGTTTACTTACCAAATATCACAGAGCTTGATGGTTTGTGAAGAGCTCAAACGAAGTTGCCAATAGGTAGTGATGAAATTTTTGAAGTGTGAATACCATAGCAGCTCATCCATGAAGAATGAGGTTAATATTGCAAACAGATGAAGATCGCTAAGGCTTCCCTTTCCGTTGTGGTTTAGTTTTTCTTCACGACTAACAACTTGTGACTTGTGAAGTGGATAGGGTGGTCCAACTCTTCCTCATCTAGTTGTGTTAGCATGACACCAATCGCAAATCCTAAAGTGCCTAATGTACATGGAATGTCTTACTCCAATTGGGAAAGACCAAAATTGGAGATACAACTCACTATTGTTTTAAGTCGGTAAATGCGGGTTGACTTTCTAGAGTCCATTTAAACTTAATATCTTTATGTCGCTGTTTCTCCATTGGTGCTGCAATATTGACAACCATGAATGAACTTGCAGTAATATCTTGTGTGACCCAACAAAAAAAATACTTTTGAACGACTACTTGGTGGTTTAAGCCCAATGGTGATTGCTATCTTGGCTTGATCCATCAGAATCCCATCATTGCAAACCACATGACCTAGAAGTAGTCCAAATGGTGTAAAGAACACGAGTTGCAACTTTGACAAAGGTTCTCTAAAGAGCAAAAACACTACCCAATCGTTTAAATATACTTAAATAAAATCACGAATGAAGTCTTTGAATGTGGTTACCATTGCTTTGGAGAACACAACTGGTGCATATTTCAATCTAAATGGCATCACCTTGTAAGCAAATAAACCCCATTTAATTGCGAAGGTTGTTTTTTGATTGGTCATCTTTTGTAATGGGAAAACCATCAGTAAAGGAATAGACTTCATGACCTGCGACAACCTATGTAATGTCCCCAAATTGGACAAATGAAGTAAATCGGAAACAAGTAATAAACCCTAACCAAACATGTGTATTTCTGACATTTCACTTGCAAACCCTAGTGCCAAAATTGCAAATTGCTGATTTAAATATTCAAACCCTAGCCAAATTTTTTATGAATGCTGCCAATGAACAATTTGGTCTCCAACACCCTTAAAACTACGTTCAATAGGTGCCAATTTATTTTGAAAATTGCAGCAATATAAATACCTGATTTTTAATGTTTTTTTCCGATATAAAGAGCTGGAAAATATTATTAAAAATAGAGAATAAATATTGGAATATTTTGCAATATTCCACAATGTGTTTTAGGCTATGATAGCCCTACAAAACCTCAAATTACACCCCAAAGGGAGTTGCCTGGCTGGAAATGAAGAATTTTCCTGATTATCAACTCCACGCAACCCTAAATAGGGTCTTCAAAACTTGTAAATCCAACACAACCTTACAAAAGGGGTCTTCAAACCTGAAAGCAAAGATTTATGTGCTATTAAGGCCTCTAACACAAGTCGCCAACCTTCAGGTGCAAGTCGTCACCTTCAAAAGCAATCACCAAACCCTAGGGTGAATTCGCCACCCTTCCAAAGCTGAAAATACTGAAAAAACCAGAATGTTGAAGCTCATTCAAAAATTAAGGTTTTTTGTCCCTAATTTCACTTACCATTGAAGGTTTTCGTCTTCAAGGTAAAGAGTTGAGCGTTTTCATGCTTGAATCCCAAATTCATTTATCCAAAATAGCATACCCACTCCCAAATGAACCTTCATTCTCATCATATACCCTTTCCTCAAAAAGACATCCTCCTTAAGTGGTATGCCTCACTTGGAGGGATGATTTGAACTTTAAAAAACAAAAGCTTATAAGATTTACTTAAGGGCTAATTAGTCTCATGAACATAAAAGGGCCCCTCCTCAACTCAAAATTAGAACAACTTATCCAAAAGTACCTTTTTTACCATTCGAAGAGGGATATTTAGTGCTTCCTTTTGAACCTCCTTTGCCGTAGCCTATAGGAAACACTGAAAATAAGGATAAGGGTCTTCTTTTCACTTATTTCCGAAAAGGGAACATTACAATCCTCTCTTCCCAAAATTGTTAGTCCTCAAGCAATTGTAAGGTTGTTGCCATGACACTTTGTTTGAGCTGGTCTTTTTCTCTAGCAACTTCCTTTGAAGAACAAACCTTATTCTGAAACCATTCGCTAGTATACCTGAAAGATAACTGCTATCCAAGTGTCCCAAAAGTGTCACAATAACAATACAATCTATTCAACTCGACCTTCATCAAGGGCATGCACCAAGTTGGCCCCAAAAAGGCGATTGGAAATGGATATTCCCTTGAAAAAAATTTGCAGCATCATGAGGGCTGAAAATGTTTGCTACAACAAGGTGGTTGTTGGACATTTGGGGTATGGCTATCCCCATTGCAAACCTTTCACAAAGAGCAAACATGTTAGATAAAACCAAGGCTATCCACCTCCCTTCTTCACTCCTTATTCCATGCCATATAGGTATATGGTTCAATTCCCCTTGCTTGCACCCTTATCAAAAACTTCCTTCCCTCTTGTGGCTGGAAACACACTTATGTTTGCCAAGGAGGGTATTAAGAGGCTGCCTATGCTGCATATTGGTGCAATAAGCATATGTTGGTAGTCCCAAAACGTGGTTCTTGTCACTAAATTCAGAATTGTTGGTGATTTATGGGCAGGAAACTTCCCCAACCTGACTGAAATTGACTCCATAACCCCAACAAATAGAAAATTATTCCAATATGTGAACGAGTTTGCATGCACAACTGCATACTAGCTGTGGATTTGGCTGGAAATTTACATAACAGTTCTACAACTTGGAATCATTACATGTTCTTGCAAGAATTAATGTTCTTTGAGTCTCCCTTTAGGCCAAGCAACTAAAATTACCTTTTTACCTGTCATACAGGTGTAATGTGGTTGGTACTATCGTTGACAATATTAAAAAAAAATGTATAGCAGCTGCCCTTCAAGTGGCCAAACTCAGCCACGAGTGTAAACGAGGGGTGTGCCACAACCTTCCTTTGGCTGAATCTTCAACCATTATTTGCCTAATACTTGGTCTCCACTCAGTTTTTGGGGGATGGCAGCCAATGTCCCACAAAGACTCTGAGTAGTGTCTCTCCACTATTGTGTTGGGACCTCCATCATGCTCCTTAGGGATCCTCATGGACCTCCCTTCAAGTCAACTACATGTGTTACAATGTTCCTTTACCCAAGCAACATTGAACATTCCTTTACCCTTCTTATACTCCCATAGAGCATTCACATTACAAACCTTCATGTGCACCCTCTTGAGACCCGGACTGAAAGGATCCCTACCCCTATTGTCACTCCAAGTGCCCCTCATTTTATCATTGCTTTCCTGTTGTTGCTCAAGATGATGGCAACCTTGCCATGGTGTACTCAAAAGCATCATACTTGCCAAATGGTCATTTCTTTGCACATGTTGACTATTATGACAACTCGTCCTAATTGACATGTTAGGAAGCAATGAATTTGCAACATTTTCATATCTTTGGCTGGCCTCAAATTTGTTCATCTCTCTGAAAGACAATGTGTTCTCATATGGGCTGAAAGCAAAAAGATGTGCATGTCTAACCACACTACAAGTACAAGCTTCACAACTTGGAACCAAAAACATGAACAAACATTTCAAATGTTTCCTATTGACTTGAAACCCAATGATGTCCTCTTCCCCAGGTCTGAAATTTTTTATGCAACCTTCAAGTTATAATCTCTTCCTTGATAGATGAAACAATTTAGACCAGCAAGTGTAGATCTCAACCTTATTTACAATGATGTCTTTTGGCAGCTCAGAAAATAATTTGATCATCACTTGTGCACCTACCTTTTTGAGATGATCTTTATTGATCATATTGTAAGCTAGTCCTTCCAAGAAAGGACACCAATCAGTTTGTATGCAAGTTGGAAACAAATTCTGACAGTCATGAATCCCCTGATTTTCCCCCCAATTCTGAACTTTGTTCGCTGAATTATTCATTTTTTTCAGTTGAAACCATTCATCAGCGTTCCCCAAAGATTTAATGGCCTTAAAATGATCAAACTTGCAGTTCAAGTCTAGAAACAACAATTTATAATCTGATTTTACCAAGGTTAACAACTTGAAAATGGTGCATCAGCGGCAAGGTTGAAACCTCTGTGCAAAAACAAGAGTTGTGAGCATTGTAGTGACTAAAAACACTTTAGTAAGGGTTGAGAATCCTTTCCCAACAGTCACCAACTAAAGATTGCTCCTTCCCATGATTGACAATGCTTGCCAACTCGCTTGTATGGGTGCAAATGAACTCAGAATTTGCATGATGACAACAACACCAAGTCTGTAATTTTCCCCTAGATCCCACATATTGGGAATTTGCAACTCCCAATCCTTGAGTCTTCTAGTGATATTGATGGCTTTTGTCGCACCCTTCTTTCATTATCCACTATAAAATTTGAACTAGAAATTATCTCAGCATTCCTCTTAACAAATAGATTATCAAGAGATGATTTTGTATCCATTTGAAAAAGTGGATTATCAAAATATTGAAAGATATTTCTATCCCCTTGCTCAAACCAATCTTACTATTGCCCCAACTCTATACTTGCAACTTTTGATTTGTTTGGAAAATATTCTAAATCAAAATCTTCTTGAAGTCTAACAAGCTCATTAATCACCTCCCTGATTTTCTTTGCCCTTGTTTCATTTTCTTGCTCTCTGAATTGTTCTGTAGCATCAAGCTGATTTTCTGCCTCTAGAAGTGCCATTTGGGTATTTTCTAAGAGTTCTTGGTTGATTCAAGCTCAAAGGCGAGCTCATCGACCTTAATCTTTATTGCCTCAGATACATTTAAGGCCTCATTTGCAAATTTGATGGCCACATCCTTGTCTTTAACCATATGCAGATAGTCTGATTTTATTGTCTCCATTGCATCCTTAACTGCATGTAAATATGTCATAATGACAACTTTCTCAAAGTGTTCCCTCTTCACGTTTGGCCTTAGTTCTTCAAGAAACTTTTTTGTGTCATCCAACTTTGTTAAGACTTGCACCTCCTCATTTGTTACTAACAATTGTTTCTTCCAATCTCCCTCATGAAATCTGGTGTCATGCAATGAAAATGAACTATTGTTAGAATCAATGCAAAAATCAGCATTCTCTTCTAAAACATACCTTTTTAAAGAGTTATCCTGAAAGATTTTTGCTTCATAAGAATGTTCTGAGTGTTCTTTTTTCTCAATTTTATGTTCTTTAACAACTTTAGAAATTTTTGATGTTGACCTCTCTTCTTCTTCATGCTCTACTGTCAAATATGGCTTCAATTTTTCTGCACATTTCTTAACAACATTTTCAATCAGCACATGTGCAGCTGGGAAAACATTTCGTCTTGCCTCAACCTCTCCAATAAGATAGATAATAATTGATGGGAAATATCATCGTTTTCATTTAGGGTCAAAGCCATAATTGTCTACATAAAAGTTACAACATTTTCTGCATAATTCTCACTGACAACTGTAAGGAAATATTGAAACATTTCAATAATAAGTTCATCACATTCTAAATCCAACAACAAAACATGCCCTGATTTTTGCCATAGTTTTTAGAATTGCAACTCTCCTATCAAAAGGTTCTTTGTTGTTTAGACCTTGAAAACTCTCCACAGTCAGCTGAAATATCTCCCTCATGGTTTTGCTGTTGTAAGGAACCTTGGGCGTTGTGATCCTTGTAATCTCGCTAATACAATTGGTAACCCAAAACTTTACCTTTTTGTTTGGGTGTCTCAAGAGCTGGCCCTGCACCAAGGAAATCATTGAAGATTTCACCTTCCACTCTATTGTCACATCATGTGACTGTTTTACTTTGGACAATCCATTTTCTACTTCTTCCAAGATGTTGGTTAGGTAACTGTTGAGGTGTGGTGTTCACATTATTAATTGTAAATAAAGTAATTATTAATATTATGTTATTAGAGTCTGGTTGGTATATTATTGTTATTTATAACAATAATATAATGCTAGATAAAATTAAATGCAAACCTGTCTATTGTTTCTTCTTTAAATTGTCTTTGTTTGTCTTGATTCCTTCTTTTAGAGAAATCTGACGCAGTATGCTTCAGGATGCTTCTAGAATGTCTTTGATTTTTTAACTGAAACAGCCTTTTCTTCATCTGTGTTCTTTTTCTTTTCCATAGATGCCTTAATCTTTGGCTCTTTCATGCCTTGTCTATGACTCCTCTGATGTCATTGGGACTCTGACTACTATAAAGAAATAATGAAATAGAAGTTGAGAGACCAATCAACTTCAACCCGACAGACCCATCTCTTTGGGCTCTGATACTAGAAAGAAAGAATGAAATAGAACACGAGAATATATAGAGAAGAGAGAGAAATGCTTCATACATTCATGTTCAAGTATGCATGCATTGTATTTGAAGTGTTCTTCATCAATAGATTTGAAGCTATCAACTACCTCCAAACTGTCAACTAAGTTTTAACTCCCAACTAACTCATAATTACCAACGAACTCAACTACCAACTATGTCACAACTACAACTATTTCATAACTAATATGACCATTACATATGTTCTAATATCCATGCATACTGTGACTGGGATTTCTTTCGAAGGCCTGAAACACCTTGCATTTGTAGTCTTTTCTTATTTTCTTGCGCTCTATTCTCATGTTATTATTACTCATCTACTTTGAACTTCACACAATTCTTTTTGTCTGTTTCAAACTTCCAAACATGAGATAGGAATTGCTTCATTACTTGTTTGAAACTACTTGGAACTTATTTCAACTCCCAACACCTGTTATTATAATGGTATAGAACTGCATAAACTGTTTGATGCATACTTGTGAATTTGGAATGCTAGCAACCATATGTGGTGAGAATAGAATTTCATGAAATAAAAATCTCTCTTTCATTTTAAAATGTTATTAGATTTAACCCAATAGAAATAGATGTCATTTTTAGAGTAGTTTAGGGTATTGACTAATTCTACATACCATAAGATTTTAGGCATCTCCATTCTTCAGTTCCTCATAAAAATTGAACTGTCATCAGTGTTGGGCATAAACATTCTTTTGGTCCTAATATATGTAAGAGATAACATAGGATTTTACGTGTATGCAGAAGTAGATTTTTTCATAATATCTTGATTTTGATTTAACCCTTCATAAATTTCCACATGAAACTATAAGAGTCTTATGAAATATGTACACTTCGAATGATATGTATTTGTGTCATCTTTGCAGTATATAATTCGGACACAACCTGTGTAGGCCTGGTTTGTCTTGGTAGTGAAGCACAAAAGATAGTTGTTGGTTCTATGAAAGAGTTATTTACAGTTGACTTTGGCCCTCCATTGCATTGCCTCATCATTGTTGGAAACACTCATCCAATAGAAGATGAAATGTTGGAGTTTTATGCCGTACCAAAAGCTTGCATTAATACTCAGAATTGCATCGACTGAAATAAGAGTGTTAGGTTTCGCTCTTATGGATCCCATCCAATCCTTTTACATTGAAGTTTCTTTCTGAGAACTTATTTTCTACAAACTATTATCTACCAATTAGTGAATTGTAAAAAGGCCAGGTATGACAGTTTATTTCTCTATTTTATGATAATTTATAGAATTAAGAGCCAATGTTGACTTGCTTTGATCAACTAAGTGCATTTTTAAGGAGATGAATTCAATCTTGGAGCAGATGTTGGATTTCCTAAAGAATTATTTTGATGATACCCTGATCCTATAATTCTTAGGTTGAACGTCTGCAAAGGTGATCTGTACAAGTTGAAACAAATGTAAAAGTTTGATTTTGTTTGTTTTAAAGGTCCAGTTTTTTAGTAGTACACGATAGTCCATTCCCTTTATAAGCTTGTGGGAAGCATCTAATCACTGTTTAATCACATCAAAACAATATGGTATCAACATTTGCGAGACATGCATTGAATGGTTGATTATATACCATTAGCTTTTGTTTTTAATTTCAATAGAAGTCAAAGAATGGAAATTTAATAATTTTATTAATATCTACAGGTTGCTTAAACATATATTAGCTTTGTTCTTTTAGTGTAGGGATTGTATGTTTGCACAATCATCTGTCACAACTTTATTAATTATATTAGTCACAACTTTCAAGCCAAGTGATGGACATCTGCTATTCTCGTCGTGGGGTGTCACCATTAAAACACAGTTAATACGATCTATTAATTATTTTCAAAACTTACGGTTCAAAACCATTGATTTCTTATTTAATAAAAGCCAAATTTCTTGAGAAAAAGAAAGAATTTCATAAATAAGTTTGGAGGTAATTTCAAATAGATAGTTCCCCTAATCTGATCTTATCATTTTATTTTCGTATAAATTGTTCAAACAACTTTTGATTCAATAAACATTGTTGTATTTTGTTTATATTTCTATCTAACATTATTTATATTTTCATAATTGTATTAGGTTTATTATAATTTTTAGAGGTACATCGTTTAGTTGTAAATATAATCTTCAACATTTGTTAAATAATATAACTTTTTTCATGATGTTATGCATATATTTTGGGAGGTTGCTGAAATTTGTTTTTAGAACCCAACTTTAATCTGTACAAATATTTAGAATAACATAATTCAATTCATCAAAGTTTGCAACGACCCTAACAATGCACCATTAATTAGTTGCATTTACTATATTGCATTGAATTTATTTATTTGTACCAAAAATCGATAATTTATTTGTCAACTTTATTAACCCATGGTCAAGCACTCGCTTGACCATGGCAAAAATATTTTGACCCATGGTCGAATGGTGCTTCACCATGGTCAAGCCCCATACGTATATAAAATTGAAAGTTTTGGTCAAGCCCATGGTCAAGTTGGTTGTTAGCTAAAGTTTATGGTGGTTTGTCCAAGGACATGCTAACGTTGCATTCTACAATTGGAATCATGTTTTGCATAGTAATCCAAACTCATTCGTAGGAGCTTTCAGTTTATTTAAATAGAAAACATTGTATATTATAAAAATTAATATGAATACATACTACCTTGCATCAAATGGAAAGAAATGAAGATAACCTTTACAACTCCATGAATACAATGACAAAATGCACAAAAAACCTTGTTTTATTCATGGCAAAAAAGTTTATTGTGGTAGACAATGGGAGGAGTATGGTGCTTGTGCCAAATCTTGGCTTAATCCCAAGAGTTTATGCGATTTCACAGTTGATGTTGGTGTCATCATTATAGACATTGTGGGATGGAACTGTTTGATTGAGATAATGCTTCGAGAAATTGGATTTGTCTTGAGAGGCAAAAGTTTGCATCTCAGTTGGAATGTCTGGGGCATTGTAGAATGGGCAGGGATCTTTGCAAAGTAGAACCTACTAGTATAGGATCCATCAAGAAGAAAACTAAAGTATGGAAGATTCTGCAAGATGGTGGACTCACGACCTATATAGAAAACATTCAAGGCTATGATCCACATATCTCGATGGAGTTTGCTAAAGCTTGGAAGAGCTGCTATGTGGTTTTGAGAGGAGTTTCTATCCTACTTAGCGAAAAATCCATTGCGCAGGTTAGGTTTAAGTATGCAGGGGAGGGAATTTTATAAGACTAAAAGAGGCAAGGATGAAATATAGTAGTTTTTGGAAGGGTAAGAATAATTGATTGATTTCCAAGGGGGATACTTGAAAGATTCCCTACCTTCTCCTTGGTAGATGGTGGCACATCAAATAATGAAGTATATCACTTTGGATGGCTATTATAAGGTGATTTTCTCTTATCATTTCCTTCTGTTGAATCATTTTCATCACAATGTTGTTGTAAGTCTCATGTTTTATTTATTGTTATCCCTTGAGAATTTGGTGGTTGAAGTTCAGTTGGGTAGAGTTGTATTCCCTCTATACCAAGCATTAATCCTTTTGCTTTTCAATCATGTAAAATCCTTCTTGTTAGGCCCCTCGTTTGTGATTAGAATTTTTGAATATGGTAAAACGGATGAGTTTGTTGTGAAAGTGGAGGGTAAGGGGAAGAAAAGTAAGACTACTACCATTTAAATTCTAAGTATGCAAAATGTGAAACAAGTGTCTGGAAAGAAATCTGTTGTAGTGTCGTTGGACACTGAAGAGGATGAATTGTCTTCTGAAGATTTTGTGTTGAGGTCTACCAGCAACAAGTCCCTTGACAATTTGGATATAGCTTCGGATCCTGTGCAAGGTGAGATTCCCGAGGTGAAGACAAATGAGATGGAGAGGGAGGTTTTTTGTGATATGAAAAGGAACAAGGGAGCACTTGAGGATAGCAACCTAGTTCCTCAAGATAAGTTCCTAGAATTGGCTTCTAATTTGAATTTGCATAAAAAGTATTTTAAATGGGTGATGAAGGAAATTGAGATTGAATGAATGCATTGAGAAAGTTCAGTACCATACTAGAGGGAACACCTGCCAAGTATTGACATCGAAGGATGTGAGCAATGAGGAAGTTGCACGCTGGAGATTGGTGATGTTAGAAAAGAGAATCAATACGCTGGAAAAAGCAAATTCTTAGCTTAAGCAAGATATCATGCATACCATTAATATCAGTAAGATGACAATTAAAATCTGTGACTAATATTAAGGTGCTAAAAGAGGTGATTAGTTATGGTAAGGAAGAGTAGAGTAACCTTAGGGTTAGCAAACGGGCCAATGCACATGACAAAGGCAAGGTTGCTGAGTTGGACAAATGTGGTAGTGGTGATTTGGAAAATATCCTCAATAACTTGGTTGAGGATCGGAATGCTGCCCTGAAAGGATTGGAGAATTAGTTTCTTTGGTGGTTGGTTTCTTTTGTTGCTGTTTCTCTGTAGTTGATTAGTTGTTTCTAACAACATTGTGTTAGCCCACATTGCTTTTGTGAATTTGTTTGGGTTTTTTTTCGCCTTTTGCTTGCTCCTTGTAACGGGGAAGGGACCCCTTAAAAAGCCTCAACTTACCATTATAAAAAAACAAAGTTTATCGTGGCTAGAAAAAGATCAATCTTTACAATTTGAGCTACACTATATGTATACAGAGTGGATATTCGATTTCCTTGGATGATTTTTTTTTCTTGGCTTTTCCTTTTCTATTATCCATTACGTGTATATTCACATTCGATACATATTGACAACTCTTTGTTTTCTATTTTCGTCATTTCCTACAAACCAACCTATATGTTTCCTACAAACCAACCTTTGCATTCAACTTATATCTCCTTGCAAATTGATGTGCTTTAGGAATTTTCTCACATGGTTGCGTGCTTAAACCACGAGAAATGAATGGCAAGTTGAGAATGAATGGGACCCAATCAGTAGGTAGGTCCCAATCACTAAATGGTTGGTTGGAAGGGATTTGTGACAAGGAATGTTATGACCGATCACTATGGTGAGAAACCAATCCCATATCCCATATAGAGAGAGGGGCCCCTCCTAGCTATAGACTCTACTGATCCTATGGGAGAGAGAGGAGAGGGCCTATGATGGGAAGATAGATATGTGGGGACTTGATTGATGACTGTCTATAGATTGGGGCTCGACCCCTATCTCTCTATAGGATATGGGGCATCAACCCCCACAATCTATATTTACAAGTTAAGAAATGTATATTCTTTTGTTTGCCTAATAGTCTCTTGGACATAGCCTTTTGTCTTGTACCGAGACAAAGCTTGAAGGACCATGGTTCGTCTGCATGCTAGCTTCCTTCTCGGACACATCACTTGCCATGTACATGTATTTCTGAAAATGGTAGTTGGTAGCTCGTTTCTTGTCATCTAGTAAATTAACTTTTCATGTTAGGTACCCGTGCTACCGCTTCTCTTTACTTTGTTAGTATATTAGTTATGGATGCATATACTTTGTAAGTCATACCGTGAGCATTTTTTTATATCCCACATTCATGGGAAGTAGTAGTTGCTTAGATTAAACTTAGTATATAAGTGTTGAGGCTAATTAAGGCATCCACAAATTTATTGTATTGAGCTTGCTCAAAAGAGGTTGCCCCCTTGAAGTGGTCTGTGATCAATATAATCCCTTCAGTGTTTCTGCTATTTACATAAATCTATTATTTCGTGCATTTTCATTAAATAAATCTGTTATTTCGAGCATTTTCATTAATTTGTTGCCGGGGGATCCTCTCATCTGGTATCAAAGCGCTTTTCGGGGCCAATTTTTTTCCTCCGAAAGTGTTTTTCTGTTCCATTGCATAATTCATTTAAGTATTTTTCTGTATCACAAAAATCTGTTTCGGATCAAGGTAAATACCTGTCCGCATAACTGTGGGAAGTGCTTGGGCATAATTCCCAAAACTCATTGTGAGGAGTACCATAGGAACCCCAAAGGAACTGGCCCACTGAGATGACCTGCTAACGAAAAAGGCAACGGCCCCATCCTTATTGACTAGTTCTCATCCGTGATGAAAACCAAACACTGTCATTTAGGCGTAAATCCGTGGTTAGAAATTTTCTGGAGAGCGGTACTCACTCAGATGACATTGGTGGTCAGAGAGAGATCTTCAAAACCTTACACAACTGTTGAAACTTGGGGCTCATTCTATCAGTTTCAGAATATTCCCAATAGAGTATCAAAAAAATCAATCAACAGAGTATCAAAAGACTCTTAGATGACTTGCAGCTAGACATTTGACAGAAACCAGATAATCTTCATCCCATCAGTTTCAAAAAACTATCAGAGGACTTGCAACCATATATTTGACAGAAAACAGAAACCAGAATCATTAAAAAAAAAAAAAACCATTATGCTCCACTGTGATTCCACTACTTGGTTATTTACAAAATCAAATACCTGTAACTCGTGCCTTGGAGTGATTCTCACCGACCCTAAAAAGAGAGGGTCTTATCTTTCAAAAAGTCTTTGGTGTGTATAAAACATGCATACAAAAATCTTGTTTGCAGACTCCAAAGGTTAGGTGTTACCTTGTTGGTTCAACTTCTTTTCTTGATATCCTTAAGTCCTTGTGCAAACTGGTCTTCTTGAAGTGTAAGCTTCTTAGCTTTAATTCCTTTTTTTTAATACAAAGGTGGATTTGCATGCATGAGTAGAGAAATTTGGATGTCTTGCCTTTGAGAAATGACAAAGGGGAATTATACAAATATGGCTTAAAACCATAGTCACAACTAAAACTTTGCTAACGTCATTGGCTTGGTTGATGGCATAGAAAAGTGTTCAATAGACACATAATGTCATTGATGTCAACTAAGCAGGGGGCACTGCAAAATGTCATTATGTACTTTGATGATGTCGGGAACCCTAAAAAGTCACAACTCAAACTTGGACGACATCATTGGCCTTGGTGATGGGGTAGAAAAACGTTTAACAGACACAAAATGTCATTGCCTTGGGTGATGATGTCGGCCAATTAGGGGGCATTGCAAGACATCATCGACTAGGTCGATGACGTCAAGAAGAGGAGCAAAAAGAGGGAATGCAAATCATCAAAGGACAAGCAAGTTGATTTAATGGCAAGAATGAAGGTGGTAATAAGAACGACTAAGCATGACAAAAACTCTCACAAAGTGCCATGAACCGACCCGCCTTGATCTTGGTGTACTCCTTAGGACATACACTCAAGGAGATCAATGCATCAACAAGTCTTGCAAATAAAAAATGTCGGTAAGTGAAAATAAGGTATATAAACCAAAAGTCTCAAGAGCCTAAGAGCATCTCTATCTTTACATCATAGACTCGGATTTTCATTGAGATCTTATACCTCTCATTTTTCAACGTGCTATCTTTCTACAACTTCCATAAGATCTCTATATCAAAAAGTTGTAGTCATCCAACTCTTATAAGTATTAAAGATTTCACCATTAACTTTTGGGACTATGTAAGAAACAAATTGTTTAAATTGGAGATTTTTCTTAGGTTTCCAACTTCTGTACTTTTGCTGATAAAAAAACAGAAAGTACTTATGATAATAGAAATAAATACAATTCTAGTTTCTGTTTAACTCTCAAAACTCAAAACCACCTTTGTATCAGTTAGAAAACCCCAAAAACCTCTTTCCAGCTTTAAATCTGTCTTTGGATTTCACAGAAAATGTCTCTAATTTGTAGGTTTATTTCTGTTTCTGAACTTGACTTTGTAGACTGCTCAGACTGGTATGTTATTCTACATTTGATGACCATGAAAATCAAACTCAGTTTTATTAGTAATTTCTAAAACAGAAAACAACAGGGTTAGATTTTTTTTAAGGCGAAATAAACAAACTTGGAATTTTTTTCACCACAGTTCTCTACAGGAAATGCTAGATAAAATTAAATGCAAACCTGTCTATTGTTTCTTCTTTAAATTGTCTTTGTCTGTCTTTATTCCTTCTTTTAGAGAACTCTGATGCAGTATGCTTCAAGATGCTTTTAGAATCTGTCTTTGGTTTTTTAACTGAAACAACCTTTTCTTCATCTGTGTTCCTTTTCTTTTGCATAGATGCCTTAATCCTTGGCTCCTTTCATGCCTTGTCTATGACTCCTTCGATGTCATTGGGACTCTGAATACCATAAAGAAATAATGAAATAGAAGTTAAGGGACCAATCAACTTCAACCTGATAGACCCATCTTTTTGGGCTCTGATACCATAAATAAAGAATGAAATATAACACAAGAATATAGAGAGAAGAGAGAGAAACGCTTCATACATTCATGTTCAAGTATGCATGCATTGCATTTGAAGTGTTATTCATCAATAGATTTGAAGCTATTAACTACCTCCAAACTGTCAACTAACTTTTAACTCCCTACTAACTCATAATTACCAACCAACTCAACTACCAACTATGTTACAACTACAACTATTTCATAACTAATATGACCATTACATATGTTCTAATATCCATGCATACTCCGACTGTGATTTCTTTCCAAGGCTTGAAACACCTCGCATTTGTAGTCTTTTCTTATTTTCTTGCTCTCTATTCTCATGTTATTATTACTCATCTACTTTGAACTTCACACAATTCTTTTTGTCTGTTTCAAACTTCCAGACGTGAGATAGGAATTGCTTCATTACTTGTTTGAAACTACTTGGAACTGCTTTCAACTCCCAACCCCTGTTATTATTACGGTATAGAACTGCATAAACTGTTTGATGCATCCTTATGAATTTGGAATGCTAGTAACCATATGTGGTGAGAATAGAATTTCATGAAATAAAAATCTCTCTTTCATTTTAAAATGTTATTAGATTTAACCCAATAGAAATATATGTTATTTTTAGAGTAGTTTGGGGTATTGACTAATTCTACATACCATAATATTTTAGGCATCTCCATTCTTCAGTTCCTCATAAAAATTGAACTGTCATCGGTGTTGGGCATAAACATTCTTTTGGTCCTAATATATATAAGAGATAACATAGGATTTTACGTGTATGCAGAAGTAGATTTTTTCGCAATATCTTGATTTTGGATTAACCCTCCATAAATTTCCACATGAAACTATAATAGTCTTTGAAATATGTACACTTCGGATGATATTTGTTTGTGTCATCTTTGAAGTATATAATGCGGACACAACCTGTTTAGGCCTGGTTTGTCTTGGTAGTGAAGCACAAAAGATAGTTGTTGGTTCTATGAAAGAGTTACTGACAATTGACGTTGGCCCTTCATTGCATTGCCTCATCATTATTGGAAACACTCATCCAATAGAAGATGAAATGTTGGAGTTTTATGCTGTACCAAAAGCTTGCATTAATACTTACAATTGCACCGACTGAAATAAGAGTGTTAGGTTTCTCTCTTATGGATCCCATCCAATCCTTTTACATTGTAGTTTCTTTTTGCAAACTTATTTTCTACAAACTATTATCTACCAATTAGTGAATGGTAAAAAGGCCAGGTATGACAGTTTATTTCTCTATTTTATGATAATTCACACAATTAAGAGCCAATGTTGACTTGCTTTGATCAACTAAGTGCATTTGTAAGGAGATGAATTCAATCGTGGAGCAGATGTTGGATTTCCTAAATAATTATTTTGATACTACCCTGATCCTATAATTCTTAGGTTGAATGTCTGCAAAGGTGATCTGTACAAGTTGAAACAAATGTAAAAGTTCGATTTTTTTTTAAAGGTCCATTTTTTTAGCAGTACACGATAGTCCATTCCCTTTATAAGCTTGTGGGAAGCATCTAATCACTGTTTACTCACATCACAACAATATGGTATCAACATTTGCTAGGCATGCATTGAATGGCTGATTATATACAATTAGCTTTTGTTTTTTAATTTCAATAGAAGTCAAAGAATGGAATTTTAATAATTTTATTAATATCTATAGGTTGCTTAAACATATATTAGCTTTGTTCTTTTAGTGTAGGGATTGTATGTTTGCATAATCATCTGTCACAACTTTATTAATTATATCAGTCACAACTTTCAAGCCAAGTGATGGACATCTGCTATTCTTATCGTGGGGTTTTACCATTAAAACACGGTTAATACGATGAGGGTAATTTATTAAAGTGTTTTTCTGTTCCACTGCATGATTCATTTAAGTATTTTTTTGTATCACAATAATCTATTTCAGATCAGGGTAAAGACCTATCTGCATGACTTTAGGGAGTGCTTGGGTATAAGCCTTAAAACTCATTGTGAGGAGTACCATAGGGACCCCAAAGTAGCTGGGTCATTAAGAGTACCTGCCAACGAAAAGGACAATGATCCTATCCTGATCGACTAGTTCCCATCAGCAAAGAAAAATCAAGAGCTATTGTTTAGGGGTAAATCCATGTCCAGAAATTTTTTGGAGAGCAGTATTCGCTCAGACATTGGTGGCTAAAGAGATATTATTAAAACCTTAGGCAACTGTTAAAACTTGGAGCCCATTTCTATTAGTTTTAGAATATTCTCAGCAGAGTATAAAAAAAATGAATCTACAGAGTATCAGAAGACTCTCAGAGGACTTGCAGCCAGACATTTGACAGAAACCAATAACCAAAAATCTTCATCCTATTAGCTTTAGAAAACTATCAACAAAGTATCAGAAGACTTTCAGAGGACTTGCAACTAGACATTTGACCAAAAAAAAAAAAAAAAAAAAAAAAAAAAATCATTACACTCCATTGCTATTCTACTACGTGGTTATTTACAAAATCGAATATCCACAACTTGTGCCTTGGAGTGATTTCTCACCGAACCTAAAAAGAAAGGTTCTTACCCCTTAAAAAGTCTTTTGTGTGTATAAAACATGCATCAACAAATCTTGTTTGCAAACTCCAAAGGTTAGGTGTTACCTTGTTGGTTCAACTTCTTTTTTTGATATCCTTAGGTTCTCATGCAAACTAGTCTTCCTCAAGTGTAAGCTCCTTAATTCTAATTCTCTTTTTTTAATACAAAGGTGGATTTACGTGCATGAGTAGAGAAATTTAGATGTCTTGCCTTTGAGAAATGATAAAGGAGAACTATACAAATATGGCTTAAAACCATATAAGTCACAACTAAAACTTTGCTGACGTCATCGACTTGGTTGATGGCATAGAAAAGTGTTCAATAGCCATAGAATGTCATTGATGTCAACTAAGCAGGGGGCACTGCAAAATGTCATTGTGCAGTTTGATGATGTCGGGAACCCTAAAAAGTCATAACTCAAACTTGGATGACATCCTTGGCCCCATTGATGGGGTAGAAAAACGTTTAGCAGACACAAAATGTCATTGCCTTAGATGATAATGTCGGCCAATTAGGGGGCATTGCAAGACGTCATCGGCTAGGTCGATGGCGTTAGAAGAGGCACACAAATAGGAAGAAGAGGAGCAAAAAGAGGGAATGAGAACATCAAAGGACAAGCATGTTGATTTAATGGCAAGAATGAAGGTGGTAATAAGAATGACTAATCATGAAAAAAACTCTCACAAAGCGCCATGAACCGACCCGCCTTGATCTTGGTGTACTCCTTAGGACATACACTCAAGGAGATCAATGCATCAACAAGTCTTGCAAACAAAAAATGCCGGTAAGTGAAAATAAGGTGTATAAACCAAAAGTCTCAAGAGCCTAAGGGCATCACTATCTTTACATCATAGACCCGGATTTTCATTGAGATCTTCTACTTCTTATCCTTTAGCACACTATCTTTCTGCAACTTCCATAAGATCTCTATATTAAAAAGTTGTAGGTATCCCACTCTTATAAGTATTAAAGATTTCACCATTAACTTTTGGGACTATGTAAGAAACAAATTGTTTAAATTGGAGATTTTTCTTAGGTTTCCAACTTTTGTACCTTTGCTGATAAAAAAAATAGAAAGTACTTATGATAATAGAAATAAATACAATTATAGTTTCTGTTTAACTCTCAAAACCCAAAACCACCTTTGTATCAGTTAGAAAATCCCAAAACACCTCTTTCCATATTTAAATCTATCTTTAGACTTCACAGAAAATTTCTTTCTATAGATTGCTCAGATTGGGATCTTAATCTACATTTGATGACCATGAAAGTCAGACTCAATTTTATTAGTATTTTATTAAACATAAAACAACAGGGTCAGATTTTTTTTAAGGTGAAATAAACAGACTTGGAATTTTTTCACCACAGTTCTGTACATGAAATGCTAGATAAAATTAAATGCAAACCTGTCTATTGTTTCTTCTTTAAATTGTCTTTGTCTATCTTGATTCCTTCTTTTAGATAAATCTAATGCAGTATGCTTTACGATGCTTCTAGAATCCGTCTTTGATTTTTTAATTGAAACAACGTTTTCTTCATTTGTATTCTTTTTCTTTTCCATCGATGCCTTAAATCGTGACTCATTCATACCTTGTCTCTGACTCCTCCGATGTCATTGGGACTCTGACTACCATAAAGAAATAATGAAATAGAAGTTGGGAGACCAATCAACTTCAACCCGACAGACCCATCTCTTTGGGCTCTGATACCATAAAGAATGAATGAAATAAAGCAGGAGAATATAGAGAGAAGAGAGAGATACGCTTCATACATTCATTTTCAGGTATGCATGCATTGCATTTGAAGTGTTCTTCATCAATAGAATTAAAGCTATCAATTATCTCCAAACTATCAACTAACTTTTAACTCCCAACTAACTCATAATTACCAACTCAACTACCAACTATGTCACAACTACAACTATTTCATAACTAATATGACCATTACATATGTTCTAATATCCATGCATATTGCGACTGGGATTTCTTTCCAATGTTTGAAACACCTCGCATTTATAGTCTTTTCTTATTTTCTTGCCCTCTATTCTAATGTTATTATTACTCATCTACTTTGAACTTCACACAATTGTTTTTGTCTATTTCAAACTCTCACACACGAGATAGGAATTGCTTCATTATTTGTTTGAAACTACTTGGAACTTCTTTCAACTCCCAACCCCTGTTATTATTATGGAATATAACTGCATAAACTGTTTGATGCATGCTTGTGAATTTGGAATGCTAGTAACCATATGTGGTTAGATTAGAATTGCATGAAATAAAAATCTCTCTTTCATTTATAAAATGTTATTAGATTTAACCCAATGGAAATAGATGTCATTTTTAGAGTAGTTTAGGGTATTGACTAATTCTACATACCATAAGATTTTAGGCATCTCCATTCTTAAGTTCCTCATAAAAATTGAACCGTCATCAATGTTGGGCATAAACATTCTTTTGGTCCTATTATATGTAAGAGATAGCATAGGATTTTACGTGGATGTAGAAGTAGATTTTTTCACAATATCTTGATTTTGAATTAACCCTTCATAAATTTCTACATGAAACTATAAGAGTCTTATGAAATATGTACACTTCGGATGATATTTATTTGTGTCATCTTTGCAGTATATAATTTGGACACAGCTTGTGCAGTTCTAGTTTGTCTTGGTAGTGAAGCACAAAAGATAGTTGTTGGTTCTATGAAAGAGTTACTTATAGTTGACTTTGGCCCTCCATTGCATTGCCTCATCATTATTGGAAACACTCATCCAATAGAAGATGAAATGTTGGAGTTTATGTCGTACCAAAAGCTTGCGTTAATACTCAGATTTGCACTGATTGAAATAAGAGTGTTAGGTTTCGCATCCAATCCTTTTACATTGGAGTTTCTTTTTGCCAACTTATTTTCTACAAACTATTATCTACCAATTAGTGAATTGTAAAAAGGCCAATTATGACAATTTATTTCCCTATTTTATGATACTTCACAGAATTAAGAGACAATGTTGACTTGCTTTGATCAACTAAGTGCATTTAAAAGACATGAATTCAATCTTGGAGCAGATGTTGGATTTCCTAAACAATTATTTTGATGCTATACTGATCCTATAATTCTTAGGTTGAACGTCTGTAAAGGTGATCTGTACAAGATGAAACCATTGTAAAAGTTTGATTTTGTTTGTTTTAAATGTCCATTTTTTTAGTAGTACACGATAGTCCATTCCCTTTATAAGCTTGTGGGAAGCATCTAATCACTATTTAATCACATCACAAGAATATGGTATCAACATTTGCTAGGCATGCATTGAATGGTAAATTATATACCATTAGCTTTTGTTTTTAATTTCAATAGAAGTCAAAGAATGGAAATTTAATTATTTTATTTATATCTATGGGTTGCTTAAACATATATTAGCTTTGTTCTTTTAGGGTAGGGATTGTATGTTTGCACAATCATCTGTTACAATTTTGTTAATTATATCAGTCACAACTTTCAAGCCAAGTGATGGACATCTGCTATTATTGTCTTAGGGTTTCACCATTAAAACACGGTTAATACAATGAGGGTAATTTATTTAAGTGTTTTTCTATTCCACTGTATAATTCAAGTATTTTTCTGTATTAAAATAATCTGTTTCGAATCAGGGTAAATACATGTACGGATAATTGTGAGAAGTGCTTGGGCATAAGCCCTAAAACTCATTGTGAAGAGTATCACAGGAACCCCAAAGTAGATGGCCCATTGAGATGACCTTCCAACGAAAAAGGCAATGGCCCCATCCTGATTGACTAGTTCTCATTCGTGAGGAAAACCAAGAACTTCCGTTTAAAGGTAAATCCGTGGTTATAAATTTTCTGGAGTGATACTTGATCAAACAACATTGGTGGCCAGAGAGATATCTTTAAAACTTTAGGAAGATGTTCAAATGTAGGGCCCATTTCTATCAATTTTAGAATATTCTCAACAGATCGTCAAAAAAATCAATCAACAAAGTATCAGAAGGCTCTCAGAGGACTTGCAGGCATACATTTCACAGAAACCATAAACCAAAAAATTTTCATCTTATCAGTTTCAGAAAACTATCAGAAGACTCTCAGAGGACTTGTAGCTAGACATTTGACAGACAACAGAAACTAGAAACAAACAAAAAAAAACCTTTACGCTCCACTACTATTCCACTATGTGGTCATTTACAAAAGCAAATACTCGCAACTCATGCCTTAGACTGATTTCTCACCGATCCTAAAAAGATAGGGTCTTACCCCTTAAAAAGTCTTTGGTGTGTATAAAACATGCATCGACAAATCTTGTTTGCAAACTCCAAAGGTTAGGTGTTACCTTGTTGGTTCAACTTCTTTTCTTGATATCCTTAAGTCCTCGTGCAAACTAGTCTTCCTCAAGTGTAAGCTCCTTAACTCTAATTTCTTTTTTTTAATACAAAGGTGGATTTGCGTAAATGAGTAGATAAATTTGGATGTCTTGCCTTAGAGAAATGACAAAGGGGAACTATACAAATATGGCTTAAAACCATATAAGTCACAACTAAAACTTTGTTGACATCATCGGCTTGGTTGATGGCATAGAAAAGTGTTCAATAGCCACAAAATGTCGTTGATGTCAACTAAGCAGGGGGCACTGCAAAATCTCATTGTGCAGTTTGATGATGTCAGGTATCCTAAAAAGTCACAACTCAAACTTGGACATCATTGGCCCCGTCGATGGGGTAGAAAAATGTTTAACAAACACAAAATGTCATTGCCTTGGATGATGATGTCAGCGAATTAGGGGCCATTGCAAGACGTCATCGGGTAGGTCGATGATGTCAGGGAGAGGCACACAAGTGTTCAATAGCCACAAAACGTCGTTGATGTCAACTAAGCAGGGGGCACTGCAAAATCTCATTGTGCAGTTTGATGATGTCAGGTATCCTAAAAAGTCACAACTCAAACTTGGACGACATCATTGGCCCCGTCGATGGGGTAGAAAAATGTTTAATAAACACAAAATGTCATTGCCTTGGATGATGATGTCAGCGAATTAGGGGGCATTGCAAGACGTCATCGGGTAGGTCGATGATGTCAGGAAGAGGCACACAAATATGAAGAAGAGGAGCAAAAAGAGGGAATTAGAATCATCAAAGGAGAAACAAGTTGATTTCATGGCAAGAATGAAGGTGGTAATAAGAACGGCTAAACATGACATAAACTCTCACAAGGCGCCATGAACCAACCCCCTTGATCTTGGTGTACTCCTTAGGACATACACTCATTGTTGGTTCTATGAAAGAGTTACTTACAATTGACTTAGGCCCTCCATTGCATTGCCTCATCATTGTTGGAAACACTCATCCAATAGAAGATGAAATGTTGGAGTTTTATGCCATACCAAAAGCTTGCATTAATACTCAGAATTGCACCTACTGAAATAAGAGTGTTAGGTTTCGCTCTTATGGATCCCATCCAATCCTTTTACATTTGAGTTTCTTTCTGCCAACTTATCCTCTACAAATTATTATCTACCAATTAGTGAATGGTAAAAGGGCTAGTTATGACAGTTTATTTCTCTATTTTATGATACTTCATAGAATTAGGAGCCAATGTTGACTCTCTTTGATCAACTAAGTGCATTTGTAAGGAGATGATTTCAATCTTGGAGCAGATGTTGGATTTCCTAAACAATTATTTTTATGCTATCTTGATTCTATGATTCTTAGGTTGAACGTCTGCAATGGTGATCTGTACAAGTTGAAGCAAATGTAAAGGTTTGATTTTGTTTGTTTTAAAGGTCCATTTTTTAGGAGTACATGATAGTCCATTGATCGGAAATTGGGTTTATCTTTCAGATATATAAAATAGTTTTTATAAAATGGGACACTGAAAAATCTCAATCCCTTAAATACATAGAATTGGATGCAAAATTCTCAATTTCCCGATTAAAACAATTAAAAATTTGATTTATTGTTCTATAAATGAATATGAGTGAATGAAAACTCATTTCTGAATGAAAACTCTTGTTTTCAAATTGATTTGTGAACAATAATTAACCTCATGCTAATAAATATTGTTTTATTCAAAACGGATTTCAAAAATATAATAATTCATTTTCCAAAATTTAATTAAAAGGAATTGACTTTTAAATTCTGAATGTGAGTTTGAACAATTTTGATTATGAGTATTCTGTAAACTCACACAAATTTATTGTTCAGTGAAAAACATTCAATTCACATTTTTATCTCTCAAATAGTCTCTTAAGTAACTTTCAGTAATTAAATTTCAAATATCAATAATAATTGAAATCTGGTATACTGATGGAAAACTGAAATAAAATGAGACTAGAGATTGTTTATGGGGTTCACCAATTGGATATGTCCTCAAATTCATTTGAACCATTTCATTATAAAAAAGATGTAAATATAATTAAAAACAATCTCTTATATGGGCTATTAATTCTCTCAACATGAGAAAATAATACTCTGAATGGATTTATAATATATCATTTGCTTTATAAATCTCTATAATTTATAGAGGTTGAGAAGATTTAGGAATAATCAAAATTAAAACATGGTCAATTCACTGAATTAAATAACTTGTGTTTTTGAAGCAAAATAGACCATCTAAATGGATTGTCCATGCTTGAAATTCTTGGTAACATTCATTCTTTGTCAAAAAATAAGCATCCTGTCCATCTCTGTTGGCTTTCAACTGCGCTTTGTACGCTGCTCGTTCTCTGTAAGCTGCGACAGAATAATAATAATTCTTAATATACATAAAAATGACATATAGCTAATGTTAGCTAACAATTTTTTATTTTTACTCGAAGTATGGTTAAACTCCGAAATAGACTGCATGCATTTAATAAAGGATTAAAAATCCCATAATTAAAGGGAAGTTCCAACGCCATGCTTTATTTAACAAAGTGCTTCTGAAAATACCAACACCTTTCATTTAATAACAATGCTTTCCAAAAACTACCAACAAAATTTGTTGACCATGCAAAACTGTAGGCTTCCATTATAAACACCCACCATTATGTGGCTCTCCACGTGGGAAAGACAAAACATGCATATTGAAAAAAGGTTTTAAGCGCCAAGATAAGACATATCCTAGAGAAAATTAAATGCAAACCTATCTATTGTTTCTTTAAATTTCCTGTCTGTCTTGATTCCTTCTTTTAGAGAAATCTGATGTAGTATGGTTCAGGGTGTTTCTAGAATCTTTGATTTTTTAACTGAAACTACCATTTCTTCATCGGTGTTCTTTTTCTTTTCCATAGATGCCTTAATCCTTGGCTCTTTCATGCCTTGTTTATGACTCCTTTGATGTCATTGGGACTCTGACTACCATAAAGAAATAATGAAATAGAAGTTGAGACACCAATCAACTTCAACCTGACAGACTCATCTCTTTGGGCTCTGATAATAAAGAAAGAATGAAATAGAACATGAGAATATAGAGAGAAGAGAGAGAAACGCTTCATACATTCATGCTCAAGTATGCATGCATTGCATTTGAAGTGTTCTTCATCAATAGATTTGAAGCTATCAACTCCCTCCAAACTGTCAACTAACTTTTAACTCCCAACTAACTCATAATAACCAACCAACTCAACTACCAACTATGTCACAACTACAACTATTTCATAACTACTACGACAATTACACATGTTCTAATATCCATGCGTATTGCAATTGGGATTTCTTTCCAAGGCCTGAAACACCTCTCATTTGTAGTCTTTTCTTATTTTCTTGCGCTCTATTCTCATGTTATTATTGCTCATTTACTTTGAATTTCACACAATTTTTTTTGTCTGTTTCAAACTTCCAAACATGAGATAGGAATTGCTTCATTACTTGTTTGAAACAACTTGGAACTTCTTTCAACTCCCAACACCTGTTATTATTATGGTATAGAACTGCATAAAGTGTTTGATGCATCCTTATGAATTTGGAATGCTAATAACCATATGTGGTGAGATTAGAATTGCATGAAATAAAAATATCTTTTTCATTTTAAAATGTTATTAGATTTAACCCAATAGAAATAGATGTCATTTTTAGAGTAGTGTAGGGTATTGACTAATTCTACATACCATAAGGTTTTAGGCATCTCCATTCTTCAGTTCCTCATAAAAATTGAACCATCATCAGTGTTAGGCTTAAAAATTCTTTTGGTCCTAATATATGTAAGAGAGAGCATAGAATTTTATGTGTATGTAGAAGTAGAAATTTTCACAATATCTTCATTTTGAATTAACGCTTCATAAATTTCCACATGAAACTATAAGAGTCTTATGAAATATGTACACTTTGGATGATATTTATTGTGTCATCTTTGTAGTATATAATTCAGACACAACCTGTGAAGGCTTGGTTTGTGTTGGTAGTGAATCACAAAAGATAGTTGTTTGTTCTATGAAAGAGTTACTTACAGTTGACTTTGGCCCTCCATTGCATTGCGTTATCATTTTTCAAAACATTCATCCAATATAATATGATATGTTGGAGTTTTATGCCGTACCAAAAGCTTGCATTAATACTCAGAATTGCACTGACTAAAATAAGAGTGTTAGGTTTTGCCCTTATGGATCCCATCCAATCCTTTTACATTGGAGTTTCTTTCTGCCAACTTATTTTCTACAAACTATTATCTACCAATTAGTGAATGGTAAAAAGACGAGGTATGACAATCTATTTCTCTATTTTATGATACTTCACAGAATTAAGAGCCAATGTTGACTTGCTTTGATCAACTAAGTGCATTTGTAAGGAGATGACTTCAATCTTGGAGCAGAGGTTGGATTTCCCAAACAATTATTTTCATGCTATCCTAATACTATAATTCTTAAGTTGAACGTCTACAAAGGTGATCTATACAAGTTGAAACAAATGTAAAAGATCAATTTTGTTTGTTTTAAAGATCCATTTTTGTAGCAATACATGATAATCCATTCCCTTTACAAGCTTGTGGGAAGCATCTAATCACTGTTTAATCACATCACAACAATATGGTATCAACATTTGTTAGGCATGCATTGAATAATTGATTATATACAGTTAGGTTTTGTTTTGAATTTCAATAGAAGTCAAAGAATGGAAATTTAATAATTTTATTAATATCTATGGGTTGCTTAAATATATATTAGCTTTGTTCTTTTAGGGTAGGGATTGTATGTTTGCACAATCATCTGTTACAACTCTATTAATTATATTAGTCATAACTTTCAAGCCAAGTGATGGACATCTGCTATTCTCCTCGTGGGGTTTCACCATTAAAACATGGTTAATACGATGAGGGTAATTTATTTAAGTGTTTTTTTGTTCGACTGCATGATTCATTTAAGTAATTTTCGGTATCACAATAATCTGTTTCAGACCATTGTAAATACCTATTTGCATAACTGTGGGAAGTGCTTGGGCACAAGCCCTAAAACTCATTGTGAGAAGTAACAGGAACCCCAACATAACTGTCCCATTTAGAGGAGCTATTAGTGAAAAGGGCAAGGGCCCCATCCTGATTGAATAGTTCCCAACCGTGAGAAAAAATCAAACGCTGTCGTTTATGGGTAAATCTGTGTCCAAAATTTTTCTTTAGAGTGGTACTCGCTGAAATGACATTGGTGGCCAGAGAGATATATTTAAAACCTTAACCAACTGTTGAAACTTGGGGCATTTTTCTATCAGTTTCAAAATATTCTCAACAGACTATCAAAAAAATCAATCAACAGAGTATTATAAGACTCTCAGAAGACTTGCAGTCGGACATTTGATAGAAATTAGAAACTAGAAAATCTTTTTCCTATCAGTTTTAGAAAACTATAAGCAAAGTATCAGAATACTCTCACAGGTCTTGTAGCCAAACATTTGATAGAAAATAAAACTAGAAACAAAAAAAATAAAAAAATAAAAATAAAATTACGCTCCACTTCTATTCCACTACGTGGTTTTTTACAAGATTGAATACCCGCAACTCATGCCTTGGAGTGATTTCTCACCGATCCTAAAGAGAGAGGGTCTTACCCCTTAAAAAGTCTTTGGTGTGTATAAAACATGCATCAACAAATCTTGTTTGCAAACTCGAAAGGCTAGGTGTTACCTTGTTGGTTCAACTTCTTTTCTTGATATCCTTAAGTCCTCGTGCAAACTAGTCTTTGTCAAGTGTAAGCTCCTTAGCTATAATTCCTTTTTTTTAATACAAAGGTGGATTTGTGTGCATGAGTAGATAAATTTGGATATCTTGCCTTTGAAAAATGACAAAGGGGAACTATACAAATATGGCTTAAAACCATATAAGCCCAACTAGAACTTTGCTGACGTCATTGACTTGGTTGATGGCATAGAAACGTATTCAATAGCCATAAATTGTCATTGATGTCAACTAAGTAGGGGGCACTGCAAAATGTCATTGTGCAGTTTGATGATGTCGAGAACCCTAAAAAGTCACAATGCAAACTTGGATGACATCATTAGCCCCGCCAATGGGGTAGAAAAATGTTTAGCAAACACAAAATGTCATTGCCTTTGATGATGATGTCAGCCAATTAGGGGGCATTGCTAGACGTCATCGGCTAGGTCAATGACATCAAGAAGAGACACACAAATAGGAATAAGAGGAACAAAAAGAGGGAATGAGAATCATCAAAGGACAAACAAGTTGATTTAATGGAAAGAATGAAGGTGGTAATAAGAACGACTGAGCATGACAAAAACTCTCACAAAGCGCCATGAACCGACCCGCCCTGATCATGGTGTACTCATAAGGACATACACTCAAGTGTTAGAGGTACAATCATGGAGAGGGGGGAGGTGAATCCATGATGCTAGATATTCCAAAATTCAATCCCAATCCTTTCAAACTCTTAACCAAATTACATTATCATTCATGAAACATGCACATCATTTATGACAATGAATAAGAAAGATAACACACATAACACAATATCTACGTGGAAAACCCTCTTGGGGAATAAAACCCATTAAAACCTGCAAAATGGACTAGAGTCCTCTAATAACAAGATCCAAATTTAGACCAACACCAACTGATCAAGGAATGCCCATCCCTTAATTTAGTGAGTCACCCATCCCACAAGGAGGAACCAACCCCCTAGGCAACCAAGCACCCACTCAACGACCTTGATCTGATCTCCACCTTTGATCTGATGTCTTCTACACCTGAAGATGGACTTTTCTTGCTTGCACTCTTCTCTTCTCTTCTATATCTCTCAAACAATTGATCACACACCCTCAAACTTGCTCATACAAGAAATGCATCTAAACTCCGCTTTTGGATCTCTCTAGTTTTCTTCGCTTATCATCAATCTGTTCTGTACTTTAGTCTATCCACTGAGCACACTCTCTATGATCTCTTTCCTTCGTCTCTATATTATGTTTTATCAATTCACACATACAAGTCTAGAAACCATTGCCTTGGTCTCCACTATTTATAGAGTCTTCATGAATATCAACTTCTTGGTCGCCCATAAGATTTTCCTTAACCATTGAGACTTCTATCATGCTAATCATAGCTCGATACCATTCTAACAGGTCGGTCATAACATCTATGGGTGACACTTAGGCAGCTATGCCTTTCAATTAAGCCTTAGTAGTCTTTATATGTCTCATGGAGAACTATTCACCCATTTAACACTTCATCGAGCAAATAAAGAATATAAGATCACTTTTAACTATATGGGTCCACTCCATATAACCCTTATGACATCTTCATGTGTTTTCTCCTGTCAAAACACTCTTCTGCTAAAGCACAAATTGCTTGAACAATATTCTATACACTGTAGCAACATGAACGAAGAAACAATCAACATTGAAGCTCCATAAATTTGACTGTATAAACATTTAAACCTTCTAACTGGGTTCTTTAGATGTGCCTTGAAGTCTACTACAACTTTGATTTTTGCTGCATCAAGAAATTCATCATGGATCAAATGATATAGCCCAAAAACTGAGCATTGGTTTTCCTTCGTAAATTTAAATATTTAAATTCCAACGGTCATTGAGCAAATGTTAAACATCGAGCACTTTAACCTCATCACGTGCTTCTTGGAAATTGTGGACAAATAGACACTATTGATCTTCTCTGAGTAGCTCAATCTTTATTTTGCAATGCTCATCATTGATCTTAGATCAAAACTCCTACGATTATGCCACTTGGCAAATCTGCGTGCCTTCTACACATTTGACTTTTGACTCAACCCGCACCATCGATCTCTGTTAGTACGAATGCTCGCGAATCGTTGATCTTCTATCAACTCAATGAGATAGTGACATTTGTCATCAGTGTGTGCAATCTTAGACTCTTTGATATTTTGACTAAATACGCACTGTTGGATCAAGATCTAGATGATGAACGTTCACCATTAGATCTACTAACTAGTGACCTCAGACTTCGACAAAGTTAGACTTGACGGTCTCTGACCCATCACAATTTGCAAGAGCAACTTTGAAGGTGAAGGTTTATAACTTGAGTTAGAAAACACTTCAAGAGTCCAAATTTTTAGGGTATCTTCTTGGCACTATAGACAACATCTCCATGAAAACCTTTAATCTCAATTGACTTTCTGAGTACCAGAAATAAATGCACAAACTTGTTGGTTCATTCGTATCGACATGACATGTAGTGATGGTCCGACTTCTCTTAAGATAGAAGATGCATGTTTCTCATTTCAAATGATCAAGTGACATACCAAAACTTCACCAAGACATTTCTGGATGCCTCAACTTTTTTGTCCTTACAGCCCTGTAAATATGCCATATATTCTCCAAGCTATCAAACACAACTTCTTTGTCATTAATGCACTAGTATCTCATGCTCTCTTTGATATCAATGACAATTTAACATCAATGACCATGCTCAACAATCTCCTCCTTTGTCATAGATGGCAAAACACCCGCATAATGACTTCTTACTCATTTGAATAGAGCTCCTTCATTCTAATCTTTCTCCCCCTTTGACATTAATGACAAAGGGTCTCTTCTTTAACATGACAACAAACATTCATCAACAATATGTATGCATTCAATTACTATTAAGATGCTCAAGATACTTACATACTTTCAAGCATATGAATCAATTCCTCCCCTTTTGACATGCACCATTCTGAACTTGAACTTCTTTGATTCTTGGCCCTGATAAACTGCTCACAGAGCTTAGAAAGTTCCCCCTAACATTATGCCCATCTCTTCAAGTCTCTCAAACTTATCTGAATTAGCTCCCCCTAACCTCATACTCTATCTAAAAAATATCATCTTCAATAAGTCTTCTCTACGAACTAGATCTACTAGCAACAATTCAAACAATATGGATCTCAAAGCAACAAAATAGTTGCCCTTAATCTTCTACAAACCATCATAGTTCAGAACCATTTCAAAGCACTCTCATGGAATCATGACATACACAACCTGTCATATACAGAGCTCTGAGACCTTATTCAAGATGACAACACATTTTTTTCCTACTCAAATGACCTTTTAATGATTCATAGAGAAGGAAATGACTTCCAAACTTTGTCTTAGATACTCAAATATGGCTTTTGTCAAAGGTTTAGTCATAATGTTTGCAAGTTGTTCTTTTGTAGATACATATTCCAATTTAACAATTTGATTACTTGTTCTCTTAAGAAATGATATCTAATATGAATGTGCTTGGTTTTTGAGTGTATAACATAATTCTTTGAGATACTAATTGCACTACTATTGTCCCAATAGATAGGACAAGGTTGATTTTGTCTTACCTTATAATCTTCTAAGGTTTGTTTCATCCACATTACCTGAGTACAACATGGAGCAACAACTATATACTCACGTTCTGTAGTTGATAGAGATATAGAGGCTTGCTTCTTGCTAAGCCAAGACACCAAACATTCACCCATGAAGAAGACACCACCACTGGTACTCCTATCATCTACACATCCTACCCAATCTGCATCAGTGTATGTCTTTAGAGTAAATTCTTTACTACTGGGGTACCAAAAACCATACTCTATTGTGCTTTTGAGATATCTTAAAATCTTTTTAATTGCTTTCAAGTGAGATTCTCTGGGATCAGCTTGAAACCTTCCTACAAGGCCCATTGCTTGCAGGATATCAAGCCTAGAATCAGAAGAGTATAAGAGACTTCTAATTATGGATCTCTATAAAGTTAAATCAACTTTTGGTGAGTCATCTTGTTTACTTAACTTGCATCCAATGACCGTTGGAGTACTCATTGGCTTACAATCCAACATGTAAAACTTTTTTAGCATATCTTCAATGTATTTTGCCTGTGAAATGCATATCCCTTCATTAAGTTGGTTAATTTGTAATCATATGAAGAAAGAAAGTTCTCCCAACATTGACATTTCAAACTCAGTCTTCATAGCATCTACAAATTCTCTACTCATATTGTCATTGTCAGAACCAAATATTATGTCATCAACATAGACTACTACTAGTAATTGATGAGTGCCATCTGTCATGATATATAAATTACTATCAACTATCCCTCTTTTGAAGCCTTGGCTCAATAGATAATTGTCTAATTATCATACCAAGCTCTAGGAGCTTGTTTAAGACCATATAAAGCTTTCTTTCGTTTGTAAACACAATCCTGATTATTCGACATTAAAAAACCTTCAGGTGGTTCAATATAAAATTCTTCATCTAAGTTGCCATTTAAAAATGTAGATTTCACATCCATTTGGTAAACTCTAAAACCTTTGAATCTTGCATATGATAGAAAGAGTCTAATTGCTTCCATTCTTGCTACAAGAGCAAATGTCTCATCAAAGTCTATTCTTTCAACTTGAGCATATCATTTACACTCCAGTGTAGCCTTATTTCTTGTGATCTCTCCTTTCTCATTCATCTTGTTTTTGAAAACCCACTTAGTTCCTATCACATTTTTGTCTTTTGGCCTAGGAACCAAATCCCATGTTTCATTTTTTACTCTTTGATCAAGTTCCTCCTTTATGACAAATGCCCAATTGTCATCTTTACTGGCTTCTAAGAAAGTTTTGAGTTCAATCTTGGATAACAAAGTTGTGTCTTGTTGATTCTGATTGATCAACCTTCTCCTCCTAGTTTTCAAACTAGCATTCACATCTCCAATAACTTAGGAAATTGGATGACCCTTCTGCATTCTCGTAGAGGGGGCTTTAGTATTCTATCTTACTTCTTCCTCTTCATCATCTGATTGATCAAGTATGCTTTTATTATTTGAAATAACATCCTTAGTAGTGTCAATTGTCTGCAAGTTGGGCTTCTTGATATCACCTGCCTCTTCAACTCTCACATTAGAGCTTTCAATAACTTTATGGAGTCTCTTATTGAAACATCTATAAGCAAAACTTATGGAGGAATAACTCAAGAAGATGCCTTCATCAGATCTTGAGTCAATTTTTTCAAGATTTTCTTCATTCCTCTTGATAAAATAGTTGCTCCCAAACACTTTGAAGTGTTTGACATTAGCTACCCTATTTTTCCATAGCTCATATGGAGTCTTATCACCATTTGATCTAACTTGGCATCTATTTAAGATATAAACAGAAGTATTGTCAACATCTTCCCAAAAACTATCTGAAAGTTTGGAATCTTGAAGCATGGTTCTAGTCATCTCTAAGACAATTCTATTTTTCCTCTCAACTACCCCATTCTGTTGGGGTGCCCTAGCAGTAGAGTATTGTCTTCTAATTCCTTGTTCCTCGCAAAAATCTTCAAACTCATAAGACCAAAATTCACCTCCTCTGTTTGATCTTACACACTCGATTCTTGATCCTTTTTCATTTTCAACAAGAGTTTTAAATGCTTTAATTTTTTCAAAAGCTTTTACTTCTCTTTAAGAAAAAATATCCAAGTCATTCTAGTGAAGTCATCAATTAATAACATAAAGTAGCTATTACCTTGAATGCCTTGAGTTCTCATGGGTCGACAAAGGTCTGTGTGGATCAACTCCAATGGTACTATAGTTGAATGCTCCTTAGATTTGTATCTTCTTTTGACTTGCTTTCCATGAAGACATGCTTTACAGAGAGTATGAGGAATCTTAGTGATTTTAGGCCTATGCCTCACTAGTCCTTTTGAATTGATCCTTACTGAATTATCAAAGTTAAGATGTGCAAGTCTTGTATGCCAAACCCAATTTTCTTCTAATTGATTCATGAAGCACTTTTCTTTATTGGATTCATAAAACACATACAAGTTGTTATTTGCTTTGTGAATGTTTGCAACTAATTTGTCAGATTTGGAACTTCTCACTTCACACCCTTTGTCATGAAAAATCACAACATTTCCTTGTTTACATATGTGGGTAACACTTAGAAGATTGCCTTTTACATATAGAATTTTTTTAGTTCTAATATGACTATTATCCAAACTTATAGAGTGTTTCCCAACTATGTTAGCAGAGTTGTTGTCACCAAACCTTACTAAATTTGAATTGTGTTTCTGGAGAGAAATAAACTTATTCTCGTCTCTTGTCATATGACTCTAGCATCCACTATCTATCTACTATTTCTTGTTTTCATCCTCTTGAGTGTGTAAGGCAGTTTGTACAAACATGGATTCTTTCTTTGAGTCCTGCTCCTTTTTTCTTTGAATCTTGGTTTTGTCTTTCTTGAACCATTTGATGGTGTCCATAACTTGAAAGTCTTTTTTTCAAAAGTTCCTTTTGCAATACTTGGCTATAATCCTCCGTTGATTGCAGTTATAGCAGATAACCTCATTTCTTCTCCTTGGAGAGTAAGTACAGTCCTAATATCTGTGACCATGTTCATTACAAATATAACAGTGTCCATTGAAAACATAACTATAACTGTTCATGTTAATTGCCCCTTTAGTTTGATCATCAATACCTCAAGACATCTCATCAACATATTCATTTGTAGAGTTTTAGATTTCTACTTGTCTTTAGATAAAAGAGCATCAATATAAGTCATAACTTTACCTTTTAATTGATACATTCTTTGATTCAAATTTGTATCACCCACAACTTGAAATTTTTTTATTGTTGCTTCTATTATTCCTATTTGTGTCTTCACACTATCAATGCTTGCAAGCAACTCATGATATTTAGAAGAAGTCAGGGCTGAATTTTTACTTCCATGTTACTAAATTTTCAAGCTTTTTTTAAGACATCCATTTTCTTTCTTTGAACATTTGAGTTATGATAAAGCACATATTAGTCCACCTCGAATAAAAATCTCAACCTTTTTATCTTGCATTGTACCTATGATCACCTTCAAATGGTTAAACTTGCAACGAAGGTCTTGCTCTGATACCATTTGTTAGAGGTACAATCACTAAGAGGAAGGCGGGGGGGGCGGGGGGTGAATCAGTGATACTAGATAATTCAAACTTCAATTCCAATCCTTTCAAACTCTTAACAAAATAAAATTATCATTCATGAAGTATGCACATCATTTACAATAATGAACAAGAAAGATAAGCAATATCACACATATAACACACGATCTACGTGGGAAACCCTCTTGGAGAATAAAACCCACTGGAACTTGCAAAATGGACTTCAGTTCTATAATAACAAGATCCAAATTTAGACCAACATCAAATGATCAAGGAACACCCATCCCTTAATTTAGTGAGACCCATCCCACAAGGAGGAACCAAACCCTAGGCAACCAAACACCCACTCAGCTACCTTGATCTGATCACCACCTTTGATCTGATGTCTTCTACACATGATGATGGACTTCTCTTGCTGGCGCTCTTTTTACTCTTCTATCTCTCTCAAACAACTCATCACACACCCTCAAGCTTGCTCATACAAGCAATGCATCCAAACTCCTCTTTTGGACCACTCTAGTCTTCTTCGTTCATCCTCAATCTGTTATGTACTTCAGTCCATCCATTGAGCACTGTTGGAATAATTGTCATTGATGCCAAATGAATTGTAACGGATATGAACGGAAATTTCAAACTGAATTGTTCCCAGAAGTGAATGGAATTGTTACCGAAAGTGAATGGAAATATCGACGGAAGTGAATGGAAATGTCGACAAAAATGTCAATGGTCCCATCTCTTGGTGAAGAGGTACCTCTTGGATGGGACACATCATTTAAAGGCTATATAAGGGAGAAGAGATGTGGAAGTATTACAAGTATTCGATTTGAATGAAGATCATATAAGTGTGAGAGAGAAGAAAGAGAGGAAAAACAAAAAATGAAATAGAATATCTCTTAAGAAAAGAAGTGTGAAGTTTAGATTTATTTTAATGAAGAATATCATTTGAGAATTGTGAAAGAGATGAGAGTAGAAAGTATATGAGTAGAGCAAAATATATATAAGAAAATCAGTGAAAGAGAAAGTGTAAGAGAAGCAAAGCCATCATTCGATTGAAGAAGCAATCACAAATGATGGAATTGATTTGGCTTGAGGTTGGTGCCTCATAGTCTAGAGGTTGTTGCTCATGTGGGTCAGTGCTCACGAATTGGCCGGGTTGGTGCTTGGCAAAAGGGATCAGTGTCTCCAGTGGGTGGGTGCTCACAAATTAACCGAGTTGGTGCTTGGTTCAGGGATTGGTGTCTCCAATAGGTTGGTGTCTACAAACATTGTAAAAGAGTCACACACACACACACACACACATATGAGCAATATTTTGCCATGGGTTTTTCCCAAAAGGGTTTCCACGTAAATCTTGTGTTCTCTCATGTTATTAATTGCTAGATATTGAATGTTTATGGTTGTTGTGGTTGATTAAATTTAAAAAGATTAAAAGATTATCTTATACTGATTCACTCCTCTCAGTATAAGTCTGTGCTTAACAATTGCTATCAGAGCAGGTCCTTTGGAGTAGGCCTAACAAGTCTAAAGGAGATTCTTTGAAGCACAAGATGGATAAGTAGTTAAGGAAGGAGAATCAAGAGTTGAAATCTATGGGCATATTCAAGTTTGAAATCAAGAGAAGAAGAGTGTAATTAGTTGAAGGTTGAGTTAGGTTCTTTGAGGGATAGGCATGAGAGGATCATAATAAAATTTGAGAGAGATCATGATATATCAATCCAAGGTGAGAAAGATGCAATTTTTAAGGGCAAATTGAATAAGCCAATCAGACAACCCAATGCCTTCAAGTTTTCTAGTTCTTTTCATGGCCATTGTTTTATTTGTCATCATGTTGGTCATAAGGTAAGATACTATTTGAGGAGAATGAATTAGTCAAAGAGATATCTCAGTCACCTTCAAGAAAAAGGTATGATAAATGTTTCTTGATTTTATTGTCATAAGGTTGGCCATATTGCTAAATTATGTCTAAGTGGAGTAAAGAGATCCTCGAGATATGTCAAAGGCTATGGAGCCCCTATAAGATATGAGAAGGGAAAAAATTAGGTTTGGAGACATAAGATAGTAAATATTGATTAGATTTATTCTAAGAGTGAGAATGTATTACTTTCTAGAGTAGAGAAAGAATCAAATAGGAAGGACTATGTGAAAATCTTGTTATTAAGAGTTATAGAAAAAATAGTGAATACTAGTCCTAAGCAGCCTATAGATCAAAGAGAATCTCTTATTACAATTGATCATGTGCCTTGTCAAAATTCCCTATTATTAGTTTCTAATGATAGTGTGTTGGAAGGTAAGATGAAAGAGCTGAGAAAATGAACAACATCATGGATGTTGAGGTTAGTGAGTTATAGAAGTTAGACATGCTTAAATGGATTCTAAGAGAAAGAAATTAGTCTCATAGATGCAATAGGATCAAGGAAGTAATATAGGAGATGTGGTCATATCTTGGGTTCACTTTATTCTAGGAGCCTTTGTGTGGGGTGTCTCTTCTAGGCTTAAAGGAGGAACTTTATATAAAAAAGAAGTATGGTGGATGCATGTTGGGTTTGGTTATGTGGCATGACAAGAAAATCATGAAGGTGAGTTGATAGATTAGTTTATATATCAGTTTAAGAAGTTTGATGAAAATAATGCATAAACAAAGGGGGATCATGAGTCTAAAGTGAAGTAATCTTTAGTTTGGATTGACCAAAAAGAGATATTTTAGCAAGCAATCATCAAGGTCAGGTCCAAGGATTAGGTGGTGAGGTATGAATGGGTTCAGAAAAGATCAAAATCTAATGGAGATATATAGAGTCATGTGTCGAGCTAATGAGAAATAGGTCAAGCTGAAAGACAATAGATCAATCACTCTAAAGGTAAGCATTTGCTCAAGTTTTCTTTAGTAACATTAATTGAAATTGGAGTAAAGAGACAAGGTGGCAGATGTAGAGACCCTTTACCATTGATTTTAAAGGGGGAGAATTGAAGATAGGGGAGTAAAGGAGGAGAAACAAAATAAGGGGGAGTTCATATCCTTATTCATGGGGATTTCCATCAATGACAAAGGGGGAGATTATTAGAATAATTGTCATTGATGTCAAAGTAATTGTAATAGATATGAATGGAAATGTCAAATGGAATCATTGTTAAAAGTGTTGCTAGTAGTAAATAGAATTGTTGCCAGAAGTGAACATAAGTTTTTTCAAAAGTGAATGAAATTATTTCCAAAAGTGAATGAAAATGTTGATGGAAATGTTAATGGAAATGTCAACAAAAATCTCAATGGTCACATATTTTGGTGAATAGGTGCCTCTTTGATGGGATGCATCCTTTAAAGGCTATATAAGGGAGAAGAGATGTGGAAGTATTACAAGAATTTTATTTGATTGAAGATCATATAAGTGTGAGAGAGAAGGAAAAGAGGAAGAGAAGAAAATGAAATAGAATATCTCTTAAGAAAAGAAGTGTGAGGGGTAGATTTATTTTAATGAAGAATATCATTTGAGAATTGTGAAATAAATGAGAGTAAAAAGTATATAATAAAATAAGTGAGAGAGAAAGTGTAAGAGAAGAAAATCCATTATTTGATTGAAGAAGCAATAAAAGATAGTGGAATAAATTTGGCTTGGGGTCAGTGCCTCATAATCTACGGGTTGGTGCTCCTGTGAGTCAGTGCTCACGAATTAGTCGGGTTGATGCTTGGCGAAGGGGATCAGTGTCTCTAGTGGGTGGGTGCTCACAAATTGATCGAGTTGGTGCTTGGTTCGGGGATTGGTGTCTACAGAAGGTTGGTGCTTGTAAACACTATAAAAGAGTTATATATATATATATATATATATATATATATATATATATATATATATATATATATAAGCAATATTTTGCCATGGTTTTCTCTTGAAAGGGTTTCCACGTAAATCCTGTGTTCTCTTGTGCTATTAATTGATAGATCTTGAATGTTTATGGTTGTTGTGGTTGATTAAATTTGAAAATATTAAAAATATTATGTTATACTGATTCACCTCCCCTCTCAGTATACCCTGTGCTTAACAAGCACACTCCTGATCTCTTACCTTCGTCTCTATATTATGCTCTATCAATTCACATATAAAAGTCTAGAAACCATTACCTTGGTTTCCACTATTTATAGAGTCTTCATGAATACCAACTTCTTGGTCAGTCATAAGACTTGCCTTAACCATTAAGACTTCTATCATGATAATCATAGCTCAATACCATTCTCACAAGTCGACCATAACATCTATGGGTCGCACTTAAGCGGCTACGCCTTTCAATTAGGCCTTAATAGCCCTTATAGGTCTCATAAAGACCTATTCACCCATTTAACACTTCATCGAGCAAATAAAGAACATAGGATCAATTTCAACTATATGGGTCCACTCCATGTAACCCTTATGACATCTTCATCTGATTTCTCTCGCCAAAACACTCTTATGCTAAAGCAGAAATCGCTTGAACAATATTTTGTACACAATAGCACCATGTACGAACAAAAATTCAACTTTGAGGCTCCTTAAATTTCATTGTATAAACATTCATACCTTCTAATTGGGTTCTCTAGATGTGCCTTGAAGTCCTCTACAACTTTGCTTTTTATTGCCTCAAGAAATTCGTCCTAGATAAAAAGATATAGCCTAAAAATTGAGCACTGGTTTTTCTTCTCAAATTTGAATATTTAAATTCCAATGGTCACTGAGCAAATGTTAAACATCGAGCACCTTAACCTCATCTTATTCTTCTTGGAAATTGTGGACAAATACGCACCATCAATCTTCTCTGAGTAGCTTGATCTTTATCTTGCAACGCTCATCGTTCATCTTCGATCAAAATGCATGTGGTTGTGCCACTTGGCAACTCTGCGTGCCTTTTGCACATGACTTTTGACTCGATCTGCACCGTCAATCTCTGTCAGTACAAACCCCTGCGAACCGTTCATCTTCTGTCAACTCAACGAGATAGTGACACTTGTCACCAGTGCGTGAAATCTTAGACTCTTTGACATTTTGACTAAATAGACACTGTTGGATCAAGATCTAGATGATGAACGCTCACTGTTAGATCTACTGACTAGTGACCTCAGAATTCAATGAAGTTAAACTTGACAGTCTCTGGCCCATCACAGTCTACAAAAACAAATTTGAAGGTTTATAACTTGAGGTAGAAAACACTTCAAAAGTCCAAATTTTTAGGTTATCTTCTTGGCATGATAGACAACATCTCCATGAAAACCTTTGACCGCACTTGACTTTCTGAGTACCAGAAATAAATGCACAAACTTGTTGGTTCATTTGTATCTGCATGATGTGCAATGACGGTCTGACTTCTCTTAAGCTAGAAGATGCATTATTTTCATTCCAAATGATCAAGTGACATACCAGAACTTCACCAAGACATCTATGGATGCCTCACAACTTCTTTGTCCTTACAACTCTGCAAATGTGCCATATATTATCCAAGCTATCAAACACAACATCATTAATGCACTAGTATCTCATGTTAACTTTGACATCAATAACAACCTAACATCAATGACTATGCTCAATAATCTCTCTCGTTGTCATTGATGACAAACGCCCTCAAAATGACTTCTTTCTCATTTGAATTGAGCTCTTTCATTCTAATCTTTCTCCTCCTTTGACATTAATGACAAATGTTGCCTTCCTTAACATGCCAACAAACATTCCTCAACAATATGTATGCATTCAATCACTATTACGATGATCAAGATACTTACATACTTTCAAACATATGAATCAATTGCTCTCCCTTTGACATGCACCAATCTGAACTTGAACTTCTTTGATCATTGGACCTGATAAACTGCTCACAGAACTTAGAAAGCTCCTCCTAAAATTATGCACATGTCTTCAAGTCTCTCAAACTTATCTGAGTTAGCTCCCCTTAACTTCAAGATCTATTTGAAAAATATCATCTTCAATAAGTCTTCTCAATGAACTAGATCTGCCAGCAACACTTCAAACAATATGGATAGCATAGCAACAAAACAATTGCCCTTTATCCTCTAAAAGCCATCAAGGTTTAGAACCTTTTCAAGCACTCTCATGGAATCATGACATACACAACTTGTCATATACAAAACTCTGAGACCTTCAAGATAACAAGACATTCTCCTCCTACTCAAATGACCTTTTAATGATTCATAAACAAGGAAATGACTCCCAAGCTTTGTCTTAGATACTCAAATGTGGCCTTTGTCAATGGTTTAGTCATAATGTCTACAAGTTCTTGTTTTGTAGACACATATTCCAATTTAACAATTTGATTACTTTTTCTCTTAAGAAATGATATCTAATATGAATGTGCTTGGTTTTTGAGAGCATAACAAAATTCTTAGAGATACTAATTACACTAATATTGTCACAATAGATAGGACAAGGTCCATTTTCTCTTACCTTGTAATATTCTAATGTTTGTTTCATCCACATTATCTGAATACAACTGGAAGCAACAACTATATATTCAGCGTCTACAGTTGATAGAGATACAGAGGCTTGCTTCTTGGTAAGTGAAGACACCAAGCATTCACAATGAAGAAGACACCACCACTGATACTCCTATCATCTACACGTCCTGTCCAATCTGCATCAGTGTGTCTTTAGAGTAAATTCTTTACTTTTGGGTTACCATAAACCATACTCTATTGTGCTCTTGAGATATTTTAAGATCATTTTGACTGCTTTCAAGTGAGATTCTCTGGGATCAGCTTGAAACCTTCCTACATGGCCCATTGCTTGCATGATATGAGGCCTAGAAGCAGTAGAGTATATGAGACTTCCAATCATGGATTTATACAAAGTTTAATCAACTTTTGGTGAGTCATCTTGTTTACTTAAATTGCATCCAATGATCATTGGAGTAGTCATTGACTTACAATCCAACATGTCAAACTTTCTTAGCATATCTTCGATGTATTTTGTCTGTGAAATGAATATCCCTTCATTAAGTTGGTTAATTTGTAATCCTAAGAAGAAAGAAAGTTCTCCCAGCATCGACATTTCAAACTCAGTCTTCATAGCATCTGCAAACTCTCTACTCATATTGATATTGTCATAACCAAATATTATGTCATCAACATAGACTACAATTAGTAATTCATGAGTGTCAACTATCTTGATATATAAATTACTATCAACTATCTCTCTTTTGAAGCCTTGGCTCGATAGATACTTGTCTAATCTATCTTACCTAGCTCTAGGAGCTTGTTTAAGACCATATAAAGCCTTCTTTAGTTTGTAAACACAATCATGATTACTTGACATTAAAAAACCTTCAAGTGGCTCAATATAAACTTCTTCATCTAATTTGCCATTCAAAAATGTAGATTTCACATCCATCTGGTAAACTCTGAAACCTTTAAAGCTTGCATATGATATAAAGAGTCTAATTGCTTCCATTCTTGCTACAGGAGCAAATGTCTCTTCAAAATCCATTCGTTCAACTTGAGCATATCCTTTACACACCAGTCTAGGCTTATTTCTTGTGACCTCTCCTTTCTCATTCATCTTGTTTAAGAAAACCCACTTAGTTCCTATCACATTTTTGTCTTTTGGCTTAAGAATCAAATCCCGTGTTTCATTTTTTACTATTTGATCAAGTTCCTCCTTTATGGCAAATGTTCAATTGTCATCTTTGCTAGATTTTAATAAAGTTTTGGGTTCAATCTTGGATAGCAAAGCTGTGTCTTGTTGATTCTGATTGATCAAGCTTCTCCTCAGTTTGCAAACTAGCATTCACATTTCCAATAACTTGGGAAACTAGATGATCCTTCTGTATTCTCGTAGAGGGGGATTTAGTATCGTATCTTACTTATTCATCTTCATCATCTGATTGATCAGGTATTCTTTCATTATTTGAAATAACATTCTCAGTAGTGTCAATTGTCTGCAAGCTGGGCTTCTTGATGTCACCTACCTCTTCAATTCTCACATTAGAGCTTTCAATAACTTTGTGGAGTCTCTTATTGAAACATCTATAAGCATAACTTATGGAGGAATAATTCAAGAAGATGCCTTCATCAGATCTTGAGTCAAAATTTCCAAGATTTTCTTCATTCCTCTTGATAAAACAATTGCTTCAAAACACTTTTAAGTGTTTGATATTAGCTATCCTATTTTTCCATAGCTCATATGGAGTCTTGTCACCATTTGCTCTAACTTGGAATTTATTTAAGATATAAATAGAAGTATTGTCAGCGGCTTCCCAAAAACCATCTGAAAGTTTGGAATCTTGAAGCATGGTTCTAGTCATCTCTGGGACAGTTCTATTTTTTCTCACAACTACCCCATTCTGTTGGAGTGTCCTAGAAACATAGTTTTTTATTTTAATTCCTTATTCCTCACAAAAGTCATCAAACTCATAAAACCAAAATTTACCTCCTCTGTCTGATCTTACACTCCTGATTCTTTGTCTTTTTTAATTTTCAACAAGAGTTGTAAATGCTTTAAACTTTTCAAAAGCTTCTGATTTCTCTTTAAGAAAAAATATCCAAGTCATTCTAGTGAAGTCATCAATTAATAACTTAAAGTAGCTATTAACTTGAATGCCTTGAGTTCTAATGGGTCCACAAAGGTCTGTGTGGATCAACTCCAATGGTACTATAGTAAAATGTTCCTTAAATTTGTATATTTTTTTGACTTGCTTTTCAGGAAGGCATGCCTTATAGAGAAATGAGGAATCTTATTGATTTTAGGCATATGCCTCACTAGTCTTTTTGAGCCGATCCTTACTAAATTATCAAAGTTCAGATGTCTAAGTCTTGTATGCCAAAGCCAACTTTCCTCTAATTGATTCATGAAGCACTTTTCTTTATTGGATTCATGAAACCCATACAAGTTGTTATCTGCTTTGTGAATGTTTGCAACTAATTTTTCAGACCTGGAACTTCTCACTTCACACCATTTGTCATGAAAAGTCACAACATTTCCTTGTTTACATATTTGGCTAATAATTTGAAGATTGTGTTCCAAACCTTTTACATATAGAACATTTTCAGTTCTAGTATGACCATTATCCAAACTTATAGAGCCTTTCCCAACTATGTTAGAAAAGTTGTTGTCACCAAACCTTATTGAACCTGAATTGTGTTTCTTGAGAGAAATAGACTTACTCTTGTCTCCTGTCATATGACTTGAGCATCCACTGTCTATGTTCCTTTTCTTGTTTTCATCCTCTTGAGTATGTAAGATAGTTTGTACAAATATGGATTCTTACTTTGAGTCCTGCTCTTTTATTTGAATCTTGGTTTTGTCTTTCTTGAATCATTTGATGGTGTCCATAACTTGAAAGTCTTTTTTCCAAAAGTTCCTTTTGCAATACTTGGTTATATGTCTCTGTTGATTGTAGTTATAGTAGATAACGTCATTTCTTCTCTTTTGGAGAGTAAGTACAGTCCTTATATATGTGATCATATTCATTACAAGTATAACAGTGTCCATTGAAAACATAACTATAACTGTTCATGTTAATTGCCCCTTTAGTTTGATCATCAATACCCCGAGACATCTCATCCACATATTATTTTGTAGAGCTAGATTTCTGCTTGTCTTTAGATAAAAGTGCATCAATATAAGTCATAACTTTACCTTCCAATTGATCCTTTTTTTAATTCAAATTTGTATCACCCACAACTTGCAAATTTTTTACTGTTGCTTCTATTATTTTTGTTTGTGTCTTCCAATTGAAACCCTCTTGGGGAATAAAATCCACTGGAACCTGTAAAATGGACTATAGTCCTATAATAACAAGATCCAAATTTAGACTAACACCAACTGATCAAGGAACACCCATCCCTTAATTTAGTGAGACACCCATCCCACAAGGAGGAATCGACTCCCTAGGCAACCAAGCACCCACTCAACTACTTTGATCTGATCTCTACCTTTGATTTGATATCTTCTACACCTGATGATGGGCTTCTCTTGCTTGCACTCTTCTTTACTCTTCTATATATTTCAAACAACTCATCACACACCCTCAAACTTTCTCATACAAGAAATGCATCCAAACTCCTCTTTTGGATCTCTTTAGTCTTCTTTGCTCATCCTCAATATGTTCTGTACTTCAGTCCATCCACTGAGCACACTCCCTCTGACCTTTTTTCTTCGTCTCTATATTCTAATCTATCAATTCACACATACAAGTCTAGAAACCATTGCCTTGGTCTCCACTATTTATAGAGTCTTCATGAATATCAACTTTTTGATCGCCATAAGACTTGCCTTAACCATTAAGACTTCTATCATGTTATTTATAGCTCAATACCATTTTCACAGGGCAGTCATAGCTTCTATGGGTCACACTTAAGCAGCTACGCCTTTCAATTAGGCCTTATAGTTCTCACAGAGATGTATTCACCCGTTTAACATTTCATTGAGAAAATAAAGAACATAGGATCACTTTCATCGATGTGGATCCACTCCATATAACCCTAATGACATCTTAATGTGATTGCTCTCGCCAAAACGCTCTTATGCTAAAGTAGAAATTGTTTGAATAATATTCTGTACACAGTAGCACCATGAACGAACAAACAGTCATCTTTGAAGCTCTATAACTTTGGCTTATAAACATTCAGTTCTTCTAACTGGGTTCTTTGGATGTGCCTTGAAGTCGTTTATAACTTTTTTTTTAACTCCATCAAGAAATTCGTTCTGGATCAAAAGATTTAGCAAAAAAATTGAGCACTGGTTTTCTTTCACAAATTTAAATATTTAAATTCAAACGGTCATTGAGCAAATGTTTAACATTGAACACCTTAACCACATCTTGTGTTTCTTGGCATTTGTGGACAAATACGCACCGTCGATCTTCTCTAAGTAGCTTGATCTTTATCTTGCAATGCTCATTGTTGATTTTAGATCAGAGCTCTCATGATTGTGCCACTTGGTAGCTCTGTGTGCCTTCTACACATTTGACTTTTGACTCAACCCGCACTGTCGATCTCTATCAGTACAAATGCCCACAAATCGTTGATCTTCTATCAATTCAATGAGATAGTGACATTTGTCACCAATGTGTGCAATCTTAAACTCGTTGACATTTTGATTGAATACGCACCGTTGGATCAAGATTTGGATGACGAACGCTCACCGTTAGATCTACTGACTGGTGATCTTAGACTTCAGTGAAGTTAAACTTGACAGTCTTTGGTTCATCATAGTCTGCAAGTGCAAATTTGAAGGTTTATAACTTGAGCTAGAAAACACTTCCAGAGTCCAAATTTTTAGGGTATCTTCTTGGCACTATAGACATCTCCATGAAAACTTTTGACATCAGTTGACTTTCTCAGTACCAGAAATAAATGCATAAACTTGCAAGTTCATTCATATTTGCATGATGTGCAGTGACGGTTTGGCTTCTCTTAAGCTAGAAGATGCATGTTTCTTATTCCAAATGATCAAGTGACATACTAGAACTTCACCAAGACATCTATGGATGCCTCACAACTTCTTTGTCCTTACAGACCTGCAAATGTGCCATATATTCTCCAAGCTATCAAACACAACTTCTTTGTCATTAGTGCACTAATATCTTATGCTCTCTTTGATAACAATGATAACCTAACATCAATGACCATGCTCAACATCAAGGAGATCAATGCATCGACAAGTCTTGCAAACAAAAAATGTCGCTAAGTGAAAATAAGGTGTATAAACCCAAAGTCTCAGGAGCCTAAAGGCATCTCTATCTTTACATCATAGACCTGAATTTTCATTGAGATCTTCTACCTCTCATCCTTCAGCATCTTGTCTTTCCACAAATTCCATAAGATCTCTATAATAAAAAGTTGTAGTCATCCCACTCTTATAAGTATTAAAGATTTCACCATTAACTTTTGGGACTATGTAAGAAACAAATCATTTAAATTGGAGATTTTTCTTAGGTTTCCAACTTCCGTACATTTGATAATAAAAAAATAGAAAGTACTTATGATAATAGAAATAAATACAATTCTAGTTTCTATTTAACTCTCAAAACTCAAAACCATCTTTGTATCAGTTAGAAAACCCCAAAACACCTCTTTTCAGCTTTAAATTTGTCTTTGGACTTCACAAAAAAGGTCTCTAATTTGAAGGTTTATTTTTATTTTTGAACTTGACTCTGGAGACTGCTCAGATTGGTATCTTATTCTACATTTGATGACCATGAAAATCAGATTCAACTTTATTAGTATTCTCTAAAAAAAAAACAACGTTAGAATTTTTTTAAGGCGAAATAAACAGACTTGGAATTTTTTTCACCACAATTCTCTATAAGAAATGCTAGATAAAATTAAATGATAACCTGTCTATTGTTTCTTCTTTAAATTGTCTTTGTCTGTCTTGATTCCTTCTTTTAGAGAAATATGATGCAGTATGCTTCAGGATGCTTCTAGAATCTATCTTTGAATTTTTAATCGAAACAACCATTTCTTCATCTGTGTTCTTTTTCTTTTCCATAGATGCCTTAATCCTTGGCTCTTTCATGCCTTGTCTATGACTCCTCCGATGTCATCGGGACTATGACTACCATAAAGAAAAAATGAAATAGAAGTTGAGAGACCAATCAACTTCAACCCGACATATCGATCTCTTTGTGGTCTCATACCATAAAGAAAGAATGAAATAAAACATGAGAATATAGAGAGAAGAGAGAGAAACACTTCATACATTCATGTTCAAGTATGCGTGCATTGCATTTGAAGTTTTCTTCATCAATAGATTTGAAACTATCAACTACATGCAAACTGTTAACTAACTTTTAACTCCCAACTAACTCATAATTACCAACCAACTTAACTAACAACTATGTCGCAACTAAAACTATTTCATAACTAATATGACCATTACATATGTTCTAATATCCATGCATACTGTGACTGGGATTTCTTTCCAAGGCCTTGAACACCTCACATTTGTAGTCTTTTCTTATTTTCTTTCCCTCTATTCTCATGTTATTATTACTCATCTACTTTGAACTTCACACAATTCTTTTTGTCTGTTTCAAACTTCAAGACATGAGATGGGAATTGCTTCATTACTTGTTTGAAACTACTTGGAACTTATTTCAACTCCCAACCCCTGTTATTATTATGGTATAGAATTGCATAAAATGTTTGATGCATCCTTGTGAATTTGGAATGCTAGTAACCATATGTGGTGAGATTAGAATTGCATGAAATAAAAATCTCTCTTTCATTTTAAAATGTTATTAGATTTAACTCAATAGAAATAGATGTAAATTTTAGATTAGTTTAGGGTATTGACTAATTCTACATACCATAAGATTTTAGGCATCTCCGTTCTTAAGTTCCTCATAAAAATTGAATCGTCATCAGTGTTGGGCATAAACATTCTTTTAGTCCTAATATATGTAAGAAATAACATAGGATTTTATGTGTATGCAGAAGTAGATTTTTTCACAATATCTTGATTTTGAATTAACCCTTGATAAATTTCCACATGAAACTATAAGAGTCTTATGAAATATGTACACTTCGGATGATATTTGTTTGTGTCATCTTTGTAGTATATAATTTGGACACAACTTGTGTAGGCCTAGTTTGTCTTGGTATTGAAGCATAAAAGATAGTTGTTGGTTCCATGAAAGAGTTACTTACAGTTGACTTTTGCCCTCCATTGCATTGCCTCATCATTTTTGGAAACATTCATCCAATAGAAGATGAAATGTTGGAGTTTTATGCTGTACCAAAAGCTTGCATTAATACTCAGAATTGGACCGACTGAATTTAGAGTGTTAGGTTTCGCTCTTATGGATCCCATCCAATCCTTTTACATTGGAGTTCCTTTTTGCGAACTTATTTTCTACAAACTATTATCTACCAATTAGTGAATGGTAAAAAGGCTAGGTATGATAGTTTATTTGTTTATTTTATGATATTTCACAGAATTAAGAGCCGATGTTGACTTGATTTGATCAACTAAGTGCATTTGTAAAGAGATGACTTCAATCTTGGAGCAGATGTTGGATTTCCTAAACAATCATTTTGATGGTATCCTTATCCTATAATTCTTAGCTTGAATGTCTTCCTAGGTGATCTGTACAAGTTGAAACAAATGTAAAAGTTCAATTTTGTTTGTTTTTAAGGTCCATTTTTTAGCAGCACAGAATAGTCCATTCCATTTATAAGCTTGTGGGAAGCATTTAATCACAGTTTAATCACATCACAACAGTATGGTATCAACATTTGTGAGGCATGCATTGAATTGTTTAATATATACCATTAGCTTTTGTTTGTAATTTCAATAGAAGTCAAAGAATGGAAACTTAATAATTTTAATAATATCTATGGGGTGCTTAAACATATATTAGCTTTGTTCTTTTAGGTTAAGGATTGTATGTTTGCACAATCATCTGTCACAACGTTATTAATTATATCAGTCATAACTTTCAAGCCAAGTGATGGACATCTGCTATTCTCATCATGGGGTTTTACCATTAAAACATAGTTAATACGATCAAGGTAATTTATTTAAGTGTTTTTCTATTCCACATCATAATCCATTTAAGTATTTTTTTGGTATCACTTTAATCTGTTTTGGATCAGGGTAAAAACATGTCTACATAATTATGAGAAGTGCTTTAGCATAAGCCTTAAAACTCATTGTGAGGAGTACTATAGGAACTCCAAAGTAGTTGGCCCATTGAGAGGACCTATAATTAAAAAGGGCAATGGGTCCATCCTGATTGATTAGTTCCTATCCGCGAGGAAAACCAATTGCTGTCGTTTAGGGGTAAATTTGTGGTCTGATTTTTTTTGGAGAGCAGTACTCGATCAGACGGCATTGGTGGCCAGAGATATATCCCTAAACATTAGGCAACAGTTGAAACTTGGGGCCCATTTATATCAATTTTAGAATATTCCTAGCAGACTATCAAAAAAATCAATCACTCAAGTATCAGAAGACTCTCAATGGACTTGCAGCTAGACATTTGATAGAACCTAGAAATTAGAAAATCTTCATCCTATTAGTTTCAAAAAACTATCAGAAAACTCTCAAAGGACTTGTAGCTAGACATTTGTCAGAAAACAAAAACCAAAAACTAAAAAAAAAACCATTATGCTCCATTGCTATTCCACTTCATTTTTATTTACAAAGTCAAATACCCGCAACTCGTGCCTTGGATTGATTTCTCACTGATCCTAAAAAGAGAGGGTCTTACTCCTTAAAAAGTCTTTGGTGTGTATAAAACATGCATCAACAAATCTTGTATGTGCATTCCAGAGGCTAGGTGTTATCGTGGTTGTTCAATTTCTTTTCTTGATATCTTTAAGTCCTCGTACAAACTAGTCTTCCTCAATTGTAAACTCCTTAGCTCTAATTTCTTTTTTTAATACAAAGGTGGATTTGCATGCATGAGTAGATAAATTTGGATGTCTTGCCTTTGAGAAATGACAAAGGGGAACTATACAAATATGGCTTAAAACCATATAAGTCGCAAATAAAACTTGGATGACATCATTGGCTTGGTTGATGGCATAAAAAAGTGTTCAATAGCTACAGAACATCATTGATGTCAATTAAGCAGGGGGCACTGCAAAATGTCATTGTGCAGTTTGATGATTTTGGGAACCCTAGAAGTCACAACTCAAAATTGGATGACATCATTGGCCCCATTGATGGGGTAGAAAAACGTTTAGAAGACACAAAATGTCATTGCCTTGGATGATGATGTCGGCCAATTAAAGTGCATTGCAAGACATCATCAACTAGGTCTATGATGTCAGGACTAGGCACACAAATAGGAAGAATATGAGCAAAAAGAGGGAATGAGAATCATCAAAGGACAAGCAATTTGATTTCATGGCAAGATGAAGGTGGTAATAAGAACGACTAGGCATGACAAAAACTCTCACAAAGCGCCATGAACCAACCCGCCTTGATCTTGGTGTACTCCGTAGGACATACACTCAAGGATATCAATGCACCAACAAGTCTTGGAAACAAAAAATGTTGGTAAGTGAAAATAAGGTGTATAAACCAAAATTCTCAAGAGCCTAAGGGCATCTCTATCTTTACAGTCCCAGATGTTCATTGAGATCTTTTACCTCTCATCCTTCAACATGCTATCTTTCTACATCTTCCATGATATCTGTATATTAAAAAATTGTAATCATCCCACTCTTATTATAAGTATTAAATATTTCACCATTAACTTTTGGGACTATGTAAGAAACAAATTGTTTAAATTGGAGATTTTTCTTAGATTTACAACTTCTGTACTTTTGATGATAAAAAAAATATAGTACTTATTATAATAGAAATAAATACAATTCTATCTGTTTAACTTCTCAATTCTAAAAACCACCTTTGTATCATTTAGAAAACCTCAAAACACCTCTTAAACATCTTTAAATCTGTCTTTGGAATTCACAGAAAATGTCTCTAATTTGTAGGTTTATTTCTATTTCTAAACTTGACTCTGTTGATTGCTCAGATGGTATGTTATTCTATATTTGATGACCAAGAAAATCAGACTCAATTTTATTAGTATTTTCTTAAACAGAAAACAATAGGGTTAGATTTTTTTAAGGCGAAATAAACAGACTTGGAATTTTTTTCACCACTGTTCTCTACCGAAAATTCTAGATAAAATTAAATGCAAACCTATTTATTGTTTCTTCATTAAATTTTCTTTTTCTGTCTTGATTCCTTCTATTAGAGAAATTTGATGCAATATGCTTCAAGATGCTTTTAGAATTTGTCTTTGATTTTTTAACTGATAGAACCATTTCTTCATCTGGGTTCTTTTTGTTTTCCATAGATGCCTTAATCTGTGGCTCTTTCATGCCTTATCTATGACTCCTCTAATGTCATTGGGAATCTAACTACCATAAAGAAATAATGAAATAGAAGTTGAGACACCAATCAACTTCAACTTGACAGACCCATCTCTTTGGGCTCTGATACCATAAAAAAAGAATGAAATAGAACACGGGAATATAGAGAGAAGAGAGAAACGCTTCATACATTCATGTTTAAGTATGCATGCATTGCATTTGAAGTATTCTTCATCAATGGATTTGAAGCTATCAACTACCTCCAAACTGTCAACTAAGTTTTAACTCACAACTAACTCATAATTACCAACCAACTCAACTACCAACTATGTCACAACTACATTTATTTCATAACTAAAATGAGCATTACATATGTTCTAATATCCATGCATATTGCGGCTGGGATATCTTTCCAAGCCCTGAAACACCTCGCATTTTTAGCCTTTTCTAATTTTCTTGCCCTCTATTCTCATGTTATTATTACTCATCTACTTTGAACTTCACACAATTCTTTTTGTCTGTTTCAAACTTCAAGACATGAGATAGGAATTTATTCATTACTTGTTTGAAACTACTTGGAACTACTTTTCAACTCCCAAACCCTATTATTATAATGGTATAAAACTGCATAAAATGTTTGATGCATCCTTGTTAATTTGGAATGCTAATAACCATATGTGGTGAGATTAGAATTGCATGAAATAAAAATCTCTCTTTCGTTTTAAAATGTTATTAGAGTTAACCCAATATAAATAGAGGTCATTTTTAGAGTAGTTAAGGGTATTGACTAATTCTACATACCATAAGATTTTAGGCATCTCCATTCTTAAGTTCCTCATAAAAATTAAACCGTCATCAGTGTTGGGCATAAACATTATTTTGGTCCTAACATATGTAAGAGATAGCATAGGATTTTATGTGGATGCCAAAGTAGATTTTTTCACAATATCTTGATTTTGAAGTAACCCTTCATAAATATCCACATGAAACTACAAGAGTCTTATGAAATATGTACACTTCGGATGATATTTATTTGTCATATTTGCAGTATATAATTTGGACACAACCTGTGTAGACTTGGTCTGTCTTGGTAGTGAAGCACAAAAGATAGTTGTTGGTTCTATGAAAGAGTCACTTACAGTTGACTTTGGCCTTCCATTGCATTGCATCATCATTATTGGAAACACTCATCCAATAGAAGATGAAAAGTTGGAGTTTTATGCTGTATGAAAAGCTTGCATTAATACTCAGAATTGCACCGAATGAAATAAGAATGTTAGGTTTGGCTCTTATGGATCCCACCCAATCCTTTTACATTGGAGTTTCTTTCTGCCAACCTATTTTCTACAAACTATTATCTACCAATTAGTGAATAGTAAAAAGGCCAAATATGATAGTTTATTTCTCTATTTTATGATAGTTTAGAGAATTAAGAGCCAATGTTGACTTGCTTTAATAAACTAACTGCACTTGTAAGGAGATGACTTCAATCTTGGAGCAAATGTTTTATTTCCTAAACAATTATTTGATGCTACCTTGATCCTATAATTCTTAGGTTGAACATCTGTAAAGGTGATTTGTACGAGATGAAACAAAAATAAACGTTTGATTTTGTTTATTTTAAAGGTCCATTTTTTTAGTAGTACACGATAGTGCATTCCCTTTATAAGCTTATGGGAAGCATCTAATCATTGTTTAATCACATGACAACAATATGGTATTAACATTTGTTAGGCATGCATTGAATGGTTGATTATATATCATTAGCTTTTGTTTTTAATTTCAATAGAAATCAAAGATTGGGAATTTAATACTTTTATTAATATCTACGGGTTGCTTGAACATATATTAGCTTTGTTCTTTTAGGGTAAGTATTGTATGTTTGCACAATCATCTGTCGCAACTTTATTAATTATATCAATCACAACTTTCAAGCCATGTGATGGACATCTACTATTCTCGTTGTGGGGTTTCACCATTAAAACATGGTTAATACGATCAATGTAATTTATTTAAGTGTTTCTATTCCACTGCATCATTCATTTAAGTATTTTTATGTATCATAATAATCTATTTCAGATCAGGGTAAATACTTGTCTGCATAACTATGGGTAGTGTTTGTGCATAAGCTCTAAAACTCATTGTGAGGAGTACCACATGAACCCGAAGGGCAACGACTCCATTTTGATTGACTAGTTTTCATACCTAAGGAACATCAAGAGTTGTCATTTAGGGCTAAATTTGTGGCTAATTTTTTTTTGGAGAGCGGTACTTGCTCAGACAACATTGGTACCCAGAGACATATCTTGCCCATTTCTATCGATTTCAGAATATTCTTAGTAGACCATAAAAAAATCAATCAGTAGAGTATCAGAAGACTCTCAGAGGACTTGCAGCTAGACATTTGACAGAAATCAAAAATAAAAAAAATTTCATCCTATCAGTTTCAAAAAACTATCAACAAAATATCAAAAGACTCTCAGAGGACTTGCAACCAGACATTTGACAGAAAATAGAAACCAAAAAAAAAAAAAAATCACTACGCTCCACTGCTATTCCACTACATGGTTATTTACAAAATTGAATACCCGCAACTCATGCCTTGGAGTGATTTCTCACCGAACCTAAAAAGAGAGGGTTTTACCCCTTAAAAAGTCTTTGGTGTGTATAAAACATGCATCTAAAAATCTTGTTTGCAAACTCCAAAGGCTAGGTGTTTCCTTGTTGGTTCAACTTTTTTTCTTGATATCCTTAAGTTCTCGTGCAAACTAGTCTTCCTCAAGTGTAAGCTCCTTAGCACTAAATCCATTTTTTAATACAAAGGTGGAGTTGTGTGCATGAGTAGAGAAATTTGGATGTCTTCTCTTTGAGAAATGACAAAGGGGAACTATACAAATATGGCTTAAAACCATATAAGTCACAACTAAAACTTTGCTGACATCATCAGCTTGGCTGATGGCATAGAAAAGTGTTCAATAGCCACAAAACATCATTAATGTCAACTAAGCAAGGGGCACTGCAAAATGTCATTGTGTAGTTTGATGTTGTTGGGAACCCTAAAAAGTCACAACACAAACTTGGACATCATTGGCCCCGTCGATGGGGTAGAAAAATGTTTAGTAGACACAAAATGTCATTACCTTGGATGATGATGTCGAGCAATTAGGGGGCATTGCAAGACGTCATCAGCTAGGTCAATGACGTCAGGAAGAGGCACATGAATAGGAAGAGGAGAAAAAAGAGGGATTAAGAATCATCAAAGGACAAGCAAGTTGATTTCATTGCAAGAATGAAGGTGGTAATAAGAACGACTAAGCATGGAAAACTCTCACAAAGCACCATGACTCGGCCTGCCTTGATCTTGGTGTACTCCTTAGGACATACACTCAAAGAGATCAATGCATTGACAAGTCTTGCAGACAAAAAATGTCGATAAGTGAAAATAAGATGTATAAACCCAAAGTCTCAAGAGGCTAAGGGCATCTCCATCTTTACAGTATAGACCAAAATTTTCATTGAGATATTTTACCTCTCATCCTTCAGCATGTTGTCTTTCTACAACTTCCATAAGATCTCTATATTAAAAAGTTGTAGTCATCCCACTGTTATAGGGATTTAAGATTTCACCATTAACTTTTGGAACTATGTAAGAAACACATTGTTTAAATTGACATTTTTCGTAGGTTTCCAACTTTTGTACTTTTGTTGATAAAAAAAGACAAAGTAATTATGATAATAGAAATAAATACAATTCTAGTTTCTGTTTAACTCTCAAAACTCAAAACCACCTTTGTGTCAGTTAGAAAACCCTCAATTTTTTTCATTTTTTTGCTATATCTCTCCATCTGTAGCCCCATTGGTCCTCAAACTTTATTCGAACACCTAAAATTCCATTCTTTATGTTTTCTTCCTTGAGGTCCCATATACCGATTCCACTTCTTATTCTCACAAATCTCAATTTTCTTTTTTTTTGCGTTTTGCCATAACTTTTATTTGTTTCATTTTGCTTCAAAAATTTTCTACAGTGTTCATATCCCTTTTCTGCTTATTTGTCTCTCTTTAATAAATTTTTTAGTTTTTCCATTTTCACTTCTGAAATTGCCCTCACCTTCATCAATCATACTCCCACTATGCAAATAAATTAGTAAAATTACCCTTACCCCTTCCAATTTCGTCTGAATTATAAAATTTCTTTACTAAACGTGTCTTAACTCTAGTTTTCCTACCCATTGTAAAAAAAAAAAAAACTCTTATTCTGGGCATGGTAATAACCCAAACATGAGCAAAAAATATGGAGGATGAAATTATCGTCCTCAAGACCCAAATCAAAGATCTTGATGAAATTTTTTTTGACCTCAATCTTCAACATACTGCCTTGAACAACAGATGACATCTAGAGTCCTCTTCAAACTTTGGGTTTTCTTCTTCTAGCAATTTTCATGGGCCAAAGCTTAATTTTCTTTGATTCAATGGTGCAGATCTGATTGGATGGATCTATCAGACATAATAATATTTTAGTCTACATAATACTTTTGATGCCAACAAGATCTTGCTTGCATCCTTTCGCTTAGAACATGAATCCCTTCAATGGTATTGTTGGTATACCAAGGCTCATGACGTGCCAATATGGATCGATTTTTGTACATTAATTTTGTAATGGTTTGGCCCTAGTGCTTTTGTTGACTTCATTGGAGCACTCACTAAACTTCATCAAATATAAATCATGAGAGAATATCAAATAGAATTTGAAAAACTAGCCGATCACACAAAGGGATTATTCGATGAATTCTTTAGGAGTTGCTTTGTTAGTGGACTGAAGGATGCAATTCAATCCGAGGTCAAAATATTTCGGCCCAACATGATGATGAAAGCCCTAGGGTTGGCTAAGTTGGCAGAGGACAAGATCTCAACTCAACAATGATTCAAATCCAATTTTGTTCCATTCAGAAATACAACTCCACAATGATCTCAAACAATGCCAACCCCCACAACCACTCCTATCAAACATTTGATTGAAGTAGGGATGTGAGTACGTAGATAAAAAGGACTATGTTATAATTGTGATGACAAATTTACTCGGGGACATCGATGTGTCGAGCAGAATCTCTACCTACTGGATGTGGACTCTGCCCAAAATTGATGTTTTGGAAGATGCTCAGGATATAATAGATGATCCCGAAGAAGCTCAACCGATTTTGGAACCTGCTTCTCAGGAATACGAACTAGAGATCTCTCTCCATGCCTTAGTAGGAGTCACCACCCTATAAACCATATGGGTTAGGGGTTACTTTAAGAATACCCCTTTCACAATACTCATTGATTTAGGTAGCACTCATAACTTCATTGACCCTCGGATCACCAAACACATTGATTGTTTTGTCCATCCTTGCTCGACCTTTAAAGTCATGATTGCCAATGGAGGCACATTACCTTGCAAAGGGAAGTGTCGCAATATGTGTATCTCTATTAGAGATTATAACTTGCACTTTGACATGTTTGCCTTGCCCTTAGGCAGATGTGATGTTATTTTGGGAGCCCAATGGTTACACACACTTGGATCCATCTTATGGGATTTTGCTGAACTTTGGATGTAGTTTTCAGATAATGATAAAAAACACACATTGAAAGGCTTACACCTACGGTATTTTAGCATCATAAGTTCACATCACATAGAAAATCTTCTTAAGAAGAATTCACTCATCATTGCCCAACTCCATTCCATTCAAATGCAACTACAAAATGTTCTGGATAGGTATGCATGCGTCTTTGTCAAACCAATGGGATTGCCACCTTCACGGCCAGAGGAACACTGTATTCAAGTCCTTCTTGGAAGCCTTCCTCCCAACATCAGGCTCTACCTCTACCCATTTCAGTGAAAGACCAAGATTGAGTTGCTCATTTGAGACTTACTGAAGCAAGGCATTATTTGTCCCAGTACCAACCCATATTCTTCCCCAGTTCTCATTGTTCTAAAAAAAGATGGGTCATGGCACCTCTGCATTGACTTCCATGTACTTAATCACATCATAATAAAGGATAAGTTCCTAATCCCTATTATTGATGAGTTTCATGGAGCTCATTTTTTCTCTAAGTTGGATTTTCTCTCTAGATATCATCAGATCTAGATTCATGAGGATGATATCCCTAAGATATCTTTTCGCATGCATGATGACCACAAGAGTTTTTGGTCATGCCCTTTTGCCTCTCTAATGCTCCTTCAATATTCTAGGCATTGACGAGTAAAATATTCCAGCTCTGCCTACAAAAATTCATTTTGGTCTTCTTCGATGATATACTCATTTATAGTAAAACAAAGTCGAATCATCTCCAACATTTGGAGCTCACATTGCAACTTCTCTCTGATCATTATCTTTGTGCAAAACAGTCCAAATGTGATTTTGGCTAAGACGAAGTGGAGTATCTTGGGCATATTGTTTCAGCCCAAGGGGTTCAGGTGGATCCAAAAAAAATAGCTGCCATGACAAACTGGCCTCATCTTCAGACACTCAAGAGCCTTCATGGTTTTTTGTGGCTGAGTAGATACTATTGCAAGTTTGTCGAGGATTATGGGGAGATTGCAACTCCACTGATAGCTATGTTGAAAAATGATGCATTTACATGGACACAAGCTGTTGATTGTGCATTTGAAGAATTGAAACAAGCTATGTGTACTACACCTATTCTAGCTATGCCATATTTTACCAAGACTTTCACTATCGAGAGTGATGCTTGCAAAAATGGACTTGGTGTTATTCTTCTCCAAGTGGACACCCCATTGCGTTCACCAACAAAGCTCTTTTTGGCAGGGATTTAGTACTCTTTACTTATGAGAAGGAAATGATGGTCATTTTACATGCAGTACAAAAGTGGTGGTCATACCTACTAGGGAATCATTTGTGCATCAAAACTGATCACTAGAGTCTGAAATATTTCTTGGAACAACGGGTTTTTGCCCCATCACAACATAAATGGGTTAACAAACTCATCGGTTATGACTATGAGATCACTTACATGAAGGGTAAGGACAATATTGTCACTGATGCTCTATCTTGTACATTTATGGACCAAGCTTCCTTTTTAGCTATTTCCATGTCTATTTTGAATTGGTTGGATGCTGTACAACATGGGTATGTCAATGACTCATCATCTCAAATCATTCAACAGTTGGCCACTAAACCCTCTACTGCACTGCATTATTCTTGGGATGGTGCTTCTCTATGATACAAGGGCCATCTGGGGCTTCCCTAGAGCATATATCTTCAATAGGTTGTATTCTATGAACTCCATGCTTCTCCATTCATAGGGCACTCAGGGTTTCTCAAAACTTATGAGCGGGAATGATGTAACTTCTTTTGGAAGGGAATGAAAAAAGCAATTCAATAAATGGTCGCTGAATGTGATATCTGCCAATGCAACAAATGTGAAACCACACACATTCTTGAGTGAGCAACCCTTGCCCATCCCTACGAAGATTTGGACAGATATTTCTATGAATTTCATTAAGGGGCTCCCTAAATCTAGAGAAAAATAGTGATCTTCGTTGTGGTTGATCACCTCTCCAAATATAGTCATTTTGTGCCCTCAACCATCCCTATACCCCCTCCACAGTCGCATAAATTTTCTTGGACCAAATTTTCCATCTTTGTGGCATTCCTTCTTCCATTGTCTCAGATCGTGATGCAACCTTCACCAACCATTTTTTAACAAAACTATTTCGACGCACTGACACCCAACTGAAGATGAGTCTTAGGTATCATCCACAAACAAATGACCAAACTAAAATTGTCATCAAATGATTGGAAACATTCCTACGTTGCTTCACCTCAGAACAACATCAGTGGGCAAAGTGGCTCCCTCTCGTTGAATGATGGTGCAATACCTCCTATCACACTTCAACTAAAATGACTCCATATGAAGCAGTCTATGGTCAAGCACCACCATTGCTCCTTCTGTACACCCCCAATACTTCACCAGTTCAAGCGGTCGACATGCTTCTCCAAACTCGAGATCATATCCTTAGCACCTTACGGGACAATCTTCATATAACATAAAATAAAATGAAACACGCTGATCAACATCGTTTTTAGTGCACTATTCAAGTAGGTGTTATGGTTTTTCTTTGCCTGTAGCCATACAAACAATCCTCCCTAAAATTCAAAGGGTGTCATAAGCTAGCTCCCAAGTTCTATGGACCATATAAGGTTCTCTAGAAGATTAGGTCGGTTGCTTATAAGTTAGAGCTCCCACCTTCTCCCCAAGTTTACCCAATATTTCATGTCTCTTGTTTGAATAAAGTTTTTGGCACAAACATTAGAGTGCAAACTATTTTACCAGAACTTAATAATGAAGGATCCATCCTTCTTGAGCCAGAGGAAATCCTGGACATGCACACATGCCAACTTCACTCCCGCTCTATCACAGTGGTATTAATTTAGTGGCACAGAATGCAATCAGAAGATGCAACATGGGAACCACTATTTCAGATTCAACACCCATTCCCACATTTGAAGCTTTGAGGAAAAACTTTTTCTAAGAGGGAGGGGATGTTAGTAACCCATGCTACCCCTTCTCTTTAATTTGTTAGTATATTAGTTGCTATGGACACATATGATTTGTAAGTCATCCTATTAGCATTTTGTTTTATTCCACATTCATAGAAAGTGGTAGTTGCCAATGAAGGTATATAAGTAATTATTGAGGCCAATGAAGGTATCTATGAATTTATTGTATCGAGCTTGCTCAAATTAGGTTGCCCTCTTGAAGTGGCCTGTGATAAATACAATCCCTTCAGTGTTTCTGTTATTTACATAAATATGTTATTTCATGCATTTTCATCAAATAAATATGTTATTTCAAGATTTTAATTAATTTGTTATAGGGGGATCCTCTCATCTCATTAGAAGTTTTGACGATTCTAATTTGGATTGTTTTTTGGTGATAGCTATGACACTTGTGACATGCAAGTCTTTGCTATATGTTTGTCTTCACTAACATCTGTTGGGGTCCTTAAGAGTTTTGTTTATAGTTCTATAGGGGATGCCATTTACCAATTTTCACTCTCACACACTACTTACTCTTCCTTGCAAGTTTTCAACCAAGTAGCATGCCCATGCACCACCATTTATAGATTTTCAATAGATTGAAATAGTTATGAGGCTGCCTTTTACAGGGTTGCAAAGATTCTAGCTGCACTTGCAAAGACTCCAGTCTTAAAAAAATTACAACATTCTTCAAGTGCTTCAAATTTGTGTTGTACGTTATCAAAAACTTCAAAATTTTACAATTTTTTTCAAGTGCTTCAAATTTGTTAGAATTGATCAAAAACTTCAAAATTGTGCCCACAAGAACTTACTTTATGGGAGTTGGCTGCATTCGCTGCTTAGAGGATTGTGTCAATGCATCAATTTCTAGTGGATTTTGTTGGCTTTGTGGTTGCTATTGTGTGGGTGCTCTAATTCGTTGAAGTACTCAATTGGGAGTTAAGTATATTGACTTAACTACTTTTGTTGCATAGTTTGGATTGAATTGAGCCAAATATTTCCTAAATGTAATCCAATCGTCCAGTGCAATGCAGTCCATTGTGAAGTAGGATTAGAGTGTGAAGTCAATTGAGTTGCTTGTTGGAGGTCATGATAAGTTGACTTTGCCATACTACCAGGTATTTGTCAATACTCATGTAGATGTTCTCTCTAACGTGTAAGAGTTGCCTCCCCAAACTATTGTAATTGAGCACTAACAAATTGATTGCTTGGCACTTCATGTTCCATGCGTCCTGTTCTAGTCAACACATTCTGTTGGTTGTCCATAGGCACTTTCGGTTCCTTTTCATGCTTTGTGTCATTAGGATACGTTGAAACTATCACATAGGCTTTCTTTATAGTGTCAATGACAGTCTAAATCTCGCTCCACATAGTTTCATGCAATAAGGTCCAATAAAAAAGTCTAACATTGATTGCATTTGCCTGTGCAATAACATCTTTCAACAAGTTATTGTACTCCTATAGTATTAGCACCATGGCATCTAAATATTCTTGTTGCTTATGGTCTTTTACAATCATCTTCTTTATCTTCTCAACTTGTTCCTAATTCTAAACAAGTGTAGCAACCAATGATGTAATTTGAAAGTGATCAGACATCACTTGGTCGCCTATAATATCTTTCATGAGTTGAGGGCACTTTTTCATGATCATTGCTTGCACTTTCTTTAGGGTCTATTCCAATGCATATTTTATTTTTTGCAACCCCAATAATGATTCATCCAATGAACTTTAGAACTCGTAAGTACCATGCATTTGGGCTTCTACGAGGAGTTTTGCTGGATTAATTACAAGTTTTGTAGCATTTCAATAAGCCGTGAAGAGGGATCAAGTTGGAGTTTTTTTCCAGTTGTTGTGAGATGCATAATAGGGACCAAGAATGTGCTTCAATTTCCCTTGGTCCTATGCATCAATCATTTTATGGATCATCCTCTACAACTTCATTGTCTCCTTCATGATTCCCTTCACTATCCTCTTGCGTGATTTTTTACTTCTTATTGGCGTCAAATCCTGCTTTTGGTTTCTTAACACTTTTATCTTTGCCTCCCTCCTTTGTTGCATATGCCTAGTCTTGATCTACCTCACTCGAATAAAGTACATGAGAGTGTGCGAGGCCTTTATAGACCCTGCCATTCTAGTATGCAACCCCAAATTCCTCATGTAATGGACTTGTGTTATAATGAAATTGCTACACTGCAAAAAGAGATTCACAACATTAGATTACAATATGATTGAAAGTAGAGAAGAATATTGAAATATATAACTCTCCTAGTTCACTCTATTAGTGAATAGAATATAGAGGTGAATATAAAGCAAACCACTTTGAGCGGGTAACTTTTACAACCTTACAATAAGAACATAAATTATAATATGATGATCTAATTCTAACCACTACCTCATATATACACACTACTTAGGCTATGCATACTCTATATTCCTACCCTGCTACCAATATGAAGTTATAAAAATGATCATATGACTAACTTAAAGGTTGTGCTAGCCACAAGTCAACCAAACGTATCCCAATACTTGTCATATATTAAGGGTGAAGCATGCCCTCCCCTTCAAACAAGCATTCTTAACATTTACCATATGTGGATGCTTTTGTATGAAATATTGTTTCTCCTACGTTGCATCCTCCCTTTGTAGGTTCTTCCACTACATAATATACTCGGTGATTACCCTCATCTTTAGCCTTGTGAAGCAAGTCTAGATAATCTCCTCCAGTTCCTAGATGATTCTTCCTTCATCAATAAGTTTAGGGAACTTTGTCTTGGTGGGAATCTTTTGGCCAAAATAATAAACATGAAATATGGGGTGCATTTTTGCTTACAAATGTAACTCATGTTGGTGTTGTGTTCCTCAGTTGCTTGAACCTATGGTTTACATTCAAGGATGAGGTGATGGTTGGTAACCAGATATTTTGGAAGAATGATCTCTTTTAGGTGGTAGCTCTTTTGGAATATTCAAAATATCTACTAAATGCTTGTCCACCCTTGGTTAAAGATTTGTACATTTGACTATTTTTCTAGGCCCCACTAATCCATTTTTGAGCAATTTTTGCTTGTGATGAGAGCTTACCATATATGGTGACTTTGCGTGCAACTTTCAATTCAAGTCTATTATATTTTAAATGGAAACACACCAATAGTTCCTAAAAGTTCAACTTGATTATGCCTAAGGTTGCAATCCATTGGACTTCCAATACAATATTAGTGCCCTATGTGGTAATGACAAACATAGGGCTATTCAACATGTATTACCCCATAGTGAGTTTAAGACTGACATTTTTGTGAATAGTTAATAGTACCTCCATCTATAATCATGACCTAAAATTTTGGTGTTCGATAAACAAAACAATTCAACTGTGCCACCGATTTATTAACAATGAAAATATGAGTACTTATGAGTCAATCAATACTGCCATGCTTTATTTTTAAAGGAATGCAACTACCTTGAGAGTTTGTGGGGTACTAATAGCTAGGAATGCATAACAAGAGATAGTTAGATGTGGATTTTCAAACGCTTTGTCATGCTCCTCTACAACCTCAACTTTGTCTTCTTCTTCCTCTTCTTTAGTGGGGCTCTTAATGTAGAAAAGTTTCTTTTTGACACATTTATATCTCCTATATTTTCCATCACTATTAATACGTAACCCTTTTACCATTTTCCATTCAATTTATTGGAGCGTTAATCGTGTTGGTTGAGGGAATGATGGTGCAAAGGTGCTATTATCTCTGATGTTAGTGATGCATGTCTATTGGTGGCCACAAATTATTTATTTGCCCTGCGTGTCATATTAACAAAATTAGATATGTTAAGTGGATTAAACATGTGTGCCTCATGTTGAATGTGGTCTTTGAGCCCTCCAAGAAATAAGGCATTCAAATCCTCATCCGTAATTATCTCCACTTGCAAGGACAAGGTTTATAATTTATGAATATAATCCTTGATTGACCTTGTTTGCCACAACATTGCCAATTTCCTTAAGTAATTTTGTCACACTGTTGCTATGGTGTGTTTGCAACTCATTTGTAACAATGGACTAGCTGACATTGAGAGTCTTCTTCTTTTGAGCACACAATGTTCAATACAAACGAATTCCTCAAGTTCTAGATATAAGGATGCCATTGTAACCTTTAGCGGACATGGGATATGGTATATAAAAAACAATCTCCATTTGATTTATCTAGGTGAGTAGATCCTTGCCATCAAACTTTCGAAATCCAACCTTTGTAGTAGGTCTAGAGGCCTACAATTAATGCTAGCCTTGGGTTGAGACTACACAACATTTGGATTAGGTTTTGGGCTATCTCGCAAATACACCCTGATAGGTTGGAACATTGGTGATTAGTATCTGTCATTGCAGATTCATATGTGAAACTAGAAACATTTTGATAATATCTGTGAGAGAAGCCAATTTCAAACTAATTCTAGCTATATCTATTTTCATTTCATACTCCACATTGCACATACTCTCATATAGTTGGTGAACTTGATCATCCAATAAACTAGACACCATAAAAGTCCCACTTGATCCAAACTCTGACTTTGTCTCTTCTTTGCTAGGCGATTTCCCTGGGGTGAACGATTTTTTTCCCTGACCTCTAGTTTGCAGCCCTGTCATGTTGAGGCTTGAAAATATAGAAATTGATTTTCAACTTTGACTAGATGATTTTAGAATGAGGTCAACCTCAAATCTAAAATTTCAAAGAACATACTGCCAATAAAGGTATGTGAGCTTTTTGAAAATTTAAAGAAATAAAAAAATCCACAAATTACCTCATGTAGAGCAAATTTATTAAAAATTATAAAATTACAATGACTCACTCAACTGAAAATTATGCTGTAGCTTCCTTGAGTAAATCTCCAACTATCCTATTTATTGCAAATTTTTTTAACTGTTTGTGAGATATAGGCGATTCATAAAAATTAGGGCTTGTAGTATAGGTAGAGAGGATGATGAGGATATGAAAATTAATTGAGATGCGATGTTCATTCTAGATGATGAGATAGAAAATTGAGAGACATCTCTTACCTGCATAGGATTTGATAAATTAATAAAATGTGGATTTTGAACCTCTTCCCTTGGCATAGAATTTTTGTTTCCTTATCCTTCACTCAATTGTTCTTCATTCTTCCAATTCAAAATTGTGGACACCTTGGCACTTGGATTGTCGGGTGATATACTTGCTCCTTGTTTGCCCTCCTTTTCCTCTCCCGATGACACTCACTTTTATTTTACTTCTTGCACTCTTCATTTCAATTCTACTATAGGAACAACCCCGTTGCCTTGCTAGGTGGGCTTGTCGGGTGATATACTTGATTCATGTTTGCATTCCCTTTCCTCTCCCCATGGGACTCACTTATATTTTATATCTTTCACTCTTTGTTTCAATTTACTTAGGAACAACCCCTTTGCCTTGATTATATTATTGTTTTCTCCGTAGTTCCATATATATTTGAGGTTTGTTGTTTATATGATTGACTTGCAAAATCTTGATCCAATGATCAAACATGTTGGCTTGAATCATCAATTAATCTCCTTACCAACCAAAATTTATGTTGTTGATGTTCTTTTTGCTCATCGTTAGACCATTCTTATATGTATAAAACCCATGTAGATCAGTGTTCCATCTAATTTATTCCTTGTGGCAACCTATGAAAAACTTGTGTTTATCTTTATAATGGTTGGCCAGGGATTCATGCACCTTCAAATTCATCCCTAACATTTTATGGTTTCAGACAAGTTCATGTTCTCATTTTTTCTTGGACACTAGAGACTAATATCATGGCCTTGACCTATTGTTGTTTTTTTCTATAGTATCCACATGCACACAATGCTTTCATGATAGGAAGGTTGACATGTTCTTCCATCTCATGTTGGTGCACTTGGGATTTCATAGGAAGGTTAACATGTCCTTCCATCACATGATGGTGCACTTGGGATGTGTGAATGGAATTCTACACAAACCATTCTCTCTATTTCATTGTAAGCAATTCGACTCATGTCCTCTAAACTTCCTTTCACAAACTCCCCATGTTAGCAAAAATAATCTAATTAATCAAAAGGGGTAGATAATGATTTTAGGGTGCATTCATAGTGATTTTTATTTGTGCTTCCTTATAAGTCTTCCCCCTCATCACAACTTTGGGCTTCTTATTATTCAGACCACCTACTTGTTGCAAAGGTGCCCTTTTGCATTTCTTACTATGTTCCTGTTGTAGTTCTAAAAGAGATCATGTTTGTAATGGTTGGACCTACCCCTTGACACTTCTCTATTGCTTGTTCACCTATGCCCATAACACTTCTTTATATACAAAGAATGACATTTTTTGGGTTGACAATATATTGTTTACTAGTGTCTAGAAAATTATGTCATTTTGAAAAACTTTAAAGGAGAATGAATCTCCCAAACTCAGTAGAACATTCCTTGGAACTATAGGGTTAACCTTAATAATGATCCTTATTTACCCAAGCTAGTGTCCTAATCTCATTTCATGATCAACTACGACTTCACCATTAGAGAATGCCTACTTGCCAAAAGTAATGTGGCCAAATTTTACGGTCAACAATTTTTCCCCATTTGATGTCTTACACTAAGTGAAACAAGGCAAAATAATTAAAAATTAGTATTGGAATATCTTGGTAATGCCCGATAAAATATTATATCTATTTTCGTTAATTTCATTACCCAAAAATTTAGGGCAATTGAAGGATTGATCATCATGAATGATTCAATAGGTTATATCTAAGGATGTTCATTGCCTTGTGTTATATGCCAATACCTTATTGTAAGTATATTTAGAAACATCCTCATGAAATCCTCAGGAATACTTAGTTATTTGCCCCAAAGAAATGTTGTACAATCCTCTTTACATTGTATATCATTTTCAACATGAGGATAAGAGGATAATGATTTTTGTATAATATTAGTGATTTTCCCCGTTTGCAATCCCTATAACATTGAAAAATCCAACAAAATCCATGTGAATTATAGTTGGGTGGGCTAGTTGAATAGTCTTGTCACAAGACCTACTTATTTTTTTTACACGAGCTCAAAATTATTGCCGAATGATGACAATTTGACCAATCTTTTTTCAATTTTGCATTTGAACATTCACAATTGTGTTTTCCAATCCCAAGTTTTACCTTGTTAGAGCTATGAAGAGTTCAAAGTAAACCCTAATCCTCCACTCAAGATATTTGAAGGGCTCACAATTTGCCCAACTTGCATGTCATATTAGTACCTTGATGCCAAATTCCTATTTGTCGAAGGAATGCATTTCTTGTGTCTGTGATGATTTTTATTGTCTATGGACAAGTTTAGGTATCTTGCGGATCTTCCATAACTCAAATCTTTATTGGGTAGGTGTGTTTCTCCTTTTTATTTGTTTGTTATGAGTCGCTATTCCAAAACCCTCAATCTCTACAATTATCTAGTTGCTTGATAATGAGATTTGGAATGCCCTAGCCCCTATTACTTTGCAAGCTTTGTGTTAGCAATGTATTTTAAACTGAATTATCTTGGCTCATCTTATTGATTTTATCACCTGGTTGCATTCAAATTCTTTTAACCACCCCACTTTTATTTGTTGCCAACTTGAAATGTCATATCATTAATTTGGCCAATTTCTAATTGAATAACTATGGCATTCATTGTTACTAGGGGTGTGATACTAACTACCTTACCCTTTTACTTGCCCATATGATGTGTACAATTTTCATATATATATAGAATAAAAAATTGTAAGAGAAATTTGGGAAACCATGCAAATGCTTCATGTTTAGGAGCCATTCAGGGTAGAGAAGTCAAAGGAACATTTTATAGAGAAATCTGGGAAACCATGCAAATGCTTCATGTTTAGGAGCCATTCAGGGTAGAGAAGTCAAAGGAACATGAATCATTTGCATGATTTCCCAGATTTCTCTATAAAATGTTCCTTTGACTTCTCTACCCTGAATGGCTCCTAAACATGAAGCATTTGCATGGTTTCCCAGATTTCTCTTACAATTTTTTATTCTCATTTGAACTCTCATTTGTGCCAAAAACATACAACCATCATTAGTTTCAAAAGACCTTTTTTTCCCACAACCACCAAAAACACCCACTCAACCATATTTAACACTACCTTATTAATTGAAAATTGAAATCTTGTACTACTTGTGCACAAATGCACTTATTCCTTGTTAGTGTAGGGTTAACCTAGTGATGGTAGGGATTTAGTTAGATATCACTTATCCTCCCTTCTAGGACATTTCCTTGCAAATATGGCAATGTTTTGATTCTCATCTTTAATCTAGTTCATAACAAAATACCCTTGCCAACACATCCTCAACTTTCTAGGATGTGCTTGAAACCCACTTTCATAGATCCAAAATGTTTGTCCTTCATAAAATTCTATCATTCACAGATTCTTGTCATGTTATGAATTGGGCCTAATATGGGGTTTATACAATACAATAATCCTCTAAATTCATAAAATGTAGAATATTATTTTAAATCCAACACATACATATTGTTGTTCGATATAGACAAGGGTTATGTGCAAAAGATTCGAATAGATCTATAAGGGGAACCTACCCATACAATCTATAAATAGATAGATGGTAAATGGCCTTATTAGATCTGATATATCATTAGATGCTAAAACAACAGATTTAAGAGGTAAAATGCTACTAGGTAGTAAAACAAGACATATGAGTAAAAATAATGTAAAATATGACTAACAAGCATGTATTAAGCTATATTATCAAATACATGAGACATACATCATTTAAAATTATTGACCAAAATAAAAAATAAAGAGAGATTAGGGCCAGGGTTACTTACATTCAGTAGACTTGTCGATGCATTAATATCCCCTTGGCTTGTAGCACTTTGTAAGAGATGTTTGTAGGTGAAACCCTACTAGACAAAATTTGGGGACTCCAAAGAATTGGTATACCTACCAACACAAATCCTATTCTTGAAATCTTTAAGGCCTTTTAAGCTAACATGCCTTCCTTGGTTTAAGCTCCTCTTAACATTAAATCCTCTTCTTCTAATTAAGGTGGACTTGCGTATGAAAGTAGAACAAATTGATCTTGCCTATGTTGAGAAACGAAAAAAAAGAACCTTATAAGTACAAATCAAATCACATGAAATCTCAATTTTAGTCAACATCATCAACATGATTGATGAAATGCACATAATTCGATAGAAAACAAAAGGTTATTGACTCAACCGATGGCATCAACAAAAATAGGGGTGTTACAAAACATCATTGACATGTTTGATTTGTACATGAATATGTTAAAGGAGGCTAAAGGTAATAGGAAATATAGTCTATGGCATGTATCTCAAAGAGTACTACAAGCTAACCTACCTCCATATGGATTTGGAAAGTCAACAATGGGTTTTAAAGATGAAATCACTAGATAGCTTACACACAACTTCTATAGAAGATAACTTACAAATAAAGACACTTAGATACTCCTAGCTTCCACCCTAGAAAATAAAATTTTGGCACTAAATGTGCCATCTAGGATAAATGTTCTTTTGGGATTAAAAGCATGTTATATATTTCATTAGATCAAACACAGTACATGCTCAATAAAAAATGTGGGTGGTATGAAAGCAATACACGAGAAACAATAATAATAGAAAACATATAGGGTTCAACTAAAAGTGTTTTTTCTTTTCTTTTTTTCCAATGATGCCAATGCAAATATTGTCCTAGTAAGCTAATGAACATTTAATGCATTTTTTTTTGCTTGCTATGTGAAAATGACTAGTGAAGTCTTTACTATGCAAACTAGATTGAGTGGGTTAAGTAAATTACCACCTTACTCCTTGGCTAGGACCTAGACTCACTCTCTTATGGGGACACATACAAACACAAGAACTTGTAATGGAAACCAAAACTCTCTTTATCGAAGAAAAATAACATAATTACAAATATTAACTCACACACACACCCTTCCCCATTCTTAACATGAAGAAGAAATTACACTCAATCTCATCAATTGGATTTCATGAACATACATCTCTCTTGTCAGCTCCTTGACTTGATTCTCTCTCTTTTTGCGATAAAACTTGGTGTCTTTCAACACTGCCTTCTTGAAGTTGGAACTCTCTTTCTTCCAACAAATCATATCTCTAACAAACTCCCAATGCATTTTCCAAAATTGATCCAAATATTTTTTGCTTACTAGTGACATCGTGCAAGCCTCTTTGAGTTCCCCATGTCTTTGAAAATAGTCCACACATCATGTTTTTTAGTTGTGTAGTTACTTTACCCATGCTTCCAATGTAGGAAAAACCTTCAGTACCGATAGTTACAAATGTAGACTGGCGATTTTATCACCCACCTAAAGAGGGGTCATTTGACCTCATGGAGGTGATCGTAACCATCTTCACTTTCTTTTTCTGACATGTTGAACTCTTGATGAGGTTCTTTAGATTATTGTTGATATTATTTTACAAGTGTAACGGTGTTATTGTCGTAACTTAAATCTAGTCACAAAGACTTGATCATGTTAATTTTACCCAATCTTATCCTTAATTAACTTGTGCACTTTATTAATACCTATTTTACTAATTCACCTTATCTTAAACACATATAAGGACCTATTTATTTTACAAATTGTCATCTATTACTTAAAAAGGTGTTTTGATTGCTAAAACTACCCTTAAGCATCTATATATCAGAACAAATATCCAAAGATCCATGTTTCCCTGTGGGACAACAACACCTAATAGGGGAAATATTGGGAGACATTCATGTCCCTATGGGACAATGCTGTCTTAAGCCCTCTAATGATCAAAATTTGAAATTAAACACCCAGTCATGCTTGTTTTCTTGTTATTAGTCTTCTTAACATGTGGTTTCCCATTTTGAATTGTTATAAGAAAAAACACTCAAGTCACTTATTATTCCACTTGGAAATTTCAATAAGAGAAGTATATTTACACCGTTGCACACTAATCAAAAGTTCCATGTTCTTCCCAATTTTAATTCTAAGGATTTCAAACAGTCCTTAACCAAGTCACAAGCCTATTTTATTCAACCTTAAGCAAAGTATGATTAGATATTCAAGCTGATTCTAGATGCATTCATATATTTAAAGAAGCACAATTGTACAAATCACTCTAGGTGGGAGAAATGCATGGGCTTGATTTAGCTCAAGGTATTGGCTATGTAGACAACGTTCACTTATCTTAGGGGTGATTGGGGTTAGCTCATCTTGTTACACTCCACCTTTTTTTATTTGCAAGTCTTTCAATCATTGCAAGCCCTATTAGGGTTTGAACATTTCAAAACATATTTTCAAGTCTTCTATAAAAATTCAAATGTTAAATCAACACATACATACCTAAATCCAATTGTCATAAGTGATCAAAGGTCAAATCAGCACATACATACCTAAATCCAATTATCACAAGTGATCGTTCCCTGATTTCCAATTTTATGCAAAAAGACAAAATCACTCAACAAGGATAGTAGTGGGAGGTGATCTTGTCCTTACATGCCATTCATGTCCTTATACAGTCTCATATCCAGATCCTGGGTACTTGTAGATACATTTCTTGCTTTTCTATTTCCACTCTCTATTAGTCAACATAGTCAACAATCAAACAATAACAACTAAGTGTGTCATTCATTTGCATAGTTATCCTTATTTCAATTATTTATACATTTTCGAATTCAATCATTTGCTTTCATTCTACTTTTCAAAATGTCATTGACAACACTGATTTATTTTATTCAGTCTATCTTAATTAGGGTTGATTCACTTATTAATCCAAATTTCGTTAAAATAATTGTCATGGTAAAAAAGTTAAAAAAACACAAACACACACACACACACACACACACACACACAAGAACTTAACCCATGTTTTTGGTTGATTCAAGATTTTTTTGTGACCTTAAATGCTCCTTCATTATACACCTAGTGCAAATGAAATTCTCCAAGAGCTTTTGCTCATGAACCTTCTGTGAGCATTTCAATGGTGTTTTCATGCTTGGAAATCTCAGATTTTGTCGGTAGAATGCAAATCTTCAATATTTTCACAAAAGTTTGGCTAAGCAAGAAAAGTGGTAACAATTATTAAAGAACACACCTAGGACCTCAAAGCTCAACAAAGTACCAAAAAGACTACAAATTGCATAAAGACACACCATGCTAACCTCCTTTGTAGCTTGATCATTGTTGCGTTGCATCTCTGATGTAACTTTTAGATGGTCTTTGTCAATGCAAATTTGAAGTTAAGCATCTCCATAAAATCTAGGGATCATAAAGACTTTGATCAAAGAATGCCAATTGATGAACAAGTTTAGCTTGTTAAAATGTCATGGATTTGCTATATCGCTTGAACATGAGAATACTGATGTGAACAATCTTATTTATAACAAAACTAGATTGATGAGGACTCTTCATCTTAAAGTCAAGATAATGGTTGTCAAAGGGTCCTCAAGTGTGAACATGGATCAAGCACATGGATCAATGATGTAAGCACTTCATATCAATCAAGATGAAGGGTGGAGGATAACCTTTGTAAAAATCTAAGATGAATGAAAGTAATCCCTTCATCTCAATCAAGATGAAGGGTGGAGGATGCCCCTTTGTAACTAACAAAGATGAATGAAAACAAGCCCTTCATTTCAATCAAGATAAAGGGTGGAGCATCCTCCCCAAGAGAGCACATGGATATTAAAGGTGGGCCCTATCTTGTTTCCAAGATGAAGGGTGGAGGATAATTCCACTTTCTTGCTAATTCTTTAGATAATTGTTGTTTTGCTCTCAAAGGTATATCCTTAGGACTTCAAGATTATCTTTTGCATGAAGATGCCCATTTGGGGAAAAGAAAAATTAATTGATAATTAGAAGAGTAATTAATTAAATAACTCAAATACTTATTTAATTAATACAATGTAATGAATTGATCATTAGACTAAAATTGAGATAGAGGATGTAATTGAACAAAAAATGATAATTGATTAGAGAAATGATAATTGAACAAAGAAGAGGAAGTTGATCATAGAAATTGACAATTGAATAGAGAAATGACCATGAAATAGATAATTGAACATAAAAAGGATCAAAATGTGTGAAATTATGGGAAGTCTTTCCGTTGTATAATTTGACATGGAAGTGATAAAATTGGAGTGTCTACATTTGACCTTATTTGAGAAGGCTTTGGGAGACACACATGAAGCAATGAATTTTCAAGGAATAAAAAGTTGTAAAATTGATCCTATAATAAGTGTTGACAAGAATTAGTTTTGATGAAAATTTACTAAAATTTCTAGCAAAACGAGTTCAAACATGCCCCAATGCACCATTGGTTAAGCTCTGGATACTCCCTCGAGGGGATAGTCAAGAAAATTTTGGCTGACTGAACCCTGGAAATGATGTCAGAATGATGTAAAAATAATAGATAGGAAGAAAAAATGAAAGAGACAGGTAAAAACTGGACAAAAATATGACACTGGGCTTAAAATAGGCTTTGCTAGAAGAAAAATAGCATAATGGGAGGGGGATATTTCAAATTAAAGGTTATAAATTCATCCTGAGGTATAAAAATAGTTCATGTTCACCATCTCATTTGAAAAATCACCCTTGATAATTTATGTATGAAAGATTGAGACAAAATGCCACGTCGATGACGATCGAGATCACTTCGAGAGCACATGCGACCATGAGGCACGGGGCCACTGGTATGAACCTTTGTTTTCTAAGCTCATAAAACAACAAGAGCATGGAAATGATAAGCTCAAAAAATGGTGAGAATGTAGAAATGATGAGCTCACAAAATAATGAAAGCATGAAAATGATAAGCTCGCAAAATGACAAGAGCGTGGAAAGCTGGTCCCATTTTCAAAAATATTATCAATTACGAGGAAATGAAAATCATCAAATGAGATACTTCGAAATGTTCCCTATCTATATGGACAACTAGGGTCTCAATTTGAACACCAAGAGAACAACTAATCAAATATGACAAACTAGAGATGTGTACTCTATGGGAAATAACACCACTATTTAGGATTTTTTGCACTTTTGAATGTTTAGGGTTTTTTGGGATATTTGAATTTTTAGGGATTTTTGAAATAGGGTATAAACAAGGGTATTTTGACCAAAGAATATACATACAAGAAGCGGGAAACAAAAAATCCAAAAACACCAATAAAAGGGAAAGGCACTCATAGACGTGATTCCTCAATATGAATAGGGATATGAATGAGGGAATGATTATACACAAACAATTATGTGGCAACCTTTCAACAATAGTAAGTAATAGGATGAAACTTATTCCTTGCACTAAGGAATTTGGGTGGGAATGAGTTGTATGGAGGAATGTGAAGATCAAAATTGTTAAGAACTCAAAAGGACCATAACAGTCTTACAAGCTAGAAGATCATGGATTTCCATATCTAGAATATAATGCCCCTAAGCAAGAACACTTATCGGCTAAAACAAGATACTTTAAGTATAAAAATGCTTAAGATACATAATATTCATTGGTTCATCAAATTCATCACCCTCTAGAGTAACCAACTTGTATGCACCTAATCCATATTTTGTTGTGATAATGAAGGGGCCCAACTAATTTGGTTTGAACTTACCTTTCTTTTTCCATTCAACATTTGTATTCTTTTGATTTTATTTGAGCACAAGATTGCCAAGCTCAAATTCTCAAGAAATAATTCTCTTTTTATAACTCCAACGTAGCCAATTTTGATAAGCTTTGAGATGATTTAAGGTGGCTAGCTATTTCTCATCTAGAAGTTCCAATTTTGCTAATCTACCCACTCTATAGTCTTCTTCATCAATAACACCTTGCAATGAAATACAAACTGAGGGTAGCTCAACATCAATAGGCAAAATGGCTTCAGATACTTAAACCAAGGAATAAGGCATTGCATTAGTAGGAATGTGAGCATTAGTATGATACACCCATAAGGATAGAAAAAATTTCATGTGCCAATCACAATCATAGGTATTAACCATTCTTTAGATTTTTGATCAAAGTCTTATTGGAAGCTTTAGCCTGTTCATTACCTTTCAGATAATATGGAGTCAAGAACTTGTGAGTGATATGAAATTTTGAATAGAGAACAACACCATCTTTATTTTTGAATGATCTACCATTGTCAGACATAATGGTGGATAAAATGCCATAGCAACAAATGATATGATTCAGAATGAACTTTGAAATCTGCTTACCAATAATATAGTTAAGATGGATTGCCTCTACCCACTTTGTGAAATAATCACTTGCAATAAGGATATGCTTATGACCATCATAATAAGTAGGGTTGATCTTGCTAATGAGATCAAGTCCCCATGTGGAAAATTACCAAGGAGTCGTAACTGGTTGAAGTCCTTGAGCTAAAACATGTATGAGATCATTGTGTTGTTGACATGGCAAATGTTTCCTAATAAAGGCACATGCATATGCATCCATAGTAGGCCAATAGTATCCAATACAAAAAAAGCTTTTTAGCTAAGACAAAACCACTAGTATGTGCACCATAAATGCCTTCATGAACTTCCCTTAGTGCTAATTCAGATTCTCCCATATTTAGACAATGAAGTAGATTTCCTTCATAGCTTCTACGATAGAGCATGTTGCAAAGGATGGTATAGCATGAAGTGTTATGAAAAAAGGACTTGGTTTGATTTAGGGATAGGTTAGGGGGAATGATTAGATCTTGTAGATATAAATAGATATCAGAATACCATGGAGAATTGGGGCCAACAATGACATATCATTTCGAAAGCTGAACAAGTATGTACTGGGATAAGAATATTCTCTATTAGAAACTGATACTTTGTGACAGTTGAAACAATTTCAATTATAGATCTGATAGTAGCCATATCACCAACAAATCTATTGTTGGATCTTGAAACTTGTTCAAAATGGATGAATTGAAATTTGAGTTTGAGCTCATCCACCAAACTTTTATATAGTACCAATTTCTCATCTTTAGTCTGGTATTGATCAATGGATTGGTTTAGAATGAGCCGAGAATCTCCAAACTTGTAGATTTTGAATATTCCATTGTAATGCAAGACGAAGTCCAGTTAGCAAAGCTTCATATTTAACAATGTTATTTGTACATGGGAAACTAATGTGAAATACCTTGAGAATAAGATCACCTTGTGACGTGTCAAAAATTATTTTGGCACCTAATCCATGAGACGTGAAAGAGCCATCAAAATAGAGCTTCCATTCATGTGCTTAAATTAAGCTCATAATAAACTCATCTAGAAAATGCATCATCATACGAGAGAAATCTGGAAGAGGTGATTCAGCTAATTGATCTATTATCACTTGCCCTTTATAGCTTTCTGTTGTATGTACTCTAAAACTCATTGAGCAACATCATCCATTTAGCCATACAATTGGTTAAAGATGCTTTTGCAAATATATATTTTAGAGGGTCTATTTTAGCAATCAACATGATTTTATTATTCAACATGTAATGTCTTAGCTTCTACGTAGCAGCTACTAATGAAAAATAAGATTTTTTCATATGGATACAATTTTGATCATAGGATACCAATGTTCAGCTCGAATAATACATGGATTTTTCATTTCCTTGATCACCGTGTTCATCTAAGATTGCTCCCAAGGCATTGGTAGTTGCATAAATGTATAACAAGAAAGGCTTTCCTAGCATGGGAAAAACAAGTACAAGAGAATTAGTCAAATATTGCTTGAGATTTTCAAAGGCTTCTTGACATTCTTCATTCCATTGACAACTTATCCCTTTTTTTAGAATATTAGTAAAATAACGACATCGATCAGGTAGTTGAGAAAGGAAACACTAAATGGCCTGGATCTTCCCTTGTAGATTACAAAGCTACTTGAAATTAGTAGGAGGCAACAGTTCTGTAATAGCGTAGACTTTAGCTGGATCAATTGCAATAACTCTACAAGACATAATGAAGCCTAAAATTTTGCCAGATGTAACCTTGAAGACACACTTCTTAGGTTCAAACGGACATGGTATTCACAGAGGCTTTCAAATATTTTTCATAATACTATTGGGTGCTATGCAGGAGTTTTTGATATACCTAGAATGTCATCAACATAATCTTTCACAATATTGTGTAGAAAATCATGAAAGATGACTGTTATTATTCTTTGATAGGTGGCGCCAACATTTTTCCAGCCAAATGACATGACTTGATAACATAATGTGCCCCATGGAGTAGTGAATGTTATCTTGGATTAATCTTAGAGATCAATTTTTATCTGATTATATCCCGAGAAACCATCCATAAGAGATAGCATCTTATAGCCTATTGTTGAATCCACAATCATGTTTATATTCGGCAATGGGAAATCATTTTTTGAACAAGCCTTATCCAGGTCTCAAAAATATGTACAAATACAAATGCCTACTGGCTTCTTGCTGATTGGTACTGCATTGGAAATCCACTGTACATATGGAATAGGCTTGATAAAACCTATTGCCAATAATTTTTCTAGTTTGACTTTGACCAGTAGAACAATATGTGGATGCATCTTACTTAACTCCTGCTTGATTGGTTTTGCATATGGATGAATGACCAAGTGATGTACCACTAATGTTGGATCTAGAACTGGCATATCTTAGTAAGTCCAGGAAAATATGTCAATGAATTCTGTGAGAAGAGTAATGAGAAATTTAGATTCCTTTGCAGTGAGGGATGCACCAAGCTTTATTATCTTTGGACCATCAACAGTACCAATGTTGACATCTTCCATAAGAAGTGTGGAACCATCATCCATAATAGAAAGAAAAAAAAGGTAGTTGATCATCACACTCAGAATGTGAACTTTCAGATGGACCCATATAGGAGGAATCAAAATCATTGTCTTCAGGTAAAGTCCCATGAGCTACTAAGTGTGGATCCTCTAGAACCATACACTCAAACTCATCCTGATCTTCAAGGTTGATTTTTGTACTGAATGAGAGGCGTGGACTTATGGACACTTGGGATTCCTGTGAAGGAGATCAAATTTTCCCGACCAATGACACCTAATACAGGTTTCACTAAAGAACACATCTTTTTATTTTCTTTTACTCTGATCTGAAAGTGCCTTAGAAAGGTTTTCACTGACGGATCTCAATGTTTCATTTTTATTTTGACTTAAGGAATTCCCCTGCTCCCCAAAGTAGGCCACAAGGTCCAAAGTGTACACGAAGCCTTGTTTATGATCACCTAGAAGAATGCCCTCTCTTAAGCCCATGAAATTTGCAATAGATTCTTCATTTTCAAATGTATCAAGAATGAAATCTTGGTCTTGTTGGTCCCAATGAATAAGGTTAAGATAATGGAGAGTGAGGGGAATAGTAGGAACATCATAAATAGTAGGGACATATTATTAAACAAGTTAGTGCTGGCAAGCTCATTGCAAATAATATAAAAGAACTCTATGTCGTTGTTGGGAACATCATCTTTTAACGCACAGGTTGGGTCATTTGGGCAATAAGTGAGTACAAACTTAGGCTTGTATCCTAGACTTGCTTCTTGTCATGTTTGATAGGTATAATAAGATCTATTCTACTTCTCTCTTGGACCTTTTGGCCCATGCTTCTTCTTCTCTTCTTGTCTTCGGATGAACCTTTTGGGTCTTCCTGCTGGACCTTTTGGCTTTGTACTGTACAGTCCCATTGACCTACTTTTGTGGTCATTTTTTGGACATTAATATAATTATCTTATCTTATCTTATCTATCTTGCACTCTTGCCCCCAGTCCTTTGCTTTTGTAAGCATTATGGGACATGATTTTATTAAGGACACGATACTTTTTACTTTGAAAGCAAGAAGCTACATAATTGTTGTATATCCATGAATTATCTTCTATTTTTAAATCTTTTTAATTGAAAGCTTTTCCTAGAAAAAATGAAAGAGGTTTGGTAAGAGAAGATGTTGTTCCCTTCTAGCACCACTCCATCTTGGGACGACCATAGGACTTAGGCGATCTTGGCAATTTAACCACATGAAAATCATCCTCTATACTATATGTGCCCAAACCTTTATCGTGAATGTTAATATGAGAGGATTTTAAGGAGGACTTAAGAGAAACAACAACGAGGGTATCAGGATCCACCTAATTAGGAGGAAGTTGTTCAAATATTACTTGTTTATTCTTTTTAATATGAGTGATAACACTTGGACATTAAGTATAATGGCGACCTTCTGCTTTTAAATTTTTGTAATATTGGTAAGGTTACAAATCTATAGGAATAGTTGCCTCCACTCTTGCATGAGGAAGCTTAATGCATTGGTGTAGAGTAGAAGGTACTGCATGCATTTCACTAATCAACGAATGATCCAGATGAAGATTATATGGTAGGTCCAAATCAATGGCATGAAATAATATACTATGGATAACTGATCCCATCATAATAGGCAAGGAAATGGTACCAACTAATTGTTGCTTTGTGTTGTCATATCCTTTGATAGTAATGGTGCCATTATTTAAATCTGCTAAAGTGTATACCAATCATATAACTAACTTCAGTGGAACAATAATGAGATTTGGTCCATTATCTATCAACACTCTTTTGACCTTATGATGAGTAATTGTGACCTCAATATACAAAGAATTTTTTTGAGAATCCCCCAAAGATGATATATCATTTTGGTCAAACACCAATTGCAGACTAGGAGATATACGTCCAACCATTGCTTGAAATTGATATAACAGAATATTGCTTGGTACTTGAGATTGACTCAAAATCTCATACAAAACATCTTTGTGTAGTTGAGAGTTGCATAACAGATCTAAAATATAAATTTGTGTTGGCATTTTGTTCATCTCATCTACAAGGTCAAATTGTTTCTTGATAGGTGGCACATACTTGGATTTTGACTGATTTGGAATAGGATTTGAATTTTGATTAGTAGGAGGAACATGTCCTTGAATGGAAATCTTGGCACGTCGAGTTATGGCATTGTAATCTCGATTAGGAATAAAAAAGTAGAATAAAGGGGTATTAGATTAGTAACTTGAGGATGAGAATCATAGGGAGAAGGAAACCCTGAATTATATGGACCAACTCTTAGATTAGAAGGATTTGTTTGTTGGAAATTATGGGAATGAGCATGAGGATTGATAGCAATAGTAATAACATGATGTTCCATAATTCATCCCACTATATTGTAATCATAATGAATGGCACGATAATCAACATTATTGGTTTGTGACCCCTGATTCTGATTGTGGCTGCTAGTTGCCCTTTGCTCATTCTAATCAGTAGTATGTTGAGGGAATGGATTTTTGTATATTCCCATGTCTTGGCAATTTTTAGGAGATGAGGCATTATTCAATTCTATTTTCGCTTTTTCAAGCATATTTTATATAATGTTTTGGAGTTGTACACATTTGTGAATGGAATGCCCTTAGATGTGATGATACTCACAATACTCATGATCCATATACCAATTTGGTTTAGGCTGAGACTCATCAAAATGTTTGGTGTTCAGACACCTAATCATATTTTCAACCATAAGTTTTTGGAACACATTTTCAATAGGCTCCTCCAATTTAGAAAATGGACGTTGATTAAATTGCCCTCTTGGAGGAGGTTGTCTTTGCAAATTAATTGGTTGTAATTGAGTTGCCCTCTGTATTGGTGGTGATTGAACTGTTTGGACATGCATGCCTCTGTGACTCCATTACCCACCATATTTTTATTATGATTGAATTACTTGGGTTTATCTTCCACATTTGCTAAATTGGATGTTGAAACTTGATTCTGATTTTGACTTTGATTCTGATTCGAAGATTGCCTTGGAGTCTGATTTGAAGAATAGATTTTGATCAATCCTCGGCCTATCAATGCTCTCTCTATTGAACCCCTTTTGTGATAAAATCATCAAAAGTTTTTGGACATTATAGTCTGACATTGAGAACACGTTTGGAATTTAGATTTTGCATGAAAATATTGGTAAACTCAATGTTTGGTAATGTATGTGGACATATATTAGCTATTACATGTCGTCACTAAAGATAAACAATAAATATTTCCCTTGAATTTTGTTTGATAGAAACATAAATCCATCTTAGTTAATCCATGTTCTATGTTGTATGAAAAATGTCTAACAAACTTCTCAGATAAGTCATCAAAAGTTGGAACAGAATTATGTTGCAGATGTGTGAACCAATTTAATGCAGGTCTAATTAAACTCTGTGAGAACAAAAGAAGTAAGATTTTTCTATCATATTGACTTCTTGACAAGCCACAAAGAATAAACTCAGATGCTCTCTTGGATCTCCCTTTCCTTTACATTTATCAAATTTTGGAATATAAAAATGAGATGACAAAGGTATATTGAAAATACTAGAATCAAATGGTTATAAACATATATGATCCATCTTTTATTTCTATTATTATTTCTAGATTATAGTCCTGATGTGGTCTCTTTAATTGCTTGCAATTCCTGAATAAGGAGAGTATTTTGGGAAGTGGGTTGAAGATTATAAGACTGTGCAAGGTATTTTGGATTGGAGGGAATTTAGTACTTATTTCAATTAGAAGAAGGAATGACACCATGTCATTGTAGTGGAGGACTGTGGTATGGAAATGCATTGTTGCATAGGAAGAAGTTGTGTATATTTTTGTCTTAGGAACTACTGTTGATTAATTGGAACATGCTATTGTGTATTAGATACGACTTGATGAGCATTAGAAGAACCTTTAGACATATTGGATTGATGACGTTGTGAACTTGATGGAATAATTTTTGGCTCAATGGGAACATGTATTGGAATTTGCTCAAACGAATTTGCAACACTAGATTTGCACATTATTTGATGGGAATTAGGAAACATTTGAATTTATTCCACAATAGGTTGTGGAGACTCTCAAGTACCTTTTGCTTAGGAGCTATGGATATTTTGACATGGAGATGTGAATCAACTATGGGCTCTTTTTCTTGCTGTTCAATTGGAGACTTATCAATTGGATTAAATATCAATGCACGAAGGACATTAAGTGATTGCTCATCTTATTGTAATTTAGCGATAACAATGGGTGACATTTGGGTGCAGACTCAAGTAAATTTTTCGCCTTTCTTAACATTTATGGATTTGTTAATGGTTAAATTTATTTGAGTTTATGGTCAGATGAGTGTGTATCATCAGTCCACTCTATAATTATAACATGGTTAGGATAGTTGTGCTACTTTTGCTCTACAAATACTTTCTATGGGGAAATCAACAGGGACTTTTGTTCCCATCTCTAATAGACGCAAAATATTATTTTCTCTATTAGTATATAATTGTGTTCAACGTGAATTTGAGTTGAATCATAAAGAGGTGGATCTTCTTTGTACAATAATTGATTCACATCCATACCCTCTTTACCCTAAAGATAATCATCCTCATACAATGGTTGCTCGTATTGGTTTTGCACAAAGGGATTAGTTTGGTTTTGGATCCAATCATGCTCATAGGTAATATTATAGGCCATACCACTTCGAATGTAATGAGACATTATTGGAATCAAACGTTGGAATAGACTCTAGATCAGAAAGATGTCTTTTGGGAAAAGATAATAGGAAACTCTTTAGAAATGAAAAGACTTTGAACATATTTGACTAAAACAATGGACAATACAACGGTACAAGAAAAGAGGTATGAAGTGAATGTGTTTTGAAAAAGGTAGAAATGAAACAAGTTTGACTAGAGACAGACAGAGTAATGTTACTATTTCACACAATAATGGGATATGAAATGTAAATGTTTTGACCAAGGTATAAATGGAACACTATTTTACTAGAGAAACAAACAAAGTAACACTAATATTTCACACAAGACAAGGGTATGAAATGTAAATGTTTTTGACCAAGGTAAATTTGACTAGAGAAATAGATAGAGTAATGCCTTTTAGTTTAAGAATAATGTGTGACCAAAGACAGACCCAAGAAATCTCTCCCTATGTTAGAAATCAGAAACTCACACAGGTTTAGGGGAAAATCACTGATCCTTTCGATATACTTAATTTTAATAGGATAAAGTTTAAGATTCTTTAAAAGTAATTAATTATTAAAGGTTATTGGTAAGGTTTTCACACCTCTTTTTCTTAAAAAATCGTATGAAAAAGACATCTTCAGGAGTTGTTACTTTTGTATCCTTGCATCAGTGATAATTCTATGGTAAATAGGCTTCTACTCTAAATTTTTGATTGGCCAACTTGTTGGTCTCGATACACCTTTCAATATGTGGGCACTTTATAACTATCCGTCAAGTGGATCTGAACCATCTAGCTTCTTGTGCAAAGGTCTTTTCTTTTGCACAATGATTTCACCCATGTACTACTTAGTGAATTCCAATGTCTAGATTGCCGCATAGCTTGAGACTCTATTCAGTTGGTCAAGTTAACTGCTCAACCACTATCCTAATGAAGAGTATATTCAATTTGTATATCCCACTTGATAAGTAGGGTTGATATGACATTGAGAGATAAAAACCTAGGTCAAAGCACCCCTAAGATAATTGTGAGGTGGCTATGAACTCTCGCTCACAAGCCAAAATAAAAATGGAAGGTATTGTTATTCTGATTTATAAGATTCAACTAGAGGAAAATAAATAGCATATTAAGTAAATCTTCAGGGTTTAACACAAATAGAATATTTGTGATTTTGAGTCACCCAAAAGGGGAGAGCATACATGTAAAATATACTCGTAATACACTCAAGCATCAATAAGCAACAAAGACTACTTGCATGAAATGAGAAAATTTTGACAAATAAGAAAGTACTCTTTTTAAACCCAAAACAAAATGTGAATTGAAAATATGATTTGTTTGACAAATAAGAAAGTACTCTTTTTAAACCCAAAACAAAATGTGAATTGAAAATACGATTTGTTTGATATAGATCACTCCCCTTTTGAAACCTATAAGCAAACAAGGTAAGTAGTTTTACTTAGGGGTATTTGACAAGCGAAGGATATTTGATTTTGTTAGTTATTTTTAGCTCTCATATTTTCACACAGAAGCATTTTCATTGAAACACAGAGCAATTTCATTATTTTTAGGAGCTTTCACAAAACATAGAAAACCAAACATAAACGACTTCTCTAATTAACAGGTTGATTTCACCAATCATCAACACACTTTTGCTAAAGATATGCCAAATTTGTTAATCATATAAATAATTTTGCTAAGCAAATTTTTGTTTTGCTGTTTATAAAAACCTATACAGAGCCAAGACAGAACACATAAAGCTATATAGGGACATTTTCACTGATTAACAGGGCAATTTTGTCAATTATCGGAATAATTTTGTCAAAGACATTAAATTTGCCAATGAATAGAGTATCAACCTTAAAACGTTTTGCTGAAATGTAGGACAATTTCTCTAAAGAATAGACATGGGTAGAAGATAGAGAATAGACCAGAAAAGATAGACAATTTCGTTAATTATAGGGATGATTTCACCAATTAGCAGAGAAAATCAAAGACAATTATTTTGTTTTCAGGAATGAATTCACTAATTAATAGATAGAAATAGAATACATAAATTTGAACATAAAAGAACCAAAATATTGAGATTCTCTACAAAACAAGATTAGTTTATAGGTTGGAATGAAAGGTGTGGGTTACGATGTCTCACCGGGCGTGCCATATGTATTGTTAGAATGCATATCTTCAACATTTTTACAAAAGTCTGGTTAAGAAATCAAAGTGATAACAAATATTAAAGAACACACCTAGGACCTCAAAGCTCAACAACATACCAAAGAGACTACAAATTGCATAAAGACTCACACCATGCAAACCTCCTGTGTAGTTTGATCATTGTTGAGTTGCGACTCAGAGTTAACTTTTAGGTGGTTTTTGTCAATGCAAAGTTGAGGTTAAACATATACATAAAACTTATGGATCGTGAAGACTTTGATCAAAGAATGTCGATTGGTGAACAAGTTTAGCTTGATAAAATACCAGGGCTTCACTATATTGCTTGAACATGAGAATAGTGATCCGAATGATCTATTTATAACAAAACCATATTGATGAGGACCCTTCATCTTGAAGTCAAGATGAACGGTTACCAAAAGGTCCTCAAGTTTGCACATGGATCAATGATGTAAGCGCTTCATCTCAATCAAGATGAAGGGTGGAGGATAATCTTTGTAAATATCCAAGATGAATGAAAATAAGCCCTTATCTCAATCAAGATGAAGGGTGGAGGATGCTCATTTGTAACTAACAAAGATGAATGAAAATAAACCCTTCATCTCAATCAAGATGAAGGGTGGAGCATCCTCTCTAAGAGAGCACATGGATCTTAAATGTGGGCCCTTCATCTTGTTTCCAAGATGAAGGGTGGAGGATAATCCCACTTAATTGCTAATTCTTTGCATACTTGTTATGCTCTCAAAGGTATATCCTTAGGATCTCAAGATTCTTTTTTGTATAAAGATACCTACTTGGGGGAAAATAAGAATTAATTGATAATTAGAAGAGTGATTAATTATCTCAAAGACCTATTTAATAAATACAATTCAAGGAATTGATCATTAGACTGAAACTGAGATAGAGGAAGTAATTGAACAAAGAAAGATAATTGATCAGAGAAATGATAATTGATGAGAGAAATGATAATTGAATAGATAAGAGGAAATTGATCAGGTAAATTGACAATTGAACAAAAAAATGATCAGGGAACATATAATTGAACATAGAAAGAATCAGAATGTGTGAAATTATGAGAAGTTGCTCCATTGTGTAATTTGACGTGGAAGTGATAAAATTGGAGTGTCTATAGTATATATAGTTCTTATTTTTCTATTTCCATTTTCTATTAGTCAGCATAGTCAACAATCAGACAATAACAACTAATTTTGTCATTCATTTGTAGAGTTATCCTTATTTTAATTATAAATTGTAAGCTGTTTTTTTAAAAAAGTAATAGAAATTTATCAATTTGAACGATAAAGTTAGTAAAATCGCATAATTATATCAATATGGGTAATACAATTGAAATATACTAGAAAACTATATTGAGATGACTGATACAGTTGGGCCAAAAATTTAATTAAAATTTATGATGTGAAAATGATTATAATAAGGAAAAAAAATATGAAAATGATCCAATCAGAGGTGGGATAAGATTCATGTTGGGTTCACCAAAATGTATGCATGGGCTACTTAGATGAGCGGTAATTATCCTCTCTTTATCGATAGACTAGGATATAAACAAGGTATTAAAATTATAGCATTCATATAATTGAAATGTGGATAATGACATCTAATAATCATAGATCTATCATAGATTAATATACACTCAAATGTCATGAGGAAAGGGTAACAAATTATAAGCCTATGACATGTTTTATAACTCTCACTAGGGATCAATATAAATAAGTTATTGTAATAATGATTGACAAGGCAAGTATCAATGATATAAAAAGTATACCACACGGAAGGAATTGATGAACAAAGGTAGCCTATATCCAAAATAGATAAAATTAATAAACTAATAAAAATAGAAATGGTGCAATGATCAACCAATGGCATGTTTATAAAATCTAAAGTGATAGATGGAAAGTTTAAGAAAACCTGTAGCTATACCATATTGTTCAGTTTAAGGATGAACATAAGAAGTAATAAAAAAAATCTACAATAGAAATTTAAAAACAATATAGAATCTACTAAGTAAATGAAGGAAAGAGATTAAGTATAAAGATGTTTAACCTTTCATTGGACTTGTCAGTGTATCAATATCTCCTTTGATTCAAGTGGAACTTTACAAGATGTTTTAGGTTAAATATCTCAAATGGAAAGAAAATTACATATAAATAATTAATTTTGGACTTAAAATGCTAGGATGCTATGCCCTTAACCTATAGTGTGTCTAGGGATGTGTGGCTAACTTGTGGCTTACATACTTTCATATTATCTTATTGCATTTCTCAATGTTTCTAGTATGGCTGGTCTATGGAATAACCATGGCTAAGTAGAGTAAATATAGGAGATAATGGTTAATTTTTTATCATCATAGTATGATTTTTTTATTATTGTATTATTATGGAGGTTTCTCTCTTAAAGTGGCTCAGTCATAATATTCAAGTATTATGTTTTTTTATCAATTTTTGTTGTGGATCTGCTTATTTTGTTCTTAATTCTATGATATATAATTCTATTGTTACGGATCATCTAAGTAATTTCATTACAAGTTGTATCAAATATTCGATTTGGGAAAGTTTCTATTGCATATTTTTTTGGGATCTTGTGTCGTAAGCATTTATAGGTCAAAAAAACATAACCTGCAATTTGGGAAGAATTAAAATTTTTGTCGTCGTAGTTTTGTTCGTGTTTTTTTTACAAAAAAAAAATATGAATAAAAATAGTCTAGAATTTTTTTACCTCGTGGAAATTAGCAGTCATTGGATTCATCTCTATGAGATGATTGCAATGATTTATTCTATCAGTACACTTTTTTGGGATGAAAATTTTCACTCGTGTACACAAGCAATCATTGGATTCATCTTGTTGAGGCAATCACAACAATATCATCTACCAATACACTTTTTTGTGTGGTTGTAACCTTCTTAGGCTTTGTCAATGGCTGGGTATAATACTCGTAGATGGAATAAAAGGAAAGAAATACCTAAAACTGCTCACTAGGATGACATGGAGCTTGAAACTTTAGATTCAAGTATTTTAGTGGTGGTTCAATACCTTCAATCAGAGTTACATGGCATGGTGTAGAAAGATGATCCACAGATGGTTCAAGGGGAAGTCATGGGGATGAGAGGGGATATGAATGGCTTGAAGGATCAATTTCAACAATTGACTAGGCAATTGGCCAACCTTGTATCTTAGCCATTGAAAAATAAATCTCCACCACTCTAGTTTGAGTCTGCCAATCCAAACAATTCTAGCACCAATTTGATCCTAAAGTCGATGTTGCCAAAAGTGGACTTGTACAAGTTTTATGGTAAATATCTGCTCACATGGCTTACTCAAATTCAAAATTTATTTAATCTACATCGAAATCCCTATTCACAAATAATGGTAATGGCTTCTTCGTATCTGGAACTTGAGTAGTTCATTTGATATCACTAGTTGTGTGCTCAAAAGAAAAAATAAGGGTGTCCCAATTTCATGGTTGGTATTTAATGAGGAGTTACAGATCCACTATCACAATAATGTCTCTAAAAACTATTTCAACCAACTAGCCAAGCGATGCCAAATAAAGATTGTAAAGAGTTACATTCATCAATTTCAGAATCTTTCCTTATGTGTGATGGATATCATTGAGAAAAATTTGACTGATCCATTTTTTTGGTGGCCTCAAAGATAACATCTAATTGGAGGTTCACATGTTTCATCCTAGTAATGTATCTAAATCCATAACAAAGACACACATGGTTGAGAAAATAAAATTGATATGATAAAGACCTTTCACTAGTGTTTGTGAACGTACTTTCTCAGAACCATCATTTTCATAGCCTACCAGATTGACCTATCAATAAATTGAAGAGAAATGTGTAAAAGGTTTGTGTTATGGCTATGATAACAAATGAAGCAAAGGATATCGATGCGTTGTAAAGCAGTTTTACATTGAAGGTGCCAATAAAGAGGAAGATGATGATGAGGCTTCAAGTGTAAGTTTAGAAGAAGTTGAAGATGAATCTAAAGATTCTCAACCTACTATTTCCTTTCATGAACTCTTAGACATTAATACTCAAACTTTTAAGATGGTGGGTTTCCTAAAGAAACAAAAGGTGATCGTGTTGATTGACTTTGAGAGTACACATAACTTCATCAACAGTAAGCTGGCTACTTATTTGAACTATTCCATTTACTCAACTCTGGAATTCTAGATCATGATTACATATGGTGGTATAGTCAATTGTTCAGGAAAATGCCATAACAATATGCTTGCTATGGGAGACTACTTGTTAGATTCCCATTAGAGGAACTGACATTGTTTTTGGAGTTTAGTGGCCACTTTAGGCACTATTGAGATGAATTTTCAGGAACTATTTATGATGTTCCATTCAGAAGCCAAGACCTTTGAACTACATGGATTATGGGCTAAATCTCCTTAATTGGTTAGTTCCCATCATATGACAAAGATTATCAAAAAATGTGTTGAATTTGTGGCACACTTGTTTTCCATAGAGGTTTAACCAATCAAGGAGTCTATACATTCTGATTTTCAAAGGGTGCTGGATGACCATTATGTTATTTTTAGTGACATGCCAAAAGGACTTGCTCCAAGATGTGCACATGATCATGCTATCATGATCATTCCAGAAAGTACACCACCCAACATCAGATCCTACAAGTATCCTTATGCTAGAAGAGTGAAATTGAAAAAATGGTACAGGATATGTTAGGGGAATGAATCATCCAACACAGTCAAAGCGAATATTTCTCCAATGTGGTCATGGTGTAGAATAAAGTTGACATTTGGAAGATATGCCCAAAATATAGAGTACTCAACAAGTACACCATAAAAGATAAGTTTTTTATTTTAATAATTGATGATATTCTAGATGAATTGCATCGTGTTGTTTATTTTACCAAGTTATATCTTCATTCTAGGTGTCATCAAATTCAAATCTGCAATGAAGACAATACCTAAAATAACTTTCAGAACTCATGAATGCCATTATGATTTTATGGTCATCCCTTTTGACCTCTCAAATGCATATTATACATTTCAGATTTTGATGAATACTATTTTGAGGCCATTTTTGAGAAAATTTGTATTGGTTTTTTTTTAATGATATCTTCATTTACAACAAAAATTGGAATGACCATTTGAAGCATGTGAAACAAGTAATTAAAATTTTGAAACAACATTAGCTTTACACCAAACCTTTCAAATGTGCTTTTGGTGTCTAAGAGGTGGAGTACTTGAGACATATTGTTTCACATGGAGTGAAAGTTAATTTAAAAAAAATCCAAGCGATGATGGAATTACAGTTTCCCAAGTCCCTCAAAAAGCTAAAAGGATTTATGGGGCTAATTGGCTACTATCATAGATTTGTCAAAAGTAATACTCAGATTGTAGATCCACTCACCTATTTGTTGAATAAATACTCCTTCTAGTGGACTGAGTCAACTACCAAGTCATTTGAACAGTTGAAAATGGCTATGTGCACAACTACAATTTTGGCTACTCTGAATTTTTCAAAAAAAATTGTTGTGGAGTGTGATGCATCGATATTTGACATGGGAGTTATACTCATGCAAGAAGGCATACCACTGGCATTTGAAAATCATCAACCCGAGGGAAAAAAATGGCTCAAATCAATATATAAAAAAGAGATGATTGTTATTCTTCATGCAGTCAAGAAATGGAGACCTTATCTAATGGGTCATCACTTTCAAGTAAAGACTGATCATGATAGCCTCAAATATTTTTTGGAACAATAATTGTCATCTGAAAAAAAATGAGTTACTATAATGCTACGCTATGATTTTTAAATAATTTATAAAAAAGGAAAAGATAATGTGGTGAAAAATATACTGTCCTAGAGGGATGAATCAATTGAGACATTGTTATGCGCAATGACTATTTGGCACGCAGATTGACTAGAGGTAACAAGATTGGAATGGGAGAATGACAATGTTATCCATGATTTGAATCAAAATATTCAATAGGGTTCTAGGGGAGATGAAAAATTTACATGAAAAAGGCATGAATTATGGTATAAATATGAATTATACCTTTGTAAGCGTTCTCTCAAAAATAAAATATTTCAGGGTCTTCATGCATCTCCATTAAGAGGTTACTCCAGTTTTTTGAAAACATATCATAGAATAAAGAAAGATTTGTTTTGGGAAGGACTCAAGGGGGATGCCAAGAAATATGTGGTTGAAAGCATGAAATGTCAATAGAACAAAGGTGAAACCATTAAGATCCTAGGTGTTTTGCAGGCTTTATCCATCCCTATCCAACATTGGGAGGAGGTTTCCATGGATTTCATTACTAGGTTATCACAATTTCATGGTAAAAATGTTATCATGGTAGTTTTGGTTTGTCTCACCAAGTATGCTCATTTTTATTCCTTATCACATCCATTTATTGCTAGTATAGTAGCTTTCTCTTTTCTCTATACAATTCATAAATTACATGGTACTCCAAAGATCATTATAAGTGACCGAGATTTCATATTTACTAGTAAATTTTAGACTAAATTATTTGCATATTTGGGCACCCAGTTGGCTCATAGCTCATCCTATCATCCTCAATTTGATAGTAAAAAAAAGTAGTCAATAATGTTTGGAAGGATATCTTCATTGTTTTGTTTCTAAAAAATAGGACAAATGGGTTCATTGACTACCACTTGCTGAATGGTAGTATAACACTTCTTTTCACACTTCTCCCAAAGTGTATTCCATTTTGGAATTGTATGGGTATCAACCCCATCCATCACTTCCTCCCTTATGGTGCATCCCAAGATTCGATCTGTTAAGGAACACATTCACCATCAATAGGAGGTACTAGTGAGTTTGCAAGAAAATTTAGCAATGACACCAAATAGAATGAAACAACGAGCATATCAACATCGTAGTGAGAGAAATTTTAACATAGGTGATTGGATCTTTGTGTATTTATAAAAATATAAGCAGTTGTTTCTAAAGTAATACAAAAAAGATAACAAGCTATCACATAAGTATTATGGTCCTTATCAAATCTTGCAAAAAATTAGTAGTGTGGTTCACAAACTAGAATTGCACCCATCAACTCCCATACATCTGATTTTCCATGTATCTTGCTTGAAAAAGGTAATTGAACACAATTTCCACTCAGACTAAGTTACCAGAATTGGATGAAGAAGGTTGAGTCATTCTAGAGCCTGAAGTGGTCCTTCACACATGTACTAAGGAATTGCGAACTACAGAAATTAAGGAGTATTTGATCAAATGGAAGAACCTGCATTCTAAAGATGCAACATAGGAGGATGAAATATTCTGCAGAAACATCATAATTTGATTCAACATTGAACATAATTTTTTTTGAAGGGGAATGGCACGCTATGCCCTTAACCTATAATGCATCTAGGAATATGTGTGGCCAACTTGTGGTTTACACACCTTCATATTATCTTTTTGCATTTCTCAATGTTTTTAGTATGGTTGGCTTATGGATAAACATGGCTAAGTAGAGTATATATAGGAGGTAATGGTTAGTCTTTTATTATCATATTATGAATTCTTTTTTTATTGCATTATTGTGGAGGTTTCCCCCTTGAAGTGGCTCAGTCTTAATATTCAAGTATTTAGAGATTTCTTCAATTTTTTTGTTGCTTATTTTTTTCTTAATTCTACAATATATAACTCTATTTTTGTGAATCATCTAAGTAATTCCATTACATAGGACACCTCCTTGGCATGAATCCTCCTATTGAAATTCAAAGACCACAAGCAAGACTAGACCTATAATATAATAATCTAACCTTTATCTCTTCATTTAACTACTTAAGAGTTAGGTTATGTATTTGAACCAAAAATAAAATTTGATTGATATAAACCAAATTGTGTTGAATTAAATAATGACTTCAATAAATATTAATTTTATAGCCACAAAATGATTGTTCACTCCATATCCTACAGTAACTATTCATCTTCCACAAAAATTCAAAAGCTACTCCTAAGTGATTATTATGTATTTTTTACAATAATATTTCATCCCCCATTAATCTACTAGGGGTTATAGTGAAGACAAACATACCTTTGAACTTTTCAAAATACTTTATTTCAATCATTTTTGTCAGAACATCTACTAGTTAGTTTGGAGTTGGACATTGTAGCTATTTCACACTACCATCTTGTTAAGAATTAGCCTTTACATTAGGTAGTTTACTTTGGTAATTAATATTTATACTATTATTTAAGTTAGAATATATTGTTTGGTATGCTATTTTTGTGAATAAAAGCACTAATATATGGGTAGATTTATAGAGTTATTTGGTTAATAGGTTGATATTTTGTATGGATCATAGCATCCCCAATTATAAGAAATATGTCTCTTTTATATTTGTATAGAGTTTGATTAATAAAAATATGTGAAGTTGACTGATAAATTGTATTCGAGCCTTCGGCTCTTGCCTTTTATGGGTCATTTTTAATATCTGGTATTAGAGCATGCTCTATCATGGACTTCTTTGTTCGCCCTCTATTCGATTGTTGATTGTCAAAATGGCTCACACAATCACTGTGCAGTGTAGACCACATGAAACAACGATTGATTTGTCCATCCACAATTCTTGCATCTTGTCAAAAGTTTTGTAATGCAGACCACTTACAAATCTATGACATTCACCATTCATTTGCATGCTTCTCCCTTTTCATCTTGTTCACCTCTTTCCACAGTCTTTCTCACCCATCTTGTCAGTTTGCATTCTGATATATATATATATATAAGCTTATGGGGTTTTCCTCTGTATTTTATTTTTGAAGTTGCTTCCAAATATCTTAAAAAAATTTTATATATATTTAGTTTGCATATTTTTACAGGGTCATACAATATCTACCTAAATTTAAAGTAGATATTTACATTAGAGGAAGAATTTATTAGCAATCTATATAGAGTTTACAACGAACTGCCAAATTATCAAGATTAATCTGAGCCTGCAGTATTGAAGTCATCTCTTATTTGAATAGGACAATCTATGTGTGGAATATTGATTTGATCATGCCAATCCCTAATTTGTCGATATTATGAATTACCTATGTCATCCCCTTTGTAGTTTAGATCTCTTCGTACTTGGTCGCTTGGTTTCAATTTGTATTAGTTAATAGTTATCTCCAACATTGTGACTCATAGTGGATCTCCTTTTCAGTGGCAACCATCAATCCTCAATTGGCGACGTCTCTACACTCAAGGGTCTATGGCTTGACAATAGAGAGCTCCCTAATTCAAATGGCTACATCCTTCTTCTATGACGTCCTTACCTAAATTTTTTGATAGTGCATACCTTGCTGTCCACTTCCATCACCCAAAGATTTCATATTTGAAACATTCTGTTGATTTTTGTAGCTCGAAAGGTGGAATGTGGAATTGTTTTAAAGCAACTCAAGATTAGATATGCTTTAAAACAATTCGAGTTGGATTTTCAGCAACAATAGTTTCTAGAATGTTTCTGAGTTTGTAAGGATATGATAAATCTTAGTGTGATTTTATGTGTAAAAATAGAAAAGCCAAAGAAAGCAATGAAAGCTTCTTTTTCTTGCATGCTAAGGAAAGCTTCTTTTTCTTACACGATAAGTAAATCAGCTAGGCTCTCTATAAAAATAAGATTGCTGTAGCAAACTCATACATTATATTTTTTCGAAAGAAAAATTTGCTGTTAGGCTGAATAGAAGATCCAACATTTGCAGGTTTTTCCCCGCATTGTGGTTTCCTGGGTATATCTGTGTTATTGTCTTTTGTATTGGCTTATTGTTATTTTTGCTTTCACTGTTATTAGTTGTTAATTAACCCAGTTGTATTAATCGTCATAAATCAGATTTATGTATGTGAATTTATTGTGGAATTAATCTGTTGCTGGGTTATAGAAATTAACATGGTATCAGAGCTCTAAACTCTGAATATGAAGCCAAGATTTGTAACGCAAATTTCAAGAAAAAAAATTAGTTTTTTCATCCTCAATTTTTTTTGTGGCTATGGCAACCAGCCTTCGATACAAAGACAGGCTCGAGGGGGTGTCTAACTTCTTGCAGTGGAAGGTTCAGATTACATCTATTCTCAAGGAGAACAGGCTGTGGATCTATGCTAGCACAGAAGTGACTCCACCAACAAATGATCTTGTTGCCTTAGATTCACATGAAGTTAAAGAGGCCAAGGCTCAGAGGATTATCTTGGATGGAGTAAGAGATCATTTAATTCCTCATTTAGCGGGGAAAGACACCGCCAAGGAGATGTGGGATTCGCTCGCAAAACTTTATCAGAGCGACTATCAGAGTCGTAAGATGATGCTCAGGGACAAATTGCATAATACCAAGATGTCCAAAGGCGAGAGTGTGACCTCTTACTTGTCTAAGCTGACACAGGTCAGATATGAGCTTGCTGCTGTTGGAGAGACGATTAAAGAAGATGAGTTGGTGCGTATAGCCTTGAATGGTTTTTCAAAGCACTGGAAAGTGTTTGTCAAGTGTGTTGGCAGCAGAGATCGGCTACCTGATTGGGCAAGACTTTGGGATGATTTTGTTCAAGACGAGATCCGTGAAGGTGCTCATCGAGGAGATCAGACAAAGAAGGGTCAAGATGAAGAAAATCTTGCTCTTGTAAGCAAGGGTAAGAAGAAGTCCAATAAAGAGCAATCGAAAGGTTCTTCTTCCAAGAGTGGGAAGAAGAAAGATCTGAGCAAGATGAAATGTTTTTGCTGCCATCAGATGGGTCACTATGCTAGTCAATGTCCGAATAAAAAAAAATAAGGACAAGCAAAAGAAGCAATTTGCTGCTACAACAGAGGTGGACGAGTTTGCATCAAAATTTGAGAATGAGTTTTCACTCATTCCCTGTCTCTCAAGTTCAAGTGCCAACAAAGTATGGTATATTGATAGTGGGGCTTCACGCCACATGACGGGAGTCAAAGAATGTTTCACCAAGTTGGAGGAGAAGAAGCTGGATTTATATATTGAGCTCGGAGATAATGCCAAGTACCATGCAACTGGTATTGGCACCATCAAGTTTCAGAGGGAGTTTGGCAAACCTTTGTTGGTGGAGGATGTGTTGTATGTCCCTGGCATGACAACGAATTTAATCTCAGTTTCTGCCTTGGAAGACAAGGGTTAGATCGTGACGTTTGAGAGGGGAAAAGTCTATATTCGTCCCAAAGATTCCAAGATTGCAAAAGTGATTGGTGTCAGGCATGGCAGCTTGTTTTGGTTACAGTTTGAGCCAGCACAAGCATTGGTTAGTAGCTGTAAAGGGATAGGAGAATTGTGGCACAGGAGGATGGCTCACCTTCACCATGGAGCACTTAATATTCTTAAGTAAATAGTGATGGGGCTGCCTGAGATGAAGACAAAACAACATGAGGTGTGCAAGGGTTGTGCTCTTGGGAAATATACCAAAACCAATTTTCCAAGCAGCAACACTAGATCCGAAGGGATTTTGGATCTCGTACACTCAGATGTGTGTGGACCTATGTTAACAACATCCTTGACTAGATATGAGTATTATGTTACCTTCATTGATGATTTCTCTAGGAAGACGTGGATATATTTCATGAAGAATAAAGATGAGGTCTTCAGTAGGTTCAAAGAGTTTAAGGCTCTCTTATGTATTTGGTCAACACTAGGCCTGACATTTGTTTTGCAGTGAACTCACTTAGTTAGTTTATGGTGGAACCTAAACGTGTTCACTAGATAGCTGCGAAGCATGTTTTGAGATATCTCCAAGGCACAGTTGATTATGGGCTGAAGTATGTTCAGCAGGATGGAGTGAAGCTCAAGGGGTTTACTGATGTAGATTGGGTAGGTAGTACAACTGATCGAAAGAGCACTTCAGGGTATAGTTTCAGTTTGGAATCAAGAGCAGTCTCTTGGTATAGTAGGAAACAGAAGTCAATTGCACTGAGTTCTATAGAGGCTGAGTATATGGCAGCCAGTATGGCTACATGTGAGGCTATCTGGCTTCAGAAACTTCTAGCTGAGCTCTTTAATCAAGAGCTGGATCCTACAATCATTTATTGTGATAATCAGAGTTGTATCAAACTCTTTGAGAATCCAGTGTTTCATGACAAGTCAAAGCACATTGAGATCAAGTATCACTTCATCAGAGATTGTGTGGAGAAGGGGATAGTGAAGCTCAATTACATTCCTACGGATGAACAAATTGCAGATATCTTGACGAAGGCCTTGATGAAGAGCAAGTTTTAATTCTTCAGGGACAAGTTGGGTGTGGTGCAGAACACCTTCCTCGCTAAGAGGGTGTGTTGATTTTTGTAGCTTGAAAGGTGGAATGTGGAATTATTTTAAAGCAACTCAAGATTAGATATGCTTTAAAACAATTCGAGTTGGATTTTCAGCAACAGTAGTTTCTAAAATATTTTTGAGTTTGTAAGGATATGATAAATCCTAGTGTGATTTTATGTGTAAAAATAGAAAAGCCAAAGAAAGCAAGGAAAGCTTCTTTTTCTTGCATGATAAGTAAAATAGCTAGACTCTCTATAAAATTAAGATTGCTATAGCAAACTCATACATTGTATTTTTTTGAAAGAAAAGTTTGCTATTAGGCTGAATAGAAGATCCAACATTTGTAGGTTTTTCCCAACATTGGGGTTTCTTGGGTATATCTATGTTATTGTCTTTTGTATTGGCTTATTGCTATTTTTGTTTTCACTGTTATTAGTTGTTAATTAACCCAGTTGTATTAATCGTTATAAATCAAATTTATGTATGTGAATTTATTGTGGAATTAATCTGTTGCTGGGTTATAGAAATTAACACATTCTCCTATCACCATGATAATCAGATCGATGCACTCTCCTCAACATGACAATGACAAAGTTATTCTTAGAACTATACGACGCAAGAAGAGTCCTGTTTTTAGTTTTATGATTTTTTTTAGCCATAATTTTTCAAGTTTTAGGTCATTAGGTATTTTAGGGTTTCATTTTATTTTAGTTGTGGTATTTAGTTTTATTTTATTACGTGGTTTATGTATTCATAGTGGTAAGTTTTTAGTTATGGGTTTTAAGTTTGTTTTTACAGTTTTTAGTGTGGTTTGATTTTTAAAAAATAAGACCATGGTATTTAGGTGATGTAGTATATAGTTGATAGTCTTTATTTGAAAGACAAGTGTTTCTTTTAGAGTCTATGGTTTATATTTAGTATTGCTAGGGTAGTCTTTTTTATTTTATTTTAAAACTTTTAGGTTTGCATTTTATTAATTTTAGGTTTTTAAAGTTTAGAATGGTTTTGTAGTTTTTAAAAAAAATATTTTTATTTTTGTGGCCTCTTGTCAAATTTAAGAGTCAAGTGTATAGTTGAGTCAATAAAACTTTTATATGTCATCAGTCTAAATAATAGTTGATAGTTTTATGTCTTGAGTCTTTATTATAAAGTTTAAGTTTGTTGGTCATTTTTTTGTCATAAGCTTCAGATAAATATTGTTATTATAAAGTTTAAGTTTGTTAGTCATATATTTGTCACAAGCTTAAGATAAACTTATGTTTAAAAGGTATTTTGTAATATTTTCCTCTTCTAATTAATTTTTGCAAATTTTATATCAGATGCATTTTTGGGTTGACATCCGCATGCCAATTTTGTGGGAGGATAATATAGCGATCTGTAGTTTTCCCTTATCTCCCCATGTAAACACTAAGGGAGGGAATGTTAAGAATTAGCGTTTACATTAGGTAATTTACTTTGGTAATTAGTATTTCTACTATTAGATAAGTTAAATTATATTGTTTGGTATGTTATTGTTGTGAATAACAATAATAATATACAGGTAGATTTATCGAGTTATTTGTTTACTAGGTTGAGATTTTGTAGGGATTGAAAATCTCCAATTATAGGAAATATGTCTTCTATATATTTTTATGGAGTTTGATTAATAAAAATATATGAATTTGACTGACAAATTGTATTTGAGCCTTCAGCGCTTGCCTGTAATGGGCCATTTTTAATACATCTTTCACATAGTGTCAAATTAAATTGAATTTTGAGTTTATGTATTTGGTGTGGTCATGAAAAACTATATTGTTCTCCATTTGAATTAAATAAGTGTTATAAACCATCAGTGTTATTAACTAAACCTATGTTACCTAAAAATTTGTAATAATCTTTTTGAGCCATATTATTTCCTTGGGTGCCACAAAAGCTGCCATAAATTTTGTATAATTATGTTCAAGAAATAACTAATATTGATTGATTTTTTTACTTACAAAAGATGATTGTTGTTCCTAAATTCATTACGCATCCTAAAATAGACTTCCCATATTGAAAATCACCTGCATAATAAAAATCCAACTATATTGAAGACTTTTGCCCTAGAGTATTTGAACCCTAAATTTTGTATTTCCTTGGGTATTAAAATAACTCTCTTTGTTAGTACTCAATGAATTTATTTAGTTCATTTCATGAATTTATAAATAAATCCAATAACATAATAAATGTCTAACCTATTTGTGGTTACATATATCATATTTCCAATAAGTTGTCCATACTGAATTACATCTTGAAAATCTCTAGGATTTTTTAATGTCAAAATTAAATTTTGTTCCATGGGCATACTGATTTATAATATGACATTCATGGTAAATTATAAGATCCCTTATCGAAAATGCCCTTGGATTTCATTGGCGAATCTATAAATAAATTTTTTGCATGGGTGATAAATGTTTATGGTGCGGTAGCAAATTTATTGTGAGGAGAGGTGAAAAGGTTAGTGTTGAGGTCAACATACTCCTATTCCTAAAAATGGGGACCCTTGTTTCAAGATTTTTTAAATTTGTGCTTTGAATTGAAAATGCCACTTGATCAGAATGCTTTATTTTAAGATCATCTAGACCTAGCTCTTATTCATTTTGACTAGCATGTCTCCGTTTGATTCTTGTTTTATTTTGCCTAAGGTTGCTAATGGTTGCCTTTCATGTTTCTAGGTTGCAACTCTAATGGAGTCTAAATACTATGGACAATGCCTAGGGTTTTGAGCTTCAAATGGTAATTTAACCCTTCATTAATCTTTAAGTCTTTTATGGTTTGATTGAATTAATAAGCAAATAATGTTAAAACCTAGGGTTTTATACCTTCAATTGTATTTTTAACCTATGACCTTTTAATTTGAATTCCAATTTGTGCAGGAACAATTTTACGTGGGATCAATTGTTTGTGCCATGGACTTAGTTAATTCCCATCATAAGGCTTAATTGTGTTTATCAACACGACCAAAACTTAGTCTAAAAATCTTATGCTTGGTCTTGTTATGTCCCGAGCCCCCCTTTGTTCCTATGGGTTAGCTAATCACATGGTCCCTTTCATTATGTTCCAACTTAGCCTAAAGCCTTATATTAAAGTTTTAATTGCATTTATTAATACATGAGAACCTTAAGCTAAAACTTTATGCCACATCTTTTACTATCCGTGGAGTCACTTTATCATGCTTTAAAACTTAGCCTAAAATTTTATCGTGTTTATCAACATGAATAAAACATTCCAAAACTTTAACCTAAGTTCTCTATATTTCTCGAACCATACTTGATTTTATTGTCCATAGGATCAATGGTGCACATTTATTCGAGCGATGTTGATCCAACGATGTGAGACGAAGTCAATAAGTCAAGCACCTTGATCAACAATATGCGTTCACTAGGGCAAAAGGATCTAACGGTGCGTATCAACCCCTCAGATTGAGATCTAATGGATCATGAAGCGATTGACCAAAGATGATATGACGATGCATAGTAAAGGTTGAAAAGTCAAGGTCCAACGAGCTAGTGCAAAGATGCCAAGTGTCAAGCCGACAATAGATGATTAAAGCTCGAGCATGTCCTCAAAGATAGATAACACGTGGCTGAGCATACACATTTTGATTGATGGTACGTATTAAGTCAAAACTTCAACGAAGCACTAGGATGAGCAAGAGGGTGAAAAGTGTCACCATTATAGGAATCCTACCAGAGATCCAACGGTACATGGAAGCAAAAAATAGAAACATATTGATGAAGTGTGATTGATTCGTGTAATTGAGATCAACTGTTCAAGATCAATATTGACATTTCAACAAGCTCATAACGAATAAGAGAGTGATAAGTGTCAAAACCATAGGGAATATAACAAAGCAACCAATGACGTTCAACCTCCCAAATTAAGATCAACAAACCACATTGATCTGTGCAAGCATATCCAATAGTGCAAGCCTAGGTGGAATTTTCAAAGATCTAGACCCAATGAGGTGTTGACATGCATCCTAGAGGCAACGATCACATTTCAAAAATTAAATAAATAGAATGACATGGCAATTCCATGTTGGCATACACATCAAGTCAAAAGATTTTATGGACCCAGAAAGGCAAAGGTATAAATGTGCAAATCCAAGCAAATCTAAGTCATAAATCTCACATAATTTGAATAGTTACCATCATTAAAGCTTTGTAAAGACCTTCATAAAATCCCTAGCATAAACACAAGCCCTAATTTGACCCTGTGATCATTACAAATGAGTCAAGGAGAGTTGAATTATCATCTGTGCGAGAACAATTCAATCCAACACTGAAGTGTAGTCCACTAGTAAGAAATTTAACAAAATTCACAACCATGGCATCTTGAAAAGGTATTTTTAGGGAGAATGTAGAGCTCTATTTGACCACAGACACAAAAGGGAGAATTTTCAAGACACAGTTCAACACCACAGCTCTGAACACAAGAAACAAAAATTGGTTCAAACTTTTCTAGACCATTGAAGAACAACCAACCATTACAAGAGAGGAGGAGAAGAACATGTCTGCAAGGAGGCTCTACTATGACATAGTCTCCATCCAGATGACATATCTTCATTATGCAACAGTAAAGTCTGAGGAACTTCACTGTATCGATATCATTGCTTCCATTTTTAAAGATGGTAAAATAGACAAGGGCATGATTGTTCATGATTGTAGTTTAGGAAGATTGCTTACATTTCTCCCATAGCCTTTGAGAACCACTACAAATTGCCTAAACACCAAGTAGACCTAACCACAATCACCAACTAGGCTAAAGAGAATGACTTCAAAACTAGCCTTTCCTTATGGCTATATTTCGGGAATCAAGTATTTTCAGATTTCAATAACAACATCCCCATTAGCCAATTTAGACCGAGGATTAGAATGATCATGACAATGATGAATGGGTTGTGTGGGAATCCAACTACCACATATGTAGATATACTTTGGGTCCCCTTAGTCCATTTCATGGTTGAGAAATAGTTCACTCCTCTCTAGGTGAGGTAATTAACACCCTTTTGAGTAGACAATTTTTTGCAATCAATAAGAAGACTAGGGCTCAATTTTACATGATGTCATACTTTCTGGATGCCCTTCTTACTGCAACAAAAATTCCCAACCTTAGGGAATGGCCACCTGATGGGACATAAATTATTTCATAGTATTACTCCAAGTAGGACATCTTTAGGTACAGGGATCACATCCAATTCATATGTGACTATGTTTACCTAGCCCTTAGTGAGGCCATCATAGGGATCCAATGATGAGGGTCAACCCCATAATAAAGAAAACTATTGAAGCCATGGGGGACATACGATTATAACCAGATTGTACTATCATCAGTGTTGAATGGACATAATGCACCCCACTCAGGCTACCTGTCCATGTACCAATCAAACTAGCAGAGCAAGAAGTAGCTTATCAAATATGCAATGGAATAGATGGTCTTTGCAAGACCAAAAGGAAGGGACTGCTTCACACCCTCCCCATAACCATTGGTAGGACTGTCTTTGCACAATGGGATAATATTGAGGCTATTTCTAAACACAAGACGTCTTTCAATTTACAAATTGATGAACTAAGGTAGTGGGACCCCTATGGGAGAGTCAAGGAGCACTTGAAAGCAAAAGGGATGTTGAATGTGCCTTATGAGCACCAGCGTGGTCTTTTTGACCCCATGTACACAAAAGCATCTTCATTCTCCAAGGTCATAGGGAGATCGAAAAAACACAACATCAATCCATAATCTAGGATGCTGAGGGAGAAAAAGGGAGGAGATGATAGATGGCGTTTAGGGCCAAGACAATGTCATTTGCTAAGTAGTGCACCTATTAGACCTCCATCAACAAAACCTAAAACTGAAGCACAAATTGAGCAAATGCTATAGAAAAGAAGGCTTGAAGAAATTACATCTTCTTCAGCCCTAGCAGAAGAACAAGGATCACACATTGAGGAAATTCACATGGAAGTATTAGACCCTGGGGAGATAGTTGAAGAAGATTTGAAAATGTTATCTAGTGCCTATGAGTCTGATGAGGAAGAGGCATAGATGGAGGAAATAAAAGAGGAAAAAGGGAAAGAAATATTGGATCTAGTTTCTAAGGATACCCCCAAAAGAAAAGCTGAGATGACCATTGTTCCAGTAAGGCCTAAGAAGCCCAAGGTAGTTTTCACTCATCCTTTGAGTGAAGTCAATATCTTTAGTGAAGAACACTTGATTCATGGTCCAACCATTCTAAAATGGTTCATCTATGGTAAATTGCAGAAGGTGCCCAGTAGGCACCATCCTTGCACTATAATGGAAGCCATCAATATATTTGTTCATGAAGAGTTTAACCCATGGATTGTGGCTCTACAACAAGAGGATGAGATAAGGTTGGCTGCTTCAGGAGAATCAAGTGGAGCACAAATGGAAGTCCCAGCTCCCGAGGTAACCCAATCCTTAGTTAGTGTCAAGTTTGACCCAACAACAACTGGATTATAATGGGTCACAAAGAAGAAGGTCATGGTTGGTGGTGAAGAGATCACTTACCAAAAGGTAGATCCACTGACCACTTTAACCCTAGTGGGATGATAGAGACCTAGAGAAAACAAGATATTTGAGGAGAACGTGCTTGAATTAGCCCAAGCACATGCATAACAATTACAAGTTGCCCTCAAAGGCATGTAATAACAAAAGTAAAATTTGGAGAAACAAGCTGTATTATTAGTCCTAGATGCTATGGTCAAAATGTTTGAAGAGACCTTATTTGACATGTTGAATTCTTTGAAGTCAATAAAGCCCAGACAAAGTGTATTGAGCTATCAAAATGCAACATCCAAGAGACTAATTCACCAATTTTCATAGCTCAAGGGACAAAATAAAGGATTTGATCAATATCTTTATTAAGGATCAAATTCTTGATTTAAAGATAATCAACCTAGCCCACCTGAACACAATCATGGGATTGCTAGTGGACAAGATTAGGGGTTTAAGCACATGGTCCAAAAACTTAGAGAGCCTTCTTAAGGATGACGTCTCATCACTGATGAGGAGTTTAAGCTCAGGGCCACCATGGCCATGCAAGAAGTGAGAAGCAAGAGCCAAGGAAGGACCGAAACATACAATAGTAGGATCATGGACATGATATTTATTGTAGAGGAGGAGATTGGAGAGGCTAGGAGCATAAAAGAAGAATTAAAAAGCACTGATAAAGATCTCCAAGGCCTAATAGATTAGAAGGATGAACTGTTCATGAAACCTGTGGTGAATCTAAAGCTAATTGATGAGAAACATTAAAGAGTATTGAAGATCTTATAGCAGCAACAAAGGACTGTATCAGCTATAGGGTCTCAAAGTTAGTTGGGTAAGGAATATTCTTTTTGTAACTAAGCTTGTATAATATTTTGAAAAGGAATATCCGTTTTGTAAAGGTGTGTACAACTTGTAAAGTACCTTGCTTATAGGTTAGTCATTTGGAGTCTTTAAAAAGTTTTGGAATGATTGTAAAAGGACAATTGTCCTTAATATTTGATGTGACTGATCGACATACCTCATGAATTGTATATATAAATAGGTATTATCCATTTTAAAAGGAGAGAGAGAGTTTTGAGCAAGAGATTTGTACTAATTTTGGAGCAATTTAATGTAAATAAAGAATTCTAAAAAGTTTGTCTCATATGTTTGTATGAATTGTATCATGGCTTCTCTCTCAGTTTTTTGATTTGCACTTTAGATTTGAATGGTTCTTATTGATTCTTGATGTGCACTTTTTCAATTTATAGAGTTGTTAACTTGTGATGATGCTAGGTTAGTTGAAGGTACTTAAGTTCATTTCATTATCTTTGCCTTTCATGTGAATGTGCTTATGCTGTTTACTTGTAGGGTAAATATTTAAAGTGGACCAAGTCTTCATCTGCATTCTTTCATTTCCTTAGATGCTTGCCTAATGTGCAGTAGGATTTGAGCTTATCCTATTTCATGCTATACATTGGTTTTAAGTGCATATTTGGATGATATTTGAACTTTGTCATGATATTTGTGTTAAAGATCAACAACATTAATATGTCTTTCCTCTACCCTACCTTTCCTACTCTTTCTTTGATCCATTCACTTTAGATTAACTTCATTGTGAATATTCACCTTAGCTTAGATCTTAGATTTAATTCTTTGAGCATAATTCACTTAGCAAAGATTGCCTTCATTTTTGTAAAGATCAAATAGTAGGCCACGGTTTCTCCCAACAACCAAATACTATAAACATTGTGAAATGGTTCACTTATTCTACCATTATTTTACCACAGATAACATGATTATTACAACTTGCAACTCATGCATTAGATTCTCTAAATTCAAAAATGAGCAGTGTTTATTAAACACTTAGAACCACTTGTGATTGACTTACATGCATCAACAGGTAGGATGCATATTTTTTTTAATTTTTCCATAAAAATGTTCGGTTGCATAACACGATTGAATTGTAGCTATTACCAATCAGTTGCATCATGTAATCTAATGACAAAAAATATCGAATGACAACATAATGCAACCATCCAATAGACGTTTCCATTTAGTTTCATAATGCAATTGATCGACAAAGGATGCAATCTAGTGGCATTATGCAACCAAATGGTAAAGGTTGCTAGCTAGTTGTATATTACAATCGAATGGTGGAGGTTACCATTCGGTTGTATTGTGAAATCGACTAGCACGATTTGGGCATGGGTTAAATAATGCAACCATTCGGTGTCTTTAAAGGTTGGTTTCACAATGCAACCAAATGCTAGCCTCCATCGATTGTCTAGATGGTGAAACCGTTCAATTGATTGGATGATGCAACCAAATGGTTAAGAAACTATTTGATTGTATATATAGCTAGATGCCTTTATTTCTAGGTGGTGCCTTCTCCACCACTTATAAATTGCCCTTTTGCTCTCATTTTTACGCTCTTACACAAAGGTTTTCTCATTATCTTTTGTGTTTTCCATAGTGATTAACCTACAACTTCGGTATGCTAAAATGACATGGATTCCACATGTAAATATATTTTCAAAAATTTATTATGCCCATATATTTTGAAACTACTACGACAGCTAGACACGTATAACGATTGGATTCCCAAGTGTAATTTTGGGGGCATCGATTACATGCCATAGTATGAAACTAACACAAGTTTGATGAAATCTCTAATGTCTTACCATGACAATATTGAAACAAGGTTCAATGTCTACGTCAACTCAAAATTAATCTCTTTTGGTACCTCGCCTACTGATATCCATAATTTGATAGGGATTCCACATCACAATGCTAACCTTGTAACCACAAAAGAGATGTTGGTTGATGACGACACAAAATATTTGGAGTCTACTTACAACTTGCAGATTGGTTCAACCATATGTATATTATTATTTTTCAAAATTAAACTTCAACATTTTGTAATTTGTCATCAATTTTCACTCATTGCGTATTTTTCACTTTTATTGTAGATACTCAGATTAAAAGGGCCCTCCAAGTTGATAAATTATCAGATCTGTTTCTGAAAGTCATGGTTCAATTTTTTCTTTCAAGAATAGCCTTACAGAGAAGACCAAGAGAAATTCCCTTTTGGAATATTATTTACATTTTTTGTACTCTTTTAGGTTTAAATTATGATTAGTGTACATTTATTTTTACTAGGGTTAGATTAGAATTGAATTATGCTTGTTGCAATCAAAGTTCTACAATTTTTTGTTCCAATTTTATTTTGGCCTTGTACTATGAGGCTTTGTATGACATTTAGAAAACATCAATTCCAATTGTTCTTCATCCAAAAATGAGCATAGATTTTGATGAATATAGTTTAGTTTAGCATTCACATGAATCAACTGATGGTTTAGTTTATAAATTCTTACAAATTTAAAGTTTAATATTTCTTTGCTTGTTACAGTTAAGACTTCATATATTTAGCACACGAAGGCAAGCTGCTTCAAAAGGGCATAATTCTCCTAAAGGGTTTAGAGATTTTAAGTTTATAGAATCATCATTTAAAATTTTTAAACATTTGAGGCTTTCTTCTGAATCATCTCCACATGCAGGTTTTCATACTTACAAATTTTAATGTTAAATGATACATCATGATAATTTAATTTTTCTATTATTTTATTTATTTTTTAAATTTTTATAGTTGACTCTAAATCCGTTGACCTTGAATTTAAAGGAGCTCAACAATCCCCAAAATTTTATGTGCCACAGTCTTTTCAACCACTTGTTCAAGATTTTTTTACATTCTAACTTTTAGTTTTTGAATCGATTTTTTTTAAATTAGATATTTTATTGACGGAAGGATTGCCTCTTGTAGTTGAAACCACCATCATGACTCTGATTATGGCACATATATTAGGACATACTCTCTCCAATTACAAGTACTAAATGTTAAATTTCAAATTAGCATTAGATTTTATTTTTAATATAATTTCTTTTTGCAGGGCACCAATAATTTGTGAGGAAAAAGATGCCACCACCACTGCATCGCACAAGGGAGAAAAATATTTCATTTCCATCATAGAGTAAAGGAACATTGTAATTGTCAGGTTTTGACTTCCTCAATTTATATTTTGGAGGTGTGCCTAACATGCAATGATTAACATGTTTATATCATATTGATCTTGATAAGGAATATATGAGGATTGAAAGTGAAGATCTAGTTGCTAGTGATTTTAATCTCCGTGATTTTATTCAGGTTCCAAGTGTACCTACTCTAGATGCACCTTGTACCTCATTACCTCATGACTACTTTTCCTTTTAATAATTTATTGTTAGAAAATATAATTTAAAATATTAAGGATGGTGTTCTCGATGCGTTGAAAAATATAAGAGTTTGAGAGTTTCAGGGGAAAGCATTGATAAAAGAAATAAATGTTCGTTATCATAACTATTCTCAGAGAGTCAATTTGTTTTCAATAATTCAACGTGAACCCGCAAAGATTGATGTTTTATTCAATCAAGTTAAATTTGGATCAATTTTAGTTTCTAATGATTACAATGTCAATATTTTGAGTATTATATTAAACATGTTAGACAATTTAAATGCAGAAGCTCAATCATACTTTGATAAATGGGCAATATACATAAACCTCATCGTGATTGCAAATGCAGAGAAGATTTTTTTTTGATAAGTTATCATCATTTTTAGAAAATATATTATAGTTATTATAGTTTTTAACTAATTATATTTATTTTTAATTGCAGACAAAATATAAAAATCTAAAAAATGAAACTCGAGTCCTCAATATGCCTTTGAAAAATACACAAAAAAGTTTAAATGTTGCCATTGTATTCGAAAAAAAAGCTTGTTCTGTTAAATAAATAAAAAACACATTCAAGAAAATAATTAAGTAGCACTTAATGGACCTGATATTTTATTGAAGTAGAAAAAATGTAGATCCAAGTCTTCTTTCAACAAGAGATGTAGTGAATGAAGAATTTTTTACTAATATTAATTTTGTATAGAGGATCTTCAAATGGTAAGGATATTAAATAACGACATAGAAGAAGGGGAGGTAGATATTTCAAAAAATGGTAATGAGAAAGTGGATGATGGGTCTTTAAAAAAAATGATATTATGATGTTGTAAACTTTTTATTATGTTTCAAAGGAAAACATTATGTTTTAAATAACAATTTTAAATCACAATATCAAGGTTCATTTAAAAAAAAAATAGTTTATTATGTTTCAAATGCTCTCGTTTTACTAAGTTATGGTTCATTTTACATCTTACATGCATTGAATTGATTATACTAGTGGTGTATATTCTGAGTTGATATAGTTCAAACAACATGGTGATGTGGACCACAATTATTATTTTTCTATGAATTTGGAATGAGCATTAATTTGAACGCGATGTGATTTTATCTTGTTTAATTAGTATCATGGTTGTAGATAATGTAAAAGTTTTTGTTATGCATTTGATTATTTAAATTAGTTATAAGTTCATTTTTTTGGAAAGTGAACATGTTCTTGTATGTAATTATTATGGATGCGGAGTCTAGACAATAATTATGGTTTGCTTCTTTGGTCAATGAAAAATGTATTGATCTCTTTGACATCAATCGAGTAAAACATTAGGTTTTGAGTTGAACTCAGTTTTAATTATATTTTTGCATGATGATTTAATGCAATTCAATGATGAAATATTTCTTGGGTTATTATTTTACACTTGAACCTTGATGAATTTAAATTACTAATATTCAACTATAATGATGTATGGGTTTAATAAGATATATTTTCTTCTCAATAGGTCATATTGTTTAATAGGCTTGTAGACTTCTTTTTTCTTAGTATTTGACTTCAATATTTATAATTTTAAGCTATAATTTAAAGTAAAAACTATTAATATTGTATTATAATATCAAATTTGTGTTTTTTTAAATGTAATAAAATATATATATTTAATAATATCATCTTAAAAAATATAAATTTCTTTTGACCCATTTGAAAAACCAATTACATAAAATGGAAAGTTGCATGGTCAATGGATTAAAGTTTGGAAAACATCTATTAAGAAAATGATAATGCTATCAAAACATTTATGAGTTAAATATTTCAAATGTTTTACAATAGAAAAAATGATATGAAATTAGATTTTGAAAAATAGTAATTGCAATAAATATAAAATTAAAACTCAGATAGTTGAAACAATCTTTGACAAACTTTCTCATCACAAGTGACATTTTCATCTTCCATGTTAGTGTCATTTTCAATGTCAATATTTACATCCTCTTCCTTAGTCATTGTATTAATGACACCTCTTCTTTCAGTTAGAGAACTTCATGTTGCCAAAGCTATTTGTTAAGAAAACTTGTCCACAACATAACATGAAATATGCAATTTCAAATAGGTTTGTATAATTTTATCCAATTCGTTTCAAAGTTTTGACTTATTGAAAGATAATGCACTAAATACTCTTTTCATTTTTTATTGAGCCTAAAATAATTGTTTGACAAAGTTCATATAATCATAAATGTTCACTAATATTTCTTTGTAGGATGGTACTAGAATAGAGTCTTTTTCATACCCTGTAATTGCACTATTTTCTGTTAGTTTGTTTAGACATCGATCGATATTAATTAACTATTGTAATTTCAAAATGTGTTGATTGAGACTTTTTAAATCTTTTTTACAAAATACATTTAATTTAAACTGCATTGACCTCTATAGATTTAATGAAATGTTTAACAAGAGAACCCATATATTTTTAAAATAAATTACTCATCAAATGTTGATCATTATTATTGTTCCAAAATATGAGATTCACAACTACCATGGCCTCCAAAAAATCATCCATTTGAAAATGATCTTTGATATCAACAAATAAGTTTTGCTAAATTCTACTCAATTTCATCCACATTTTAGATATAAAAATATCATATAAAATACATGTTACATGCACTTCTTTAGTTTCAACTCTCATAAAATTGTTGAACATGGTCATTGATGTTAAGTTGTCATTAATGGCAAAGAGAGCACTAGATACTAATGTATTATTGACAAAAAGTTGTGTTTTATATCTTGGATAATATATATGACAAATTTGTAGGTCTGTAAGGACAAAGAAAAAGTTGTGAGACATCCATAATTGTCTTGGTAAAGCTTTGGTATGTCACTTGATCATTTTGATTGAGAAACTTGCATCTTTTAGCTTAAGAGAAGTCAGACCGTCATTGCACATTATGTAGATATGAATGAACCAGCAAGTCTGTGCATTTATTTTTGGTTCTCAAAAAGTTAATCAAGGTCAAAATATTTCATCGAAATGTTATCTATAGTGCCAAGAAGGTCCCCTGAGAATTTGGTTGAAGTGTTTTCTAGATCAAGTTATAAACCTTCAAAGTTGCTCTTATAGATTATGATGGGCCAGAGACTATCAAGTTTAACTTCATTAAAGTTTGAGGTCACTAGTCAGTTGATTTAACAATGAGTGTTCATCATCCAGATCTTGCTCCAATGGTGCGTATTTGGTTAAAATGTCAAAGAGTCTAAGATTGCACATGTTGGTGACAAGTGTCACTATCTCATTGAGTTGATAATAGATCAATAGTTTATAGGTGTTCATATTGACAAAGATTGACGATGCAAGTCCAATCAAAAGTCAAATTTGTAGAAGGCACACAGTGCTGCCAAGTGGCATAATCATGGAAGTTTTGATCTAAGATCAATGGTGAGCATTACAAGATAAAGATCAAGCTAATCAGAGAAGATCAATGGTGCATATTTGTCCATAGTTTCCAGGAAACATGAGATGACGTTAAGGTGCTTGATGTTTAACATTTGCTCAGTGACCATTGGAATTTATATATTCAAATTTAAGAAGATAACCAGTGCTCAGTTTTTGGGCTATATATTTTGATTTAGGACAAATTTATTGATGTAGTAAAAATATAAGTATTAGAGGACTTCAAGGTGCATCCAGTAAATCTAATTATAAGGTATGAATATTTTTATATTCAAAGTTATAGAGATTCAAATTTAATTGTTTGTTCATTCATGGTGTTACTATATACATAATCCTGTTTGAATAATTATGATTTAACATAAGGGTGTTTTGATGGGAGTAATATCTTGAAGATGTCTTAGAGATTATATGGAGTGGACCCATATAGTTGAAAGTGATCCTATGTTTTTAATTTTCTTGATGAAATACTCAATGGGTGAATAGGTCTCTATGAGATCTATAAGGGCTATTAAGGCTTAATTGAAAGGTGTAGCTACTTGAGTGTGACCTATAGATGTTATGGCCAAATTATGAAGATGTATTTGAGCTATGTATTAACATGTTAGATGTCTTAATGGTTAAGACAAACATTATGGTTGACTAAAAAGTTGATATGCATGAAGACTATAAAAAGTGGAGACCAAGGTAATGGTTTCTAGACTTGGATGTGTGAATTGAGAGTAGAATATAAAGATGAAGGAAAGAGATCAGAGACAGTGTGCTCTATATATGGACTGAAGTATAAAGCTTATTGATGATGAGTGAAGAAGAATAGAGAGATCCAAAAGAGGTGTTTTGGATGCATTGCTTGTATGAACAAGTTTGAGTGTGTGTGATGAGTTCTAAGAGAGATGTTAAACATTGTTTCTCCAATTAGATTGATCTACAATCATAATTCTAGAGTTGTTGATTTCATAAGGTGTTGAGTGGGTGATCAACATATAGAACAAGTGGGTGCTTGTTTATACTTAGGGTTGGGTGCTCTTTGTAAAGTGGGTGCTTCGCTAAATTGGTCTCATGTTTATAATCATCTTATAGGACACGTAGTCTATGTGTTTGTAGGCTTAAGAGTGGGTTTTATTTTACAAAAATATTTCTCACGTAGATCTGATGTTATGTGTGTGATCTTGCATCATCTTTATTATTCATTGTTATGAACATTTTGTATGCTTTATGAATTCTTATGGTCATTGATTAAGAGTTTTAAAGGATTGAAATTGAAGTTTGAAATATCTTGCATCACCAATTCACTCCTCCTCTTAGTGATTGTACCTCCAATAATTGGTATCAGATTAAGACCTTAATTTCAAGTTTAACAACTTGAAGGTGATATGAGGTACAATATGGCAATTCAAAAGATACATGGTTTCTCTACTAAACAAGCACCATTTTTCAATGGATCAAATTATACTTTTTGAAGTACGAGGATGAGGACATACATCATGTCTCTAGGATTTGATATTTGGAAATCTATTATGGATGGTTATACTACACCAACTACTCCAACTAATGCTATTGACAAGAAGTTGAGTGAGAATAATTTAAAAGCTATGAATGCTATCATTTGTGGTATATCTGAGACCGATTTCACCAAAGTGATCCATTACAAGTCTGCCAAAGAAATTTGGGTCAAATTATAATCTATGAAGGAGACTCTAAGGTAACATTGGCCAAGTTGTAGACCTGCCAAATGCAATTTGAAGGTCTCAAAATGAAGGAAGAAGATACTGTGGCATCCTATCTTCTAAGGTTGATGAGGTAGTAAATATGATTAGAGGTCTTAAAGAGATAATTGATGAAGACAATGTTCAAGGTGATCAAGGAGACAAAAGTCAAGAAGAACAAGTTAAGTCTTGAAGATTTTGATCTTAATGAAGATTAACTTGAAGCCATGATTTAAAAAAAATTGAATGTAAGATTAGGTAAGTATGAAGGAAAACTTCCTTTCAAATGCTTTGTATGTAGTAAGGTTGGTCATTTTGCATCTAGATGTCCAGGAATAGAGAAGTTTGATCATGAAGAAGTTCATAAGGAATCTCATGAGGATGGACATAAGAAATTTGAGTCCTATCAAGTACAAAAAGTTATTCAGTGAGAAAAATGAAAAAAAAAATAATCATACAAAGGTAGTAAGAGCCTTTAACATGAAGAAGACAATAATTCATCTACAAAAGAAGAAGTGAACACATCTGACAATGATGACTTTTTTCATAATGAGGACATGGAGACATTGTTCGTGGCTCTTAACGATGATGAAGGTGAATGTTCTTTAAGCATATATTTTTTTGGTGAAGATAGCTCAGAGAAAGAAGATGAGGAAGTCACTTTTGAAGATAAATATCTATATACTATGGAAGAAATGAAGATACTACAAAGAAAGAATAGAAAACATGATTCTTTGATCAAATCTTATGAGGAACAAACTGGATTTTTTGAAAGGAGACTGAGTAATGAAGTCAACGAGCATGATGAGATCACACAATAGTTTGAAACTTAGGTTTGTTCTCTTAATGAAGAAGTATAGAGTAAGGATGAAGAGTGTATCATGTATCAATTAGAGATAGAGTCTTTGTAGATGAAACTATATAAAGCTATGAACAAAGATATAATTGATGAGATAAATAATAAAGATGAATTAGTGAATGCTCTTGAAGATCTAAATATTGAGAAGAAAAAGATTAAGGATATGATGTCACAAATTGAGGACTATGAAGAACCATTCATTATGTTTAAAACAAGATTGAATGATGACACCAGAGAACATGATAATACTGTCAAGCATCTCATAAGTCAATTAGAAACTATCTAAAAACCTAAAAACTAAAGAAAATGAGAGATTAAGGTATGTGATCGAAACTAAGTCATTAAAAGATGAGTTAGACAAGACATCTTTTAAGGTGAAGTCATTTGTGAAGTTTGAAAAGAGCTCAAATGATCTTGACAATATTCTGAGTAGTCAAAAACATGCTAGTGATAGATTTGGTCTTGGATACAAAGAAGAACAAAATCATGTAACTCAAGACAAGATAAAGGGTAATGTAAATAAATATAATCAAAATTTGAATATCAATCATCAATCAAGGAATGAAGGCATTGAAAGAATGAAGACAAATTAGATCAGACAACCAAATGATATGAGGTATACAAATTTCAATAGTTTTTGTTACTCCTGCAATCAGTTTGGTCATAGGTCAAAAGATAGTAAAAGATCTTCAAAGAATGAATTTTCATGGAATTATGAACAAGATAATGGTAAGCATGAAGAAAATCATCACTCAAGACAATCAACAGGTTTACAAGAAAAAAAAAAATTTTTTTTACTACAAGTGTCAAGGATTTGATCACATTGCAAAGTTTTTTAATATCTTCATTAGGAGATAAAATGATCAGGTACATGAACGAATTCATGAAACTTTAAGGAACTATCATATGTATCAATCACAAGATATGTATAATATGATAAGTCTTATTTGTTTCAAATGTCATGAGAGAGGTCACATAGTAAGGTTTTGCAAGAATGATTAGTATCCTACTTCAAAAATTAATCCTAACATGAAGAAGAGTCATAGTGAATGGAGGCCTAAGAAGGTAAATGAAAAGCAAGGTGAAAATGGATTATTTCCCATGATAGAACAAAGATCAAGTTCAAGTATCAAGGAACAAGCCTTATCTACCTAAATGGACAAGGAAATCAAGCAGGATCCTGAGATAAAAGAAAAGACTAAGGTTGAGAACTCATTCAAAGATAATCTAAAGATGAGATAAGATTGCAATTCAAGTGAGAGGATGGAGATATGAGAATCTCTTGAGTTTTGGGATCCTTAGTCCCTCCATGACAAGTGGGTGTCTCTACCTATGCTTCTTAGGAGACATCTTTCATGTATGAAAGTAAGTGTGTGTGCTCTAGGTAATGGTCAAAGTGCCATTCAGTAAAAAGCTTGAAGGCAAAGGGCAAGCAAGAGATTGTGAAAGATAAGCTTGTGGTTGAAGGAATTTGTGAAGTTTAAACCAATTTGGTTGTTGATTCAAGAGGTTGATCAGTCAAGACAAGGATAAGTGTTTCATTAAAATTTTATTTTATTTCTGTTATAGAAGAGAGAAACTTAAAAGAAGGGTGAGGTTAGTAGAACTTGGATTTGATTTGTGCTCTATAATCTAGACGGTTGTAGATACTCCTCTTTGTCTTGGGAGGATGACCTGTAGATAATAAATCACTAAGTAAATGGTTGATTAGTTAGGTAGGTGGGTGGGTTATCTAGAAAGCTAGATCCAAAAAGTACATAAATTTTTTGGAAGTTGTCAAGCCACCTTTTAAGACAAGTTAATGTTGATAAAGTTGCTTATAAAAGAGGTTGCATAAGATAAATAAAAGTACTTAAAAAAAGAAAATAAATAATTTTCAAAAGAAATGTTTATTTTAACAAAATAACATTAAAGATAATACTAAACTGTCAAAAGTAGGTTCAGGTGTGGTTCAGGTGTGGTTAGGTTGTTCTTAACTTTGTATGGTGCTAGGGATGAAGAAACATGGTTTTTAGTTGAGGTTGGAAGGTGTTTTGAGATTGCTATTTTGATTAAAATGATTTTCACAATGATCATTAGTGGTCACTGGTAACTGTTAATGATCGATAGGTGATTGTTGCGGTTGGGGGTGACCATCCATGGTCGACTGATGACCATTGAGGTTGAGGATGACCGTTAGCAGTCACTATGGATTTGGATAGGTTATTGGTTTTAGATAGAATAGGTTATGGGTTGGTTACAAAAAGGTTGTGTAGGTTGGTTAATGGTCTTGAGGGTAAGAAGGAGCCTCAAAAGTATCAAGGGTATAGGTTTAGTACTCAGGTAGTTGAGAATAGTTAGAGGGTGTTCTGGTAAAAGAGGTAATGTATGGAGTTGCAGAACTATTGAAACTAAATAACTAAAACTTGAAACAAGAACAATATACTTAGCTCTTAATCGATAGTTGATGACTTGAAGAATTCCTATAGCTAAGAATTTGGAAGTTAGAAGAATACTTGCACAAGAAGCTCTGAAGTACAACAATGATGATTGCTAATTTCTCCTCATTTTTTCACCTCCTCTTATTCTCTTTAAATGGGAGAAAGAAAGTGGTGAAATAATAAGTTCAACTAGCTCTTTAATAAGATATTCTAATTTTAAATGAACATGCATTGATCATGAAAAATGATGGATCAAAACAACTATTAATAAAAAATCAAGTTGGAGTTTGAGCTGAAGTTAACCCTTGAGGTGGTTAACAACAAACCGTTGGTGGTCGATAAGTGACCAATGTGACTGAGGGTGACTATCAATGATCAATAAGTGACCATCGATGATCAACAAGTGACCATCGATGGTGGTCAAGGGCTGACCATTGACGATCAATGGTTGATCATGGTGGTCGAGGTGACAAAGTTAAAAATGGCTAAAATTAGTCATTTTCACTTATGTTTGGTGGTTAAAAGGTTGACGAATGGTCCGAGGGCTATGTTAAAGGTTAATTAAACATCTAGACCCATAGTGTATGGATTTTTAGTGTCTATAATAATTAATTATAGGACAATAATATCATTTAAAGATGTGTTTGGCTAAGGGGGAGCTAACTTAGTTAGCTTGTGTGGCCTGAAGAAGATGTGCTTGATGTAAAGGAGAATATATGTGAGATGTTCTAGTCATGATGAAGTGTGAAGATTTTTATCAATAAGATTGATATGAGGAATTGATCAAACCAAGTCATGTATTTTGATAAGGTATTGAATCTTCATACATAAGTAAAGAGAGGTTGTGAGTTATGTATGTAGACAGTGCCAAGGATAAAAAAAAGTCCAAGTTTAGATTGATGTGGTAACATATGACATGAGATGGAGCTTGATGCTAGGGGAGATTTCTAAGCCATATGAGTAGTATATTAGGTACAAATATCAAAGAATTCTATGTTTAGTTTGGTGCATGTCAAAGGGGGAGCAATTGATTCATATGCTTGAAAGTATGTATCCTAAGCATCTTAATAGTATTTGAATGCATACATTATGTTGAGGAATGCGTATTGGCATGTTGAGGAAGAGATCATTTGTCATTAATGTCAAAGGGAGAGAGATCATAATGAAGGAGTTTAATTCAAATGAGTAAGAAGTCATTCTGAGGATGTTTTTCCATCAGTAATAAAAGGGATAGATTGTTAATCATGGTTATTGATGTTAAGTTGTAATTTATGTTAAAGACAGCATGAAATACTAATACTACTAGTTCACTAATGACAAAGAAGTTGTGAGGCATCCTAAATGTCTTGGTGAAGCTTTGGTATGCCACTTGATCATTTGGAATGAGAAACATGCATCTTCTAGCTTAAGAGAAACTAGACTGTCATTGCATATCATGCAGATATGAATGAACCAACAAGTTTGTGCATTTATTTTTGGTTATCAAAAAGTCAACTGAGGTCAAAATATTTCATATAAATGTTGTCTATTGTGCCAAGAAGGTTCCTTTAAAATTTGGACTCTTGAAGTGTTTTCTAGTTCAAGTTATAAACCTTCAAAGTTGCTCTTACAAACTCTAATGGGTTAGAGACTGTCAAGTTTAATTTCATTAAAGTCTAAGGTTACTAGTTAGTTGATCCAACGGTGACCATTCATCATCTAGATCTTGATCCAATGGTATGTATTTGGTCAAAATGTCAAAGAGTCTAAGATTGCACGTGTTGGTAACAAGTGTCACTGTATTTTTGAGTTGATAATAGATTAACGGTTCATGGGCATTCATATTGACAGAGATCGATGGTGTGGGTCGAGTCAAAAGTCAAATGTATAGAAGACACATAGTGCTGCCAAGTGGCACAATCATGAGAGTTTTGATCTAAGATAAATGGTGAGCGTTACAAGATAAAGATCAAACTACTTAGAGAAGATTGATGGTGTGTATTTATCCACAGTTACTAGGAAGCACAAGATGAGGTTAAGGCGCTCAATGTTTAACATTGCTCAGTGACCATTGAAATTTAAATATTCAAATTGAAGAAGAAAACTAGTGCTCAATTTTTGGGCTATATCTTTTGATCCAAGAAGAATTTCTTGATGCAGTAAAAATCAAAGTTGTAGAAAAATTCAAAGTGAATCTATTAAATCTAGTTAGAAGGTTTGAATGTTTTTTCAATAAAATTTATGGAGCTTCAAAGTTGACTATTTGTTTGTTCATGGTGTTACTATGTACAAAATTCTATTTGAGCAATTGTGCTTTAGAAGAAAGGTGTTTTGGTGGGATCAATCTCTTGAATATTTCTTAGAGATTATATGGAGTGAACCCATATAGTTTACAGTGATCTTATGTTCTTTATTTTCTTAATGAAATGCTAAATGGGTGAATATTTCTCCATGAGACCTATAAGAGCTATTAAGACCTAATTGAAAGGCACAACTGCTTAAGTATGACTCATAGATGCTATGGCTGCCCTGTGAGGATGTATTTTAGATATGTATTAGCATGTTATATTTCTTAGTAGTTAGGACAAGTATTATGGCCAATCAAGAATTTGATATGCATGAAGACTCTATAAATAGTGGAGACCAAGGCAATGGTTTCTATACTTGGATGTGTGAATTGAGAGAGTAGAATATAGAGATGAAGGAAAGAGATCAAAGGGAGTGTACTTAGTGGATGGACTGAAGTAAAGAGTTAATTGAGGATGAACAAAGAAGACTAGAGAGATCCAAAAGAGGCATTTTAAATGCATTGATTGTATGAGTAAGTTTGAGTGTATGTGATGAGTTGAAAGAGAGGTGTTATACATTATTTTTCCAATCAAATTGATCTATAATCATAATTCTAGAGTTGTTGATTTCATAAGGTGTTGAGTGGGTGCTCAATATCTAGAACAAGTGGGTGCTTGTTCATACGTAGAGGTGGGTAATATTTGTGAAGTGGGTGCTTCACTAAATTAGTATCATGTTTGTAATCATCTTATAAAACAAGTAGTCCATGTGTCTGTAGGTTTGAGATTGGGTTCTATTTCACAAGAGGGTTTCCCACGTAGATCTGATGTTATGTATTTGATCTTGTATCATTTTTCTTATTCATTTTTATGAACATATTGTATGCTTTATGAATGCTTATGGTCATTGATTAAGATTTTGAAAGGATTGCAATTGAAGTTTGAAATATCTTGCCTCACTGATTCACCCTCTCTCAGTGATTATACCTCCAAAAAAAATCAAGTCTTCTGGAGAAAGTGTGAATTTGGTATCTCCTTACCATTAAATATGGCACAAAGATGATAATCAATATTGAATTTCAAATAGATTTCAAGATTCATAAAATCTATAAAAAATTTCTAATTCTTAAAAATAGGTCCCTGAAATTTTTTATTTAATGTTTATAATATATGTAAGTTTAACATATTCATTTCCTCAACTATATGGATCTCTCCTGAGCATGTTTTATTAAATAATTGATTTCTTTCAACATTTGGAGAAATATGTATAATGTAAGTAATATTTTAAAATCTGTTAAATGTTACAATAAATCTTTTACTTTGTCAACTTTCCTATGGTATTTATACATAAAATGTACTATTGATGGATATTTTAAAAAAATTCTGCATGCAAGTTCATACACAGGTATTCATCTTGTATTAACATCTTTTATCAAATTTTTACCATCAATCACTCATTGATATTTTTTGGACCTCCAAAAATCTCTTAGGAATACATGACATATAAACATGCAAGTCACGAATGAGCACTTCTACTTTTGTTACATTTCAAATGTGCTAAAATTTTTGTTTGCAAAATTTAACATATGACCCATACAATGAATCCAAATCATATATGGGGTAAATTTTGTTTGAATTTGACAATAAAGAGCATTTTTATGCCCTTGCATTACTGATACACCATCAACCCCAAACACACACCAACTTTGTAGCTATTGCATAATCATCCATCCTAGATTTATCTCTCAAATTAAATACAACCAATTTGTGAAAGTTTTTAATATTACAAATTTCTACCATTTTATGAACAACTAATAGATGAGGATGCCTTGAATAATTCTCAAAAGTATAAATATACATGCAAACCCATGATGTATTGTCAACTGTTGTGATCTCATCAATTAACAATGAGACAAATAATGAATTTTAAACTTTTTCTTTCAAATCCTCAACCATTGCAAGGCATTTTTCTATTTCTCAAGTACTATTATCTGACCAATGTAATTATGGAATATCAAGAAATACATTATATTGAAATAAAAGCTTATAATCTAAAATATTAGAAATATGTTTGCCCTTTTATAAATTATGGTATACCGTAGAGAACTATATACATTTATCATTTAGATTGGATTGCATAACTTTTAAAAATTGAGCTTTGATTGTTCCCCCTTTCTCAACAAGATATTTTTAAAAATTTTGATCATTTTCATACTCATGTACATATCTCACATGCATGCATTCTTATGCATTTTTTCATCTGTGTGTTCTTGTTGTCTGTCCATTTGTATACTTCACTAACACATATTTTTCTATAATATTTCTCAATTGTGTCCAACTTATGTTGCATTCTGTGTTTCTTTCCTAGTTTTTAAATACATATTATACATTTACATTATGTTGGAGCATCATAACTATTTTCAAGTTTTACAGGTTTAATGAATGAGAATTTTTATGCCCAATCGACTTTGAAAGACATTCGAATTGTCCATCTACTTCTCTTCGTAAATATTTCTGAGTGGAATTTTAAGTCAACTTGGTGTTTGATGAGAACCATAAATCTCTTCTAGTAGTTGAGTTTCATCGTCATTGTCATTGAGAGCCAGAGGAGCGTCTTTGAGTTATAACATGTCATCATCAATAAAATATTTAGGGGGTGACATGTTATTATGATTAATTATTCTTATGAAATACAATCATTATCATTTGGAATTTCTATATGTAAAATGGTTTTGATGTTATCATGTAGCTAAAATCAACTTTAATACAATTTTTTTTTTTTTTTTTTTAATAAGCACATGTATTTTGAGTTCATGGTGGTTGCATTGGATTTTTTATTGGGTCTTTAAAATAAGATAATATGCTCAATTTTCTTGAAAATTGGCCTATCATTTTAGCATTATCATCAGATACCATGATGAGAGATGTAGATACATGATTCTAACATGATGTAACTGAATGGTTGCCTGATGGATGCCATCGATCGAACACAACAAAAATGGAACTGTTCAATTTAGCAATGATGTTAACATTTAGTTGTAGTACGGATGCTACCATTTGGTTATAAAAAGGATGATACCATTCAATTGTTTTATAGATGCAATTGTTCAATTGTAGTAAAGATGCAATCGACTGGTAAAAATGTAAATGCAACCCTTAGGTTACAATCGATCGGTTATGTTGCAGTTGCAACCGATTAGTGTAGACATGGTGTAATTTTCCACTTTCATTGATTTGTGATGTCTAATTGTTCTATTGCTTATTTGATATCATCAGATAATTGCCTTTATTGAAAGTAGAACTTTATGGTTACCCATGACATTATATTTACTATATATATAAGGCAAATTGGATGGTTACCCATGAAATTATTGTAAACATTTGGTGAGTTGACCCAAAAAATAACTTACATTCTAAATTTTAAGGCAACCCAAACTTATGTAGTGACGCTAAAATATTGCCAAAAACAATTTAAAAAACAAAAAATTATTGAATTAACGAATATTCACTACTAAAATTTACCTTGATGGCATTCCAAATCTTCTTAGAATTTCACCAATGTAATATTTTTGTGTGATGAAAATGTATTTAGTTTATTGAGTCACTTAAATATTTAACTATTAATGAATGTAACTTAAATCTATCATTTCATAAATTTTCATCAAATTTACTTTGATTTTTGTAATGTATATTTGATTATTTCCTACCCACATATACAATTGGAAATATAATTGTTTTGTCAACTATTTTGACAATAATTGTTTCATATTCAAGGAAGTTCTCAATGAAGTTTTCTTACCATGCTCTTGGGTCTTTTTTCAATCCATACAATGATATTACCAATCTTTACACTTTGTGTTATTGTCTGTCAATTGAAAAATATTTAGGTCGATTCATGTAGATTATTTCTTTGAGAACACTATTTAGATAAGTAGTTTTCACATCCATCTAATGAAATTTCTATTTGTTTTTTGTTGTTAGATTTAATAAACACATTGAAGTTATCAAATTAACTCTTGGTGCAAAATCTGTTTATAATCTACCCCTTATTTTTAGGAAAATCCATTTGCGATAAACTTTGCTTTATGCTTATCAAGTGAGCCTTATGATTTTTTTATCCACTTGAAACCAATGGGTTTACAACCTATTAAAGGATTAGATAACTCCCAAGTTCGATTGTTGACTAAATCATCATATTCACTTATCATTGATTTTCTAAATACATTGATATTTTTAGCTTGTTTGAAAGAAGTTGATTTTGAATTAAAAAAATCATCAACTTATTCTTATAGAGGGTCATCCAAGTGTTTATATGTTATCTTGAATTTATTTTAGGACCTTGTATAATTTTTAGTGTTTGTGTGTGCATTTTAAGTACTTAATTTTCAACCTCATGAGGTTTGACATTTTTCAATGTCTGTGTGGCCCCTTTTTATATTTTTATGAGTTTCTTGTTGAATAGTTGGTGCCTTATTTTATTATTCTGAAGCTCCTTCATTTTATTACATATGACCACCTTCTAATGAAGATTAATTTTATTCCATAGGGAGAGTGTAGTTTTCAATTATAGGAGTCAATTTAAATTTAAGTTTGTCCTATTTATATGTTCGTCCTTCACTATTTGGAACCTCCATATAAATCTCTTTGAAAAAATCAAATTTAGCATATTTATCAAGTTCATTCAATTGTCAACTTATGTTGGTTGTGTCCTTTGTTGTTTTAAAAATAAAACATACCTTAAAATGATAAATTTTTTTTATCATCATATATTATGTATTCCTTTGAGTATTCTAATTAACCTAAAATAATTTATTTTTGAATCTTATTGTCCAATCGAGTTGTGTGTCTTCAAATTTTTAGATCTACTTGCTACACATTGATTATGAATGAAAACACATATGAGATCACTATCAATCACTTAATGAATATGGCCACACAAAAAACATATGGATTATTAATTTCAAGGTTTCTTAATGGTGACCTATTGTCGAGATGCATTTTTGTTAGATTTGCTTCCAAAAATGTAGATTTATCCCTTTGAAATATAACATTACTTAAACCATGTTCATCAGAGTTCTGTTCATTTGCTTAACTAATCTATTTTTTTCAGGAGTATAAGGAATTTGAGATGATGTTTTATCCCATACTTTTTGATATATTATTCAAATATATTTGATGTAAATTCACTACCATTTGTTAGTCCCAAGTGTCCTAATATAGGACCATGCTTCATTTTTAATAATTATTTGAAACATCTAAAAAGTTTCAAAGGATTATGATTTTTGTTTTTAAAATTATATCAAAGTCATTATGTTATCTGATCAATGAATTAAATGAATTTATTATGACCACCAACATAAATAAATAGCATAGAGTACAAATTAAAGTGAGTCAACTAATATTTTTGGACACTATTAGAAAATACACAAAACCATTTTTTTCATTGTGCGAATATTTTCGTAATGAGTATTACCAAACCTTGCATGCTAAAGAAGACTTTCTCACCTTCCTTATTCAATGATATGAATAAAATGTATTGGATTTGAATGCTAACCCCTAAGTTTTAATAATTTTAAATCCTCGTCTCTAGTTAAAAAAAACTACACTATCACATTTTCTTGTGATATTCACATCTCCATTTTCCATAAGATTTGAGTGGGCTTGTTATCAAATGAGCACTAAAGAAATAAGTTTTTTTTTCAATTAAGGAAGACATATGGAATTTATAAGAATGAAATAATGAGCCTTAGTGACTTGAGTTGAATTAAAATTTTTCCCTTAAGGGTTTAAACTTGTTTTATCTAGAAAATATACATGATCCAAACTTTCTTCATGAAAATATTAAAATATTTTCCTTTGGAAAATCATATGTTACATGGCATGAATGTCTACGACCCAAGAATTAACCTAGGTTTAAGTCATTAGGGAATTATTTTGTTCATTTGAGATGGAAAGCACACCATCAATTGAAAACTAAGCCGAGTTTGATTATGATCTTTTCTTAATTTCTTTTTCTTATTTATGTTTTCTATAGGATTCAATACTTTCCCATGACATTTTTAGTCCTATCGGTGCAACTACTACTTGGGTTCCTGTAGCATCCCCTTGGTCTATTTATACTTAATAACTTTTAATTAGTACAACTTCACTATTGCAGCTTTGTCTTGTTCTACATCTACCTTGTAGACCAAAGTGTGCATATCCTACACCTTTTTTTGGTGGCCTTTTCTTGTTCTACATGCTCTTTTTGCTTGGCCTAAGCTTCTCCTTTATCTTGCATAACCTTAGTCTTTTGTGTAGTGTCTCCTTCTAATTCTTCATCCTTTTTCTTGTTAAAGGATGCCTCATACTCTTATTCTTTCTTTAGTTTCTCCTTAGTTATTTTCTATCCAACCTCTTATTTCGCTACGGTCTCCTCCTTCCACTTAGCCTCCACATATCGCTTAGATTTGGATACAACTTCTTGTTCTTCTTGTTGCTTCTTGTGAGTAATTTTATCTTTATTTGCATGGTATTTTTATTTCTTTACTTCTTCTACCACTTGCTCTTGTAGGCACTAGGCTTATTGGGTCTCTTCTACTTCTTTCTTCTACATATCAATCTCTATGTCTTCTTTTTTTTGTGCCTCTTCTTATTTTAGCTTGGAATTTGCCTTGGCTTAACATTTTTCTTCTTGTTGAGCCCATATTTGAGCTGAACTCATTGCCTCTTCATGTGTAGCTTGTTGTTTATCCCACATCTGTTCTTCTAAATACACCTCCTCAATGTCAGTGATGTGTTCCTCAGACTACAATGGTGAAGAAGAAATCATGGTCACCTAGATGGTGGTCTTCTTAACATGGTATTTATTATGACTAGAGGGAAGTAATACTTTTCACACTCATTATGACATTTATTTAGGCTAGTGTCTAACATGTGTGGTTGGAGTAGCCAATGAAGTGGGCACAACTACTTCTTATTGTGTTGCTTCTTCTTCTTCTACAATTCACATAAATCCTGTTTTCCATGTATCTTGTCTGAAGAAGGTAATTAGAGATAGATTTTCCACTCAGACTGAGTTACTAAAATTGGATGAATAAGACCGAGTCATTCTAGATCCTAAAGAGGTCATTGGCATGTGCACTAAGCAATTTCAAACTAGAGAGATTAAGGAGTATTTGATCAAATGGAAGAACCTACATTCTAAAGATACAAAATAAGAGGATGAAGCATTTCTAAAAAAATATCCTAGTTTGATTCAACATTGAGGACAACATTATTTGAATGGGAAGGGTATGATATGCCCTTAACTTATATTACATCTAGGGATATGTGTGACTAACTTGTAGCTTACATACCTTCATATTATCTTATTGCATTTCTCAATATTCTTAGTATGGTCAACATATAGAATAATTATGGAATTGGATTATATATAAGAGGTAGTGGTTATTATATTATCATTATATTATTATATTATTATTGTGGAGGTTTCTCCCTTGAAATGGCCCAGTCATAATATTAAAGCATTATAATATTTTTCTAATTGTTGTCATGGATATACTTATTCTATTCTTAATTCTATTATATATAAATCTATTTTTATGAATCATATAAGTAATTTAATTATATAGGACACCTCCTCATCATGAATCATCCTATTGAGATTCAAAGACCATAAGCAATACTAGACCTCTATTATAAGAATATAACCTTTATCTCTTCATTTAACTATTTAAGAGTTAGGATATGTATTTGGATTGAAAATAAAATTTGATTGATATAAACCAAACTATGTTCAATTAAATAATTAATATGATAAGTATTAAATTTATATCCATAAGATGACTATTCACTTTATCTCCTACATTGAATATTCATCTTCTACAAAAAATCAAAAACTACTCATAAGTGATTATTATATATATTTTACAATAATATTTCATCCCCCATTAATCTATTTGGGGTTATAGTGAAGGCAAACATACCTTTGAAATTTTCAAAATACTCTATTTCAAGCACTTTTATCAGGATATATACTAGTTAGTTTGGAGTTAGACAATGTAGCAATTTCACACTACCATATTTCATATAATGTCAAATAAAATTAAATTTTGAATTTGTGTACTTGGTGTGGTCATGAAAAAATATATTGTTTTACATTTGAATTAATTAAGTGTTATTAACCATGAGTGTTATTGACCAAACCTATGTTACCTAAAAATCTACAATAATCTTTCTGAGCTATATTATTTCCCCAATTACCACTAAAGATGCCACATATTTTGTTTATAATTAATAAATGGCTAGTATTGATTGATTATTTTTATTCCAAGAGATGATTGTTGTTTTTAAATTCAAACTTGAAATAGACTTCCCATATTAAAATTACCTGCATAGTAAAAATCTTAATATCCAACTATATTAAGCCTTTTGCCTTGGAGTATTTGATACCTAAATTTTGTGTTCCCTTGGGTATACAAATAACTCTCTTTGATACTACCAAATGGATTTATTTATGTTGTTTCATGAATTTATAAATAAATCTAATTAAAAAATAAATGTCCAACCTATTTGTGGTTACATATATCATATTATAATCAAGTTGTCCATATTGAATTACATCTTCAAAATATCTAAGATTTTCCAATGTCAAATTTAAATTTTGTTCCATGGACATACTAATTTTTATAGTATGGTATTCATGGTAAATTTTAAGATTCCTTATCATAAATTACCTTGGATTTCGTTGGTGAATCTATAGATAAATGTTTCACAGGCATGTCAAATTTTTATGGTGTGAAGGTGAATTCATCAGGAGGAGAGGTGAAAAGGGTAGGATAAACATTTTTTTTAATTTCCCTTACAACCATTTAGTTTCATAACATAAACGAATGGTAGCCATCACCGATCGGTTGCATCATGCAATTGAATGATTAAAAATATCAAATGATAGTAGACTATAACCATTTGGCAGAAGTTATGTTGCACTTGTAGAATGTAACCAATTGGTAAAGTCTACTAGATAGTGGCATTATGTAATCAGATGACACCATTTTCTAGTGGGTTTAATAATATAAATACTTGATGTATTTGCCTGTCGATTGCATAATGTAACCAAACAATAGCATCCACTAGTTTTTTAGATGGTGCAATTGTTTGGTTGATTGGATGGTACAACTGAATGGTTGCATATACATCTGGATACCTTGATTTATAGATGGTGCCTTCACCATAATTTATAAATAACCCATTTATACTCATTTTTACACTCTTTCACAACTATTTTCTCATCCTCTCTCATGTTTTCCATAATAATTCACCTACAAATTCGATAGTCTACAATGACATGGATTCCACACAAAAATACATTTTCAAGAATTTATTATCCCCATATATTTTAAAACTATTATAGTATCTAGACACATATAATGATTAGATTTTCCAGTGTAATTTCTAGGGCCTTGTTTACATGCCACATTATGAAACTGACAAAAGCTTGATGAAATCTCTAATGTCTTGTCATGACAATATGAGACAAGGTTTAATGTCAGCAACAACTCCATATTAATCTTATTTTGCACCTTGACTACCGATATCCATAATTTGATAGGGCTTCCACACCACAATGCCAACCCTATAACCACAAAAGTGATGTTGACTGTTGATGACAAAAAATATTTGGATTTTGCTTAAAACTTGTAGATCAGTCCAACCAATATCTATATCATTGGTTTTCAAATTTAAAATTTAAAGTTTTGTAATTTATCACCAATTTTTACTAATTGCATAATTTTTCACTTTCATTACAGATAGTCAGATTAAAAGGAACCTCTAAGTTGATAAAATATCATACCCATTTTTGAATGCCATGTTTCAATTTTTTTTTGAAAAAATAGTCTTGAGACTAAGAGATATTCCCTTTTGGGCTATTGTTTATTTTCTTTGTACTCTTTCAAGTTTAAAATATGACTAGTGTATATTTATTTCCACTAAGATTAAATTAGAATTAAATATGCTTGTTATAAACAGAGTTTCATAATTTCTTATTCTAATTTTATTATAGCCTTGTACTATGAGGCCTTGTATGACCTTCAAAAAATATCAATTCTAACTATGCTTCATCCAAAAATGAGCACACATTATTTGTCTATTGATGAGAAGGAGGTTAGTTTAGCATTCAAACAAATCACTTAAATGGTTTATTTTATAAATTCTTTCAAAATTAAAGCTTAATATTTATTTTCTTGTTACAGTTAAGACTTCATGCATTTAGGACATGAAGACAAGCTACTTCAATAGGACATTGTGCCCCTAAAGGTTTTGAAGATTCTAATTCTATAGAATCATTATTTCATTCATTTTGAATTTACAAATGTCTGAAAATTTCTTTTGAATCTTCTCCACATGCAAGTTTTTATATTTACAAATTTCAATGATAAATGATGCACCATGATTTTTTTTAATCATTTTATTTTTATTTTTTATTTTTTGTAGTTGACTCTAAATCTGTTGAATTTGAACTTGAAGGAACTCAACAAACCAAAAAATTACATGTACCACAATCTTCTCAACCACTTGTTCAATATTTTTAACATTCTAACTTTTGGTTTTTAAATTGAAGTTTCTTAAATTAGAGATTTTATTGACTGAGTGATTGCTTCTTGTAGTTGAAACCACCATCGTGACTTTAAATATGACAGATAGATTGGAGGACATACTCTCTCCAACTACAAGTACTAAATGTTAAATTTTAAATTAGCATTAAGTTTTATTTTTATATTTTCTCTTTTTAAATATAATTTATTTTTTTAGGGTGCCCTCAATATGTGAGGAATAAGTATGCCACCACCACTACCAACAAATCTAAATCGCACAAAGGAGAAAAATATTTTATTTTCAGCACAGAGCAAATGAACAATATAATTATTAATTTTGACTTCCCTAATTTCTCTCTCAGAGGTGTGTCCAACACACAATGATTAACATGTTTACAATATATTGATCTTGATGAGGAATATCTAGGGATTAAAATATGAGACTTCAATTTTAGTGCTTTAAATCCTCATGATTTTATTTAGATTCTAAGTATACCTACTCTAGATGCATCTTGTACCTCTTCATCTTGTAACCCACCAACTACAAACCATATTGAGTTGTTAGAGGATGACATTACTATTTTTCCATTAATAATTTATTGTCATAAAGTATAATTTAAAATCTTAAGGAGGGTGTTCTAGATGAACAAAAAAATGTAAGAGTTTGAGAGTTTCAGGCAAAAATATTGATAAAAAAAATTAAATGCCCATTATCAAAACTACTCATAAAAAATTAATTTGTTTTCATTAGTTCAAGATGAACTCATAAATATTGATGCTTTATTCAATCAAGCTATATTTGGGTCAATTTTAGTTTCTAATGATTACAATGACAATATTTTAAGTATTATGTTAAACAAGATGGATAATTCAAATGTGGAATCCCAGGCACACTTTAATAAATGAACAATATACATAAACCTTGTTTTGATTGCAAATGTATATAAACAAATATATTATAGTTATTTTAGTTTTTATCTGATTATAGTTCATTTTTAATTATAGGCAAAATATGAAAACTTAAAAAACAAAGCCCATGTCTTCAATGTTACTTTGAAAAATACATGAAAAAGTTTAAATGATGCCATTAAATTTAAATAAAAGCTTGATTTGTTAAATAAACAAAAGAACACACTCAAGAAAATAATTGAGGATGAAATAAAATTTGATATTTTATTAAAGCATAAAATAGATGAAATTTCAATTCTTATTTCAATAGGAGATGCAACAAATGAAGAAAGAGAAAATCTTGCTAATATTATTTCTACTAAAGAGGATTTTAAAATGTAAGCATATTAAAAGATGACACAAAGGAAGGGAATGTATGGATTTCAATGGATGGTAATGAGAAAGTAGATGATGGGTATTTAAAAAAAATGTTATTTTATGATGTTACAAATTGTTTATTATGTTTTAAAAGACAAATTTATGCTTTAAACAACAATTTGAAATGACAATGTTAAGTTTTAATTTTTAAACATCAGTTTATTATGTTTTAAATACTCTTGTTTTACTGAGTTATAGTTCATTTTACATTTTATATGCATTGAATTAACTATATTAGTATATTATATTATGAGTTGATGGAATTCAAACAACATGGTGATGTGGACTACAATTATTTTTTTATATGGATTTAGACTAAGCATCTGAATGTGATGTGATTTCATCTTGTTTAATTATTATCATGACTGTAGATAATAAAAAATCTTTTGTTATGTATTTAATCATTTAATTTAGTTATGAGTCCATTTTTTGGGAAGTAAACATGTTGTGATAATATGGGATTATTATGGATGTGGAGTTTAAGAAATAATTATGGTTTGATTCTTCTGTCAATAATTTTTTTATTGATTTCTTTGACGTCAACTAAACATTTGGTTCTAAGTTGAACTGAGTTTTGATTATTTTTTTGCATGATGATTTAATCCAATTCAATGATGAAAGTATTTATTAGGTTATTCTTCTACACTTAAATCTTGATGAATTTAAATTATTGGTATGTAATTATAATGATGTGGGGATTCAATAAGATATTTTTTATAATAAATTAGGTCTTATTTTTCAATAGGATTGTAGACTTCTTTTGTCTTGGTATATGACTTCAATATTAGTAATTTTAAGTTCTAATATAAGATAAAAAATATTAATATTGTGTTATAATATCAAATTTATGTTTTTTAAAAAGTAATAAAAATATATATTTAACAATATCATCTTAAAAATTACAAATAAAATTTGACCCATTTGAAGAACAAAATACATAAAAGGGAAACTTGCATGGTCAATGGATTAAGGTTTGTAAAACATTTATCAAACAAATGACAATGCTATCAATATTTTTTATTGAATTAAATATTTCAAATGTTTTAAAATATAAAAAATTATATGAAATTGGATTTTATAAAATTATAATTACAATAAATATAAAATTCTAACTTATGTAGTTGAAATAATCCTCAACAAACTTTTTCATCATAAGTGACATTTACATCTACCATGTTAGTGTCATATTCAATGTCAATATTACATCCTCTCTATTGATCACTATATTACTGATGCTTCTTCTTTTAGTTAGAGAAATCTATATTGCCAAAGCTATTTTAAAAAAACATGTCCATAACAAAATGTGAAACTTACAGTCTCAAATATGTCTCTAGATTTTTATTCAATCTATTTCAAAGTTTTGACTTAATGAAAGATAATACAATAAATACTCTTTCATGTTCCATTAAACCCAAAATAATGTTTGACAAAGTTCCTATTATTCACTAATATTTTCCTACATGATGTTACTAGGATAAATTTTTTTCATAGACATGTAATTGCACCATTTTATGTTGGTTCACTTAGACACTTATATTTATCAAAAATTATAATTCTAAAATGTGTTGACAAAGATGTTAGTAAATCTTTTAAAATACCTTAATTTTAACTCTATTAACTTTTAAAAATTTATTAAAATGTTTAATAAGAGAACACATGTATTTTTGAAATAAATTACTCATTAACTATTGACTGTTATCACTATTCTAAATTATGGGATTCACAACTGCCATGGCCTCCAACAAATCATCCATTTAAAAATGATATCTGATATCAAAAAATAATTTTTTTACAATTATACTCAATTTCATCCACATTTTAGATATAATATTATTATATATAAGATATGTTACATGAACTTATTTAGTTTCAGCACCTACAAAATCAAGTCTTTGTTAGAAAGTGTGTATTGGTATCTACTTTTTATTAATAATGACATAAAAATGATCATTGATATTGAATTTCAAATAGCTTTTAGGATTCTTAAAATCTATCAAAATTTGTCAAAATCTTAGAAATAGGTCTTTGAAACTTTTCATTTGATGTGTATAATATATCTAGAGATTGACATACTCATTTTCTCAATTGTAAGAAGTGATGTATATAGATCTCTTTAGAGCATGTTTCATTAAATAATTGATTTCTTTCACCATTGGAAGTATTCTACATAATGTTAGTAATATTTCTAAATCTATTAAATTTTACAACTATTTTTTTGCTTTGTCAACATCCCTATAGTATTTATACATAAAACCTACTAACGATGAATATTATTCAAAAATTCTAAATGTAGGTTCATACATAGAGATTTATATTATATCAACATATTTCTAAGTTTTTAACCATCAGTCACTCTTATTATACATATTTAAAACTTCAAAAATATTTTTGGACTACTTAACATATAAACATGCAAGTCACGAATGAGTTCTACTTTAACAACATTAACAAATGTGCTAAAAATTTTGTATGCAAGATTCATCTTATGATCCATACAATGAATCAAAATTATAAATGGAGAAAATATTATTTTAAGTTAAGCATGAAGACCATTTCTATGCCTTTGTATTACTGATGCACCATCAGCCCCAACACACACTAATTTGTTAGCTATTACATAATCATTCATCCAAAATTTATGTTTCAAATTAGATACAATCAATTTGTGAAGGTTTTCAGCATTACAATTTTCTACCATTTTATAAATAGATAATAGATGAGGTTCTCATGAATAGTTCTAAAAAATATAAATATGCATGCAAACCCATGATGCGTTGTCAATTGTTGTAACCTCATCAATGAAAAATGAGATAATAGTGAATTTTAATTTTTTTCTTTCAAATCCTCATTCTCAACCATTGATATTTTTTTAATTTTCAAATCACTATTATTCAACCAATGTGATCGTGGAATATTAAGAAATACATTATGTTGACATAAAATCTTATAATCTGAAAAATCAAAAATAAGTTTATACTTTTTTAAAATATGGTATACATTAGAGAACTATATATATTTGGCCTTTAGATTGGACTACATAGCCTTTTAAAATTGAGTTTTGATTGTTCCTCCTTTCTTAACAAGATGTTTTTAAAATTTTTAATGATTTTCATACTCACATGCATATTTTACATACATTCATTTTTCTATATTTTTATATATGTGTGTTCTGATTGTCTATGCATTTGTGTGATTCATTGATACATATTTTTCCATAATATTTTTTAATTGTGTCCAACTTAAGTTGTATTGTGTGCTCCTTTCCTAATTTTCAACTACATATTATACATCTACATTATATTAGAGTATCATAACTATTTTTAGGCTCTACGGATTTAATGAATAAAATTTTTGATGTCTAGTTAAGCTTAAAAGACCTTCCAATTATCCATTTACTTATATTCATTCAAAAAGATTTTTGAGTGGAATTTTTAACTAAAATTACAATTTGATGATAACCAAAAATATATTATGGTAGTTGGATTTTATCATCATTATCCTCGAGAGCAAGAGGAATATCTTTGAGTGGTGGCATGTCATCATTAATAAAATCTTTAAGGGGTGATATGTTATTGTGGTTAATTATTTATGGTGAAATATACTCATTATTAGTGGATATTTTTGCATGTAAAAGGGTTTTGATATTATTATTGACAATTAAAATCAAATTAACTACACATTAGAAAAAGATAAGTACCTATATTTTGAGTACATGACAGTTACATGTGATTTTTTATTGAGTCCCTAAAATAAGTTAATATGCTCAATTTTATTTATAATTGTCCTATCCTTTTAGAATCAACACTAGATGACATGATGAGTGATGAAAATAGATGATTCCAACATGATGTAAAAAAATGGTTTCCTGAGGGATGCTACTAGTTGGACATAACTGAAATGTAGTCATTCAGTTTCAACAAAGACTACCATTCGGTTGTAGTATAAATGATACCATCTAGTTTCACCAATGATGCTACCATTTAGTTGGTGTATGGATGCAATCATTTGGTTGTAGTAAATATGCAATCAAATGGTAAAAATATCAATGTAACCATTCAATTGCAACTAATCGATGGTGTTACAGTTATAACCAGTTGTTGTAGACATAGTGCAGTGGTTCAGTTTAATCAATTTATGATGTCTTTCCATTTGGTTACTTATTTGATATCATCAGGTGGTTTCTTTTGATAAAAGTAGAATTTTATGGTTACCCATGGCATCATATTTATTATATAGAAGGTGAATTGGAGGGATAACCACAAAATTATTGTAAACATTTAGCAAGCCGGCCCAAAAAATAAATTACATTCTAAATTTTTAGGCAACCCAAATTTATGTAGTGTCCCTAAAAAATCACCAAAACCAAATTTAAAAAAATGAATATTCATGAATTGAATAATATCCTCCTCTAAAATTTACCTTGATGGCATTCCAATTTTTTCTAGAATTTCACCAATGTAATCTTTTTGTGGGACAAAAATGTATTTAGTTTGTTGAGTCAGTTCAATATCCAAGTATTATTAAATTTAACTTAAATCTATCATTTCATAAACTTTCATCAATTTTATTTTGATTTTTGTAATGTATATTTAATCATTTCCTACCCACATATGCAACTAGAAATATAACTATTTTGCCATATTTTGACAATAATTGTTTCATCTTAAAGGAGGTTCATAGTGATACTTTATTACCACACTCTTGGATATTTTTTCAATCCATACAATGATATTACCAAGTTGTACACTTTGTGTTATTGTCTGTCAACTAAAAAATATTTTGGTTGATTCATGTAGACTATTTCCTTAAGAACACCATTTATAAAAGTAGTTTTCACATCCATCCAATGTAATTTTTATTGTTTTTTGTTGCTAGATACAACACACACATAATATTAGTCAATTTAGATTTTGGTGTAAAATCTTGTTTTAGTCTACCCCTTATTTTTGGGAAAATCCATTTGTGATAAATTTTGCTTTATGATTAGTAAGTGAGCCTTATGATTTTGTTGTTAAATTCACTTGTAACCAATGGGTTTATATCCTATTACAGGATCAAATAAATCCCAAGTTATATTCTTTACTAAAACATCATTTTCATTTATTATTGGTTTTCTAAATACATTAATATTTTTAGCTTGTTTGAAAGAAGTTGATTTTGAATTAAAAAAATCATTGACTTATTCTTCTAGAGGGTCATTCAAGTTAAGTGTTTATATCATATCTTGAATTTATTTTAGGACCTTGTATAATTTTTTATTGTTTGAGTGTGCATTTTGAGTACCTAATTTTCCAACCTCATCATGTTGACATTTTTTAATGTTTGCATATCTCCTTTTTAAAATATTTTTAAGAGTTTCTTGTTGAATAGTTGGTGCCTTAATTTATTAATCTGAATTTACTTCATTTTATTACATATGACCACCTTATAATGAAGTTTAATTTTATTCCATAGGGAGAATTTAGTTTTCAATTATAGGATTCAATTTAAATTTAAGTGTTTCCCATTTATATGTCCTTCCTTCACTATTTGGAACCTCTATATAAATCTCCTTGAAAAAATCAAATTTATCATATTTATCAAGTCCACTCAATTATCAACTTATGTTGGTTGTGTCTTTTTGTTGTTTTAAAAATAAAACATATCTTAAAATGATAAATTTATTTTTGTTACCATCATATATTATGCATTCCTTTTAGTATTCTAATTATCATGAAATAATGCATTTTTGAATCTTGTGGTCCAATCTATTCTTTTTTATTCAGAATCAATGTGTAGCAAGTGGATCTAAAAACTTGAAGATGTCACACCAAATGGATATGGACACATAAAAAACATATGGATTATTAATTTTAAGGGTTATTAATGGTGATGTATTTTCAAGATGCATTTTTGTTGGATTTACTTCCAAAAATGTAGATTTACCCCTTTAAAATATAACATTGTTTAAACCATGTTCATCAAACTTCTATTCATCTGCTCAACTAATCTATTTTTTTAGGAGCATAAAGAATTTGAGATGATATTTTATCCCATGATTCTTGATATATTATTCAAAAATATTTGATGTGAATTCACCACCATTATTAGTCCCGAGTGTCATAATATGGGATCATGCTTCATTTTTAATCATTGTTTGAAACTTTTGAAAAGTTTCAAAGGCTTATGATTTTTGTTTTAATAATTATATCCAAGTCTTTATATTTTAGTGATCAATGAATTACATGAATTTATTATGACTACCAACAGAAACAAATAGTAGAGAATACAAATTAGAGTGAGCCAATTAAAATTTTCTATTGACTATCCATTATAAACTTTGAAATGGTTCACTTTCATGTTTAACTTATATGAAATCTTCACACATATAAATATTTTTGGAGACTATTTAAAAACATACAAAACCATTATTTTTATTGTGTGAATATTGTCATAGTGAGTATTACGAAAAATTTCATGCTAGAGAGACTTTTTCTCATTCCTTATTCAGTGAGACAATTTTTTTTTATTGAATTTGAATGCTCACCCCTGAGTTTCAACAATTTTAATTCCTCATCTCTAGTCAAAACAACTATACTATCAAATTTTATTGTGATAGTCACATCTCCATCATATATAATATTTGAGTGGGCTTGTTTTCAAATGAGCACTAGAGACAACAAATTAATTTTTAATTAAGGAAGATATATGTCATTTATAAGAATGAAGAATGAGACCTAGTGATTTGATTTGAATTTAATTTTTTTTCCTTTAGGTTCAGACTTTTTTTATCTAGAAAATATACATGATCCAAAATTTATTCATGAAAATATCTAAATATTTCCCTTTGAAAAATTATATGTTTCATGGAATGAATGTCTAGGACCCAAACATTTTCCTAAGTTAAAGTTATTGGGGAATTATTATTTTTATTTGAGATGGAAAGCACACTGTCACTTGAAAAGTATGCCGAGTCTGATTATGACATTTTCCTAGTTTACATTTCTTATTTATGTTTTCTATAGGATTCAATATTTTTATATGACATTTTTAATTCATGGGTCTCTTGACTCATTTTTTATTTCAAAATGTTTTCAAATAAAATATTTTATATTATTTTTCTTCCCCTAATGTGGATCATTTTTTTCAATCACTTCTACTTCACTCTTTATTTTTCCATTTTCATTTAGCATTTCTATCATTATTCCAAAGTATTTGTCTCTCTTAGCCATCTTATTAACTAGTTGATCAAGATTGAGAGTCTTCAATAGATTGTTTGTTTGTAAAGACTTCAATTATGTTAAGTATGTAGGGAGAAGATATTTCATGAATGCGGTTATGTATATATAAATCATTAGACAAAAACATCAACATAATGTTTTATAGCTCATATTTTTACAACCAAAATCATGGCATCATCTTTATTTAACTCAAGGTTAAAAAAATTCAATTGAAATTGTATGAACTCTATTTTTGAGTGAGAATAATATAAGTCTTTTAATTTGTGTGGTGTTTATCAAGGAGTGTTACACCATTGTATATGATGAAAAACTTTGACAATAATCAAAGCTATCATAATGGCCACTAATTTTGAATTCTTGTGATTATAGGATTATATTTCATCTAGTTATGTATCCCTTTCATATATCTTGAACCAAAAATTATCAAAGATGAGAGTGTTATCTACCTATCTTAGCCATTTTAACTAGGTGTCCTTTATAGTAGGTGTTCTGTCAAATTCTATTTTTAGTTTTTATTTTTATTTAGAGATATGGATTGGTTCCTTATCACTCCAATCTTTTTTTATTTTATATATATTACTAGAATAATTTACCAAACTCTTGATATGCTCAACCTTCCTATATAAATGGTGGTACATAGAATAAGATACTCCTTTGAATATACTTGATGGTACATTAAAGATTCATTAAATCACATGAGATTATACTAATACATGGAACTAAGGTAGTATGTGAAAAATATTCATTCTATTTATGACACCTACTTAGTGAGAGGTCCTTGCATATGGCCATAATAACCTTATATAATTAGAATATTCTTATTTTTAGGATTTATATCTAACAATAGATATAAATGGGTAATGGAAGGAAAATGAAAAAATGATGTTTTGTATTTATTTCTACCTAGCGATTTGTAAGGATGATGCCTCGTATGAAGATGTTGCATCTATAAAAGATGATAGATGTTGTAGTTAAAGTGTGACAACATTAATCATTAACATGAACTAGAGGCATCACTTATATTAAATGTTGATTATTTTAACATGTTTTGTTTGTAAAAATATTTTTTTAAAATTTAAATCTAATCTACAAAAAATATGACTTATTTATTATTTTTAATAAGTTATAAATTAAAAATTCCTTTATCTCTTTTGGTAATTTCCTCCAAGTATATAATTTTTAAATTAAAAATGTTATAAATTTTCAAAAATAAAATATACTTAGTCATGCCTTTTGAATATTATCTTCCTTGCATGTGGAGTATGCATTTTCAACCATTGAAATATAATTTTTGAAAATTATTTACCAAGTGACTTATATTGAGAGTCTTCTTTTGAAAATGTAATGGCACACCTCAAAATTCCATGCTTCAAGATTATAGGAGGTGAAATACATTTCAATCATAGAAGACAAAACTAACATAGCATGTAAGATGTTGAATGTCATTAAAAAAATCCATTCAATTAATTTATTATCCCATGAAGTGTAGATGAAGTGATAATCATAATATGTAGGTATAATGCATTTGTTTGGTTTAAAAAAACACATTTTTAATTGAAAAAAGGGCATATGTCAAAATTACAATGCCTAGTTAACGAGTTAAATATAGTTTTGACTAAATATTAAACTACTGATGTCACCTAGATGCATTAAATACCTCATAAAAACAAAAAAAATAAAGGGCACATGTTAAGCCAAGAGAATGTTTTATTGTAAGTTGAAAATGTCATTATTCTCACTGAATATATATAATTTATCTTACAAATTCAAACACCACTTTTTGTTTCTATGCAAATATTTATTGTAGACTATTCATGTTGGATGAAATAATAAAATAATAAAAAATAATAGATGAATGAATTGTAATAAAACTTATAGCTAATAATAATAATGGGGGATAAAAATATGAATAAATATGGCTTTGATACCAATGTCAGGCCAAGTATTTGGACTAAAAATAAAGTGAGATTGGTGAAAACCAAAAATGTATTCAATTAACAATTTGAGAAGATAAATATTAAATTTATGGCCATAAGATGACTATTCAATTCATCTCCTACAGTAACTATTCAATTTATACAAAAAGACAAAAATTAATCCTATTGGATTATTATAAAATATATAATTTAATATTCCCTTAAGATAAAAATATGAGCATGAAAGGCTCTTCTCATCTTGGGGAAAAAGTTCTCAGATGTTGCTCCTCCTAGACCCTCATCAAATTTAAATATCCTTAGCCCCCCCAAGTCATTTTAGCTTTAAAACCCATTTAGTTCCTTTGAATCCACCCAAGATATTTGGAACTACTTCCCCCCTGAGGGATATATTAGCTAAACTAATGTTTATGTCTCATGTTTCTCCTTCCTCATCACTTAAGGACCTATAGAGAGACCCCTATTCAAATTCACCATGTACCATTGCTTTTGAATCTTTATTTCTAGATAAGGATCCGATCTTACAAGAAATTGAACCTCATTAGATCCTTTTAACTCTAATCAAATGCCTAGGGGGGATACTCCATTCTCCCACTCTGAAGGCTAATGCTCTTCTATAAACAAAGGGGAAAGTTCTGATATTTCAAAGGATTCACCTGAGGAATAGTGGAAGTTAATCTAACAAAAAATAGGTAGGAAAAAAGTGGATGTTGAAGAAGACCAATGAATCAAAGCTCCAAAAAAAGTAGAAACATATAGGTAGGTAGAAAAGGGTATGCAGATGACTTTTATACATTTCCCAAATAACAAGAAATGAAGATCTTATCTTGGAACATAAGGGGATGAATAATTTCAAGAAATAGAGGTTGGCAAGAAATTTAGTCATCAATTACAAACTTGATATTTTACTTATTCAAGAAACTAAAATATCCGTGGATTTTTTTTGAAGAATAAATCTAATATTTGGGATAAAGCTTTGTGTATTTATAGTAGCTCTAGAGGTGCCTCAAGAGATTTGGTAGTGTTTTATGACCCCTCAATTGTGGATGGTAATTCCCTCTTAGAAATTGATTCACACATCTTTTTTCTAATAAATTTATACCAAAAGAAACTGGGTTCTCACTAATGTGTATTATACAAACTCTAAGAATGACATGAAAAAATTATGGAAGGACTTGATAAACATCATAAATTATTTTAAATATTATAATTGGATGGTGGATAGAGATTTCAATTTGCCATTGATTCTAGGGGAAATGAAAGGGGGAATTTATTCCCTTAACAACAACATGTTGGAGTTCAGTGAGTTTATTGTTGATGCAACATTAATTGATGTTCAATTAAAGGGTAACCCTTTCACATGGTATAACAGGAGATTAGGTGATAATCTAATTCAATTCAGACTCAACAATTTTTTGTTATCTTTGCATTAGAACTTACACTCTACCAGTTCACTTTCTTCTCTTCTTAGGATTTGTTCCAACCACAACCCATTGGTGTTTCAAAGTGAAAATATGCCTAAAACAAAAAGTATTCCTTTTAAATTAAAAAAAAAGTGGCTTTCCAATCAGACACTAGAAATTTCTCTTTAATAATGGTGAAAATTCTTGGTCTAAGGATATGTTATGTATATCCTGGACATGAAGCTTAGACATGTTAAGAATAAACTTAAGATTTAAAAGAAGGAAGTTTTTGGGAACATTTTCCTTCAAAATCACTTTATTGAGGAGGATATTAGAATAATTGAGATGGAAATAAACACTTATATACTATCCCTCTCCCTGCATTCTAAAGAAAAGGAACTCCTAAGTCTTTACCGTAATTTTGAAACTAACGAAGAAATTTACTATCAACAAAAATTGAGGAAGACTTGGCTTAAAGAGGGAGATAGAAACACTAAGTAATTCCATACATCCACATATAGAAATAAAAAACATACATTCATTACAAAAATCAAAGGAGAGGATGGAAATTGGTATAAAGAGGAAAAGGACTTGATTTTCAAATAGTTAATTACTACAAAAATCTGCTGGGTTTTGTCCCTTCTCAGGATGCTCAGTTAGAAGAATAGGTGTTAAACCTCATAAAAAGAGTCATCTCCCAAGAATAAAATGACACCATCCTTTATACCCCATCAAATGATGAAATAAGATCCATTGGGTTTTCTTTGCAAGGGGATAAGGCTCCAGGCCCTAATGGTTTTCCACCATTTTTTAAGGTTTTTTGGGACATCATTCATAATGAATTCTATTTGGTAGTTTTTAAATTGTTTAATCTAGAACTATGTTACAAGATTTCCATAATACTTTCCTTATCCTCATCCCTAAGAAATAGGGAGATAATCAACTGACAGACTTTAGACCCATCAACCTATGTTATACTTTCTAAAAAATATGTATAGAAAGACTATCCTTAAAAATCCAAATGTTGCTTGACAAATTGATTGTGGAACAACAAGGAGATTTCATCTTAAATAGATAAATATTTGATGGAATCATTATTTATAATGAAACCATTCACTCGGTGGAAAATTCTTCTCAACAAGGAATGTTCCTTAAGCTAGATATGAATAAGTCTTATGATCGAGTCTCCTAACAATTTCTTAACAAAATTCTTCTCAAATTCAATTTTAATCAGACTGTTAGAAACCTAATTTCCTCTTACATTACAAATCACATGTTCTCATTGATAATAAATGGATTTACCATAGGTGTTTTCTTGATAGGTAGAGGTCTTAGATAAGGATATCCCCTTTCTCTGTACTTCTTCATCATTATGGCTGAAACCCTCATCATGATTATCAATAAGGCCAACTCATCTAGAATCATCAAAGGAATCATAGTGGATCCAAACACCAAATCCATCACCCAGAAATAATTCATGGATGATACTCTAATGATGGGAGAAGCTTTGGTTTTTGAAGCCAAGTGTTTTAAAAAAATTCTTGAAATCTATGAGATTGTTTATGGTCAGAGTGCTAACTTTCTCAAAAGCTCTATGTTTTTCATCAATACCTTGATTGTCTTGTAAGATAATATATCTAATATTATTGGTTGTGTTATTAGGAATCTCCCCTCCTCATATATTGGTATTCCCCTTTTTGATGGCCCTATGAAAATAGATTTTTAGAATCCCCTCTTAGATAGGATTCAAAGGAAATTATCTAGGTGAAAAGGGAGCTTGTTATGTCAGGCTAGAAAATTACAAATTATTAAGAGTTTTATTTAGAGTATTATAGTTTATTTCATGTCCTTATTTGTAATTCCCAAAAAAGTGGCTGATCAGATTAAAAAAATATCAAAGAAATTTCTTTGGAAGGGAATAGAGGATAGATTAATTTTCCTGTTTATCTCTTAAAACAAAGCCTATCTTCCTATCTCTAAAGGAGGATTGGGGCTTATAAGTGTGATATTTATGAATCAAGCTCTCCTAGCAAATCAAGATTGGAGGGTGATAAAGGAAGACAACTAGTGGATTAGGATCATCAAAGTTAAATACCTAAATTTTAGGGAGGGATCCTACTTCCTGGCAGAAGATGGACCTGGTAATGGTTCAACATTCTAAAAAGCACTAAGAGCTAGAAAGAGCATCCTTAGAAAAGGCCTTAAATGGAATATTGGAAAAGGAAACAAAGTGGATTTTTGGTAGGACCCCTAGATCCAATCCCCTATGGCATTCAAAATTCAAGCTAAGTAGATGTCAATTCAATTCAAAGAGACCATTAGTCATAAGGTGTGCAATTACTGGGAGGACATTGAAGGTAAAAAAATATGGAAATGTCTCTAGAAAGAATATTTGATTTAGTACCAAGATTTTTTTCTTCAAAATTTAAATTTGACTCTCCAAAATATTCACATTAGTATATTTCCAAAAGAAGATGCTTTCATTTGGAAAGAGGATCCTAACGGGTTGTATTTAGTTAAATATGTATATATTTCTCTATGGGATTAGGTGGAATTTGAAGAAAATTGGAATGATCTCTAGATAAAAAGTTTCATTCCAGAGATCAATGTTTTTTTCTAGTTGGCTACTCAAAACAAGATTCTTATGGTGGATAACTTTATGAGGGGGGAATCCCTATCCCTAATAGATGTGTGATATGTGGTTTAATCCACATAACACATTTTCTCTCTAGTTCATTTGCTTCCTCCATATTTCATTCTTTCTTTAGCCTCTCCAACTACTCCTAGGTAACTCTCAGCTCTATCAAGGATATGATCACCCAATAGAAGCCACCTTGGGATTTCCCACCTCTAAAATTCTTGTGGAACTTGGTTTTGACCCATATTTTTTGGGGCATCTTGATCTTTAAATTTTTTTTTATATTTGATAACCGCAAGCCTAACCATTTTTTTACCTTCAAGAGATTTATGGTCTTTGTAAAAGAAAATTATTTGTCCTTTGCTTCCTCCTTTGACAAGTCTTGTTCCCCATATTTATCCTAAACTCTCAATCAATTTGACCTTGACATTCTTGGTAAATCCAAAAAGTAGTGTGTTGATAGATCTAAGGTTAAGTAGACTCATCCTCTTCCAAACTGGTTCAAATTAAAATTTTATGGGGCTACTAAAGGAAATCTAGGTCTAACAGGAGTGGGAGGAGTCATAAGGGATTCCCATGGGAACCTCAAGGTAGAATATTCAAGACCTCTTCGGATTCAAACAAATCATGTTTCATAAATAAAATCTACTTTACGGGGCATTTATCTCATAGTGAAACTTGACACAGAGTATATCCAGATTGAGAGAGATTCTATGAATATCATAAACAGCTTAAAAGTCTCAACTCAATCTTCTTGGAACATTTATAGGATTATTAATGATGAAAAATACATGATATCCTAATTCAAAGGGGTTTTAATCAATCATGTGTATAGAGAGGGAAATAGAAATGTTGACAAAATGGCTAAAATTGGGGTCCATATTAATGCTTTTATAAGTTGGCAAGTTGACACATTCCCTGATGACATCACTCCTTTTATAAAACTCAATAAATAACATCCCATAGAATTAAATGATGTGTTTATTCATGACTACTCACACCTAACCTAAGAGAATAGATACACATGCAAATACATTATAATTCGATCAATTCTAAAGGCATTGCATGCTTATATTAATTTGGCACTTCATATCAATAATTTATTTGGATCCACTTTCAATAATCCTTCCATTCTTATTTTTGAGGATTTAGATTGTGAAGTTTGTAGAAGAAGTTTTCAAAAAATTAAAAGAGGAGGTGATCGCAACCATTTCAAATGCATCTCCTACACAGATTTTAAGGAGGATGAGTATGTTTGGCATAAGATGGTAAAAGGAGGTCTAAATGGAATGGTTGGTTAGGTATGATACCATATTGTCTAAGGATTTCACTCATAGATATAAGGACAAAGAGGTTCGCATGCATGGTTTGAAGATTATGATTACCAAATAGCTTATAGGGGAAATCATAGGGATGGATTACTTGGGGGTTAAAGCCTTCAAGGATAAAAAGGAAGGAGGAAATTTTCAATATTTTTTATAATAAAGAGAAGAAGAAGCTGAAGGTGACATCTCAGAAAGGGTTCATGAGGGTTGACCTATTGAGAAGGTGGCCAGATGTATGCTTGTAGATCATGTGCTATATCACACTCTAAGGAAACAATACAATAATCTTTTCACATCATTTTATTTTGATCAATAACTTTAAGGGTCACATTATCAGTCTCCCTTTATTTCTTTTCAAATCTCTAGAAGCCATGATTTTAAATTACAAGAATAATCCCTCACTGGATCTTATCCACCAAGGGTTGATTATTTTGTTGGTTAAGAAGGGAGAACCCTTATGGTCAAAAATTGTGTCAGAAGTGATTAATATTACCAGTGAATAAGAAGATTTAGCTAAAGAAGAGGATTTATTCATGGATTTTGAGTCCGAAAAAGTTGGGAATGATTATAATGTTGGTGCTAGAGATGAGTTTATGCAAGAGGAACCAAAGTTGAGAGGAAAGGGCATGGGGGTTCTTGAATTCATGACACCAATTGATAGTATGAGATGGGTTTTTATAAATCTTAGGATCAAGGATGTCTTTGAGTAGTCTCTTGATAAGTTACATAACAAGTTCAAAAATTATTGGGCAACAAAATTATGGATGAAATCAAAAATATTAAAGGGTTCTTGGTTGAAGGAACTTATGATATGAGTTTTGGCAAGGAACACACAAGCACAGATGATCTCACTCCCTAGGGAAATAAAACCACTCATAGAGATGGATCTAAGGAAAATATTAAGGATTCATAGCAAGGGAGGGAGGAATCCAAGCTCATAGATCCTAATCCCAAGAGGCAGGTTGAGGAGAAAGAAGAAGAAGTTGGGTACAAGACCAAAGGAAAGATCAACAAAGTGGATAACACTAAGACCAATAATTTGGTTTATTATTCTAAGTCTGAATAGTTGGTCTCATTTGTTTTCTCTTTTGGTTGGTTGAGGTTTTTGGCTAAATCTTATTGTCTTTTAGGTGGTAGGTGGTTTGTCCTGTCGGGTTCTTGGTTTTATCCCTTTTTGTTTTGATGTTATATCATGCTTATCTTCCATTTTATTTTTTAAGGGTACGAGATCCATTAAACCAATTTATTAACCTATATAATAAAAATGATATTAAGAAGAAGTATAACATTCACCTGGATATAATTACACATCAACCAAAAATTTCTAATGACAATATTTTAGATGTTATTATAGTCATGGTTACTTGTTCAAAAAAACAAGCTCCATCCATCATATTTAATGATAATGATATTATAAAATATGATGCTAACAACAAATCAATATTTATACATTATTTTGGTGATTCAGATTCAATGATTACACATGGTATTATGATAGACAATGGTTAAATTAAAAAATTAATTATGATGTCATTTCTTGCTAGTAGAGGGCATACTTAATAATACTTATCACAACCATGGTTTTTAAGGGTTATGACGTACTCATGAACACCCATTGGTGGTATCACATTAAAAATCACCGTAGCTATGGATTCACTATTAGTATAGTTATATTATTGTCAAATATTTTAAATTAAGATCTATTGCATTGAAAGTCATGGATAAATCAAAGGAGATAAAACCCTTCCACCTTACACCAATGTATTAAATTTGTGCATGATAAAAAATGTATAATATTTGTAATGCAAATTATGAGTTACCCATAAAAAAAACTAACAATATAATATGTTACATAAGGTTATTTTAAAATAAAATCATTAAACCTCACATGGTATCTACTTAAATTTCACCACCTATAGTTATGGATCCTACAATTATTACATCTAAACTTTAGATTATGTGATTTACAACTCCTATAGCTATAAATATTATAATTACAACA